>CM031236.1:361734287-362934287 GCA_018340775.1 Taxus wallichiana var. yunnanensis | reverse complement strand
CAAGAAAATTGTTGATGTCCTAGGTCTTTAGTACAACCCCTTGTCTAAAGGGGTCCTACAAATTGATGGCTCAACTATCACTACCTTAGGAGTTATTAAGGATCTTAAGTTAACCCTCCATGCATGTCCAAGAATTACTATAACTCAAGATGTGTCTACCATTGACCTACCACCTTTGTTTTCCCTATGTCTATTAAGAGAATTTACTACAAAAATTGGTGGTTATTTGTCCTTTGATTGGTCTCATATGCTACTCAATATAAGGTATGGTACCGATTTACCATACAAGATGAGCCAATTTTTTACTATCATGTAGAGTCATATGCCTCATCCCATCTCCAAGTAAAATGTTTAGTTCAAGAAGAACAAGTTTTAGTTTTTCGACGAATAGCCTCTCACGCCTCTTATCCAGGACTTAGTCTTTGGATGAATGGGTAAAGAGAAACCATAAATTTTATCCATAGACTGAAGATTTGGAAGCTTATGAAATTGAGCTTTGTACTTATTACATCCTCGAAGAAGAAGTTATCTTTGACACGCACGCTCAAGGAAGACCAAACTTAACCTCGTTTATGGAAGTTATACTTTGATGGTTCCAGAAGTAGAAATGGTGTAGGCGTAGGAGTTGTTCTCATTTCTCCTAAGAATGAGATTTTATTTTTCACACATAGGTTGTAGTTCACATACTCCAATAATGTAGCAGAATATGAAACATTGGTGCATGACCTTATCATTGCTAAGAAGAAAGGGATTAAGGCGTTATAGACATTTGGGGATACAAAATTAGTTATCCACTAGGTTACCAACAAATTCATGACAAATAATAATATTCTCAAATCTTAGAGACATAGAGTGCAGGATCTCCTTGAGAGATTTGATGCTTTAAATCTATAGGTGGTGTCATGGAAAATTAACAAGGAGGCTGATAAGATTGCTATGCTTGGTTCATAGTTCTCCCCTACTTAGGACTTTTTCAAAGGAAACACTTAGCACATCAACATGGTGATTAGACCATCCATTATCGATAACAACATCAGCTAGAAAGTGTTTGAAAGAAACGCGTAGATCATCTAGTTCATCTAGAATGAAGATGAGTTATCATCAAGCATGCAAGCTGACTTGTATGACAACTATGGTGACCGAAAGTGATATAGATAAAGAGAAACAAATTACCTAGAGGGTTGGTAACCTTAGAGTAAATGTTTATCCCGATGATGGGTTTAAGGGTGAATAAAAATATATGTGTGCTATGTAAGAATATTGTATTCCATTCATTATTGTGCGTGGAAAGGATTTTTTGTTTAGTAAATCTTACGCTCATGATTAAAATCAACCATTCATATCTATTTGCCAATAATATAGTGATATCTTCTCATGGGAGTATGAAGACCTCAAAGGTTTTAATACAAGTGTTTCTTAACACTCCATTGACCTTTATCTTGATATCAAGCCCATAAAATAAATGTAGAGGCCATTTAATCTAAAGATAGAGCCCCTCATGAGAAAGGAGTTGTCTAAAATCATTGAGGTAAAGATTATTTTTCCCATCAAATACTCTATGTAGGTCACAAATCTAGTTCTAGTGCGCAAGAATAATGTTGAAATTAGACTATGTGTTGATTTCGAGAGATTGGAATAAGGCATCCCTCAAGGTCGCTATCTTTTTCCTTCTATGGAGTACATTTTGTAGATTATGGCGGTACGTAGAGATTCTCTATGTTGGATGGATACTCGGGCTTTAATCAAATCTCGGTCAAGGAAGAGGATCAATTAAAAACAATGTTTACAACCAAATTAGGGACATATGCATATCAAAAGATGCCCTTTGGTATTTAAAATGCGGGCGCAATGTTTGAGGCATCATGGATATTGAATTCAAATGTTACATCAATGAGATCATCTTGGTTTACCTTGATGACATTACTGACTTCTCAAAGCACGAGTGTGGATCACATGGCACACTGGAGAAAGTCTTTGAGAGATATAGGAAGTATGGGTGTCTCTTAACCCCAAGAAGAGAAATTTTGTAGTGGCACAAGGAAAGATCTTGGGCCATGTCATTTCAAAGGATGACATCTAAATTGATCCTAACCGTGTTTCAACCATCCTATCTCTTTCCCTGTTGGCATACAAAAATGCCTTGTGGTCCTTCCTCGGTAAAATAAATTTTGCTAAGCACTTTATTACTGACTTTACTGAGGACTAGTAAAATCTATCACCCTTATGCTCAAAAAGGACATATATTTCATATGGACAATAGAAGGAAAATAAATATTTGACAAGATCAAGAAAAATTTTATTGTGCTCCAACTCTCATTAACTTGGATTACTCAAAGGATTACATAATTTACACTTATGGTAATGATGTAAGTGTTTCTTACATCCTAACACAAGAAAATGATCAAGAACTTGAACAACTAGTGCCTTTTCTCGGCCCAGATCTTTGAAGGATTATGAATTAAAATACAGTCACATGGAAAACAAGGTCTACACCATCATGTTTACGTTCAAGAAATTCAAGATAATGCTCTACAAAAATCACATCAAGGTGTTAGTTTCTCACTCAAGTGTTAGAGAATTCATCATGGGAGAAGAAATCAGTGATAAGAGAGCAAAATGGGTGACCAAAATCATGGAGTATGATGTGACAATCAAATCCACCAAGCTTATAAGAGGTAGTGTGCTCTGCAAGCAGATTGTGGAGGATGTATATAATGAACTGAGACTTCATTATTTCTAGATTAAGATATCCAACACACAAAATGTGAACACAGTGTAAATCCTAGCACATGTAGCTGGATGAAAGACATGGTCAAATTCATTTCCAAGGGCACATACCCTCCTAGTTTAAACAAAGAAAAGAGAAGACATATGAGGTTAAAATCTATTCCTTATGTTTTTATTGATTCCATTTTCTTCAATAATAATTTGGATGGCATGTTGTTAATGTGTATTTATGGCGCTGAGATGGAAAAGGTGTTAGTAGAATTTAACGATGGATTCTCTAGTTGACACTTCTCTGCCAAGACTACAACAATGAAGATCATAATGGAAGGTATCTTTTGGCCTACTTGGTTTTCAGATGCACACAATTAGGTCACCAAATGCAAAGAATGTGCTTTATTTGTAGGAAAGAAGAAATATGCAGCGCTTCCCCTCTAACCAATCCAAGAAGATCATCCTTTTGTGAAATGGGGTCTTGACTTCATAGGCATGATCAATCCACCTTTAAGCAATGGACACAAGTGGGTGCTAATAACTATAAATTACTTCACTAGATGGACTGATGTTTTCACGCTCAAAGAATCAATCGAATAAATCATCCTTGAATTTCTCAAAGATAGAGTGACAAGGTTTGGTATTCCTCAAACCATTATCTCTGATAATGTAAAGGCCTTCCTTACTACCAAAATCACTAATTTGTCTTCTAGTCTTGTGTACTATTTAAAGACTTTTTCCAACTATTACCCTCAAGGAAATGGTGCGGAAGAATCAACAAACAAGAAACGATCGGGATCATAATGATAGGAAATAAGAGATAAAATATGTGGAATAATCCCTTATAGAATCGAAACAATAGAAACTAATATGCAGAAAATATTATAGATCTCAAATAAAAGTGCAGAATAAATAACACAACACAAAAATATAGTATTTAATGTGGTTCACCCAATTTGGGCTACGTCCACCAAGAATCACTCGCTCAAATTTTATTACAAGCCTCCACTCTCTCAATACAATACCCAGATCCATTTAGAGCTATGCTTAACAAACTCTATAGAATTCACACCTAAATTCAAACCACATCTACAATGCATTTTCTTGTATATGTATCATATGCATAAGACCATATAAATAGACAATTTCTTAAGCAGTTTGATACAAAACCATGGGTATCAAAACCATGGGCAAAAAACCATGGGTATCAAAACAATGGGTACCAAAAAAATGATGGGCCCAAAAACAGCCCATAACAGTTACCCATTACCCATGGGTTAATAAACCACCCATGAAAATTTGCTTCCGAGGCTTCACCCCAAACCCCTGACCCGCTCACTTTGGTATTTGGGACCACCATAAAAATACCTGAGTGTAACACATAGAAGGTGTACCACACTCTAACATGAAAATAGGCTCCACAAACATAACAATCTCCCACTTAGAGACTGATTTCCACCGAGTAAGCTTCTCAACCCTTCACTGTCATCCATGAAGGCCAACCAAAGCTGAACATAGATTTAGTTTATCCCTTGTGACCACCTTAGTCATCATGTCTACAGGATTCTGACTGGTATGAATCTTCTCCAACTTCAACTTATCTTCCTCCAAAGCTTTCCTGATGAAGTGATATCTCAACTACATATGCTTTGTCCTGGAGTGGAAAGCAGAGTTCTTAGCTAGGTGTATAGCACTCTGACTATCACTATGCAGCTTACATTCCTTCTACTTATGCTCCAACTCCTCAAGCAATTGTTGTAACAAAATCATCTCTTTTCTTTCCTTTGTGGCAGCAACATACTCAGCCTCCATGGTTGAAAAATCCACCAGCTTTTGTAGTCATGAAATCCAACTTACTGTTGTCCCACCTATAGTGTAAATATAACCTTTCATGCTCCTCCTACTATCTACATCTCCAGCCATGTCTGAATCTACATAACCACGTAAAGTGGTGTCGATCCCTTTGTGGCATAAAACTATCCCCATGGTCCCTCTCAAATACCGAAAGATCCACTTTCTTTGCTTGTTAATGCTTTTACCTATATCACTCATAAATCTACTCACAACTCTACTCTTGCATGGGCAATATTAGACCTAGTGCATACCATAGCATACATCAAACTTCCAACCAGCGATGAGTAAGGTATCTTGGACATATGGTTTCTTTCTGATCTGTCAGGGACATTGCTCCTTTGATAACCTAGAATGGCCCTCCAAAGGAGTCCCAACCGGTTTAACATCCTGCATATTAAACCTATCCAATACCTTCTTAATGTACTCTTCCTAAGATAAAGTTAGTTTTTGTTCCTTCCTATCCCAAGTTATCCTCATACCAAGGATTTTTATGGAGCCCCAAATCCTTCATATCAAAGGATTCACTTAGCTATTTCTTGAGTACTTTTATTTCCTGCATGTTTTTACCTACAACCAACATGTCATCAACATACAAACACGGGATAATATAACTTCCATCTTCAAATTTCTTTGTATACACACAATGATCAAAATGACATCGATATAACTTTGCTCCAACATGAAGCTATCAAAATTATTATACCATTGATGTGGAGCTTTTTTCGAGCCATACGAGCTCTTCTTCAGTTTTTACACACCATCTCCTCTTTACCTTTGACTTCATATCCTTGGTTGCTACATATATAGCTCCTCCTCCAAATCAAAATGGAGAAATGAAATCTTTACATCTAAGCTGTTCTAAGTGCAAGTCTTCTACTGCCACTATTCCAAGAATAGTTCTAATAGAAGTCATTTTTACTAAAAAAGAAAATATTTCATCAAAATCTATACCTTGTTTTTGTGTAAACCCCTTGACCACCAATTTGGGCCTTATATCTTTTCTTTTCTCCTTCTTCATCTTTAACTCTATACACCCACTTGTTTTGCAATGATATTTTTCCTTCTGGTAGCTTCACCAAATCCCAAGCATGGTTCTCCATGAGAGACTTATGCTCCTCATCCATGGCTTGCTCCCACTTCTTACTAGCATCTACCTACATTACTTCATCAAATCTCTCTGGCTCTCCACTATCAATGAGTAATAAATAATAAAGAGAAGGAGAAAAACGTTCAGGTTCTTTTCTTACCCTAGAAGACCTCCTCACTATAGGAGTTTGGGGTTCCTATTGAGTAGGTTCTGAACTGATTCATGGGTCACTATCCCATCCAGAAGATCCTCTACCACTGCATATTCTTTCTTGGATTCTTCCCTATTTTCCTATAACTATTTCTTATACATGAATTTCTCATTAAAGACCACATCTCTAGACCGAAATATTTTCTTTTCCTTAATACTCCAACATTTAAATCCAAAGTCATCACCACCATAACCAATAAAATTGCATTTTTCTGATTTAGCCTCTAGCTTGGTCCTATCGTCCTTATCAATATGAACAAACACCTCACATCTAAAGACTTTAAGAAATGAGTAATCAACTTTCTTACCGTACCCAATCCTCCTCAAGTATTCCTCCATCCAAGGCACTTGAGGGTCCTCTGTTTATTAAGTACATAGTTGTGCTTACCGCTTCTTCCCAAAAATAAAAGAGCGAGTCCTTCATGTATCCTCATGCTCCTAACACATTCCATTATTGTTCTGTTCATCCTTTCTGACACCCCATTCTGCTGCGGGGTTCCTGGAACCATCTTTTTCCTGTGAATTCCATTCTTAGAACAATAATCATCAAATTCATTGCTGCAATACTCCCCTCCATTATCTGACTTGAGATATTTTAACTTAAGACCTATTTCATTCTCTACCAAGGCTTTCCATTTAAAAAAATTATCAAATACATTAGATTTGTTTCTAATATAATAAACCCAAACTTTCCTTATTGCATCATCAATAAAAGTAACATAATAACTTGAACCCCTAAAAGGTGATACCTAAGCTAGCCCCCACACATCAGAATGTACTAGCTCTAACTTACTCTCTTTCTTCATTGGTCCAACCTTGCGAAACCTTACTCGCTTGTATTTCCCATATATGCAATTCTCACAGAAATCCAAACTTGTTTCTATATATCCAGGAAAATTCTTCTTTATGATATCCATGCCCTTATGGCTCATATGACCGATCCTATAGTGCCATAATGTTGTATCTACATCTGAAGCCACAAGATTACAATCATTAGTACTATCAGTGGATAAATACAAGGTTCCAACCTTCTTACCTCTTGCCACCATAAGAGCACCCTTGGTAACCTTCCAAGAGTCAGCTGTAAATATCACAGTACAACCATCACTTCCCAATTGCCCTGCCAATATCAAATTTATCCTTAATGTAGGCACATGTCTAACATCCTTTAATAGCCATGTACTCCCATTCGCATCTTAACCTGAAAAAAACATTTTCCAACTATATTACAAGGCTCATCATCACTAAGAAAAACATGCCCAAAATTCCCTTGAATATAATCAACCAAATAATGCCTATATGGAGTAACATGAAAAGAAGCCCTTGAATCTAAAACCCAAGATTAGTAATATTATGAAAAGAAAGAATCAAAGCATCTTGACATACATTACCCGATGCCACATTTGCCTCCTTGTTTTCTTCCTATTTTTTCTTCTTTTCTGAAGCTCCCCAATGCAGTCCTTCTCTGCATGGAAAAACTTTCCACAGTTCCAACATACAATCTTGCTCTTGGATTTTGACCTTTCTTGATCTTTAAATTTTCCATGGTTTCCTCTATTCTTTTGTCTCCCTCTAATTTCCACTATCAAAGCGTTCCCTGAAGTATAAGATTCCCTAGAGATTTTTCTTTGCATTTCCTCGCTTAGAATCACCCCTACAACATCCTCAAACTTCAACTTCGAGTTAGCTGGAACCGAGTTTCTTACCGCCATTACTAGGCTATTCTAACTTTTAGGTAAAGAGCACAGAATTAATAAAGCCCTAATTTCATTAAATTCTATTATAATTTGAAGCTAGCATATTCACAATTGTATTGAAATCATTTAAATGATCTATTTCTTGAACTATTCTCGGACATCTTCATATTAAACAACTTTTTCATAAAAATATCTTGTTAGAGGTAGAGGGTTTTTCATACAACTTCCTAATGCATCCATTAGATCTTTTGTAGTCTTTTCCTTTGAAATATTAAATAATACCAAAGATGCAAGACACATGACCAAATCATTCCAAGTGCCTTCGATCCAACAAATACCATTCCACATCTATCATACTAAAGGATTTGTGCACCTTCTCTGAAAATAGAGTAGAAAGATCCTTCGATAAAGGTAATCTTCTATCTGCATCTTCCAAAGACTAAAATTCTACTGTTGAATTTATCAACCCTAGATATTGCATCATCTACCATAGCTCCCACTCAAGATAAAACTCTCCCTGTGATTCAACACTTCAACAAACCAAAACCAGGTTCTGATACCAATTGATAGGAAATAAGAGATAAAATATGTGGAATAATCCCTTATAGAATCGCAACAGTAGAAAATAATATGCAGAAAATATTACAGATCTCAAATAAAAGTGTAGAATAAATAACACAACACAGAAAGATAGTATTTAACATGGTTCACCCAACTTGGGCTACGTCCACCAAGAATCACTTGCTTAGATTTTATTACAAGCCTCCACTCTCTCAATATAATACCTAGATCCGTTTAGAGCTATGCTCAACAAACTCTGAAATTCACACTGAATTCAAAGCACATATGTAATGCATTTGCTTGTATATGTATCATATGCATAAGACCATATAAATAGACAATTGCTTAAGTAGTTTGATACAAAACCGTGGATATCAAAACAATGGGCAAAAAACGATGGGTATCAAAACAATGGGTACCGAAAAAACCATGGGCCCAAAAATAGCCCATAACAGTTACCCATTACCCATGGGTTAATAAACCACCCATGAAAATTTTCTTCGGGGGCTTCACCCCAAAACCCCCCTGACCCGCTCACCGGTGAGCGGGACCGTTGTAAAAATACCCAAGTGTAACACATAGAAGGTGTACCACACTCTAACATGAAAATAGGCTCCACAAACATAACACATGAAGTGCACAATGAATATCAGCAAAAGGTAGTGGCATACAAAGGTCTCACGTGTGCTCTAGGAAGACAAATTATAATGAAGAAATAAATAAGAACCTCTCATTACAAGCTTTTCTATGGTAAGGAGGATACACTTCATTTGAAACTTGATTTAAACTCTTTGTCACTTGCCCAACAACTACAATTTGAAGGCACAAACTAGAGAGAAGTAATAATGTAAGATATGGTTAGTCTTGAACAATCAAGGAAATCTATCATGATCAAGCTAAAACAACATCAACAAGAAACAAAGCTGCTTTGAAATAAGGGATAGGCCTCAAGCTTTCAAATTTGGAGACTTGGTCTTAAAATGGGATCTTTGAAAAGAGCTAAACTAGGGTGCCATGTAAATTTTGATGAACTTTGGAGTGGCCCGTATACTATCACTTCATGCAAGGAGGATAACTCATTCAAGTTGTCTCATCTTGATGGTGGTGAACTACCAATCCCAGTAAATGGGATCTATTTGAAACCCTTCCATTAATTCTGCTACATCATTTTGTAAATATTAGAGTAGTTTCAATTACTCCAAGTGCAATGCATGCATGCACATTCTTTGTTTGTACATATTTATTTTTTATCCCATGCTTTTTCATGTGCTCTTTTGTTACTTCAAGCATGCTAGTCATCTCCCAGTAGTTTCAATGATTTAGCAGGATTCAGAAAAGAATTCAAAATATGTTTTAAAGTGACTTGAGAGGCATTTCTTCAAAATTATAAATCAAAGATTCCATATCATAGACTCCATGCCCAATGGATGTTTCAAGATCTTGATCTCCTTCATCTAGTAGGTATATGGCCCGAAATTTTCCAAAACTATTATCCATAAAAAAATCTCCTAGTTATTTAGATAACTTGTCTCCCCATTCTATGTTTATGGTTCTACATACGGGTTGTACGCACTTCACTTGTTAACTTGGAAATTTTTATGGTTACAGATCCCTTATGCACCTTGCGTGCATTCCTTCCTTTTCATGATTTCTCCCCTTCTTTTCCTTTTCCTCTCTCTCTTTGTTTCATCTTCCCCTTGTGTGTACCCTCTGCGCTTTCACCTTCTCTAAATTTCTTCACCTTCGTACAATCCTTGGCCTTTGCTTCAAAAATTTGGCTAAGTCCTTAGAATCCCGGCACACCCATTCCTCTGCATGCATTTCCATTACGTGTGCCTTCCTTCTATCATCCTCCTACACCTCATTCTTCCGTGTGCATACCTTTGTGCCCTCCTCTACACCATTACGTGTAACTTCATTCTATGACACCCTTGAGTGTGACACATGTAACCAATAAAAGCATGCTAGTTAGGTGCCAAATCCTTGCGCAAAAAATCAATGAGTGAGATGTGGAAGAAGTTAAAAGAACATTTGCAAATTTAGTCATCCTTTCAGCCAATCCAT
Organism: Taxus wallichiana var. yunnanensis; assembly: GCA_018340775.1. Taxonomy (NCBI): domain Eukaryota; kingdom Viridiplantae; phylum Streptophyta; class Pinopsida; order Cupressales; family Taxaceae; genus Taxus; species Taxus wallichiana. The sequence goes on along the minus strand of CM031236.1, from coordinate 362,924,096 downwards.
GTGCACCATGTGTCTTGCATGCACAAATGGCTCTGACAATTTTTAGGCAGCCATATCTCTTGATACAGAGCTCTGATCAGAATATACCTAGTCTAAATCGATAGCTGCTGACATAGGCTATAGTGTGAGACATTCAAATTCAAATTCTTGATGGATTTGGTAGGTGAAAAATGGGAAAAAAATATTTCTAAGTATTGATGAACAAATCTGATAGCTCTAACCACCCATATTTTATCCAATCTACCTTCCTTCCTTCAACAACATGCCAAATAGACTTGGGGATGAAAATTTGACATATTTCTAGGTAGATTTGTAGGAATTCAATGCTGCTTGTTGGTGGTTGTATTTAAAATTAAACTTTTCTCTCCTTATCCTCTTCTTCCATCGATTACTCTATAAATGTAAGAGTTGGGCTCATTGTTAATGTTGGACATTTTGGATCCTTACACATTTGTTAAGGAGTTCATATTTTTTATTTTGAGTTACTGAGAACTCTAGATATGACTCGTGCATGTGAATATCAACCTTGATCAACATTGTAATAGTCTACGCATTTCAGGGGAAGTAATGGAAGTATCGTTTTGTGGCTATTACTTTTCCTAATAGGTTTTGTATTCCTTCTTGTTGCCTTTCTTTTACACTGCTTTTTTAGTGTGTCATTTTACGTTCCTTGCATCACTTTTTTCTAGTTGTGTTTCATGAAAAATGATCCTATGAATGCATGTTGGTCTCTACTATGCGTGCCTAGTCTCCCTTGATTTGTTTCCCTTCATTTTCTATCAAAAGAGATAATGTTCATCCCTCTTTTTACGGTGTTATTACCTTCCTTAGACTATTTTTCCATTCTTTTATCATTATATACCTCATCCCTTGGCATTGTTAGTTTAGTTTTCCCTTCCATCATTAGGAGTAGTAGTAGCGAGTATAAAATGATAGAGGAATTGGCCTTCTTTGGAGATTCATCTCAAGCGTGCAAAGTCCCAAAACTTGGAAACGGTTCCATTTTTTCTCAAATGACTCGAGTTCTTCCAAATAGGAGACATAGGTGTAAGTATGAAAACCAACACAACCCAAACACTCTCAATCATTTTTGTCAAATTCCTTGCTAAGACTTTAGAAAAAAAGGGGAAAATATAGATAGCAAAAATATGCATACCATTTCTTCATCCCATAATTTAAAGAACATCACTAAACCTAGGTCATTACCCCTACATCCTTTTAAATTAATTAATTAATCACTCACCTCACATTTCCTAGGTCACATTACCCCCTCATGGTTGATTAATTAATTAATTAGATCACATATTCTAATTCACACCTAAACCTCACCATGTGAACTCGTCATGACTTCCTAGTTTAACTAGGAAACCTTCTAAATGTATCCCTACACCTATCCTAACTACCTCGCTCCACTTTCCCTATGAAAAGTCCCTACTTCACACTAGTTACAAATAGTTTAATTAAGGGAACCTACCAAAAACACTCTTTTCCTATCCTAACCAATTTTATCCTCATCAAACACCACCCCCCTTAACATCTTAACATAAATCCACTCTCATCTTCAAAATCCTAAGCACTATACTTTAAAATAACAATTTTATCCCTCCATATTTCTCCCAAATTTGAACTAAGAGATGATGTTGGTGATTTCCTTAGTTGTTGGTGATCTATAAATACTAGTTTTATTGCCTCTCTTTAGGACCATTCATGATCATTCAGATGGATCCAAGAGCATTGTAAAGTATTATCTAGTATTCATAATCATTATAAAGTTTCATCGTTGTCATCTTTCATCCAACCATAACACATTTTTGTTCGTCAAGAATTTTAGAGATTTTTAGAATCTTGCTCACTTGTCAAACCATAATCACGATAAACATATTATCACACACTTTGTCATTCAAAGGTTTGTCACTAATTTGTAATTTTGTTCCTTCATCTTAAACATACCTGTCTAATCATTTCTGATCTCACCTTTTCTCTAAGAGGATCATAGTTTCATTTTAGCTAATCAAGTCTCTTACTTTAGTAGTTTGTTAAAATTTCTCAGAATCAAATACATTTATTAGAATCTCCCACGATTCTTGTAATCACGTGCATTTTCGTATTTTCTTTTTATTTAGTACTCATATTTCATTTAGAAGTTTTTATCAAATACCTTTTTCCTTTTTGTTACTAATATCTTGTCAAGCATGGATTTTAGATGGCCATAGGAGGACCTAACCACCCGATCAAAAACATCAATTCTCTATCAATTATTCAACATCCTCTACATTGGGAATAATATGATCTACTACATGACCTAGAGTTGTGCGCCATTCATGCGGATCTATTGAAAGACTAGAGACCATTTTCGAGTCCACCTAGAAGATCCTTGAGGCCACTAAAGAGTTATGTGAAGCATATTATGAAGTGCAATGTATCCAAGACAATCTAGCATATTTAGAGTACCAACACAAAGTCAGATTTAACATCATTGAAGAAACAAACACCGAGCCTAAAGTCATCCTGAATAATATGACTCGATCTTGCACATCTTTAGGAAACTAAGGATGAGTATTTAGACTTCCTCATAGATGATTGCATTGAGGAACCTGATTTATATTTCTCTAAAGAGGATAACCTAGCCTATTCGGTGGGCTCCAATTTATCTAAAAATCTTGATCTTGAGTTCGATTTAGAATTTGAATTCTAGACTTATTTCTTTTCAAATTATCCTCCCCGACTAAATATCTATAATAGATTAAATAAGTGATGGACATTTGATCACATATTTTCATATATCTTATCTTTGCATCCCATTTTCATAAATAAACTTAAATGTTTTAAAAAGTGATTTGAAATCCATGTAAGGAATTCCTTTGTATTACGGGAATTGGTCTTTACCAGAAACCCACCTATCCATATTACTAATTCCATCTTGTGTAGTGTCGTGATTACAAATATATTCACATGAATGGAGCTTGATCTATTATCTATGGGGAGCAACAATAACCATCCATCAACACCATTTGTGGGTACCTTGGAAACCCCATCATATTCAAGGTTGATCTAGTTTTACCTCATTATATTATCCATCCAATTGTAAAGGTGAAATTTTCATCAACACATATATATGTATTGCGAGACATATCTTTGTACATAGGTGCATGTTTTTAGATAGACTAGTGTATAATGCATCTCATGATGCTCGTGGTCTACCTAACATAGATTAAATATCAAATTCCTTTCCTCCTTAAACCTATCAATGAAACTTTGGAAATCTTTTTGCGCTATAAAGGAAAATGAAAATTTGCACCACACGCTCTTGGTTCTATCGTCGAGTGAACCTTCAATACATAAATTGTTGATAAACTACAAATTCAACTTCATCCTTTACCAAAGCTAGCAACTGTTCAGGGATCCTCCACTCTATACTGAAGGCATTGTTAATCTGTTTGTATAATTTATCTAAGTGTGCCTTATAAGTTGGGGCCATAGTATCACAAGTATAAGTAGTAGATCTCTTGTTAGGGGAGGGGTATTCTTCAGGGTACTCCCATATGTTATCTTTTGGCCCATCAAGAACCCCAATCTCAGAGAAGATGATCAAAAGCAATATGTTTCCAAACATTATCTTCTCTCCATTTCATGCAACATCAATAATATCAACTTCTATATAGGCCAAAATTTTATAGATGGTCCCCTTAGCTATCTTGATGCATACGTTCAACCACCTCTTATCGACTTGAGTCCAACTTTCTTATTGGTTCAGTTTCCTAAGCGAGGATATAACCATATTTATCACTAGATCACTAAAATTTTAAATATCAAAGGCATGCCCACCTTTCTTGTACTCATACTCCTTGGTTGTTTCTTTTATAGCTTCATTGTCACCCAAGTCGTCATCGAGTGATTCCCTGTATAGATGAGTACGGTGAATTTTGAGATCAAATGTGGGGTTACCAGCATTCTCCTTTTACAGAAATAGAATTAATCTTCATGAACACACAACATCACCCATTGGTACAATATCTCATGCTTCCCAAAAATAATATTTCATAGAGTTGTAATAACCTAGCGTTCTCAAAACCCTCTTCTTTGAAGAATCATAAACTAGCTTATCGTCGAGTTGTCCTTTCTCTTCAAGGTCAAACCAATTCCAAGATCAAGTCCTTAGTTTCATTAGTTTGGTGGTTATAATCACTAAAAACCATTTTCCTTATGTGGGATACCCACTCCATTCCCAACAATACCCCATTTTCATATTGTAATTATGAATACCACACTTCATTAAAAAATTTCGCCACGCTTTATTTTTATCTACACTTTCCCTTTTTCTTAGGTGATATGGTTTTTTTCCTCGATTTCATTCTTGGTTGATTATTCTATACATTTAACCTTGTTCTTTGGCTCCACTAAATCCTCAAACCACTAACCATAATTTTCCTACGCAAAATTTGTAAACCATGCTCTAGTTTTCAAAACCCTAACCAAAAAAACCCTTCTTTCCTTCACACCTCCATTCGAACCACATAATTTCTTCCACACACTTGCTCTATACACGGCCATGTTATTATTTGCAATCTTGGTTTGTATATCTTTACTTTTGCACTTGATCATTTACCGATAGTCACAAAGATTCCCTAACTTACACAAGTTCTTTCGTAAATTTTCAAAACGTTAAAATGACTTACCATGACCATTTATTTATAGTCTTTTCAATTTTTACCATATTAATTACAATGCTACCTACCACCATACTACCAAATTAATTTAGATGTTTTTGTTTTTCCAAACATACTTCCCCACACATTCAACGTACGTAACCTTTGGAACCTTCTAGCACACAAACTACATTGATCTTAGACCTCCTTTTATGCACTCCCAACGTAGAAGTACATCAACATCTATGCCCTATTCCAAGTAGTTCTCCATGCCACTTCCAACCTCCATTTTCCATGTGATTTCACTCCTAGTACATGGATTTTTCCCTTGGCATCTTCCTTATTATCACTATATTCCTTATTATATCTTGTCATCATTTTTCAAAAACCAACATCACCATCACTATGCACACTTCTTTAGTACTTAGAATACCTCATGCATGCTCTTGTATCCCTTTTATTCCTTCAATCCACCCCACACTAATTGTATACACGGTCCTTTGCACAAGAAATTACTCATAATGTAATCAGCTACTAGCGTGTAAGTGCACTTATTAAGAAACACTAAACTAAATTGAAAAAGAATAACAATGATGAAAGGAAACACACATAAAGGAATGCATTAAAATAAATTTAATCTAAGCGACAATGCTACCTTATTATAAACACCAAGAAGACTTATTTATAGTAGGGATTCACCCTGCTCCCATTAAAATATTCAAGATACCATGTCCCATCCAATGCCTATAACTGGAAAGTTCCTGAATCAAGTATATAAGTCATAAAATACAGTCCTAACAAATACACTTTGATCTTTCCGGGGTTGTGCAAGAAGTTGGAGTCACAAAGAAGAACCATTTTTCCAAATTCAAGTTTCTTATCCTTTATATGCTTATTATTTCATGCCTTACGCCTAGCCTTTTCTATCTTTTGGCTCCATCAAGAAATCGTGCACCTTTCCTCCAATTACATCATTTTATCAATGCACTCTTCTAATGCTTTCTCAACATCTAGACCTCTGTGTGTGTACAATAAAAAAGAAGGTAACATGAATTCCACTTTGGTAAAAAAACCTCCTCGGTGAACACACACTAAAAGGGTGTGGCATTATTCAACCTCTTGTAGGTTGTCCTATATTCCTAAAGTAAAACAAATAATTTATAATCCCAGTATTTCTTTCCAACATCACAAATATCGGTTAATGTATGTACCAATATCTTGTTGAAGACCTCAATAGTTCCATTTTATCGTGGGTGATAGGGTGTTATTTTATGGTGTGCCACCATAAATTATACCAATAGTACCCTAATTGTCTCATCGAGAAAATGAGTGCCACTATCACTTGTCAAACTCAATGGAAATTCATATCTGTTGGTAATATTCTCCCATAGAAACCTTACTTCCATAGTTGTCATGTAATACATTGTTGGTGTCACTTCTACCCACCTTGTAAGATAATATGTACAAGCTATAATGTATCATGATCCGGTCTTACACGTGGGTGGGGAAATAGGACCCACAAAGTCAATTGCCCATTTTTAAAAGGTTCTTCACTAGCAATCAGCCTCTAAGGCATTTCATCTCTATGCCTAGGATTTTCAAGAAATTGACAATGGTCATAGACCTTACAATATTCTTTACAATCCTTATAGATTTTTCCCACCACAAACTAGCCAAAAACATCTTATGCGCGGTGGCATCTTCAACATAATGTCCACTAGTAATCCCACCATGAGATTCCTCTATAATAGTGTCGCACTCATTCTAAAGTACACATCGATGAAAAATTCATCTGAACCAGTTTTTATAAGTCTCCACTGATCAACATATAAGGCATGACACATATAACAAGTTGTTTCTTCGCTAAACTCTTCATCCCTTCGGGCCCCACACTAGTATGAAAAAATATAGTAATATCTTCTAAGTTTGAGGGCACATGATTTGATATGAATAGTTCTACATCAGAATTATATCATCAATTATCTACACATCCTCTCTGAATTAATCCTTGATAAATGATTTGGTCAAGAATTGATTTTTCCTGGCTTATCCACCACTGTAAAGTCAAATTCATGAAACAACAAAATCCAATGACATATGTGCCCCTACAAAGCGGGTTTACTCACCAAGTACTTCAGTTCCATGTGATCTTTACAAAATATAAACGGGGTAGCCAACAAGTATTGTATAAAATTATGTAGCATGTAAATCATAGACAAGGCTCCACACTCTGTAGTTGTATAATTCTATTTAGCTGGTGTCAACTTCCTACTTACAAAAAAATAGGATGATCAATAATACCTTCTTTATCCTAGGCTAATACTATGTCAATCTCTATACCAGAGGCATCCAAATGAACATCAAAAGATTTATTCCATGAAGGAAAGCATAGAATAAGTGTTGTAGTAAGCATTTCCATCAATGTTTCAAACACGCGTTGTTGCACTTCACACAAATAGAACTTTCCTTTACTCTTTAACAATTCTTCTAAGGGCGTAGTTATGTAGGAGCATTAACTCTAGCATATGTACAAGGATGGTAACATTCAATTTTTGTTTTATTGGTGAGTTTATGAGTCTTGGAGGTCATTAGGAGTCTAAATATACTACTATTTTTGGTCTAGGCCTTAAATAATTCAAATGGAGCATTTTCCCTCTAGTTTTCAATATTTGAATATTTAGGCCTTTTTTTTTTTCTTATTGTAATGTTTCAAATCCTTCTTGGAGTTTGTAACCTTGTAAAATGATGAAAAGAAGTCATATTTTGTGTCTTAAGCACTCTTTAGGTTCTAGGAGTCATAATAAGAGATTAAAAGAAAACGATATGACTATATAACTAGAGATTTGATGTTAATCATAAAACTACTCATGTGACCAAGAGGTCAATATGTATCATTTAGCCAATGATAGGAATATAAATTTTAAAAGAATGTAAGCTGTAATTCTCATTCCATCTAGATGAGAATCAAAGGTGTAATGTTTCAAGAGGAATATTGAATAAAAATGAGGTTTTGTGTGTTTGTGCTTGTATTCTTATATGATTGTGTGTTTACATTCTTGTAAGGTTATAATCCTTTTTCTTGCACTCTGCATTTGTAAAATGCACCATGATTAACCGATCTTCAAATGGTGTGACTATGATGACTGGGGTGTGTCCTTGTTGATGGAGAAAATTGATGGGCTTGTTAGAAACTACATCATCTCTTAGTGTCTTATTCAAGGTTTATACGGGTGAATCCTGTGTTGATGAGACTTTTATGTATGATATGGAATAATTATAGTTTTGCATATAAAGTGAAAGGAACTACACTTGGGGAGAGAATATGTGAAGAGCCAACTCGGTAAGTTTTCATATTTTTATTCGTTGTGAGTCAATGCATATTGAAAATACTAAAAATATTCCTTCATTACGTAAATATAGGTGTTATAACGGGATAGTGAATGCATTGTCTTAGTAACCATTGTGGAAGGCATGTCCACATTTGGAATGTGGTCTGAGAAGGTCAAGTCTTGTGAATTTTATGATCGATAAGGATTGCTTTATATAGTGTACGATAAAGTACATCTAGTCAGCTTGAGAAAGTTTATATTCATTATGAAAGAAAAGTACCTAGTGATTCAAAAGGGAAGGAAAGTTTTAAATCTCATAAAGGAGAGAAGAGGGTTTCATTAGAATAAATTTGAAAATAGAGCTTATTGCTAAGGATAATACTCTGTGTCTCGAAATATTACATTCTTGCACGGGTAAGTAATGGAGAATATATTTATTCTTAGATATTAATAAGGTATTCCTCCTTAATGTTAAATTGATCATGTACATGTTGGTGAATTAGTTTTTATGATAAAATTATAGACTTTTCAAATAAGATCCTTCACTTGTATATTGAAATTCTACTTCCTAAGCTCCTTTACAATGTTTATTTAGGGTTTACAAAAACATTGGTAGTTAGGGGCCTCATATACAATGAATCCAAACTTTTGGTTTGGAAGTAATCATGGTGGTATAGTTAAGAAATATAATAAAAAGAAAATTTAGGGATTCAGTGGCTAATATTGGATATTTGATGACAGTCTCATTCTTTAGACTCTTACTGTAAAAGACCTAGTCGAGGGTTCCAAGTTGCGAAAGAGAGTATGTGTTAAACATGGAGTCAAAGATTGTAAATTGAAACCTCATTGGAACACACTAATGGATTTCCAAAATGGTTTGAGTAGAGGTTTGAAGTCCCAAGAATAAGAATATATACTATTGTAAAAATTCCCCTAGGTAATTTTGATAACAGATTGATTCAGGGCCCAAAATCATGTTTCTGGGGTCCCCTCAGCCTCTTTCCAACCCTCTTGTCCAAGAAGAAAAGAGCAAGTTCTAAGAAATGGAAGAAATGCTAAAAACAAGCTTGGGGCAGAAAAAATCATGAAAATTGGCTAAGTCCTAGTCCAGGCGGCCCTTGGAACAGTTGGGACATCTGGGCGCGAATCGGCCGAAAGACCGCCAGGCAGTCTGCAGAGCAAAGGGACGGCGAGGCAGAGGGACGCGAGAGACGCGGAAAGCCGGTTCGGCCGAAGGAGAAGAAAATTGACTAACTACTGAGCGGAACAGTCTGGGACATCTGGGCCGTGAGGACGCGAAGGATGTGAACCACCCAGATCGGCCGAAAAGGAGAACTTTCGCACTAAGCAGTTCGGGACATTTGGGCCGTGAGAACGCAAAGGACGCGAACCGCCCGGTTTGGCCGAAATGGGAACTTTCACATTGGGATAGTTGGGACAAAGGGATGCATGGGATGCATATAGCCAAAGGAGTCGAAAGCCAATCAAGTAACGCCACGTCATCGGAAAATAAGGGACAAGGAAGCCCATTTCGGGCGGATCGGAGGTTTTTGTCCCAAACAGTTTGGGACATCCGGGACAAATAGAAGCGGTGGACGTGAAAAGCCGACGTGTAACCGCGGACCAACCAAATCATGACATGTGTCACAAGGGGAAATGTCCAAAAGTTCAAAGGGCGAGGTTTGAAGGGTCAGCCTGAGCCAATCAGAAGAGGACATGTGTCCAATGGGGCAAGGAAGCTCGGGGCGCGGGGAAAAAATGGAAAATTTTCCAAAGTGTAAGAAAAGTCGAATTTCAAAGAAAAGCCCACGGAAAGGTGGAGGAGAGATAATTGGTCAGCGAATCAGAGCGACATGTGTCATCCAAGTGGCGAGTGCGGAAAAAAAAAAAAATTAAAAATCCGTTTTTGTCTGCTTTGTGCCCTAAATCTTGAGACCCCATATCTTTTGATCAAAGCTCAGATTTCCACGTTCTTTATATCAATGGAAAGCTGTTGAAATTATCTACATGATTATGGGGTCAATCTTGCATTTTGGTTTAGTGTGGAGAGATAAAATCAGGAAACATCTCGACGCGTGGTAATAGACAAGTGACGTTTCAACAACCATTTCGCCGTTTTACGCTAGACATCACGATCTGCCATTTTGCCAGGATTCTCACCCACCGCCATAATGAGATAAACTAAATGTGACCTAGAAGTGGTTGGGGTAGATCTGACTTTCCTCTCTCTTCCCTCTCTCATTCTTCCTATATATTGTAAAGAGGGGCTTCTTTCTAGGGGTTAATGATTACAAGTTGTTCATCTTTTCAGCTCTGCCCTCCCTTATTTTCTTCTCCGGGGTTGAAAATGGAGTTCGAACCTCCTCCCTTGCTCTGTAATGGTGTTTTTTCCTTTTACTATTGAAATGATGTTCTGTGCAAACTTCTGAAGCAACAAAAACGTGTTTTGTGATGCATCTGTCCATCCTTGCTCATTTTTCACTTGTTTTCTTCTTGCCTCTCTTCATTGCAGGTATTTTTGCAAGTTTGAATGTTCATTGCAGGTCTGGAGCTGTGTTCATGGAGTTTTGGGACATTTTCTGTGTGAAATCTATCCTTGGGCCTGTGATGCATCTGTCCATCCTTCCCATTGCTCACCTCTCCTTGTTCCATGGCAGTTTTGATAGATGTTCAACATTCTCCTTCTCTGGTGTATCACCGTTTTAGTGTAGGCTTTTGCTATTTTTCCCTTTTCTCTCTCTCTCTGTCTCCTTGGCATGGTTAGATTAGGTTTAGATTAGCTTGCCTGCACTGGAATAGCTTGTGGCAGGTAGTTTAGGAGCAGGAACCAGACCTTCTCTGGAGATTCCTTTCTCATTTCTGCAAGTCCCACACTTGGAGAAAGGTTTCAATGTTGTGCAATCACACTGGATGCAAAGTGATCAACCTAGAAATATGATCAACATCCAGGGGTGTTGTGATTTTGCATCAACAGTTTTGGCATGCCCGGTGGGACCTTAGAGGTCTTCCACTTCATCTTTTGCAGGTTGGTGTGTTCCTGTGAAGATTTCAGCCTTTGGAGGCACTTACAAACACATCTGGCAACTCCATCTGATCAATAACTCATTCTCTGAGTTGTAGACCTATTTTTCATCCATTCCCACCCATCTTTCTTTCCATCTCTTTCATTATTTTCCATTCCATGAAGTTGTGCAATCATGACTTCATTTCCATCATGGAACTCACATTTACAACAGCAGCAGTTTATCACACCTCCAACATGTTTTACAAATCCTCCAAATCAGCATTTTGAACAAATTCAAGATCAGTATGCATACCCATATGAGCAGCAGTGCCAAAGTCAGTTTGGATATGAAGCATGTCAAGCACAAGGGTATGCTGGTTATGAGGGCAGTCAAGAAGAAAATGCAGATCTGCTGGAACAAATCCAAAAGATGGAGGTAAAGATGGTGCAGTCCAGAGCAACAGCACAAATGAGAGCTTTTAGAATTGGTTGCAGGACTCCTTGTCCATGGGGAGGCCCTTTTCCAAGACACTTCAGCCCTCAGGAGAAGCTGGACTTCATGATGAAAACGCTGCCATTGCTTGCACAGTGGATTGAAGAAATAGAGGTGTATGAGAGGAGTATTGAGCAACCTTGTCAACGGGTAAGCACGCCATCTCATGCCTTTCTTTTCCCTCTTTCCCAATCTATTTTATCTCAGCAGTGTCAAGTTTTAAACTCTCCATCTATTGTCCCAAGTGTTGAATCCATTTCTCCACCCCCTAGTCTTCCACCTCATCTCAATTCTTCTTTCCTTTTTCCTTCCAAACAGTCATCCCCTCCACAAGAACTAATAGAAATACCCCCTCCTCCAAAGAAACAAGAGTTTCTACCTCCACCACCACAAAAAATTGCCAAATCAATCAAGTTACAACCCATCCCTCCTCTTGCATTCCCAATTCCATGTGGGGAAGAAGAAATTACAAAAAATGGCCATGAAGGACAGCAAGAAGAGGAGCCCAACAGAAAAGAAATGACAGACAAGTTAAGGGTTTGGGCTGCCAAATTTGGGATGACAAAGATCCCCTTGATGGTTAAGCCTTCAGAAGAGATAGGAGTTGGAGAACAAATGGTGGTCAAGACTGATTTTGTTGCAGCAGAAGAAGAAGTTCTTGTAGTCCCAATTTTCCTCTAGAGCAGCAGATTGAAAAGTTTGACTTGACAAACTTCATGTTGGAGGAAGAGTTCTATCAAGAGCAAGATTGTCTTCAAGTAGTAGGGGAAGGAGAATCTGCTCCTAATCCAAAAGGAGAGGAGCACATTCTAGTTGTGGAAGTGAAAAGCGCAGATCCAAAGGCTTTGAGCACAAAGCAGGCTACAGGAGAACCTTCAGTTCTTCTTTCTACTTCACCTCTCTCAAGTTCTAGTGCTGAGGAAGAGTTTAACCTCTTAAACTCAATGTTGGAGGGTGAAAGAAACCATGGTGGTCAAGTTACAGATCAAGAGAACACCATGGGAGAGATTGAACATTTGTAGCAGGACAGCCATGAGGCAGTTTATCTGTCAGATTTGGAGGACTATTTTGATGGAGAAGAGCTAGTTGAGTTTCCACCATTCTCTCTTTCATCATCCACATTCCAAACACAAGAGTCTGCTGTCATGAAGGAGAACATTCATTTGCAGTAGCCTGCATCCTATAGCAGCTCTTTGGAACCAAGATTGGAAGATTTTAATCTTTCATGTTCTTCATTGGAGGAAGAGAAAGGACAGAGGAATTTCACCATTTCTTCCACACCATCCATTCAGGAAGGTCTACAAGAAGACTCCATTTTTGGAGTTGAAAATCAGAGCTATGGGCATATCAAATGGATCATACCTTGCCCAATCAGGTATTTGGCTTCATTGGAGCTAAAGGAGAAGTCACAACTAGTCATGCTTGCTTCTGAGCATGAGGATGAGCTACAAAGTACCAAGGATCAGCTATCATACCTCTTCAATCCAAATGCAGAGCAACTAAAAGAGGTATTGAATTTTCCTTCAGCAGATACCTTGATGATTTGGGTGGAAGACCAACTTCTTGTTGATTTTCCACTCATCCAAACAGCCATGATCAACTCCAAATCAATTGCATGGCTGCCACTTTTGAGAAAGGGAAGCTATTTCTCAAAACCAATTGAAGGGTTTGTTTAGCTTGCCTTTGCTTCCGATTAGAATAGAGTAGGTAGGTTTGCTTTCAGCAGGAAGAAGTGCTTGTGCACACTCTGCATGTCCCATTTGGGGCATGTATGATTTTTAGTTTTGTACATAGTTTTTGTGGTGCTGGTTTTGCTCTCCCGACAGTTCATTCCAGTGGAATTTTGGTGAGAACAACTCCATGTCCGGTGGGATTCAAGTGGTTCAGAGAGGAGATTTTCAAAGTTTAGATCAGTTGCAGGTTACAACCCATGACTCCATGCCCAATGGATGCTTCAGGCAACTGGTAACTTCATCTAGCAGGCAGATGACCCCGCTGAGTCGCCAAACTGTTGTCAAAATTCCCCCCCAGGTAATTTTGATAACAGATTGATTCAGGGCCCAAAATCATGTTTCTGGGGTCCCCTCAGCCTCTTTCCAACCCTCTTGTCCAAGAAGAAAAGAGAAAGTTCTAAGAAATGGAAGAAATGCTAAAAACAAGCTTGGGGTAGAAAAAATCATGAAAATTGGCTAAGTCCTGGTCCAGGCGGCCCTTGGAACAGTTGGGACATCTAGGCGCGAATCGGCCGAAAGACCGCAAGCAGCGGTCAGAGCAAAGGGATAGTCTGGGACGAGAGGGATGTGTGGGACACGGAAAGCTGGTTCACCTGAAGGAGAAGAAAATTGGCTAAGCTGTTGAGTGGAATAGTCACTGGGACATCTAGGCCGCGAGGATGTGAAGGATGCGAACCGCCCGGATCGACCGAAAAGGAGAACTTTCGCACTAAGCAGTTTGGGACATTTGGGCCGTGAGAACGCGAAGGACGCGAACCAGGCTGGTTTGGTCGAAACGGGAACTTTCACACCGGGACACTTAGGACAAAGGGACGCAGCGTGGGACATAGATAGCCGAAGGAGCCGAAAGCCAATCAAGCAATGCAACGTCATCGGCGAGATAAGGGACAAGGAAGCCCATTTCGGGTGGATAGGAGGTTGTTGTCCCAAATAGTTTGGGACATTCGGGACAAATAGACACGGTGGACGTGAAAAGCCGATGAGACCCATGAACCAACCAAATCATGACACGTGTCATAAGGGGAAACATCCAAAAGTTCAAAGGGTGAGGTTTGAAGGGTCAGCCCGAGCCAATCGAAGAGGATACGTGTCCAATGGAGCGGGAAAGCTCGGGGCGCGGGAAAAAATGGAAAATTTTCCAAAGTGTAAGAAAAGTCAAAATTTCAAAGGAAAGCCCATGGAAAGGTGGAGGAGAGAGAATTTCTCAGTGAATCAGAGCCTGACACGTGTCGTCCAAGTGGCAGAGTGCAGAAAAAAAAAAATTAAAAATCCGTTTTTGTCTATTTTGTGCCCTAAATCTTCAGACCCCCATATCTTTTGATCCAAAGCTTGGATTTGCACGTTCTTTATATCAATGGAAAGCTATTGAAATTCTATACATGATTCCAGGGTCAATCTTGCATTTTGGTTCAGTTTGGAGAGAGAAAATCAGGAAACTTCTTTGACGCGTGGTAATGGCGAAGTGACGTTTCAACAACAGACTTTAATACATGACGATGACAACTCACCGTTTTTCGCTGAGCAGATTACCGCCATTTTTCCGGGATTATCATCCACCGCCATAATGAGATAAACTAAATGTGACCTAGAAGCATTTGGGGTAGATCGACTTTCCTCTCTCTTCCCTCTCTCATTCTTCCTATATATTGTAAAGAGGAGCTTCTTTCTAGGGGTTAATGATTAGAAGTTGTTCATCTTTTCAGCTCGGCCCTCCCTTCTTTTCTTCTCCAGGGTTGAAAATGGAGTTTGAACCTCCTCCCTTGCTCTGTAATGGTGTTTTTTCCTTTTACTATTGAAATGATGTTCTGTGCAAACTTATGAAGCAACAAAAATGTGTTTTGTGATGCATCTGTCCATCCTTGCTCGTTTTTCACTTGTTTTCTTCTTGCCTCTCTTCATTACAGGTATTTGTGCAAGTTTGAATGTTCATTGCAGGTCTGGAGCTGTGTTCATGGAGTTTTGGGACATTTTTTGTGTGAAATCTATCCTTGGGCCTGTGATGCATCTGTCCATCCTTCCCATTGCTCACCTCTCCTTGTTCCATGGCAGTTTTGATAGATGTTCAACATTCTCCTTCTCTGGTGTATCACCGTTTTAGTGTAGGCTTTTGCTATTTTTCCCTTTTCTCTCTCTCTCTATCTCCTTGGCATGGTTAGATTAGGTTTAGATTAGCTTGCTTGCACTGGAATAGCTTGTGGCAGGTAGTTTAGGAGCAAGAACCAGCCTTCTCTGGAGATTCCTTTCTCATTTCTTGCAAGTCCCACACTTGGAGAAAGGTTTCAATGTTGTGCAATCACACTAGATGCAGAGTGATCAACCTAGAAATCTGATCAACATCCAGGGGTGCTGTGATTTTGAATCAACATATACATGAAAGAAGCGTAAAGCACACCTAGTAGGAGAAATGAAGTCATAGAAAGAAGAAAAGAAGGATTAAACGAGAATTTAGTGAGTCGACATTGAAATTTTATACACACCTTGATTATTGGGGAAGGAAACTAAATGATTTTATACCTTCTTATGGGGGCCTCTATAATACTATAACCTTGCTAATATCAAGGAAACATGACCTAAGGAACAAGTTGAGGGAAATCTAAGGCAAGATTGGGATGTGATTTCCTTATTATGCTAATTAGTGGTGAATATAACATATTTTGAAGTGTTTAATAAGGGAAAGACAATGGAGAGAGGAAAATAATGGTTTAAAAACCCATATGGTGCTAGATGGAGGAAAAGAATAATATGAAGAAGGGGAAGGTAGATTGAATGGAATGAGGAGATTCGAGACTATAAACCAAAGTGTGAGAATTAATTAACATGTGTTTTTGAGTGTAGGAACCTAGTAGGTAACATAAGAAGCATTGAAGAATCTACAATTCAAAATAGAATTACAGGTTGAGAGAGAGAAACTAGTCAAGAACATTAAGATAGGGATACACAAGGTAAGAGTGATTGATATTTTGTTTGATAAAATGTTGTTGTAAGGAATATATGAAGAAAAGGGAGATAGAACATTTAGTTGGAAAGGACCTAGAGCTGACAATAACTCAGTTGTACAATAGTTTGAATCTCTTAAGCTTGTCTAGGAAACTCCAAATGTAGAATATGAAGAAGGCTAGTTGTTTTCACCTTGTTGAGTATGGAAGTATATGAAAATTGTAGAGTTTCTTGCACCATAGCGGTATCGAGTGAGAAAAGGGAGTGAAGAATTTGAGAAAAGAGTAAACAAAGGTTTTACATATTGAAAAAAAAGGTTTAACCACTCCATTTTTTTGATTCACTCTACTGATATAGCTTCGAGAAGATGTTATATTATAGAATCTATTAGAAAGGAGGATAGAAAGCTAAATAGAAGTGTAAAGGTCAAATAAAAAGTTGTGGTTTTGAACCTCTAATCTTGAAAAATTCCTCTCAACTATTTTGAGGGGTATAAGGTCTATTTCAACACATGTTTCTTTTGGTATATGAAATTTGGGAAGACACACGATACATAGTCAAATGACCTCCATTGGAGGGTAAAAACGTGAACTAGAAGGAAATTTTATAAAGGAATGTTTAGTGGAAATTTGGATGCTTCTAGGAGAAGAAAATGGATATCTTAAAAGATTCATGGATAGCCAAATGAATTATAAATACTAAATTTATAGCATAAAAGGTGTTGCATAGGGCTAATAGGATATTGAGAAGCAAAGGAAGCTAAGGTGGAAAATTTTGAAATATCAATGGAGTAAGGCTTAGAATTAGGTAATGGAGTAAGTAATGGAGAATCTATGTATTATTCGATATTAATAAGGTATTCCTCCTCACTATTAAATTGATCATGTGCATTTTGGTGAATCAATCTTCATGATCAAATTACAGACTTTGGACACAAGATCCTTCACTTTTATAGTGAAATTATGCTTCCCAAACTCCCTTACGAGTGTACAATTAGGGTTTACAAAAAAATTTGGTAGTTAGGGGCCTCATACAATGAATCCACACTTGTGGTTTCAAAGTAATCATTGTGGTAGAATGAAGAAGAGATTCAAAAGGAAATTTAGGGATTCAATGCATAATATTGGATATTTTGATGATAATCTCATTCTTTGGACTATTACATAGAAAAGACCTAGTCGAGGGTTCCAAGTTGCAAATGGAGTAGGTGTTCAACATGGATTCAAATCTTGAAAATTAAAACCTCATTAGAACACACTAATGGATGTCTAAAATGGTTATAGTTGATGTTTGAAGTCCCAAGAATAAAAATATATGCATGACATGATTGTACAACAGACCTAGTAGGAGTAATGGATGCCTAGGAAGAAGAAGCGAAGGATCAAAGAAGAAGTTAGTGAGTCGGACATCGAAAGTGTTTACACACCTTGAGTATTGGGGAAGGTAACTAAATAATTATATACCTTCTTGTGGGGCCCTATAGAAGATTATAACCTTGATAATAGCAAGGAAAATGACCTTAGGAACAAGTTGAGGGAAATGTAAGGAAAGATTGAGATGTGCTTTCCTTATTGTGCTAATTAGTGGTGAATCTAACATATTTTGAGTGTTTAAAAATTGAAAGACAACAAAGAGAGGACAAGAGTGGATTAAAAACCTATAAAGTACTAGATGGGGGATCAAAGGAGATTTTAGTGATTCAGAAATTGAAATTTTTACACACCTTGAGTATTGGGGAAGGAAACTAAATAATGTTATACCTTCTTGTGGGGGCCTCTAGAAGAATATAACCTTGATAATAGCAAGGAAAATTACCTTAGGAAAAATTTGAGGGAAATTTAAGGAAAGATTGGGATGTGTTGTCGTTATTGTGTTAATTAGTGGTGAATCTAACATATTTTAAATTTTTTAATAAGGGAAAGATAGTGGAGAGAGGAAAAGAGTGGTTTATAAAACCTATAAGGTGCTAGATGGAGGAAAAAAGTAATATGAAGAAGGGGAAGGTAAATTGAATGGAATGAGGATGTTATGAGATTATAAACCAGTGTGAGAAGTACTAACATGTGTTTTTGAGTGTAGGAATAGAGGAGGTAACCTAATAAGCATTCAAGAAGCTCCACATCAAAATAAAATTATAGGTTGATGGAGAGAAACCAGTCAAGAACATGAAGATAAGGATGTACATGGTAAGAGTGATTGAGATTTTGTTTGATAAAATGGTGTTGTAAGGAACATACGAAGTAAAGGGAGATAGATAATTGAGTTGGAAAGGACCTTGAACTAATAATAACTTAGTTGTATAAGATTCTGAATCTCCTAAGATTGTCTAGGGAAACTCAAAACGTAGAATATGATGAAGGCTAGTTGCTTTGCACCTTATTGAGTATGGAAGTATATGAAAATTATAGAGTTTCTTACACCATGAAATAATCCTAGCGTAACCTTTGATGAAATTCCTATAATATCCTGTGTGCCCAAAGAATCCATGCACCTCACTCTAGTTAATAGGTTCCTCTTAGCCCAAAATAACAACAACCTTAGCAGGATCTAACAACAAGCCTTCTTTACTGGATGATATGTCCTAGGAAAGTCGAAAGGGTGTAGCAAAAATTCACTTCTTAATTTTTAAGGAGATGTTCAACTTTCGGCACCTCTCAAACATAAGTCTTAAATTGTCACAATGACTGTAACATCCTCATTTTATACATTAGAACAAGTCAATATTTTTTTTTTTGATAAATGCTTCCTGGTTCTAAATACATAATTTAGAACTCACAAATCAAATAACCATTCTTATACAGATAACCGTATGTAGCTGTAATGACTCGGAGTACCTCCGATCTATTCATTCCATGACTCGGCAATCTACCGATCTATTCATGAGTAATAAGAGTTAGCATTTTTATTTAACACATCACTCTTGCGGTTCTCTTCCCTATTCTAGGATTCAGAATGCTCTGCATACAAGGAACCTAAGCTGAATAATTGTTACCATTATTCATCAAAGCATCTCATCCCTTAGACCGGGTGACTCAAGACAACGCAATCAGCAACTTGCGATACTTTGGCCAAAGATTTGAAACATACTGCTTATGTCTCATATTCCTTAACGGCATACTCGTCAATGGAATACGTCCTTCACCCCATTCTTATGTTACATAGAATGTCTTATACCGGATTCTTCGGTCCTCCTTATCCCAAGTTATTCACTCGGAAATGGATTAAGTACGGTGACAACGTTATATGGATGCACTCGAGGACTAGGGATAAGATGATATCTTGGGTCAACCCTAGTTGAACCAGTGTGTCAAGATACCCCGAGTCTCCTAGGCAGCCATATAGTGTGACCACATTCGTAATCGGTCCTAGAGTAACTTGTTTGAGTTAAAGGTGTAAATCTTAACGATCAATGCAAAGGGTGTCGTCATAAGTCACCTGCATTGTTGTATCTTTGAGAAGATCCTAATCTTCTCGAAGGTACAACCCTGCAGTTGACTTGTGCCGTCAACCTTTAAATCCGCCTCGAAAAGGTCTACTTATTAATAAGCGTTATGCACATTGAGTTTAAATTATATTAAAAGATGTTCCCCTAAGGTTAGCCTTTCCTGATCCCTGGATTCCTCATCATAGAATGACCTTTCTCAATAAAACTCACTACATAGAGAAGTTATTAAGGCCAAGGTCTCATCAAGGAGTTCATAGAATATACATAATTCTAAATCAACGAAATTGGACAATAACTCATAAACTTCACATGAGATTGCCATCTGAACCCCATTTAGGTTTATATCAGTTCTCATAACTGAATTTATATCGTACTTATTAGTATCAAGATATAATGATTAAGAATCCAATTAAATGTTGTCCTGGCATAATCAAGACTAGGGATTAATAATTTAATTCAGCTTGTTTAGCGTTCTGCTTAGGTTTATTTTAACCCTATCTTTCAGAAAGACAGTGATCTATATTTCAATTTAGCTTTAGATAGAACATACTAGAATTGCTAAACAATCATAAGTATTCAGTCACATATTCTTGCAAGCTTACATTGATAATCACAAAAGTCTCCAAATTTTACAATGATAACAATGCCCTCCAGGTTTTTGAACCGAAGAAAGTCAAACTATCATATAAGAATACAAACACATAAGTAACAAATATTTATTTCCATTCCTTTCAAAGCTAAACAAATACATTTTATGCATTCAACATACTTGATACAATACTCAACGGAAGAAGAACATCTTTCCTCATATAGTACATTTAGAAAATCAAGCTGTAATTCAACATAAAATCAAATTTAAATAATCTGATCATCCTATCAGATCTGCATGCTTTTACCACTTACGGCATCCATCTGCAAAAATTGTCAACATGGGTCAGTTTGATGAACTGAGCATGATAAGCACTAACTCTTAAAACAATTGCAATCCACCAACTGTTTTCATTAAACAACCTATTTAAATGAGATCATTTCACCAAACAAGTATACATGTTTCAGACTATGCTTTCGTAATACAAAAATGAATACAAACGTGTAACTCTAATTATCGTTACAGAATAGTCCTAAATACTTCTCAAATATTTCATCAAAATATTAGGGATCAAGAAGAACGAATGTATCCAAATCATCTATCCATCTGAATTCCAAAAAAACAAACATCAGACAGATCATTACATTCAACAGTAAAAGGAATGTCATAACAAATCATGATTCCATCAATATGTTAAAAACAGTTCTAACGGTTAGATAAAAATATCAACATAAACTCTACAACAGAAGAGAAAGAAAACAAGTCATTCATATTTCCCTTCAACAAGTTCATGACTGTACCATCTCCTAAAAAGGAAAACATTCACCTTACATGCATACGAATAAGTCAGACGAGCCACAAGAAGAACCACTGTTTTGTTAAAATCAAATATAACAAAACTCCTCAGTAGCTAACTAATGATACTGAGTAGCTCTCATGCCAAAACAGTGATGAATATCAACCAAACAGACTCCACATGACCTTCCATATGAACCGACATACAAAAGGATATTCTTTGCCATTTCTGTTGAGGTGCGATCGACAACTCCTAAGTTCAATCAAGCTCAAGAATAGATATCCATGCAACGAGAAGCGTAAACATGCCAACAAACCCTTACATCAACCTACGGGTAAGTCTAGTCCCTACTAACACTGTAAGGCTTTTTCGACCCAAGGTCGAAATCAAAGAACTTATAGTATATCGCAGTCAACAATAGACTCCATGGCATTAAGCAATTGATGTTACCCTAAGACTATTCAGAGATAATCATACAAAAATTCCCGTAACTTGCACAGCCTCATCTAACTGGAATAATCAGAAAGGAAACATAACATACTTATTCTCATCTAGACGCATTCAGAGTTTGAAGTATGGTTTTCACGACCCACTTTTACAGAGCCAAGACACATGATATCTATCTATACTCAAGGAACCCCAACAGTGTCACAAACAACAGTGTACCAAATCAGGCTTAATTAGAGGTAGATACACTGGTTACCTTTCAAGGATTCAACTGAATCGAACAACAGTAAACAAGATAAATAATAGAAAATGATTCCAACTGTGCCAACAATGGTAAACATTTAAAATCAGGCTTAAACAAAAGCTAAATACTGATTTCGCAACAAGGAATCCAACTGAGCCTCTTCAATATTTTTCGCTCAAGCTTACACAGAAAGGAAATGTAAAAATACACCCAAAGAGTCTGTACCAAAAATTCATTACAAAATAACAGAGGTCGTATTACCTGTTACTCCTTCAAGACTCTGACAAAATCAAATACCAATATTCAAAGATATAAAGCTTCAACAGTGGTCCATACTATACAAATCTTTCAATGTACTCCACAGAGTCATTTTGAATACAATAAATATAATGCAACTATCAAGAAGTTAAAATCCTGCAATTACAACGAGGGATGGAGAAACAACTTCTACTGGTCGCAATATATATCTTGAAACACAGTCAATTCTCCATTCAATATCACCTAAATATCATAGCGAAATCCAACAAGATTCTGTATCCACCATCCAAATAACCACGACAGAACTTACGAGGAAGTTGAGATATACTGAACATCAATCAAAAGTCCAATAGTATCTTAACCGACAAGTAACGACCACAAGCATCAATGACAAGTATCAATTGAATCTTGAACCGAACAAGGGAACAATACTTGGGTTCTCACAGAAGCAGTCAAGTATCTTTCAAGGATACATTTCACTGGACTTACGCTGGAATGCAAAACACAATAAAATGGAGCAACAGTTCGAAATGCAACACACACCCATCAAGGGTTACACTTGAAAAATCAAACAGTAAGAAGATACAGTAACAAAATCACCCGAAGCTACCATAAAAACATCTAAACCCATAAATCATCGAGCAGTGTTGTTCTAATGAAATCACTTGAAAGAAAGCAAGATTTTTAAAGGTTAGGGCCTAACATGCCTGGTTATTTGCTTAAAATTTCGAAGCAGACCACTGAAAGAGCTCGAACCTTCTCCTTCTTTTCCAAGTTAGATCCACCAACAAAATTTTGCTATTTCCATGACTTATAAATTTTCCTTGCCAGAGAAAAGAGCTAGTTACGCTCATACTTGCCATGCAACTCCAAGAAGACTGGTGCGAAGAACCAGTGAACAGACAGAGGGAAAACCAGAGCGCTTGAAAAACCAAACAAACCATTAACTTTCCATTTTGCATGCCTTCCTGTGAAACCCGAGCTCGAAGACCGAGTTCATAAATGACATTTACTCCAAATTTCCGCTAAATTTCCATTGCCACCGACCGCCATAGTTGGCGATGGACAAATGCACATCAAAGACCATTTCCACTTTGACGACACGCCACGTCACTCAAGTTAGTCGTTTTAAAAACCTCCACCAAATTACCTGTCCCTCATGCTTATCCATGCATTTAATGACATAGAAGTTGTCACCCATGGTTCGCACCCTTCCATAGGTCCCCTTCTTCCTTGTTCAATAGTTAGGTTAGTAACTTAGGTTAGGATTTAGGATAACACCTAGTCTAACCTCTTAGCGCATAGATACTAACTTAGAACATTAGCTCTTAGCCTAGGTCTAGGCTAGATTAACACTAATCTAACCCCTAGGTTAGGTTTAGTTTTAGGTTACTAACCTTAACAAATCCAGTTAGGTCTAATATTTCTAATGCTCGAAAAAGAACCTTCAACATACATTCTGACAGGGTTCACTCTGTCTTGCCAATAGGCTATAGAATTTTATGTAAGCGAATTATCACTTGGTCCACGATCAAGACCTTCCAGATATATTATGATATGGGGAACAATCCATCTAATATGATCAGCTGAGTTATACTACGGACTAGTTTATTCAATGCATCCAGACCTTGCAACCTGCTTAAGGTCTATAATTTTAATTCATCACGAATAAGCTTAAAGCACCACTTGGATCAATACCACTGATCCAAGGCTTGGTCTTATAGATGGATAACTCCATAATTCATTCCAAGATCAGATTAAACTCAGGTGTAAAATGAAAGAAATAAAAGAGTCCAATCATATTCTGACTCAGTCAAGATCTGCAAT
Organism: Taxus wallichiana var. yunnanensis; assembly: GCA_018340775.1. NCBI lineage: Eukaryota > Viridiplantae > Streptophyta > Pinopsida > Cupressales > Taxaceae > Taxus > Taxus wallichiana. The sequence continues at coordinate 362,900,348 of CM031236.1, read as the reverse complement.
CTTAAAGAAGATACAGTCCATATCAAGCATGACTTCTCAATCAAAGGAACACATCCTGTTTACAAAAGAAATCACATATCAACACTTGTATGCTCAGGAGGAAGTAACTACAGTCCAAGGTGTTACATGCTTCCCTCCTAAAAGATTCATCGTCCCGATGATTACATATTTGATTAACCTTCAGGTCAACCAATTTATTAGTTCACAAAACAATGCGACTATTTTCCAACTTGAATAGTTCCAGAAATCAATGTCACAACACATTTTATTCAGCCTGAATAATGTTTTCCTTCATCTGGCTTTCATAATTACTTAAAAAAATAAGTTCATAAAAGAAATGTTTTGTCAACAGATTTCATTCTGTTGAAAAAGAGAAGGAAAAGCAATTTTCATCTCTTCCAAATTTTCCCAAGTTGCACTTTCTTCGTTAAACTGGTCCCATTGGACCTTACATTGTTGTATTTCACGATTTCTCAAATGCAATTGGTGAGTTTCCAGCACTCGTGTGGGTTTAACCACGATTATTCCTGGGTCTTGGACCTGCAAGGAATTCTAATTTAAAACATGTGACAGATCTGAAACGTATTTCTTAAGCAAAGAAATATGGAAAACATCATGCATGCGAGATAAAGCAGGTGGTAATGCTAATCGATAAGCTACAGGATTGATTATTTCGACAATTTTGAAAGGTCCCACGAATCGAGGTGACAACTTGGCAGCCTTGCCAAAAGTTATAGAACTCTTTCTGGGTTTAACATGAAGAAAAACCTTCTCACCAAGTTCAAACCTGCGATCAATCCGCTTAAGGTCAGCATAGCTCTTCTGTCTATCCGCTGCTTCCTTTAATCGTTCTCGAATCAGCTTAACTTGCTGTTCCATTTCTGTGAGAATCTCTGGTCCAATTACCACTCTATCCTCAACACTATCCCAGCTAACAGGAGTTCTGCACTTTCTTCCATAAAGTGCTTCAAATGGTGCCATTTTGAGAGATGAATGATAAGTGTTGTTGTATGCGAATTCAACTAATGGAAGATACTCTTCCCATTTATATTGTTGATCCATGCAATACATTCGCAACATGTCCTCCAACACTTGATTTACCCTCTCAGTTTGTCCATCCGTTTCCGGATGATATGCAGAACTGAAGTTTAGTTTTGTTCCGAGAGCTGTATTAAGCATTTGCCAAAACCTTGACGTCATTCTTGGATCCTCGTCTCGATATAATCAATTACGGTACACCATGTAATCTGAAAATTTCATGTACGAATCTTTTGGCCAGCACTGGTGAATCATCCTTTAGATTTCCAGCAATGAAATGAGCTACCTTAGTCAGTTTATCTACAACTACCAGGATAACATCATGTTTATTCCTGGACATGGGTAATCCTTGTACAAAATCCATGGTTATTACTTGCCATTTGTACTGCGGTATTCTATGAGGATATATGATCCAGGTAGAAGTGCATATGTTACGCCTTAACCCACGACATTCCAAACAATGGGTCACAAAATTTATGACATCCTTTTTCATACCTTTCCAAAAGTATTGCTGTTTCAGATCAGCAAGCATCTTTGTGATACCCGGGTGTCCAGAGAAAGGTGAATTATGAAATTCAACTAACAACTTCTTCCTCAAGTCGTTCAACATAGGTACATATACCTTGTTTTCATAACGCAAGATTCCTTCATTATCAAAATGAAAACCTTTATACCTTTCATCATTAGGTTCTGCAGCAAGCGCTGCTTTTACTTGCTGAAAGTAATTATCAGATTCTAAGGCACTCTTTACCTCATCCTTGAACTGAGTTCTTAATGTTATAAGAGCATAAATGTGCCTCCTATGACTTAGAGCATCAGCTACTCTATTCTCCTTCCCTTTGATATAGCTAATATCAAAGTCATATTGTGATAAAAATTCTAACCATCTTCTCTGTCTGGCATTAAGATTAGGCTGAGTGAAAATATATTTCAGCCCCAAGTGATCAGTTTTCAACTCAAAAGGTTTCCCAAGTAAATAGTGTCTCCAGACTTGAAGTGCATGAACAATGGCAGCAAGCTCCAAATCATGAGGGGCATAATTCAGCTCATGTAACTTGATTTTTCTACTTTCATAAGCAATGACTTGATCATTTTGAAACAAAACACCTCCAAGGCCTTCCCCAGAAGCATCCGTTACAATAGTAAAACTCCCATTAGGGTCTGGTACCGCTAATATAGGTGCAGAAGTCAACTGGTCTTTCAGACTTTTGAAAGCCGCTTCGCACTTATCATTCCATATGAATTTCTTATCCTTCTTCTGTAATGAAGTTATTGGTGCAGCTACTTTAGAAAAATCCTTTACAAATTTTCTATAGTAACCAGCAAGACCCATGAAGCTTCTTACTTCGTGCACATTCTTTGGTGCAGGCCACTCAGTTATTGCCACTATTTTTGAAGGATCTACAACAATTCCTTCTTTACTTATGACATGACCCAAATAGTGAACTTCTGAATCAAAGAAAGAACATTTGGATAACTTACCATACAACTTTCTTTTTCTCAAAATTCCCAAAACTATCTTCAAATGCTCATTGTGCTCCTCAACACTTTTAGAATAAATGAGAATATCGTCCAAGAATACAAGTACAAACTTGTCCAGATATTCTTGAAAAATATTGTTCATTAAGTTCATAAAGGTTGCGGGTGCATTAGTTAATCCAAAGGGTAGAACCGTGAATTCATAATGTCCGTATCTTGTTCGAAAAGATGTTTTATGAATATCTTCTTCTCTAATCCTTAACTGATGATAACTAGATCAAAGATCTATCTTAGAATAAACCGTTGCTCCACGCATCTGATCAAATAGATAGTCGATCCTTGGAAGTGGATATCTATTCTTGATTGTTGCCTTGTTCAACATCCGATAATCAATACACAGCCTAAGTGTTCCATCCTTCTTTTTCACAAATATCACAAAGCGCACTCCCAAGGTGAAACACTTGGTCTAATCAAACCTTTAGTGAAAAGTTCTTGCAATGTGCTTTTAAGCTCGACTAACTCGTAGTAGTCATCCGATAAGGTGCTTTGGAAATAGGTTCTGTTCCCGGTTTGATTTCAATGGTGAAGTCAAATTCTCTCTTGGGTGGTAACCCTAGTAATTCCTTGGGAAAAACATCCCTGAAACTTTGTAACAGAGGAAATTGTTTCATGCAATCACCATCTTCTTCTGAAAATTCAGATATCTTTACTGCATAAAGGGTACATCCTTTATTCTTAGCCTTTTTAAGGTGCATAGCTGACAGTTTTCTAACTGAAATTTCCCGTTTCACACCTTGAATCTCTGTTGTTTCCAGCTGATCATCTAAGCATTTTATGTTCTTTTCATAGCAATCTACCTTTGCTTTATGGTCAGCTAACCAATTGACACCGATAACAATGTCATACGATCCCAAAGGTGTAACATAGAGGTCAACTTCCGTGGAGAAATTAGGTAAGTCAAGGACTGCCCCAAAAAGACACATACTCACTGTATGAACAGAGTTATTACCATACTATACAGTCCAAGATTTATCCATTTTTCTAGCTTTTCTTTTAAGTTTAGAAGCAAGTTTATTAGAAATAAAACATTCAGTAGCTCCTGTATCAAAAAGAATAGTGACAGGTATGCCAAATAACTTACCGGAATTTCTATAGGTGTCACTTGCTTTTCGAGCTTGCTTATGCGCTCTTGCGCAGCATATATCTTATCTTTGCTTGATTCCGATCATCCTTCTTCAAAGGGCATTGATTTGCGTAGTGGTCTTTGCCACAATTGTAGCAGCCTCCTACAGGTCCCTTTTTAGGCTCAAAATTGCCTCCAGCCTTGTAATTGTCACGTTGTCCTCCATAGGGCTTCTGCCCATTGTTATAATTTTTGGCAAAATTATCTCTTATATTTCCAGCAGGCTTATTTACTACTTCTTTCTTACTGTTATCACCTAGAAAATTACTCTTGTTTCCAAACTTTTTCCATGGTCCTTTTCTAGGTGCAAGAGAGGTTGAAGAAGGGTTTGCAGTCTTCTTCCGCACTTCCTCTTTATGAGCAGAAATAGCCTTTAATTTCTGTTCTTGCCTTATGGCCTTTTCAACAACTCCTTCCATAGTGGTTGGACTATGAACATCGACCTCTCCCCCTATCACGGGATTCAATCCCATGATGAATTTCCATATTCTGAACTTCTCGTCAGTTTGATACTACGGTACATACTTGAGGAGTTTTGTAAACCGCTCCCAAAATTCAGTTACCATTAGCTTCCCTTGAGCTAAGTTCTGGAATTCCATCATTTTCTGATCATAGAAAAGTTGTGGCAGCCAACGTTGCCTAAAATAGCCTTTAAATTGATCCCAAGTAATATTGGTCTCATCAATATTTAGTTCAACTTTTCGGCTATCCCACCATGAAGATGCTTCATGGGAAAGCTGATAGGCTCCCCAAATAGCTTTGGTTTCCTCTGAGAAGTTCCTTATTGCAAAGTACTTCTCCATTTCACTGAGCCAGTTCTCAGCTCCATCTCCTAATGTGGTGCCATCATACTTAGGTGGACTTATCCTTTTTATATCATTAGTGAGTTCTGCTGCCAACCTGGCCTTTTTATTTTCTGGTTGGACAGGTGCATTTCCAGCATTAACATCAACACCCATATTGGGGTTGTCCTCAGGAGGTTGCTGATTGTTATTATCAGCTTCTTCATCCTCCTCATTTCCCATCACCTGTTGTTCAAGTACAGCTAAACGATCTCTTGTGTCCATAATGGCAGCAAGGATCTCGTCAAGTTTTTGGGTTGTTGCCACTCCTCCTTCAGGTGGAGCATTATTCGCAACGTTCCCCCTTGTTCTAACCATTTTCTGTTACAATAAAATTCAGGTTTTATCAGATTATGGACACAATAGGCCCAAGAGCTGTAACCTTCAGCTCTAATACCAAGATGTAACATCCTCATTTTATACATTAGAACAAGTAAATTTTTTTTTTTTTGATAAATGCTTCCTGGTTCTAAATACATAATTTAGAACTCACAAATCAAATAACCATTCTTATAACAGATAACCATATGTAGCTGTAATGACTCGGAGTACCTCCGATCTATTCATTCCATGACTCGGTAATCTACCGATCTATTCATGAGTAATAAGAGTTAGCATTTTTATTTAACACATCACTCTTGCGGTTCTCTTCCCTATTCTGGGATTCAGAATGCTCTGTCCAAGGAACCTAACTGAATAATTGTTACCATTATTCATCGGCATCTCATCCCTTAGACCAGGTGACTCAAGACAACGCAATCAGCAGCTTGTGATACTTTGGCCAAAGATTTGAAACATATTGCTTATGTCTCGTATTCCTTAACGGCATACTCATCAATCTGGAATACGTCCTTCACCCCATTCTTATGTTATATAGAATGTCTTATACCGACTTCTGTCAGTCCTCCTTATCCCAAGTTATTCACTCGGAAATGGATTAGTAAGGTGACAACGTTATATGGATGCACTCGAGGACTAGGGATAAGATGACATATTGGGTCAACCCTAGTTGAACCAGTGTGTCAAGATACCCCGAGTCTCCTAGGCAGCCATATAATGTGACCACATTCCTAATCGGTCCCAGAGTAACTTGTTTGAGTTAAAGGTGTAAATCTTAACGATCAATGCAAAGGGTGTCGTCATAAGTCACCTGCATTGTTGTATCTTTGAGAAGATCCTAATCTTCTCGAAGGTACAACCCTGCAGTTGACTTGTGCCGTCAACCTTTAAATCCACCTCGAAAAGGTCTACTTATTAATAAGCGTTATGCACATTGAGTTTAAATTATATTAAAAGATGTTCCCCTAAGGTTAGCCTTTCCCGATCCCTGGATTCCTCATCATAGAATGACCTTTCTCAATAAAACTCACTACATAGAGAAGTTATTAAGGCCAAGGTCTCATCAAGGAGTTCATAGAATATACATAATTCTAAATCAACGAAATTGGACAATAACTCATAAACTTCACATGAGATTGCCATCTGAACCCCATTTAGGTTTATATCAGTTCTCATAACTGAATTTATATCGTACTTATTAGTATCAAGATATAATGATTAAGAATCCAATTAAATGTTGTCCTGGCATAATCAAGACTAGGGATTAATAATTTAATTCAGCTTGTTTAGCGTTCTGCTTAGGTTTATTTTAACCCTATCTTTCAGAAAGACAGTGATCTATATTTCAATTTAGCTTTAGATAGAACATACTAGAATTGCTAAACAATCATAAGTATTTAGTCACATATTCTTGCAAGCTTACATTGATAATCACAAAAGTCTCCAAATTTTACAATGATAACAATGCCCTCCAGGTTTTTGAACCGAAGAAAGTCAAACTATCATATAAGAATACAAACACATAAGTAACAAATATTTATTTCCATTCCTTTCAAAGCTAAACAAATACATTTTATGCATTCAGCATACTTGATACAATACTCAACGGAAGAAGAACATCTTTCCTCATATAGTACATTTAGAAAATCAAGCTGTAATTCAACATAAAATCAAATTTAAATAATCTGATCATCCTATCAGATCTGCATGCTTTTACCACTTACGGCATCCATCTGCAAAAATTGTCAACATGGGTCAGTTCGATGAACTGAGCATGATAAGCACTAACTCTTAAAACAATTGCAATCCACCAATTGTTTTCATTAAACAACCTGTTTAAATGAGATCATTTCACCAAACAAGTATACATGTTTCAGACTATGCTTTCGTAATACAAAAATGAATACAAATGTGTAACTCTAATTATCGTTACAGAATAGTCCTAAATACTTCTCAAATATTTCATCAAAATATTAGGGATCAAGAAGAATGAATGTATCCAAATCATCTATCCATCTAAATTCCAAAAACAGAAAACATCAGACAGATCATTACATTCAACAGTAAAAGGAATGTCATAACAAATCATGATTCCATCAATATGTTAAAAACAGTTCTAACGGTTAGATAAAAATATCAACATAAACTCTACAACAGAAGAGAAAGAAAACAAGTCATTCATATTTCCCTTCAACAAGTTCATGACTGTACCATCTCCTAAAAAGGAAAACATTCACCTTACATGCATACGAATAAGTCAGACGAGCCACAAGAAGAACCACTGTTTTGTTAAAATCAAATATAACAAAACTCTTGTAGCTTACTAACAATATGTACAGTAGCTCTCATGCCAAAACAATGATGAATATCAACCAAACAGACTCCACATGACCTTCCATACGAAGTGACATACAAGAGGATATTCTTTGCCATCACTGTTGAGGTGCGGTCGAAAACTCCTAAGTTCAATCAAGCTCAAGAATAGATATCCATGCAACAGAAGACATAAACACGCCAACAATCCCTTACATCAACCTACAGCCCATTCTAATCCCTACTAACATCTTTGAAGGCTTTTTCGACCCAAGGTCGAAATCAAAGAACTTCTATTATATCGCAGTCAACAATAGACTCCATGGCATTAAGCAATTGATGTTACCCTAAGACTATGCAGAGATAATCATACAAAAATTCCCGCAACTTGCACAGCCTCATCTAACTGGAATAATCAGAAAGGAAACATAACATACTTATTCTCATCTGGACGCATTCAGAGTTTGAAGTATGGTTTTCACGACCCACTTTTACAGAGCCAAGACACATGATATCTATCTATACTCAAGGAACCCCAACAGTGTCACAAACAACAGTGTACCGAATCAGGCTTAATTAGAGGCAGATACACTGGTTACCTTTCAAGGATTCAACTGAATCCGAACAACAGTAAACAAGATAAATAATAGAAAATGATTCCAACTGTGCCAACAATGGTAAACATTTAAAATCAGGCTTAAACAAAAACTAAATACTGATTTCACAACAAGGAATCCAACTGAGCCTCTTCAATATTTTTCGCTCAAGCTTACACAGAAAGGAAACGTAAAAATACACCCAAAGAGTCTGTACCAAAAATTCATTACAAAATAACAGAGGTCGTATTACCTGTTACTCCTTCAAGACTCGACAAAATCAAATTACCAATATTCAAAGATATAAAGCTTCAACAATGGTCCATACTATACGAATCTTTCAATGTACTCCATGAGTCGTTTTGAATACAATAAATATAATGCAACGATCATCGAGTTAAAATCCCATAATTACAATGCAAGGGATGGAGAAACAACTTCTTCAAGGTCGCAATAAATCTTTGAAACACAGTCAATTATCCATTCAATATCACCTAAATATCATAGTGAAATCCAACAAGATTCTGTATCCACCATCTAAATAACCATGACAAAACTTACAAGGAAGTCGAGATATACTGAACATCAATCAAAAGTCCAACAGTATCTTAACCGACAAGTAACGACCACAAGCATCAATGACAAGTATCAACTGAAGCTTGAACCCAACAAGGGAACAATACTTGGGTTCTCACAGAGAAGGTCAAGTATCTTTCAAGCATACATTTCACAGACTTGCGCCGGAATGCAAAACACAATAAAATGGAGCAACAGTTCGAAATACAACACACACCCATCAAGGGTTAAAATTGAAAAATCGAAGCAAGAAGAAGATACAGTAACAAAATCACCCGAAGCTACCATAAAATCATGTAAACCCATAAATCATCTGAAAAGAGTTGTTCTAATGAAATCACTTGAAAGAAAGCAATATTTTTAAAGGTTAGGACCTAACATGCCTGATTATTTGCTTAAAATTTCGAAGCAGACCACTGAAAGAGCTCGAACCTTCTCCTTCTTTTCCAAGTTAGATCCACCAACAAAAATTTTCTATTTCCATGACTTATAAATTTTCCTTGCCAGAGAAAATAGCTAGTTACGCTCATACTTGCCATGCAACTCCAAGATGATCAAAGTGCGAAGAACCAGTGAACAGACAGAGGGAAAACTGGAGCGCTTGAAAAACCAAACAAACCATTAACTTTCCATTTTGCATGCCTTCCCGTGAAACCCGAGCTCGAAGACCGAGTTCATAAATGAAATTTACTCCAAATTTCCCGCTAAATTTCCATTGCCACCAACCGCCATAGTTGGCGATGGACAAATGCACATCAAAGACCATTTCCAACTTTGGCGACCTGCCACGTCGGCTCAAGTTAGCCATTTTAAAAACCTCCACCAAATTACCTATCCCTCATGCTTATCCATGCATTTAATGACATAGAAGTTTTCGCCCATGGTTCGTACCCTTCCATAGGTCCCCTTCTTCCTTGTTCAATAGTTAGGTTAGTAACTTAGGTTAGGATTTAGGATAACACCTAGTCTAACCTCTTAGCGCATAGATACTAACTTAGAACATTAGCTCTTAGCCTAGGTCTAGGTTAGATTAACACTAATCTAACCCCTAGGTTAGGTTTAGTTTTAGGTTACTAACCTTAACAAATCTAGTTAGGTCTAATATTTCAAATGCTCAGAAAAAGAACCTTCAACATACATTCACGAACAGGGTTCACTCCTGTACTGCCAATAGGCTATAGAATTTTATGTAACTGAATTATCACCTGGTCCATGATCAAGACCTTCCAGATATATTACGATATCGGGAACCAATCCATCTAATACGATCAGCCTGAGTTATACTCCGGACTAGCTTATTCAATGCATCCAGACCTTGCAACCTGCTTAAGGTCTATAATTTTAATTCATCACGAATAAGCTTAAAGCACCACTTGGATCAATACCACTGATCCAAGGCTTGGTCTTATAGATGGATAACTCCATAATTCATTCCAAGATCAGATTAAACTCAAGTGTAAAATGAAAGAAATAAAAGAGTCCAATCATATTCTGACTCAGTCAAGATCTGTAATCTTAAAGAAGATACAGTCCATATCAAGCATGACTTCTCAATCAAAGGAACACATCCTGTTTACAAAAGAAATCACATATCAACACTTGTATGCTTAGGAGGAAGTAACTACAGTCCAAGGTGTTACAATGACCTTTCACTAGCCCATAAACTATCCAATCATCCAAGTAAACCTACAAAAAAATTATGAATGAAGTCCTGGAATGCTTGCACAATGATGCGTGAAAATACTGCAGTTGTATTCTTCAATCCAAAAGGCATAATTTTTAATGAAAAAATTCCCCACTCAGTGGTGAATTTTTTCTTCTCTTGATCCTCTTCAACAATCCTCACTTGATGATATCTAGAAAATCCATCAGTGAAGGAGTGGATCTTGTACCCTGCAATGCCTTCCATAATATCTTTAGTAAATGGTGTGGGAAAGGAATTTATTACACATGCAGCATTCAAATCCTTATAATCCACACAAATTATTATTATTCTATATTTCTTTATGCTTATCACCATAGGGGTAACCCATTTTGAATCCTCAATGTGATCAATGATCCCAAATTTCAACATCTTATCAATTTCTTTGTTTACCTTGATGCGTAGGTTAGGATTCATCCTGTGAGGCCTCTTCCTAACCGGGTGCACACCTTCCTTTAGCTTTATCCTCATCTCACAAAAAGAGTGATGTACTCCTTTAAATTCATGATATCCTCTAGGAAATAATTCCGGAAGTTGCGCAATAGCTCAATTATTTTGGCAACCTCGATTCAAATAAGTAATCACCAATGATGGCCTAATTAGGTTTGTCATCTTTCCCAATGTTGATATTTTTTTCATAGACTCATGATACGTTCTTTCCTTATCATATGCACTTTCCAAGACCTCGCACATACCCATAATAATCTTAACATCATGATTCTCCACCCCTTCATCATCAATTAGATAGACCATTTTAACTTTTTCCTTTTCTAAAAAGGCGCGCACTAGTTGTTCCTCATTTTTCTCTTCTTCTTCAAAGTACGCCCCCAAATCTAACCCACCTAGTAACTCTTGAATAAGTTTCTCAGCCTTTGCACTATCTCCCATAGTCAAGCACTTCATAACTTGAAGTGCATCATTCACTAGAGGTTTAGTAGAAAATTAATCAAAGGTCTTAATCATACTTGCAATCAATTCCCTGTAAATTCCTTGTGTGTCTATTCAATTCTATATAAACATACCATACACATACATAACCTTGCAAGGTGAAGTAGAACTTGTGAACCAATAGTGAAGGTGATAAAGCCTCTTATTCCTCTATCTAGAGTCTCTCACACTATTGAATGTGATGTGAATCAAAATCCTTCCTATGAAATTCACATGTCTTGGTAGGAGCATGTCTCGAAGAAATCTAGTAGAGAAGGAAATTCTCACTTCTCCCCACTCTATAAGACCATCTCTGTGTACCATACACCAACGCATTTTTATCCACGAAAGGTATACACCAGCATATTTCTCCTTTGCACTTGATCTGGCCACTGAACTTCCATAAGGTGCAGGAATACTTCAAAATTTCCTTCACCAGTGTACCTTGGTAACTTGTTCTTGCCCAAACTCCTAACACAATGTGGCCTGATTAGACACTTCACTGCACTTTTCATCTCATAACTAACCATTTCATAAGTCCCATGTGACTAGTTATCACAATAAATGGTTGTAGTATCACTCATAGACTTTGTATCATCCCGTTGAATAACTCCTTCCTTAGATGGCTCAAGTAGTTAAATATCTCTAATGGTGCACACATAAATTTTGTTCAAATTATTTTTGCTCAAAGGTTATATATAAGGTGAAAATTTGCTGTCTATCAAATGATGATGATGTGTTCTTCCTTTTTCTTGAAATTGATATATCCTTTATTACAACACAAATCAACATTATTTGCATAACACCAAGGGCACCCAATCAATGCTAGAAGACTATACGCCTCTGTAAGCACCAAAACCTCAAAGTCTCCAAGTAAACTTGGCCCCTTGTATAGTAATAGTAGCATCCTTCAAGACTCCAATGAGTGTGGCTTTATTCTTTTTTTTCCATAAACATCACATTTAAATATGGTTGTAATGGTGGCCTCCCATCTAATTCCACTTGTCCAAAGTGATAACAATCAATTATGCACCTGTATCATTCAAAATGTTACTCAATAACCATCCATCAACAAAAACATTCAGAGTGATTTCATTGTCATAATCCAAACTGTGAGGAGGTAAGTTAGCATGTAAAATCTATCTCTCATGCTCAACTCTAGTACGTGACATCTTCCCCCTTAACCATTCCCGCAATAAAGGAATGATGTTTTTTTGTCGCAACATCTTACAAACCTCCTTCAAATCGTCAACATCCTTCTTAGGAAGCTCAATTATTTTTTCTTTCTCCGACTTCCATGACCGCTCTTTTAAGCATTGTATCTCACACTGCTGCAAGTTTCTATTAGGATTAATAGTGTTTAACATTATTAATCATAAATTGTTATTTTTAATATAATATGATTTGGTATAACAACTTAGATTATTTGTTATATGCTTGGATATGAGTTGTTAGAAAAAATGTGTATATATTTAGATATTTACTATAGGAACCTTAACAAGCTTCCTATTTTATATAACATATTAGTCCTATATATGTACTATGCTACCCGTGTAAAATATGTAGATTGTTTTCCATGATTTCTATGTTTGATTTGACCCATTCCTATCGGTGGTATTAGATTGGGTTAGACAAAAATGATAGCCTATAAAAGTTTGTGAGACATTTAGATCTGGAAAAAATGTGTCTTCCATCGCTATTTTTGGGAAAAAATCTATATAGAGTGATGAACATCGACACACAAGCACCGTCAATCGGGATGCTTTAGATTCTTTTGGTGATCGGTTTCGATCGGGTTTCTAAAAATGGATCTCTTTCTATTTTCTTTCTACTTTGATTTAATATTTGATAAATCAATGATTATGATCCAATTTTAATCAAATTTGTGACATGCATTGAGTGTTTTGACTGGTATTGGATCCATGTCTACTTCAAATGGCATTTCCTCTTAGGTGAATCCACAATTGTTTATTTCCTTCTAAAACCGTCATTTGGAATTCTGGTTTCGGCTCTAATATAACTTCCTCCAATATTCAGATCCACATTAACTTGTGCATGCATGATAAATCACAAACCCTTATCCATCTGTTTTTTTTCCATTTTTGGATTTATTAGGAAAAAAACACAAGAATGGAAAAATAAATTTCCATTTTTGGAAAGGGTCGGAAAGATGTTGGAGTTAGAACTTGTAAGTGCCATAACTTTCAGCTGGTAACTTGGATTGAGGTGTCATTTTTTTTAAATGTGTGTTTTTTTGAGCTGTACGCATTGATCCTATGCTTTCTGTTTGGAGAACAATTTTTTATTTTATTTTTTCCATTTTTTGCAAATATTTCAGAAAATTTTACTTTCATATTTTAAATAAAGATTATTGTAAGGGTGCATTTTTGACTGAGTTCGACACCCATAATGGAAATCCCATTAGATAAATTCAATGGTTTAAATTTTCACACATGGAAGGTGAAAATACAAATACAACTAATGAACAAGAACCTCTAGAGGATGGTGATGGAAAATAACTAATGCCTACGAGATATGAGAAGACTAGTAGGACAACAAAGTAGAGATGATAAAGCCAAAGCCATTATTGTCCTTGCTCTTTCAGATTCTAAGATACACTATGTCAATCTAGAGAAGACATCCAAGGTAATGTGGGACACTTTGAATAAACTATTTGGTGCAAAAGTTGTAAATGTGAAGTTTTATTTAAAACTTCAATTATTTAGATTTAAAATGATTGATGGGGAAACAATGTCTAGCCACATCAATGAGTTGAGATATCTACTTGAGGAAACTTGTGTAAATACAAAATATAGTAGAAGATAAAGATGCAAAAGCTATATTATTGAATAGTTTTCCTTCCAAATATAGAATTCACTGGAAGACATGATTTCAACTCTTCTAGATAAAGAAAAAAGGACTAGAGAAGATGTAAAAGAGGAAACATAAATGTATGTGAAAAAGAAATACAAAAATTTCTATAAAAAGGAGGACTTAGAATGATTTTATTGTAAGAAAAAGGGACATACATCTAAATTTTGCACAGTTCGAGCCAAAGATCTTCTCAGTGGAAAATTGAAGCCAAATGAAGAAAATATAGTTGTAGAAGAAGATTTAGAATTATAAGATGAAAGAGTGAGTGATGAACCTGATTATAATTCTGAAGACATCTTGTATTGAGTTAAGATAACTAAAGGATGGAGGCAAACAAAGGTTGGAGGTCAATTAATGACATCTCATCATTCGCATATGATGAGGTCCGCATGATGATTTGGTGGAATTTTTTTCAGTTATGTGTTTCAAGTATGCTTATGTTTTCAAAGTGTTCATTTTTTCGGTGTGTTGTGTGCTGCATAAACCCATTTTCAAAATGTTAGGAAGATTTATATTTTCAAAAAAATAACTTTTGGGGAGCAGGAGAATATTATGAGGTAGACTTAAGGGATGTATATCTAGTTAGTTCCAATCTTGTGGATCTTGGAGATTCAAACTTAGGGTTCCCATGGAGGAAGGGAAAGTCCCATAAGAACCCAAAGAAGAAGGGATAATTCCTACATAATTCAGCTTGACACTACACCTTTTCATACATAAAGAGATAGTCTATGGAGTTTGTACCTAGTCTAAGTAGTGATTTCAGGAGGTGGTTCAACTTCGCAAAATATGGTTCTTTTTCATGTTCACATTAAGGGGGTGAATATTTGGAATTAATAATGTTCACACTAAGGGGGTGAATGTTAGGATTAATAGTGTTTAACATTATTAATCATTAATTGTTATTTGTAATATAATATGAGTTGGTATAAAAACTTATATTATTTATTAAATGTTTTCTTACGAGTTTTCAAAAAAACTTGTATAGATTTAGATATTTTCTATAAGATCCTTAACATGATTCCTATTTTCTAGGACATATTAGTCCTATATATGTATTATGCTTCTCGTCTAAAATATGTAGATGGTATGTTGTGATTTCTATGTTTAATCTGATCCATTCCTATCAATTTCTAATAACTTCCATGGTCTCTTGATAAAATTCCTTATGATATGTAGGGTCTGGATACTTTGCATGTAATACCTCATATTTTGTAATAATAGCCTTATGCTTTGGAACTTCCCTGGCACGTGCAGCTTTTAGTGTGTGTACTGACCAACAAAGGCACCATATAAGGATAAGGCCCTACTTTTGGCATCCACATATATTCCACAATGCTCGTACTCTAACATTTCCTGCACCCTTATCCTACTTGTGGTTTTTTCTCGGTGTTCATATAGATCCAAGAATTATTCATAATTATGGTTCTTTTTGCATAAAGAGCAGATAATATTTTGAGGGCATTGATACTTATAATTATTTGGGGATCCACATGTATAACATGTTCCACAGGGGAACTCCTTTCACCTCCACATCCTCGCCCTCCGAATCCTTGATAGTAGCCTCTACCTCTACTTCTACCACCGCCATCGACCACCCTTCATTGTAACCATGATCATGATGCTCACATTGTTCCTTAGAATTATTTCCAACACTTGGTTTTATGTAAACCAATATCAATGACATTATGAATCTAATCAATCAACCTATAATTCTTTGTATCATGAGTGGTAGACCTGCAAATATTATAGTAACAAGACACGTTCTTCCTTATCGTATGTTGCAACAATGGGAACCTACTTGAATCATGATCCAAGTGACAGATCTCAAAACCGAGTAACATCTCACACACGATTTACAAGGGAAACTATCCTTAGTATGGCATTCTACTTCACAATTTGTGCACCAAATACCACTTCGTGTCTCATGAGCTGAATTAGTTGAAAAAATTTCCAACTGCTTTTCCATAGCTAGAATCTAAGCCTCCAAAAAGGGGCTAACTCCAGTGCATGTGCTCTTGACTTCCTTAACGTGTAGAACTACCTCAAGTGCCTTGCATAGGTTTGTATGAGTCTCTTGTGAGAGTTCCCTTTTGAAATGTGTGATCAAACCTCTAAAGAACCATTGACCATGATGAATCGGGTGAATGTCATAAGATAACTTTAACAAAATGGTTTTAAATCATGTATCATACTCTCTAATAATATCATCCATGCCCGCTTGATGTCCTTGGTGCATTGATGCTCTTATCCTCAAACTCGGGTATATGATACTCTACTAAGAAAGAATCACGCATCGTGATATAGTACTACACAAGTCTGCTTTGGATCATATTTCATGTACTAACTATGTGTGTAACCTTGCAAATTAGTAGAAAAATGACTTACCTTATGCTCTGAAGATGTAAACCCATTAGCACGCCATAGTATCTCACAAATATGCATGTGCTCTACTACATCTTCAATTCCTATGTATTTTGGGAGATGAAGAGACATCTCAAAATACAATTACTAGGGTTGGTTAGGACCGTGCCCACCAAATCAAGAACTTATATTGCCTCTTATGTTTCCTCTACCTCAAAACCACCAGATCCACTAGATCCTGAACTACCTAATATTCGTGATACCCATTCTATAGTGGGAAATAGACCAAAGGATGTGTTGCCTTGTGTTCCAACAGTTGTACTAAACTAAACTCCCATGGTATACTAAGTTGTACTGTTTCCAAATGCTATACCAACGTTTTGTGCTGAAGATGTGCCACAAAATATACCTCCAATCGGAACCCTAAATAACAAAGATGACATTGAATCCCCCATAGATGAATGTGTTACCTAATTAACTCCTAAAATTAAGTGATAATGAGATCTACCTATCACTACTAAAGCACCTATACCAGCTAGATTCTCAATAATTGTCTCATTAATAAGAACATCAAGCACAAGGGCTAGGTTGCTAGGTAGGATCAGATGCACACCTATGGTTCTTTGTCTTTCCTTAGATGTTCTCTAATCTAAAACCGAAGAGGTTTCTCTGCCATTCTTACCCAAATGCGGGAGTTATAGATGCTCTGGCTCCACATTTTCCATGTGATCTCTAAATCCTTTATGAGCCATCTCTCTCTGCAACACCATCCATTCCATAAATTCATGTTACTTTTCCAAGTCCCTCTCACGTGCTTCATTAAATTTAAGTGACCTTTCTTACATCTCGCCTCTATTCTTCCGGGTCTTCCATCTTTCACCACACCTACTCCTACCCCCACGTGTAGTGGGGTTTAGATAGCGATAGGATGTTGTTCCAAATCCAAGGTCACAATCAAGATCTTCATCGCTAAAGGGATAATACATGAATAATATCCTCTCGGGTTCATGTAAGAACTTAAACTCAATAACCTCTGGACAAGAATATGTAGAAACTACATATTCCAAAATGTAGCTATTCAAAACACCACCCCACCAATATTTCACTTGTTTGGATGCATATTTCCAAGTCATATCAGCTACCACCCACTCATGCATCCAAACAAGTGCTCTATAACTCCAATTTCTCTTCGATGCGTATGCTACCACCCACTCATACAAATATATAGGAAAACATGAAAATAACATCTCATAGAGCTCATGATACATATTTTGTTCAACCCATGCACATGCATCAAATTCAGGTCCAATGTTAAATATGTGAGCATACTCTTCCTCTAAATTCTCTAACCAATCCTCAATGTTGGCCAAAGTCAATTGATATGTCTTCATCATGTAAAATCATTAAACAATTTGAAAAGAGGTCCCGATAATGGAACCAAAATGTAGTCTTTTATTTTACCAAAAATCTCAATGTGTGTTGGGACATCACTCAACTAGCACTGAGAACTCACCCAAAGCGTGCAAGGGTGCCATGTCCCTCTTTTATGGCAGCTTGTTCAAGGAGTTAGCATGATCATATAAATATTCCAGACCCATAACTAGTAATCAAGAATTGTTCTTAACATAAAATAGATCTGGATCATAACCATATGCAAAAATAGCTCATACAAGAATCAAGATTAGTTTTACCATACAAGAACCAGTTACATATATGTCAACTACCAATAGCCAACAATAGTTATCCATTGCATTAATTAATATATATCACATAAGTTGAATACATACATAAGAGTATCATTGTGGGTCATGTGCACCCATAAACCAGCAACATAAAACTAACAAAATGTTAATCCATATCCCTAAACCATGCAAATAAATACATATTTATAGGTAGTGGGGACTTTCCCTTCACTACTCATGCACCTTCAAAAATAGGCTACATGCTAAGAATATCCATACGCCATTTACATGAACAACCAGAGAGCATGAAATCTCTTCTAACAATAGATCATCTATAGATAACTTCAGTTCCTACCCTATTATTAGCTCAAAACACTACATGTCACTTGTCCTTTTACTTGTCCCAAAATAGCCTTGTGTGGCCTCCAAGTATTCATACTTCAGTTCAAACTTCTAGTCTCTTGCTCTAAATTTATACACCTCTTACATGGATCCTTCTCTTGTGTGTTTCCTACACCATCTATATACTTAGCATCATGCCCCTAAAATTGACTAAGTCCTCTTCCTTTTTGAAAACAACCCATGATCACCCTTTTCCATTTTTGTGCATAGAAATTGATCATCCTACACCCGCTCATCATTTTACTAGCTCAAAGACGTTTCTCCTATTATCCATGTGCATGTGCCCTTCAATACTTAGTCATTTTTCAGTCCCAACACACTTGTAAGAAAATGGGTGGGCTTAGGGTAGCTGTTAGTAGATTCATACATGTAACCTTATTGAAATAAGGATTGATGTTGTTATTAAGGGCTATTTGGCTTTAAAATATTAGAAGAAAAGGAATAATCTTAAATTAATAAGGTATCACTAAAATTAGAGGAAAAAATTTCCTTACCCTTTGATATTTGGCCTCTCACTATTATCCACACTTGTTTCCTTCTTATTTGTAATGCATATGACCCAACAAGAAGTTTCTTAGAAATATTTGATCTAAAAGAGGACCTCAATCCTTCCATATTTACAAATGTGGTACTATTAACAAAGTATAGCAAATAATATAGCAATAGTTTGACCCAAAAATCAAAATAGAATTCCCACTAGAGATTCGACTCTAGACAAGGTAAATCATCATGAAAAATATACTAACCCACACTTTCACAACACATGAACCGATGAATCCTTCATTAAATTTTGTGAATCGATAAAAATGTGCATATTCAAGACCAAGAAATCTTTAAATAGATAAAACTTCTTAAACCTCAAATTAATGAGTTAAATCCTCGAACGGTCTTAGAACTAAAATGAGACAAGAATTTCCAAAAATGGCACCAAAATGGTGTTGGTTCCCAATCTAACACATAGAAAAGGATTAAATGAAAATGGCATGAACTCGGGGGGTGAGGAGGAGAGATGGATCTTTTTTTTTCATTTATATTTGGTGATAGATCAATTCTTCTCACTTAACCAAGGCTTTGAGAATGATAGGGTTGAACCCTATTAAGGAAGTAGTTTTCATCCTAATACTTTATGGCTCTACATAAACCAAGGGGAGAGGACCTAAGGGGTAGATTTAAAGAGAGAGGGAGATATCATGATTCAAACCCTCAAACTTGTTGGAACCTCAATATGAGATCAAATGAAACCACAAAATGCAATGCTCATTAGAAAATGGTAACACAAGCATTGTAAAAATTAATACATAAGACACAAGCCATTGAATATATATGAAATATGATCACAAACATCATCCCTACAGAAATTGTTAACAACTTAGGGTATGATTATGTTGACTTGTTAAACTCTACAAATCATTGAAAATACACTTGAAATATGTGGAAGATGTGTTATTTGTAGGCAAAACATGTAAATTGAGTTAAAGGATAATGTGATTTACAAGGGTAGGATACAATGGTAATTATTTTAATGAGGGGAGGTGGATCTAATGGGGATAAAATGCTTATTTCACTAAATCTAGACTTATTCCAAAGATGAGAAGAAAAAATAATAGCTAATATTAGAATCTAAAATTACTAGTTTTGGATTCCAAAATGTTAAATATTGGAATTATCTAGACTCCAAAATTGCACATATTGGATTCCAATATCGCATATATTGGAATCCAGAATCACATATATTGGAATCCAAAATCACATATATTGGAATCCAAAATCAAATATATTGGAATTTCTGCACTCTAGAGTCCCATATACTAGAATCTGAAATTGATCTACAAAATAATAAACAAAACATGTTTATATTCGTAGGGCTAGTGGTCTAAAAGATTTAATTCTTCCTTTGGAATAAAGGTTCTTATTAGTTTTAAAATTTATTTAAGATTAAACTATGCAGTTGTTGGAAAATCATTTAATGATTTCAGGGAATCCAATATTGATCTGCAAAACCATAAATATAACATGTTTTTGGTTTATATGGGGTAGCGTCGCAAGGCTTTAATTTTTCTTTGGAATAAGGTTCTTATCAGTTTTAAAATGTCATTAACATTAAACCATGTAGATCTTGGGAAAATATTTTAATGATTTCATGGAAGCTGACATTTTTCCACAAAACAATAAACCGACCATGTTTCCTATTTATACGGGATAATAACCACTAGGCTTGATTTTTGTTTGGGAATAATTTTCTTATCAATTTTAAAATGTCCTTAAGATTAAACTATGTAATTGTTGGAAAGATTATTTAATGATTTCAAGGAATCCAACATTGATCTATAATACAATAAACATAACATGTTTTTGTTTTATAAGGGCTAGCGGTTGCTAGGCTTTAACTTCAACTTTGGAAGAGGGTTCTTGTCAATTTTAAATTGTCAATAACATTAAACTATGCAGATTGTCGGAAAATGCTCTAATGATTTCATGGAAGCCAACATTGGTCTACAAAACAATAAACTGGTCATGTTTCTTTTTTATACGGGCTAGAAACTACTAGGCTAATGACTTTCAAGAGATGTGAAACACTTCTAGGTTCATTTATTATGATGTGATTGAATCTCAATGTAACTAGAGAGTTCTTGAAGATATTCGAATAAACTAGCAGAGGGAAAGGATTAATATAGTGATGATATAATTAAATGTAATCTGTCTTCTAATGAGCATGGTAGTGGTGCAAACCACCTTTTGTCCATGCTTGTTGAACTTGTATTCTATGATCTTCTTCACCCAACCCGATGATATTTGGCCATGGCAGAAAAAATTATAGATCTTAATTATCCTCCTATTTAATATCCCCACATCTCACTCTGTTGGAAATCATCACTTCCATCCCTAACTCAAGAAATGGGAAAATTCAGGAAATCCTCATGCTTGTGGAGTAAATTTTAAGGGTTTACAGACACTCAAATTTCCCTACAAATAAAAATAAACAAATGTGTTCATTAAAGTGGACACCTGTTGAGCTTAATCAATGGTGGATAATCTTGATAGGTTTTCTTGAGTGAAAAAATAAATCATTATACTAAATGAGGAAAGTCAAAATAAAATAAGAATCATTGCATTCAAGTGAAACACAACTGATCCTATCAACACTAAATTCCCTACAAAACCTAAAGTGTAAATAAGTAAAATACTCCATAGAAATAAGGAAAGATGCCTGATTTTTAGTCTTCCTTGCTTCAATTTAGAAAAAAAAGGATTCCTTGGAGTTTCCCATTCAACTCTGAGAATAAGATTATCATAACCATAGGAATTGAGATTATTAATATCTCTCTGAGTGTCCTCTCTATTAACAAAATTAAAAACCAAATCCCCTTGTAATCTATCTTCTAATCCATGGCCATGTAGACATGCATGATGTGTCCAAATGACTTGAAAAGCTCATGTAGATTAACATCCCTCATGGTCCTTGGATATATTGGTAACTCAAATAGAATTTTCATCATTTCTACAACACATGTTATCATCGGAGTGGTCCACCCCACCCATGAGACTCGGGAGGCACCTAACAAGAGAGGTAGCAACAACATTACCATTGATCCTTTTGTTAGAGGAGAGACCCTCAATGCCCTTATCCCTTGTTAAGGTATTTTTGACATGGGCGGGGTGCAATACTTGTAAGGGAATTTGATGTGTAGTGATCACTCTTATTACTATAGATATGACAAAATATGAGCATTGAAGCGCCCTTGGAGTAAGAGATATCAGATATTGCATCTCCACTAGACTTGGAATCATCGTCCTTAGATCCCAGTGCGTGGGGTCACTCTAGTAGGGTTCCTAGTTGACAACGATGCCAAAATTGTGCAACTCATGATGCTTGAGAGCGTACTTGTTAATGCATGATTTGGTCACTTTGTAAATGCACATGGTAGTGGTGCAACCACCTTTTTGCTCTACTCTTTGAACTTGTATTTGATGATCTTCTTCATCCAGCTTGATTATATTTGATGGAAGATGAAATTATAGATCTTCATTATCCTCATA
The DNA here is from genome assembly GCA_018340775.1 of Taxus wallichiana var. yunnanensis. Lineage (NCBI taxonomy): Eukaryota > Viridiplantae > Streptophyta > Pinopsida > Cupressales > Taxaceae > Taxus > Taxus wallichiana. The sequence continues at coordinate 362,877,996 of CM031236.1, read as the reverse complement.
TTCAAGCTCCCTACATCTTACTCTGTCTAGATGCCATCACTTTTTTCCCTAACTCAAGAAATGGGAAAAGTCCAGGGAATCCTCACGCTTCTAAAGTAAAGTTTAAGGGTTTGAAGAAACTCAAATCACCCTACAAATAAAAATAAACAATTGTATTTGTTATAATAGACACTGTTGATCTTAATCAAGGACAAATAATCTTGATAGGTTTTCTTTAGTTAAAAAAAATCATTATACTAAATGGGGAAAGTCAAAATAAAAGGATATTGTTGCATTCAAGTGAAACACAACTGATCCTATCAACACTAAAAACCCTATAAAACCTAAAGTGGAAATAAGTAAAAGACTCCATAGAAAGAAGGAAAGATGCATGTTTTTAAGTTTGCCTTGCTTTAATTTTTTCTTAAAGTTTACCTTGGAGTGGCCCATTATAATTATAGAAATTGAGCTTATTGATAGCTCTCAAAGCATCCTCCCTATTGAATAACTTAACAAAACCATTCCCCTATTAATTCATCTTCTCGATCTATAGCCACCTAGAAACACATGATGTATACAAAAGACTTGAAAATCTCATGTAGATTGACATACCTCATGGTCCTTGGATAGAATGGTAACTCAAAAATATTTTTCATCATTTCCATGGTGCATGTTGTTGTTATAGTGTGCCATGTTGTACTTGAGATAAGGATGCCCCCAATCATGGAGGAAGCAACAAGCCCTCCAAAGTGATGCTTCCATTATAGGTGACACCTCGATGGTCTTATCCATTGTTAAGGTCTCTGAAATCTTGAAGGGGAAAGATCCTTGTAAGGGAATTTTGATGTGCAGTGATCACCCTTATTACTACAGATATGAAAAACTATGAGCACTGCACTACCTTTGGAGTGAGAGAGGGAAGACAACACATCTCCGCTAGACTTGGATTCGTCATCCTTGGATCTCGGAAGGTGGGGTGTCTCCTGTAGGGTTTGTAGTTAGCATTGACACTAAAATTTTGCTACTCATGGCACTCGAGAAAACTTATAAAGGAGCACTTTGGTCACTTTTCAGATGTGCATGGTAGTGGTATGAACCACCTTTTATACCTGCTCTTTGAACTTATATTCTATGATCTTCGTCGTCCATCTCAATAAAATTTAGTGGTGGCGAAGAAAATTCCACATCTTCATTATCCTCCTATTCAAGCTCCCCACATCTCACTCTATTGTATGCCATGATTATCATTCATAAATCAAAAATAGGAAATTTTGGGAAATCCTCATGCATCCAGAGTAAATCTTGAAGGTTTTTAGACACTCAAATTTCCCTACAAATAAAAAAATGTGTTCATTATAGTGGATACCTATTGAGCATAATCAATGATGGATAATATTTTTTGTGAATTATGACATATGACATTATAGGTTCCATCAATCTCTACACATATATCAAAAAAACACTCTTATGAGAACATGTTTCTTAGAAAAAAGAAAGAAACCAACTCAAGTCCTTTATAGTGCATTTATGTATCTACTGCATATTTCGGTACAACTTAATTTTAAAATCCATTCCTTTTATTATGGCATCATTATTATTGGGGGAACCATATTATAACTCATATAATAGGTAAATATCCTTCCACATCATAGTCCTTCAAGAATCATATATCTAAAACCTACTTCTCACCATAGAGATAAACTAAAATAATAATTGATTTTACAGTACTTGATGCTTTCACATGATTTGATAAAAATCATGTAAGAGATTGTTGTCCCCTCAAAATTTCCCTACTTTTGAGAAGTTCAAAATTGAATTTTTTGAGTTTATTACCTTTTTGTTGTTACGGTAATAAAAAGGTCAAAAATTTGGAAAGAATCTACATTTTTGGGTTATTTTGTGTGATTTTGCGGGTGCATCGGACATTTTTGTCCCAGATGTCCCAAGTTCATTCGGGCTCTCTCGCTCACCGATCGGTCTCTTTACCTAAAGTTTGTTTCTTTCGGGCCGTCAAAACATTTTGTCCTAAGTAACACAAGTTCACCAGGCTCAATGTTCACCTTTCACCCAATTGCTCCGAATCGCATACTCCATGTAATTTCGTCCCTCACGTCCGAAAGCATTTGTGCATCCTTTTCCCATGTCACCCGCGCATCGGTGAATCATGCTTTCGCGTCCCGCGTGTCCCAAATGAACCAAAGGCCATCCAGGCTAATTTTTCCTACTCTTCCCAAATATCTTGCTTTTTAAGTTGGTAGATGTGTATTTAATGTGCATTTATTATCTTTCTCTCCTAAAATGGTTATTTAATAAACTACCCTCCTACGCATTTTTGCACTTTGCTTTATTATTATCAATGCTCATACCCTTGTAATTGGAAGTTTTGTGCGTATACCCGATTCCTTTGCAATTCCATCGAGAGTTCAATCTGTAACTATGTTTTTCAAGCCGCTATCAACATGAAGATTAAATTTCAAGGTCGGGAGAAGTTTCATTAAATTTCAAGGTCGGGAGAAAGTTTCACCTTAACTTTTCGAGTTTCCATTCCCAGATAGGATAGGACAGACTCAAACCCCTCTCATATGGCAAAAATGATTCATGATAGTGGCTTAGCATTCACCGCTGGTTTCCCAATCTCAGTAATATGTGTAGATAAAGTACTCACCTACGGTGTTCATTTCAATCCCGAACTCAAGTGAGCTAATGAATGTGCATGGGGAACTCATTCCAAGCTCGATGCTATCACCATTAGCACTACCCTAAGGATTCTGAGATGGACAATTCCATAGTAATCTCTCGAGAACTAGGCATAAGCCCTCTTTAACTAGGAAATTGAGAAATAAAAGGTGAGGGTGGAAAAGTCTTGGCTTAAAAACCTAAAAAGGGGGCATCCGTCTATCTAAGGTTACATTTCATGCATGATTCGAATTCAATGAGAAGCTGTCATATTTTATAATCCTACTATCTCGGGTCATGGGCTTACCCTCTACCAATGAGTTCCATTTTTGGATGTGTCCCCTTATCAAAATGGTGTGCGAAGGAAATAGAATATCAACTAGGTAGAAATCATCAGTATGAACCTAGCAGAGTAGTTGTCAATGTACAACAAACAAAGAAGTTCTACATGACTTCATACCTAATGTATACCCTAGCAGCCTCAAGGCAATGGTTTGGATTCACATACATTGATGCTCATAAGGGTGACCCTGTATATGCCTACTGCCCTCAATTCACCCTAGACACTAGCAATCACAACTTTAGGAGGGTGAATGATGCTTTCACCATGTACATTGTAAGGCTTCTGGAGAGTGACATGGTGAGGAGATTTTTTGATGAAGCTATGAACCTAATATCGCACTACGGTGCCTACTTCATCCAGTTTAGAAAATTCTCCTATATAAGGCTTGCAGGCTATGAGAGCACTCCTCTCAAGCTTCCTATGTTCTATAACGATAAAATGGCCTTGATCAAGATATGTAGGCAACTGGACAAGTTGCACAAAACCTATAGGGATAAGAAAATTACTTGCCTACACTTCCCCATATCTTTGGGAAACTACACCTGTAAGACGGCTCTAGATGCACAAAACATAGAAAGAGCCCTAGCTCCCATCACTGTCCATTTCTTCAAGCCAAGAACTTGTTTTGACTTGAAGAAATTTATTGAACAGAACATCAAAATCAATTACTATCATAGGGAAGACACAAAAGACTATTGGGCTGACTGTGCTGATGATTTTGAGGCAAGAAGGAGACATTACGACAGGTTTTCTCTTCAACTGATTCAAGAGCTTAATTTGTATCAAGTTCGGAAGGGCTTCAGGATGATAATTCTGATCTATTTTCATATGAGTATGACACCTTGATCAAACACACTCCCTTGGAGGATTTGGATTGGTTCAAAAAGGAGAAAGATGATCTAGCTGAAATCTTAGCCCATGTCTTAGTAAGAACCAAGATCTGGTTTGATAAGAAAGTCCATGAGCTTAGAAGGCATTCAGGTGAGTCCTTCTCCAAGGATACTTTAACACCAAGGAAGGAAGTATTGAACACCAGTTCAAAAGCACCTTTGCTGACTCCTGCCTCCTCAACTAAAGGTCCTACATCCTCCACTCCTTCCTCATCGACTCAAGTATATTAGAAGAAAATCAAGGAGGTCAAAAAGGAGCCTATTGAAGAAGATCCCATGATGAAGCATTCGGAATTGCCCTCAAGTCAGAGAACATTATTGTTCTTAGTGAAAGTGAAGAGAGTGGAGTCCAGCCTCCATAAGTGCTCCAGAATCCCTAATGGATAAAGATAAAGAAGTCCAAAGCACTGAGCTTCCAAGCACCATTGAGTCCTCTGTACCAGAAGCCCCAAATGCTCCACTCATATCCCAAAAAGAAGATACAATAGTGCACACTCTGAGTGCCATGAGTTATCTTTCTCTTGGTCCTCTTGCCCCACCTTCTTCTTCCTCCTCCTCTTTTGCATGGGTGCAACCTTTTGTTGATAGTAGGAAGAGAAAGTCTTCCTCCCAAATCTCAGGACCCAATTTTGATGTTGTGGCAGCCTTATTAGGCACTACTCCTCCTACTCCCACCAAGAAGGCCAGGACTACCTCTAGAATAGTATCTGATGCTCAGGGCCAGCAATTCCTAGAGATAGCCAAGCCCAAAGTAGACAAGCCATAGCATGATTTGCAAGCATCTGATCTTGAGCTCTCAAGGATCCCATGGGAGAGTCCACCCCTGAAGGTGAGATTCACAATCTCAAGAAATAGTCACCAAGGTCATTGGGAGAGTGGAGAAAGGGAAAAAAACCATAGAGCAGCTGGAGGAGCAAGCTCAGGTTCTTACAGGTTTCATCAAGTCACTGTTGTCCAAGGATAAAGTTTTAGATCCTACCCCACTGACTACTCTTCCACCACCTGTGATTCTCAGCCAAGATGAAGTGTAGAGTATCAAAGATATACACAAGTATTCCATCTATGGAAGGGATATGGAGGCCATGGTGGATGATATGCTTGTTGCAGGGTTGAATTTCATTAGTGAAGCCTTCAAACTCAATGAGAAGGTGAATAATCTACAACAGAAAGCTCTCCTCCACTATTGGAAATATAGATAAAGAGCTCAAACTCTGGAGCAGCTATATAGTAGACCTTCACCTTATGGGATAGGCTGATGAGAATATTTTAATGGCAAGAAAAGTCTTCGATGATGCAAAAGATAACTTGTCAAAATCATGGGTATATAAGTGTGGAATGGAAAATCAAGGTGCTGGAAGAAGCTTTGGGAGAATTGAGAAATAGCTGGCAGAAGGGTGAGGCCTTCAAGACTTTGGTTGCATCTGCCTTCAAGGATATACATTGCCATCTCCATGATGAGACCTCTGGTGTGCCCCTCTCTTTACAAGAAATCAAAGCTCAGTTCAGAGCTTTTGTCAAAGATAACTTGTTCAAAGAGGATTCTATTTCCAAGGAAAAGATGAAGGAAATATGCTCTCTCCAGTCTGCTATTGAAGAAGCAAATAAAGATTATCATACACATGTCAAATTTGAAAAGAGATGGAGAAGTGCCTCGGATTTTGGACCTAGTCCACTGCCAACACATCGGTCCCACGTGGCAGAGACATAGCAGAGGCATTGAAAAGATTTAGACAACGGATTCTAAAATCAGTGGGCCCCTCTCAATCATGAACATTTGTCTTCTTCTCCTGACTTTTCTCCCTTCTTTCTTTCCTTATCTTAGATTTATTGTAGTTAGTTGGGGTTTTGCGTTAAGCAGCCCTTTAACTAAGCATTATTTTAAAGAAGTAGTTACCAAGGGTAACTGATTTGTAAACTATATAATAGCCTCTCCTCGCCATTTTTGAGGGGAAAACTTGGCTTATTTCTGAAAGTGTAAGAAATAATATGACAATCAATACAAAAGGATCTTCTTTCTTTGTTCATATGATTCCTTTATTTCACAGCTATCTGTTAAATATTATTAGATCATTTGTTTGCATAATACCAAGAAGCTTTGTATTCTTGTAAATGTTATTTATGGAACTGTGTGTCCCTCCAAATAGCATCTTAGTAATTCAAATATAAATGGTCCAATTCCAATTCATTGTATTCTGGCACGCATAAGGAATTATTTTGTCAGCTATAATTCTGGAAAATGCTTTTCTGCTCATTTCCTTGTCTTCATTCTTCTATGCTTTTGTGATTGATAATCTATTTCATTTCACAAAGCTTTCATGATACCCAAGTTCCACATCTCAAAGTTATGCATTGTACATTTGTAAATAAGTTTTGCTTTTAAATAAGGGAACCTCTCCCATCAAAGAGGAGGGACTTCTTTTGCTCTCATTAGGATCTTCTTTTGATGACCAATGAAAATTTTTTTGGCGACTCCGCTAGAGAAGTCATTTCTTTTTCGTTCCATACCATTTATCGATCATTTTTGATGGTGACTCCACATTTTACTCGAGGGAGAAGGGCCCTTGGTATTGAAGATTCTTAGTTTCAGCTTTTGGAACAACAAGGTTTTCCTTTCCCTTCAAGTAGGAAGAAATAGAAAATCTCATTCAACAAGCACTCCTCTGTCAAAAATAGAACCCTACGGGTGGTATTCCTTTAGAGCAACTCAGTCCTAATCTCAAAGCTCTAGATTCTTACTGGTGTTTCAGTTCCCCTTCAAGCCATTTTTCCAAGAATGGTGATACCATTGCCTTGGGGCCATCATGTTGGGCCTCTCACCCTTCCTCAGCCTTTGCATGAGTTACCCAGAGGTAACCGGAAGAACTTTCCCAAGTTCAAAGGTGATGGCAAGGTACATCCTGATGAACATATCGTGGCCTTCATAGTTGCATGTGGAGTTCTGGGAGTTGAACATGAAGACGTCTCCGTAAGGATTTTTGTTGAGACTCTACAAGATAATGTGGCTGATTGGTTCTATCACCTTCCCTAATGGAGCTATCACTAGCTGGAACACAATGAGAGCTAGGTTTGAGAATCGTTTCAAACCCGGAAGACATGCCTATGTGCATTTTAGCCCAAATTTCTCAAATAAAGAAGGAATCACAAGAGCCCATGAGAGAATTTGTGGCTCGATTCAACAAGTTGATTAATAAAATTCCACCAGACACTCAACTTGTAGATCAAATTCAAAAATGCTTCTTCCTAAATGCCCAATTGCCTAAAGTTAGTTATGCATTGAGAAGAGCTAATCTTGCAACATTGGCCAAGGATCAAACTCTTGTTGTTAGTGTCGAAGATGATTTAATCATGTCAGGAAATTTGAGGAGAGACCCTTCTAGATCCAAGTCTTCTTCTTCCTCCTCTTCCACTCCTGGACCTAATACTGATCCATTAGTACAAAAACTTGCAAATGATCTCATCGCCATTAAGAAACAATTGGCTCAAGCATGCCCCTTATGCAGATGTTCCAAGGAGGAATTTTCAGCCCAGAAATCATCTTACCCCCTTCTCAGACAAGATTAGCACTTGAAGGACCACCTATTAAAGTTCCTGTTAATGCAACCTGTGAAGTTGAAGAGCCAGGAGGATGAAGAAGTTAGTGAAGATTGTGAAGAATTTGTTGAAGAGGTTGATGAAGAAACAGAAGAACTTGAGGGATCTGAGTTAATTTCTTCACTACTAAAGGTGTTGATGAAGAAGATGATTATGAAGAAGTAGTAGTAGAGACAGAATAGTGAATCATACACTATCATGACTCGAGGGAGTACAAAAAAAGAGGAGAAAGTGATGAAGCCCACAAAAAAATCAAAGGAGCAGTCGACGACTATCCCTATAATTGCAAAAAGAGGATCTCCTATCCCCGTTACATCCACATCAAGGTGAGTCCTGTCAATTCTACTACTAAAGTTACTTCTTTTTCAACTCCTAAGATTGATAAGCCTAGGGTTCCAAGTGAGGATAGCTCGTCCACTTCTGGGTCTTTCGATATCATTGATCACCTGAAAAAGACCAAGGTTCAAATCTCAAAGGCTGAGTATTATCAAACCCATCCCAAGGATTTTGCCAAAATGGTCCACTTTGTCAATTCCCATTCCAAAAACTACCTCTAAAGGCCTCTTACCCACTCCATATTCTACACCACAACCCAATTTGGTAGCCTCTGTCACCTCACCTAATGACAAGATCAAACCATTCTATGTAACCCTCCTTATAGTTGGCCATAGACTTCAGTAACAATTGCATCATAGACTCAGGGGCATCAAACAATGTAATGCCTACTAAAGTAGCCCATGCCTTAGGCCTAACTCTCACATGCACATATGGGTCTTGTTATTCCATGGAGAGTAAGGAAGTGCCCCTAGTCGAAAGAATTAAAGATGCACAAGTAGCTTTTTCTACCTTGCCTGAGAAGAAGGTTTTAGCTACTATCCTAGTAGCAAACATTCCTCCTTCATATGGGATGCTGCTAAGTAGGAACTTCTATAAGGATGTGGGTGGAGAAATTCAAATGGATTGGTCACATGCCCTCATACCTATTAATGGGAAAATGAAGAAGTTGTTTCCTGAGAAGTAGTCTGAGTATATTGTACAAAAAATAGATGATCCCAAAGCACAAATACTTTATGAGGATATGGGGCATGGTAACTATATGATTATGTCTCTAGAGGAAATCCAACTCCCAAAAGATCACTGAGGATCCTAATGGTGTTTGGATATTAGAGTTTGATGGAAGTTGTTCCTCAGCTAGTTCTGGAGCTGGTGTAATATTGGTGTCTCCCGAGGGAAAGGTCTATCCTTTCTCATTCAAGTTACAATTTGAAAATACTAATAATATAACAAAGTATGAAGCTCTCATTCTTGGGCTCCATGTGGCAAAAGAAAAAGGTGTGAAGATTCTTCTAGCTCGTGGAGATGCAGATCTAATTGTCAAACAAGTTAGAAACCTCTTCTAGGTAAAAAATAGAAGATTGAAACATTATAGGAATCAGGTTTGGGACTCTATTGAATTTCTTGACTGCCTTCTCCTTCTCCATCGAAGAAGAAGTGCCTAGGGAGGAGAACACCAGGGCTGATTCACTAGCAATCTTAGGGTCATTGCTGATACCTCATCCTGACTTCTCTCAAGATAAGTTTACCATTGAGATGATCCATAGGCCCAATGTACCTAATAATGCAAGTAACTGGAAAGTTTTCAATGATGATCAACATTTTCTTTCTTTCTTAGAACTCAAGGATAACTTTGAATAGTTGTACTTTGAAGGAAGTGACAATTTGCCTCGTGAAAGTGTGCCCTTCAATAAAGAAGATGTCAAAGAAGAAGAGATAGATCAAGATGGATGTATCAAACTCAAAGGGAACAAGATTCCAAAGGGATTGGTGAGTTTAGAAGAATTGTTTGACAAACATGACAGGTATGTGAAGTTTAAAGCTTCTACTAGACCACAACAATCAGCTGAATATGATAAAATTAATATTGGGAGTTCTATTGACCCTAAACTCGTGAACATTGGAAAATGTTGCACACCAGAAGAAAAGAGGAAAGTAATTAATCTTTTAAGGAAGTATAAAGATGTTCTTGCTTATTCCTATGAGGATTTAAAATCTTTTCAACCAAAAGAAATGCAACATTTTATCCCTCTCAAACCTGAGATTAAGCCTTTCAGATAGAAACAGAGGCAATACAATCCTAAGATAGCTGACACCATCTTTTAGGAAATACAGAAGTTATTAAAGGCCAAAATCATTTTTCCTATCCACCATTCAACATGGATTGCCAATATTGTGCCTGTTAGAAAGAAAAATGGTGAGATTCGTATCTGTGTTGACTTCAGGAATCTGAATCAAGCTTCCTTAAAAGATAATTATCCTTTGCCCATGATGGATCAAGTCTTGCAAGCTGTGATGGGATCTGAAATGTTATCTATGCTTGATGGCTTCTTAGGGTATAATCAGGTAGAAGTTAATACCGCAGATCAACACAAAATGAGCCTTCACTACCCCTTGGGGTACCTTTTCCTACAAAAGGATGCCTTTTGGGCTCATTAATGCTGGTGCTACTTTTCAAAGAGCTATGGACTTGGCCTTTGGAAGTTTGAAAGGGAAGTGTATTATCGTATACCTTGATGACTTGACTATATTTTCCAAAACAAGGGCAGATCATTTTCAGCATCTAGAAACAGTTCTTTTGAAATGTAGAGAACATGGGATCTCTTTAAATCCTAAGAAATCTATTTTTGTGTCACAGAGGGAAAATTATTGGGGCATGTTGTTTCCAAAGATGGTATAAAATTGATAATGAGAAATTTCAAGCTATCAAAGCAAATTCCCCTTCCAACCAGCAAGAAGGAGTGCACTCTTTCTTTGGTAAGATTAACTTTTCGAGAAGATTCATCCCTGATTTCGTAGAGCTAACTTTGAATATCTCCCAAATGATGAAGGAAACAGGACGTTTGGTTGGTCTCTGAAGGGAAAGAATCCTTTGAAGGTATTAAAAGGCTATTGCTAAAACTCCTATTTTAGCATGTCAGATTTTGCGAGAGATTTTATTATCTATTGTTATGCCACAGATAACAACACCTGGCTACTATTTTGACTCAAGAAGATTCTAATGATCGTGAACTCCCAATTGCATTTATGAGCTACATTCTAAAAAATCATGAGTTAAAATACACCATAATGGAGAAACATGCTTTCACGGTGGTAAAAAGCTATCAGCAATTTCATTTTTACATTCTTAACTCTCACTCCACAGTATTTGTACCGGATACAACTATTAAGTCCATTCTCACACAAGAAGAGTTTGGATCTAAGAGAGGGAACTAGGTGGCCAAGGTCCAAGAATATGAATTGACATCAGACCAACCAAGCTCATCTATGGAAAAGGCCTGTGTGAACTCATCGCTGAGGGAGCTAGACATGAGTTATTAGAGGATAAAGTTGATCTTCCTACCGTTTTGTTTCTTGGCTCAATTGATGAATGGTATGCTGATATCACACACTTTCTCACATATGGAGAATGTCCCTCTCATTTGACTACCATAGAGAGGAAAGTTGTTAAGCTAAGATCAGCCCAATATGTGTTGTAGGAGAATTCCTTATTTAAGCGTGGGTTGGATGGAAAGTTTCTAAAATGTCTGGAAAAAGAACAATAGAAGAATTTACTTTTGGCTTTTCATAATCAAGCATGTGGAGGGCATTACTCATCAACTATCACTACACATAAGATTATTTTTGTAGGATGTTACTGGCCTACCTTGTTTAGAGATGCATTAAAGTGGGTTGATAAATGTGAAGCTTGTCAGACCTTCGTGGGTAGACCCAAGTTGGCTTATTTCCCCTTAAACCAATTGTGATTAAAGAGCCTTTTCGATAATGGGGTTTATATTTCATTGGAACACTTAATCCCTCTTCTAGTGCTGGTCATACCCATGTGTTAACTGCCATAGATTATTTTACTAAGTGGGTAGAAGCCATTCCAGTAAAGAGTACTACTTCAGAAGTAGTATGTAATTTTATCAAAGAGAACATCTTGGTGAGGTTTGGTGTGCCAAACAAGATAGTGATAGATAATGCTTCAAATTTTTCTTCAACTGAGATGATGGATTTTTGTTATGGATATGGCATCTCCCTAGCTCACTCCTCAGATTATTATCCTCAGGGGAATGGACAAGCAGAATCAACAAACAAAAATCTGGTGGCTATAATAAGGAAATTAGTTAATGAATCCCAGAGGAACTGGCACAAGAAACTCTATGATGCTCTTTGGGCAGATAGGATCACACCTAAGAGAGCCATTGGGATGTCTCCTTTTAGGTAGTATATGGAGTGGAAGCTCAATTGCTAGTAATAGTGGAGCTACCAGCCCTGCATCTAATGAAGGCCATTGAAGACACCAGTTTCAATGATTCTTGGGATAAAAGGATCATGTACCTTTACAAATTGAATGAGGACAGATTGAAAGTTGCTGATAGAATATCTTCTCACCAACAGAAAGTAAAGGTCTTGTTTGATAAAAAGGCAAAGTTCAGGGATTTCAAAGTTGGAGACATTTTGTTGTTGTGGGATAAAAGGCATGAACCTCGTAGCAGCCATGGTAAGTTTGATTCTCTTTGGCTCGAACCTTTCAAGATCAGGAACTTTGCTAGTGAGAATTATTTTTACCTTGATTATATGGATGGTTCTTCCCTCCCACTTCCTTATAGTGGGTAGTACCTAAAATTGTTTAAGTCATAGGTGATTAGGGAGTCCTTTGTATATTTTGTATAGCGTGTGTATTTGTCTCCTTCCCTTTCCTTTTTTTGTGTGTTGTTTGTTTGGGGTGTTGTCTTCTGTATTGATCTGCTTTTGACTCCGTGGCCCAATGGATAAGGTACTGGTCTACTTCCCCTAGTTTTTTTAGGATTCTTTCCTTGTCTCATTCTTTTGGACTTTAGCCAAGTCATCCCCAAAAGGAGCAGTTGTTGTCCCCTCAAAATTTCCCTGCTTTTGAGAAGTTCAAAATTGAAAATTTTGAGTTTATCACCTTTTTGTTGTTCTGGTAATGAGAAAAGTCAAAAAGTTTGGAAAGAATATACATTTTTGGGTCATTTTGTGTGATTTTTGGGTATGTCGGACATTTTGTCCCCAGATGTCCCAAGTTCATTCGGGCTCCTTTGCCGATCGCCACTTTACCAAGTCCTGTTTCTTCGGGCCCATCAAATTTTTTTGTCCCAAGTAACACAAGTTCGCCCAAGCTCAATGTTCACCTTTCACCCGATTCGGTCGAATCACGTACTCTACATGTACTTTTGTCCCTCATGTCCCAAAATCATTTGTGCATCTTTTCCCAGTCATCGCCCGCATCGGGCCGAATCACACTTTCGCGTCCACATGTCCCAAATGAACCAAAGACCATCCAGGATAATTTTTCCCGCTCTTCCCAAATATCTTGCTTTTCAAGTTGGTAGATGTGTATTTAATGTGCATTTATTATCTTTCTCTCTCCTAAAATGGCTATTTAATAAACTTCCCTCCTACGCATTTTTACACACTACTTTATTGTTATCAATTGCTCATACCCTCGCAATTGGAGTTTTTGTGCGTATACCGATTCCTTTGCAATTCCATCGAGATTTTAGTCTGTAACTATGTTTTTTTCAAGCCGCTATCAACATGAAGATTAAATTTCAAGGTCAGGAGCAAGTTTCACCGCTCGAGTCTGTCGTTCCCGATATCGGGGACAGTGAAGTTCACCACCTTGACTTTGGGGATTTCTAGACTAGGATGACAGACTCAAACCCCTCTCCTATGGCACAAATGATTCATGATAGTGGCTTGGCATTCACCGTTGGTTTCCCAATCTCGGTACAATGTGTAGATACGGTCCTCGCCTGCGGTGCTCATTTCAATCCCGACTCGAGTGAGCTAATGAATGTGCATGGGGAACTCATTGCCAAGGTTGATGCTACCACCATTGGCACTGCCCTAAGGATTCTGAGATGGAAAATTCCATAGTAATCTCTCAGAACTAGGCACAGGCCCTCTTCGACTAGGACAGTGAGAAATACAAGGTGAGGGTGGCAAATTCTTGGCTTAAAAACCTAAAAGGGGCGTCCCATCTATCAAGGTTACATTTCATGCCGATTTCAATGAGGAGCTGTCATATTTTATAATCTGCTAGCTCGGGTCATGGGCTTACCCTCTACCAATGAGTTCCATTTCTGGATGTGCCCCCTTATCAACATGGTGTGCGAAGGAACTCAGAATATCAACTGGGTAGAAATAATCAGTATGAACCTAGCAGAGCAGGTTTCTAATTGTACAACAAACAAAGAATTTCTACATGACTTCATACATGTATACCCTAGAAGCCTCAAGGTAATGGTTTGGATTCACATACATTGATGCTCATAAGGGTGACCTTGTATATTCCTACTTCCCTCAATTCACCTGGACACTAGCAATCACAACTTTAGGAGGGTGAATGATGCTTTCACCATGTACATTGTAAGGCTTCTGGAGAGCGACACGGTGAGGATATTTTCTGATGAAGCTATGAACCTAATATCGCACTACGGTGCCTACTTCATCCAGTTTAGAAAATTCTCCTATATAAGGCTTGCAGGCTATGAGAGCACTCCTCTCAAGCTTCCTATGTTCTGCAATGATAAAATGGCCTTGATCGAGATATGCAGGAAACTAGAAAAGTTGCACAGAACCTACAGGGATAAGAAAATTACTGGCCTACACTTCCCCATATCTTTGGGAAACTACACCTGTAAGATGGCTCTAGATGCACAAAACATAGAAAGAGCCCTAGCTCCCATCACTATCCATTTCTTCAAGCCAAGAACTTGTTTTGACTTGAAGAAATTTATTGAACAGAACATCAAAATCAATTACTATCATAGGGAAGACACAAAAGACTATTGGGATAACTGTGCTGATGATTTTGAGGCAAGAAGGAGACATTACGGTAGGTTTTCTCTTCAACTGATTCAGGAGCTTAATTTGTATCAAGTTCCAGAAGGGCTTCAGGATGATAATTCTGATCTATTTTCATATGAGTATGACACCTTGATCAAACACACTCCCTTGGAGGATTTGGATTGGTTCAAAAAGGAGAAAGATGATCTGGCTGAAATCTTAGCCCCTATCTTAGTAAGAACCAAGATCTGGTTTGATAAGAAAGTCCGTGAGCTTAGAAGGCATTTAGGTGAGTCCTCCTCCAAGGATACTTCAACACCAAGGAAGGAAGCATTGACAACCCCATTCGGAAGCACTGTGGGACTCCTCTGCCTCCTTAACTAAAGGTCCTACATCCTCCACTCCTTCCTCATCACTCAAGTATATCAAGAAAATCAAGGAGGTCAAAAGGATCTGTTGAAGAAGATCCCATGATGAAGCATTCGGAATTTCCCTCAGGTCCAGAGAACATTATTGTTCTCAGTGAAAGAAAAGAGAGTGGAGTGCTAGCCTCCATAAGTGCTCCAGAAGCCCCAATGGATAAAGATAAAGAAGTCAAAGCACTAAAGCTTCTAAGCGCCATTGACTCCTCCTCTGTACCGAAGCCCCAAGCATCCACTCATATCTCAACTAGAAGCAACAACAGTGCACACTTTGAGTGCCATGAGTTCTCTTTCTCTTGGTCCTCTTGCCCCACCTCTTCTTCCTCCTCCTCTTTTGCATGGGTGTAGCCTTTCGTTGATAGTAGGAAGAGAAAGTCTTCCTCTCGGATCTCGGGACCCAACTTTGATGTTGTGGCAGCCTTATTGGGTACTACTCCTCCTACTCCTACCAAAAGGCTAGGACTACCTCTAGAATAGTATCGATGCTCAGGGCCAGCAATTCCTAGAGATAGCCAAGCCCAAAGTAGACAAGAAGCTAGAGCATGATTTGCAAGCTTCGATCTAGAGCTCTCAAGGATCCCATGGGAGAGTCCACCCCTGAAGGTGAGATTCACAATCTTCAAGAAATAGTCACCAGGGTCATTGGGAGAGTGGAGAAAGGGCAAAAAACCATAGAGCAGCTGGAGGAGCAGGCTCAGGTTCTTACAGAGTTTCATCAAGTCACTGTTGTCCAAGGATAAAGTTTTAGATCCTACCCCACTGACTACTCTTCCACCACTTGTGATTCTCAGCCAAGATGAAGTGTAGAGTATCAAAGATATACACAAGTATTCCATCTATGGAAGGGATATGGAGGCCATGGTGGATGATATGCTTGTTGTAGGGTTGAATTTCATTAGTGAAGCCTTCAAACTCAATGAGAAGGTGAATAATCTGCAACAGAAGCTCTCCTCCACTATTGGAAATATAGATAAAGAGCTCAAACTCTGGAGCAGCTGTATAGTAGACCTTCACCTTATGGGACAGGCTGATGAGAATATTTTAATGGCAAGCAAAGTCTTTGATGATGCAAAAGATAACTTGTCAAAATCATGGGTATACAGTGTGGAATGGAAAATCAAGGTGCTGGAAGAAGCTTTGGGAGAATTGAGAAATAGCTGGCAGAAGGGTGAGGCCTTCAAGACTTTGGTTATATCTACCTTCAAGGATATACATTGCCATCTCCATGATGAGACCTCTGGTGTGCCCCTCTCTTTATAAGAAATCAAAGCTCGGTTGAGCTTTTTCAAAGATAACTTGTTCAAAGAGGATTCTATTCCAAAGAAAAGATGAAGGAAATATGCTCTCTCCAGTCTACTATTGAAGAAGCAAATAAAGATTATCATACACACGTCGAATTCGACAAAGAGATGGAGAAGTGCCTCAGATTTTGGACCTAGTCCACTGCCAACACATCGGTCCCACATGGCAGAGACATAGAAGAGGCATTGAAAAGATTTAGACAGTGGATTCTAAAATCAGTGGGCCCCTCTCAATCATTGAACATTTGTCTTCTTCTCTTGACTTTTCTCCTTCTTTCTTTCCTCATCTTGATTTATTGTAGTTAGTTGGGGTTTTGTGTTAAGTAGCCCTTTAACTAAGCATTATTTTAAAAAGTAGTTACCAAGGGTAACTGATTTGTAAACTATATAATAGCCTCTCCTCGCCATTTTGATGGGAAAAACTTGGCTTATTTCTGAAAGTGTAAGAAATAATACAACAATCAATACAAAAGGATCTTCTTTCTTTGTTCATCTGATTCCTTTATTTCACAACTATCTATTAAATATTATTAGATCATTTGTCTGCATAATACCAAGAAGCTTTGTATTCTTGTAGATGTTATTTATGGAACTGTGTGTCCCTCCAAATTACATCTTAGTAATTCAAATATAAATGGTCCAATTCTAATTCATTGTATTCTGGCATGCATAAGGAATTATTTTGTCAGCTATAATTCTGGAAAATGCTTTTCTTACTCATTTCTTGTCTTCATTCTTCTATGCTTTTGTGATTGATAATCTATTTCATTTCACAAAGCTTTCATGATACCCAAGTTCCACTCAAAGTTATGCGTTGTACATTTGTAAATAAGTTTTCTTTTAAATAAGGGAACCTCTCCCATCAAAGAGGAGGGACTTCTTGTCCCCTAACTGTTGCTCTCATTAGGATCCTCTTTTGATGGCCAACAATTTTTGGTGGGAAGTAGTTTGGGAATCATTTTCCATTTCCTAACCATTTATCAATCATTCTTGATCTGGCGACTCCATGTTTTACTCGAGGGAGAAGGGCCCTTGGTATTGAAGATTCTTAGTTTTAGCTTTTGGAATAGTATGGTTTTCCTTTCCCTTCAGCAGGAAGAAATAGAAAAGCTCATTCAACAAGCACTCCTCCTGTCAAAAATAGAACCCTACGGGTGGTATTCCTTCAGAGCAACTCAGTCCTAATCTCTAAGCTCTGATTCTTGTTGGTGTTTCAGTTCCCCTTCAAGCCATTTTTCCAAGAATGGCGATACCATTTCCTTGGGGCCATCGTGTTGGGCCTCTGCCCTTCCTCAACCTTTGCATGAGTTACCCAGAGGTAACAGGAAGAACTTTCCCAAGTTCAAAGGTGATGGCAAGGTACATCCTGATGAACATATCGCGGCCTTCATAGTTGCATGTGGAGTTCTTGGAGTTGAACATGAAGATGTCTCCATGAAGGTTTTTATTGAGACTTTACAAGATAATGTGGCTGATTGGTTCTATCACCTTCCAGCTGGAGCTATCACTAGTTGGAACACAATGAGAGCTAGGTTTGAGAATCATTTCAAACCGGCGGAAGATGTGCATGCTTTGCTGGCCCAAATTTCTCAAATAAAGAAAGAATCACAAGAGCCCATGAGAGAATTTGTGGCCCGATTCAACAAGTTGATTAATAAAATTCCACCAGACACTCAACCTATAGATCAAATTCAAAAATGCTTCTTCCTGAATGCCCAATTTTTGAAGTTAGTTATGCATTGAGAAGAGCTAATCTTGCAACATTGGCCGAGGATCAAACTCTTGTTATTAGTGTCGAAGATGATTTAATCATGTTAGGAAAGTTGAGGAGAGACCCTTCTAGATCCAAGTCTTCTTCTTCCTCCTCTTCCACTCCTGGACCTAATACTGATCCATTAGTACAAAAACTTGCAAATGATCTCATCGCCATTAAGAAACAATTGGCCCAGCATGCCCCTTATGTAGATGTTCCAAGGAGGAATTTTCAGCCTAGAAATCATCTGCCTACTTCTCAAACAAGATTAGCACTTGAAGGACCACCTATTAAAGTTCTTGTTAATGCAACCTGTGAAGTTGAAGAGCCTAGAGGATGAAGAAGTTAGTGAAGATTGTGAAGAATTTTTTGAAGAGGTTGATGAAGAAACAGAAGAACTTGAGGGATCTCGAGTTAATTTCTTCACTACTGAAGGCATTGATGAAGAAGATGATTATGATGAAGTAGTAGCAGACATGAATAGTGAATCATACACTATCATGACTTGGGAGAAAACAAACAAAAAGAGGAGAAAGTGAAGCAACCCACCAAAAAATCAAAAGAACATCCGATGACTATCCTGTAAATGTAAAAAGAGGATCTCCTATCCCCGTTACATCCACATCAAAGGTGAGTCCTATCAATTCTGCTACTAAAGTTACTTCTTTTTCAACTCCTAAGATGGATAAGCCTAGGGTTCCAAGCGAGGATAGCTTGTCCACTTATGGGTCTTTTGATATCATTGATCACTGAAAAAAAGACCAAGGTTCAAATCTCGGAGGTTGAGTATTATCAAACCCATCCCAATAATTTTACCTAAAATGGTACACTTTTTCAATTCTCATTCCAAAACTACCTCTAAAGGCCTTTTACCACTCCATATTCTACACCACAACCCAATTTGGTAGCCTTTGTCACCTCACCTAATGACAAGATCAAACCATTCTATGTAACCTCCTTATAGTTGGTCATATACTTAGATTACGTCATAGACTCGGGGCATCGGACAATGTAATCCCTGCAAAGTAGCCCATGCCTTAGGCCTAACTCTCACACACACTTAGGGGTCTTGTTATTCCATGGAGAGTAAGGAAGTGCCCCTAGTCGAAAGAATTAAAGATGCACAATTAGTTCTTGCTACCTTGCCTGAGAAGAAGGTTTTAGCTACTATCCTAGTAGCAGATATTCCTCCTTCATATGGGATGTTGTTAAGTAGGAACTTCTATAAGGATGTGGGTGGAGAAATTCAAATGGATTGGTCACATGCCCTCATACCTATTAATGGGAAAATGAAGAAGTTGTTTCCTGAGAAGCAGTATGAGTATATTGTACAAAAAATGGATGATCCCAAAGCACAAATACTTTATGAGGATATGGGGCATGGTAACTATATGATTATGTCTCGGAGGAAATCTAACTCCCCAAAAGATCACCTGAGGATCCTAATGGTGTTTGGATATTAGAGTTTGATGGAAGTTGTTCCTCAGCTGGTTCTGGAGCTGGTGTAATATTGGTGTCTCCCGAGGGAAAGGTCTATCCTTTCTCATTCAAGTTACAATTCAAAAATACTAATAATACAACAAAGTATGAAGCTCTCATTCTTGGGCTCCATGTGGCAAAAGAAAAGGTGTGAAGAATCTTCTAGCTCGTGGAGATGCGGAGCTAATTGTCAAGCAAGTTAGAAACCTTTTCTAGGTAAAAATAGAAGATTGAAACATTATAGGAATCAGGTTTGGGACTCTATTGAATTTCTTGATGCCTTCTCCATCGAAGTAGTGCCTAGGGAGGAGAACACCAGGGTTGATTCACTAGCAGTCTTGGGGTCATTGTTGATACCTCATCTTGACTTCTCTCAAGATAAGTTTACCATTGAGATGATCCATAGGCCCAATGTACCTGATAATGCAAGTAACTGGAAAGTTTTCAATGATGATCAGCATCTACTTTCTTTCTTAGAACTCAAGGATAACTTTGAACAGTTGTACTTTGAAGGAAGTGACAATTTGCCTCATGAAAGTGTGCCCTTCAATAAAGAAGATGTCAAAGAAGAAGAGATGAGATCAAGATGGATGTATCAAACTCAAAGGGAACAAGATTCCAAAGGGATTGGTGAGTTTAGAAGAATTGTTTGACAAACATGATAGGTATGTGAGGTTTAAAGCTTCTATTGGACCTCAACAATCAGCTGAATATGATAAAATTAATATTGGGAGTTCCACTAACCCTAAACTCATGAACATTGGAAAATGTTACACACCAGAAGAAAAGAGGAAAGTAATTAATCTTTTAAAGAAGTATAAATATGTTCTTTCTTATTCCTATGAGGATTTAAAATCTTTTCAACCAAAAGAAATGTAGCATTTTATCCCTCTCAAACCTAGGATTAAGCCTTTTAGATAGAAACAGAGGAAATACAATCCTAAGATAGCTGACACCATCTTTCAGGAAATATAGAAGTTATTAAAGGCCAAAATCATTTTTCCTATCCACCATTCAACATGGATTGCCAATATTGTGCCTGTTAGAAAGAAAAATGGTGAGATTCGTATCTTTGTTGACTTCAAGAATCTGAATCAAGCTTCCTTAAAAGATAATTATCCTTTGCCCATGATGGATCAAGTCTTGCAAGCTGTGATGGGATCTGAAATGTTGTCTATGCTTGATGGCTTCTCAGGTATAATCAGGTAGAAGTTAATACCGCAGATCAACACAAAATGGCCTTCACTACCCCTTGGGGTACCTTTTCCTACAAAAGGATGCCTTTTGGGCTCATTAATTCGGTGCCACTTTTCAAAGAGCTATGGACTTGGCCTTTGGAAGTTTGAAAGGGAAGTGTATTGTCGTATACCTTGATGACTTGACTGTATTTTCCAAAACAAGGGCAGATCATTTTCAACATCTAGAAATAGTTCTTTTGAAATGTAGAGAACATGGGATCTCTTTAAATCCTAAGAAATCTATCTTTTGTGTCACAGAGGGAAAATTATTGGGGCATGTTGTTTCCAAAGATGGTATAAAAATTGATCCTGAGTGAGTTCAAGCTATCCAGCAAATTCCCCTTCCAACCAGCAAGAAGGGAGTGCACTCTTTCTTTGGTAAGATTAACTTTCTGAGAAGATTCATCCTAATTTCACAGAGCTAACTTTGAATATCTCCCAAATGATGAAGGGAAAATAGATGTTTGGTTGGTCTCCTAAAGGGAAAGAAGCCTTTGAAGGTATTAAAAAGGCTATTGCTAAAACTCTGTTTTAGCATGTCCAGATTTTGGCAAAGATTTTATTATCTATTGTTATGCCACGAGATAACACCCTGGCTACTATTTTGACTCAAGAAGATTCTAATGATCATGAACTCCCAATTGCATTTATGAGCTACATTCTAAAAAATCATGAGTTAAAATACACCATAATGGAGAAACATGCTTTCGCAGTGGTTAAAGTTATCAAGCAGTTTCGTTTTACATTCTTAACTCTCACTCCACAGTATTTGTACCAGATACAACTATTAAGTCCATTCTCACACAACAAGAGTTTGGATCCAAGAGAGGGAACTGGGTGGCCAAGGTCCAAGAATATGACATTGACATCAGACCAACCAAGCTCATCCGTGGAAAAGGCCTGTGTGAACTCATCGCTGAGGGAGCTAGACATGAGTTACTAAAGGATAAAGTTGATCTTCCTACCATTTTGTTTCTTGGCTCAATTGATGAATGGTATGCCGATATCACACACTTTCTCACATATGGAGAATGTCCCTCTCATTTGACTACCAAAGAGAGGAGAGATGTTAAGCTAAGATCAGCCCAATATGTGTTGTGGGAGAATTCCTTGTTTAAGCGTGGGTTGGATGGAAGGTTTCTAAAATGTGTGGACAAAGAACAACAGAAGAAGTTACTTTCAGACTTTTCATAATCAAGCATGTGGAGGGCACTACTCATCAACTGTCACTGCTCATAAGATTCTTCATGCAGGATATTATTGGCCTACCTTGTTCAGAGATGCATCAAAGTGGGTTGATAAATGTGAAGCTTGTCAGACCTTCGTGGGTAGACCCAAGTTGGCTTCTTTTCCCCTTAAACCAGTTGTGATCGAAGAGCCTTTTCAACAATGGGGTTTAGATTTCATTGGAACACTTAATCCCTCTTCTAGTGCTGGTCATACCCATGTATTAACTGCCACAGATTATTTTACTAAGTGGGTAGAAGCCATTCCAGTAAAGAGTACTACTTCAGAAGTAGTATGTAATTTTATCAAAGAGAACATCTTGGTGAGGTTTGGTGTGCCAAACAAGATAGTGACGGATAATGCTTCAAATTTTTCTTCAACTGAGATGATGGATTTTTGTTATGGATATGGCATCTCCCTGGCTCACTCCTCGGATTATTATCCTCAAGGGAATGGACAAGCAGAATCAACAAACAAAAATCTGGTGGCTATAATAAGGAAATTAGTTAATGAATCCTAGAGGAACTGGCACAAGAAACTCTATGATGCTCTTTGGGTAGATAGGATCACACCTAAGAGAGCCATTGGGATGTCTCCTTTTCAGGTAGTATATGGAGTGGAAGCTCAATTTCTAGTAACAGTGGAGCTACCAGCCCTACATCTAATGAAGGCCATTGAAGACACCAGTTTCAATGATTCTTGGGATAAAAGGATCATGTACCTTTACAAATTGAATGAGGATAGATTGAAAGTTGCTGATAGAATATCTGCTCACCAATGAAAGTAAAGGTCTTGTTTGATAAAAAGGAAAAGTTCAGGGATTTCAAAGTTGGAGACATTGTTTTGTTGTGGGATAAAAGGCATGAACCTCGTGGCAGCCATGGCAAGTTTGATTCTCTTTGGCTTGGACCTTTCAAGATCAGGCACTTTGCTAGTGAGAATTCTTTTTACCTTGATTATATGGATGGTTCTTCCCTCCCACTTCCTTATAGTGGGTAGTACTTGAAATTGTTTAAGTCATAGGTGATTAGGGAGTCCTTTGTATATTCTTTATAGTGTGTGTGTTCTCCTTCCCTTTCCTTGTTTTTGTGTGTTGTTTGTTTGGGGTGTTGTTTCTTCTGTATTGATCTGCTTTTGACTCCGTGGCCCAATGGATAAGGTACTGGTCTACTTCCCCCCTTTTTTTATTCTTTCCTTGTCTCATTCATTTGGAATTTAGATAAGTCATCCCGGAAGGAGCCACTATTGTCCCCTCAAAATTTCCCTACTTTTGAGAAGTTCAAAATTGAAATTTTTGAGTTTATCACCTTTTCTATTGTTCTGGTAATGAAAAAAGTCAAAAAGTTGGAAAGAATCTACGTTTTTGGGTCATTTTGTGTGATTTATGGGTCTATCGGACATTTTTGTCCCAGATGTCCCAAGTTCATTCGGGCTCCTGTTCACCGATCGGCCACTTTACCCGAAGTCCATTTCTTTCGGTCCCTAAGAAACTTTTTGTCCCAAGTAACACAAGTTCGCCCAGGCTCAATGTTCAACTTTCACCCGATTGGCCGAATCACGTACTCCACGTACTTTCATCCCTCATGTCCCAAAAGCATTTGTGCATCCTTTTCTGCATCACCCGCATTGGCCGAATCACGCTTTCACGTCCCGCGTGTCCCAAATGAACCAAAGACCATCTGGGCTAATTTTTCCCACTCTTCCCAAATATCTTGCTTTTCAAGTTGGTAGATGTGTATTTAATGTACATTTATTATCTTTCTCTCTCCTAAAATGGCTATTTAATAAACTGCCCCCCTACGCATTTTTGCACACTACTTTATTGTTATCAATTGCTCATACCCTTGCAATCGGAGTTTTTGTGTGTATACCCGATTCCTTCGCAATTCCATTGAGAGTTCAGTCTGTAACTATGTTTTTAAGCCGCTATCAACATGAAGATTAAATTTCAAGGTCAGGAGTAAGTTTCACCGCCCAAGTCTGTCGTTCACGATATCGGGGACAGTGAAGTTCGTCTCTTGGACTTTGGAGATTTCTAGACTAGGATGACAGACTCAAACCCCTCTCCTATGGCACAAATGATTCATGATAGTGGCTTGGCATTCCTTGCTGGTTTCCCAATCTCAGTACAATGTGCAGATACAGTACTCACCTGCGGTGCTCATTTCAATCCCGACTCGAGTGAGCTAACGAATGTGCATGGGGAACTCATTTCCAAGATTGATGCTACCACCATTGGCACTGCCCTAAGGATTCTTGAGATGGAAAATTCTATAGTAATCTCTCAGAACTAGGCACAGGCCCTCTTTGACTAGGACAGTGAGAAATACAAGGTGAGGGTGGCAAAGTCTTGGCTTAAAAACCCTAAAAAGGGGGCATCCCGTCTATCCAAGGTTTTGTTTTGTGCCGATTTCAATGAGGAACTATCATATTTTATAATCCTACTAGCTCGGGTCATGGGCTTACCCTCTACCAACGAGTTCCATTTCTAGATGTGCCCCCTTATCAACATGGTGTGTGAAGGAACTCAGAATATCAACTGGGTAGAAATCATCAGTATGAACCTAGTAGAGCAGTTGTCCAATGTACAACAAACAAAGAAGTTCTACATGACTTCATACCTAATGTATACCCTAGTAGCCTCAAGGAAATGGTTTGGATTCACATACATTGATGCTCATAAGGGTGACCCTATATATGCCTACTACCCTCAATTCACCCTAGACACTAGCAATCACAAATTTAGGAGGGTAAATGATGCTTTCACCATGTATTATTGACACTAAAATTTTCCTCCGTAATTCCTATTTCATTAATGTATGTATTAGGAATAGGATGTTGTTAAGTAGAATTAGTAGTAGCGTCTGATAGAAGATAACGACACTGCCAGTACGACGCCACCAATAATGTATAGTACGGTAACAGTCAAAGTACAATAGGAATGTTGTGGTCAAAAGTAAATATTTTTCGTAAGTGGTCCGGTAATGTTAAAATGTCAAAGTTTGGGTAAGTAGAGAAGTAGGGTCTACATGATTAGGAATTAGAAATATTATATTGGTAATAAGGACAAGGAGTGAGGTCATAAATATTTTGTGTATTTTATTTGTAAAAAGTCTAAAAATGTGGAACCCATGTAAAATGATAAGGTTTATCTTATCTTAAAAGATGAGCTTACATATACAGATAAGAGTTAAGGTATGGAATATGATTCGTCAGAGTGGATTTCTTATCCTATCTTAGAGATAAGATGGATAATCCTGGAAGTTCTATAAATAGAGAGGCCACCCCCCTCATTTAGCATAGAAGGAAGTAGTGAGAAATATTTTAGGAAGTGTGCAAAGGAAGCCATCGGTCAAAGGTGTGTTGAAGAAGCCATTAAGAGGTGTAATTGTAAAGTTTCTCCCATAGTATTGGTGAAAGGCAAGTGAAGTCAATAACACTTGAAGTACCTCATGGGTGAGATTGTAACAATTTCATGTTAATATTATAATTTACTTTGATATTTCAGATTTGTCATCATTTTGTCTTATCATAGTCGATGGTAGTCTTATGTTATGTTGTTGTTTTGTTTCTAGATTACATCCACCAAACTAAAGGCTGTGCATTAGTAAATAATCATAGCACGAGGAGTTCCCGGTGAATAATTATCATAGTGCCGGATTGGTGATGACATTTTGGTTCCATTGCCGGGACTATTCCTCGTTGGTGGATTTTCTGGAGAGATATTCCCACTTAGTCAAAATCAATTGGAGGGTAACCTTATTTTTACTGTGCATAGTAGTTACCATGGTAAAGTCATTTTTACCATGAATAGTAGTTACCATGGTAAAGTCATTTTTGTTGTGAATAGTATTTGCCATAGTAAAGTCACTTTTTACCGTGAATAGTATTTACCGCAGTAACTTCACTTTTTACTGTGAATAGTGTTTACCACAGTAAAGTCAGTTTTTACCGCAGTAAGTCAAGTTTTACCATAGTTACCGTGGTCATTTCTATTTTACTGTAGAAAGGTGTAAAGTCACTTTCTATTACAGTGATTCCAATTATTTGTGCACATAAGTCTTGTTGATTGTACTTGTGGGTTGGTATTTCACGGTGGTTACTTTTGAAAATGGGAAAGATTCCTATTTTTTCAGCTCAATCTAATGAAGATGCTTCTTCTTTCATTTAAGAGTTTAAACGATCTTGTATTTGTAATGGCCTCATAAGAAGGGAACAATGGACTGAATTTTTTCCTACCTTTTTGGATGGTTCAACACTTAGGTGGTTTGAAACACTAGGTGATAATGTGAAAAATTCATGGGATTTATTAACTGAAAGTTTTCTTGAAGAATTTGGTGAACAACAGAAATATGCAGATCTCATGATCGAGATCACAAAGCTATCCCAAGGAGAGAAGGAGAAGATAAGGGATTATCATGCTCGTGTTCTAGAGCTAAGGAGGAAGCTCGATGCCCAGATCCGGAAGGAAGGATTAGCGGATGGGTTGATGAATGGCGTGGATAATCTCCTATGTAAGCACTTCATTCTTGGGATGAAGCCAGAGATCAGACAACGAGTGAAGTATGACCACCCAGCTACCATTGAACAAGCAAAGGAGATTGCAAGAAGGCAAGAAGAAAGCATGGAAGAGGAGCCCAAAGAAATTGTTGCTAAAGTAGAGCCTACACCAACACCTTTGGTCCAGAATCCACAACCACTCCCGGTGAGCACAAATATTTCTCCTAGTACATCTACTGAGTATGAAGATCTACTCAAAAAGATGGGTCAGTTAACTATTAATCTTCTTCAAGGAAAAGAATTTAGTTCTCAGGGAGGAGATAGAGGTCCAAAAAGAAATATTTCTGAAGTTGTATGTTATGGTTGTTATAAAAAGGGTCATTATAAGTATAATTGTCTAGATAGAGCTTCTACATCTGGTAAAGGAGATAATGATAAAGGAAAAGCACTGTGAATTCTTTTGATGTAGTAGATAAGAGCAGAAATAATGAAGTAGATGTGTTTGTAACAAAAAGAAAGAAAGAAAAAAGATAATCAAGATGGAAATGATCCTAAGAAGATGAAAGGATAAACTAGTAAGAAACATAGGAGAGGAAATTTGGGTGTGTAGGATTTTCTCGATTTCACAGGGGCAAGGACCATATTCCATCTTGGAAGATCTGTCCAAAAGGCCTGCAAATATTACATATGGTTAACTCTTGGCTATGTCTTCTGAGAAGAGGCGGGAGCTGCGAAGTGGACTCAATGCTCGACGAAGGAAGGAGGTTGAGGTCCCTATTTTGGAGGTAGAGGCGGATCCCTATGCTCCACAAGCTGAGGTATTATGTAATGGTATTTCAATTCATGATGTCTTAGTTGATGGAGGTGCTGCAGTTAATGTAATGACCGAGTCTGTAATGAATATGTTGGGTTTAAAAATTGATTTCCCTTCAACACTTATGTTAAGGTCATTAAATAAAGGAAAAACTAAACCAGAAGGTGTAGTTTCAAATGTGGTAATATCTGTTATGGGTGTTGTATGTGTGGTAGACTTTTAGGTGATGAAAAATGGTACATTGCATGTACCCAATGCTCCGGGAAGACCATGGCTAAGGAGAGTTCATGCAAGAAACTACTAGAATGAAGGTTTCATGACACTTAGACGTGGTAGAGAGGGTGAAGATAAACGTGATCCCTCAACATCATAAGGCAGAACCTGTGGATTCAAGTGATGAAACTGATGATTGGACATCCTCTGATTACTCTAGTACCAGTGAAGTGGACATTGAAGATGAAGAAAGTGAGGTTGATGTTTCAGTCATGGATATCCTTCCAGTCACACCAACTCATGACCCCATAAAATTATCTGAAGAAGAAGTTGATGATCGTCTCCAACAAATAAAGATTGGTGATGTTGTGATGGAGAGTGAGAAGGAATCCTACCTCCAGCTCTTTCGAAGGTACATACACCTATTCACTTTTGATTACAAGGAACTCCGTAAAGTAAGTTGGGTAGAACATTCTATTGAGTTGGTAGATGGTGCTAAGCCCATAAAGCAAATGCCATATAGAATGAATCCTAATTTTTCCAAGACTGTAAAAGAAGAAATAGATAAGTTGCTTGATGCAGGATTCATATTTGTTGTGGAGAATTCAGAATGGGTTTCTCCCATTGTGATCTCAATAAAAAAGAATGGGAAGCTACGCATTTGTGTTGATTACAGGAAGCTCAATAAGGCAATAAAGAAGGATCATTACCCTCTTCCATTTTCAGATCAGATCTTGGATGAAGTAGCTGGCCAAGAGTGCTATAGTTTTGCTGATGGATATAGTGGCTACAACCAAGTTCGTATAGCAGAGAAAGATCAGCTAAAGACCACGTCCACCACTCCTTGGGGAACATTTTCTTATAGAGTTATGCCTTTCGGGTTGTGTAATGCTCCGGAAACATTCCAAGTGTTTGATGAATAGGGTGTTCGAACCCTACATTGGGACCTTCATCAGAGTATTTCTGGATGATTTTTGCATCTATGGGAGCAAGTTGGACCACCTGCACCAAATGGAGACAACATTTCAAAGGTTAGATGAAGCACAAGCCTCACTAAACCCTACAAAATGTGTCTTTGGATGTTCTAAAGGCGTTTTGTTAGGGCATGTTGTATCCAGAGATGGTATTGGTGCGATCCTGATAAAGTTTCAAAAATCAAAGATTTACCATTTCCTATGAATAGAAGTAAGTTGAGATCATTTTTAGGCCATGTGGGTTACTATAGAAGGTTCATCAAGAATTTCTCAAAGATTGCATTACCACTAACCTTGATTCTTGAAGAAGGATGTTACTTATGAACCAGAAATAAGGTGCATGAAGCTTTTGGACAATCAAGGAAGCCCCTGGTGTCTTCACCTGTTTTAAAGAATCCAGATTGGAGTAAGCCATTCATTGTGTACACTGATGCCTCAGATGCAAGCACTAGGAAGTAATTTGAGCCAAAAGGATGAAAATGGGAATGAACATCCAATTTACTTTGGGGAGCAGAAAAATTAGCAAGACTTGAGGTAAATTATATCAGAATCGAAAAAGAGACTCGACTATCATTTTTGTTGTAAAGAAGTTTAGAAATTACTTGCTAGGGCAAAAATTTCTAGTTGAATGCATCATCGCTCTAAAATATATTGTGAATAAGCCTAACCCATCAGGGAGGATAGCAAGATGGATAATTTTTCTACAAGAATTTGAATTTGATATTATAGATAGGCTAGGAAAGAAGCATGTTAATGCAGATGCACTCTCTCGAGCCTATGATGGTTTAGGATCATCTTGTGATGATGATGATTTCCCGATGCAGCCTTGTTATCCCTTGACACAATCCCTAGTGAATACATAGATATTTGGAATTATCTGAATGAATTCAAGTTTCCTGATGGTGCCAATGCAAAGACTAAGAGAAAGATTACTCAAGCCAGTCATCCATATTCTATTCTGCATGGAGTATTATTTCAAATAGGACCTGATGGACAGTACAAGAGGGCAGTTGGATGTGATCAAGGGAAGGAACTGCTAGAATAATTCCACAATGGTACATGTGGAGGGCACTTCTCTAGATAACTTATAGCAAGAAGGATCTTGGATGCAGCTATCACTCGCCCACTCTTTTTAAAGATTGTTATAATTATTGTAAGACATGTGATATTTGTTAAACACATGGTAACCGTAAGACTTCATCAGCTCCATTATGCCCTATTCTTCCACTTGGTCCCTTTGAAAAGTGGGGAATAGACATTGTAGGTCCACTTCCAACTACCTCACGCCAAAATAAGTATATTGTAGTTACCACAGATTATTTAACCAAGTGGGTTAAAGCTAGGCCATTGAAAACAGCTTCCATGGATTAGGTGGCAAGGTTCATATATGAATGCATTGTCACTAGATTTGGTTGTCCATTAGAAATTGTAACAGATCAAGGAAGCCACTTCATTAATGATGTAGTAGAAGCTCTAGTTAATAAATTTTATATTAAGCACATGAAGGAAACAACATACAAGCCAAGTACAAATGGATAGGTGGAACGAACAAATTTTGTGTTGTGTCAAATTCTAGCAAAAGATGCAGCCTTGCAAGTACATAAGTGGGATAAAAGGATTCATGTAGCATTGTGGGCATATAGGGCAACATCAAAGTCAGCAACAGGATACTCCCCATTTCAGTTGGCTTATGGCATTGATCTAGTTCTTCCTATTGAGTTTGATATTCCCATGGTCAGAGTAATGAAAAATGAAAGAATGGATGAAAGTGATTTAGTAAAAGAAAGGTTGGTACATCTTCATTTGTTAGAGGAAATGAGGGAAATAGCTAAGGATACAAGCTATAAGAAGAAAATGAAGCAGAAGGAATACTTTGATCAAAATATCCGGTGGTCTCCATTTCATGTGAATGACTTGGTTCTAGTATATGATTCCAAATACAAAAAAAGAAGACAGAGAAAATTTCTTCCAAAATGGATGGGGCCCTACAAAATAGCAGCTGTGCATGAAAATGGTATATACTGACTGGAGGAATTGGATGGCACTCCCATTACGAAATGGGTCAACCACAACAAGTTGAAGATTTTCCAAGTTCTCAGAATAGTCTACTCCGAGGATGGAGTAGAAGCTAGGAAGGGGGAAGATGTTGACACTAAAATTTTCCTCCATAATTTCTATTTCATTAATGTATGTATTAGGAATAGTATGTTGTTAAGTAGAATTAGTAGTAGAGTCCGATAGAAGATAACGACACCTTTGCCAAGATGACGCCGCCAATAATGTATAGTACGGTAACAGTCAAAGTACAATAGGAATGTTGTGGTAAAAAGTAAATATTTTTCGTAAGTGGTCCGGTAATGTTAAAATGTCAAAGTTTGGGTAAGTAGAGAAGTAGGGTCTATATGATTAGGAATTAGAAATATTATATTGGTAATAAGGACAAGGAGTGAGGTCATAAATATTTTGTGTATTTTATTTGTAAAAAGTCTAAAAATGTGGAACCCATGTAAAATGATAAGGTTTATCTTATCTTAAAAGATAAGCTTACATGTACAGATAAGAGTTAAGGTATGGAATATGATTCGTCAGAGTGGATTTCTTATCCTATCTTAGAGATAAGATGGATAATCTTGGAAGTTCTATAAATAGAGAGGCCACCCCCCTCATTTAGCATAGAAGGAAGTAGTGAGAAATATTGTAGGAAGTGTGCAAAGGAAGCCATCCCAAAGGTGTGTTGAAGAAGCCATTAAGAGGTGTAATTGTAAAGTTTCTCCCATAGTCTTGGTGAAAGGCAAGTGAAGTCAATAACACTTGAAGTACCTCATGGGTGAGATTGTAACAATTTCATGTTAATATTATAATTTACTTTGATATTTTAGATTTGTCATCATTCTGTCTTATCATAGTCGATGGTATTCTTGTGTTATGTTGTTGTTTTGTTTCCAGATTACATCCACCAAACTAAAGGTTGTGCATTAGTAAATAATCATAGCACGAGGAGTTCCTGGTGAAGAATTATCATAGTGTCGGATTAGTGATGACAGTACATTGTAAGGCTTTTGGAGAGTGACATAGTGAGGAGATTTTTTGATGAAGCTATGAACCTAATATTGCACTACGGTGCCTACTTTATCCAATTTATAAAATTCTCCTTTATAAGGCTTGCAGGCTATGAGAGCACTCCTCTCAAGCTTCCTATGTTCTACAACCATAAAATGGCCTTGATCAAGATATGCAGGAAACTAGAAAAGTTGCATAGAACCTGTAGGAATAAGAAAATTACTGGCCTACACTTCTCCATATCTTTGGGAAACTACACCTGCAAGATGGCTCTAGATGCACAAAACATAGAAAGAGCCATAACTCCCATCACTATCCATTTCTTCAAGCCAAGAACTTTCTTTGATTTGAAGAAATTTATTGAACAGAACATCAAAATCACTTACTATCATAGGGCAGACACAAAAGACTATTGGGCTGACTTTGCTTATGATTTTGAGGCAAGAAGAAAACATTACGGAAGGTTTTCTCTTCAACTGATTCAGGAGCTTAATTTGTATCAAGTTCGGAAGGGCTTCAGGATGATAATTATGATATGTTTTCATATGAGTATGAAACCTTGATCAAACACACTCCCTTGGAGGATTTGGATTGGTTCAAAAAGGAGAAAGATTATCTAGCTAAAATATTATCCCCTGTCTTAGTAAGAACCAAGATCTGGTTTGATAAGAAATTCCGTGAGATTAGAAGAAATTTAGGTGAGTCCTCCTTCAAGGATACTTCAACACCAAGGAAAGAAGCATTGACACCCATTTTGGAAGCACCTGTGTTGACTCCTCCTGCCTCTTCAACTAAAGGTCCTACATCATCCACTCCTTCCTCATCGACTCAAGTATATCAGAAGAAAATAAAGGAGGTCAAAAAGGAGCCTATTGAAGAAGATCCCATGATGAAGCATTCGAAATTTCACTTAGGTCTAGAGAACATTATTGTTATCAGTGAAAGTGAAGAGAGTGGAGTGCCAGCCTCCATAAGTGCTCTAGAAGCCCCAATGGATAAAGATAAAGAAGTCCAAAGCATTGAGCTTCCAAGCACCATTGAGTCCTTTGTACCGAAGCCCGAACGCTCGACTCATATCCCAACTAGAAGCAATAGTAGTGCACACTCTGAGTGCCATGAGTTCTCTTTCTCTTGGTCCTCTTGCCCCACCTTCTTCTTCCTCCTCCTCTTTTGCATGGGTGCAGCCTTTTGTTGATAGTAGGAAGAGAAACTCTTCCTCCCAAATATCTAGACCCAATTTTGATGTTGTGGCAGCCTTATTAGGCACTACTCCTCCTACTCCCGCCAAGAAGGCTAGGACTACCTCTAGAATAGTATCTGATGCTCAGGGCCAGCAATTCCTGGAGATAGCCAAGCCCAAAGTAGACAAGCCAGAGCATGATTTGCAAGCATCTGATCTTGAGCTCTCGAGGATCCCTATGGGAGAGTCCACCCCTGAAGGTGAGATTCACAATCTCCAAGAAACAGTCACCAGGGTCATTGGGAGAGTGGAGAAAGGGCAAAAAACCATAGAGTAGCTAGAGGAGCAGGCTCAGGTTCTTACTGGTTTCGTTAAGTCACTGTTGTCCAAGGATAAAGTTTTAGATCCTACCCCACTGACTACTCTTCCACCACCTGTGATTCTCAGCCAAGATGAAGTGTAGAGTATCAAAGATATACACAAGTATTCCATCTATGGAAGGGCTATGGAGGCCATGGTGGATGATATGCTTGTTGCAGGGTTGAATTTCATTAGTGAAGCCTTCAAACTCAATGAGAAGGTGAATAATCTGCAACAAAATCTCTCCTCCACTATTGGAAATATAGATAAAGAGCTCAAACTCTGGAGCAGCTATATAGTAGACCTTCACCTTATGGGACATGCTAATGAGAATATTTTAATGGCTAACAAAGTCTTCGATGATGTGAAAGATAACTTGTCAAAATCACGGGTATACAGTGTAGAATGGAAAATCAAGGTCTTTGGAAGAAGCTTTGGGAGAATTGAGAAATACAATGGCGAGAAGGGTGAGGCTTTCATGAATTTGGTTGCATCTCGCCTTCAAGGATATACATTTCCATCTCCATGATGAGACCTCCGGTGTGCCCCTCTCTTTACAATAATTCAAAGCTTAGTTAAGAGCTTTTGTCAAAGATAACTTATTCAAAGAGGATTCTATTTCCAAGGAAAAAATGAAGGAGATATTCTCTCAAGTCCGCTATTGAAGAAGCAAATAAAGACCATCATACACATGTCGAATTTGATAAAGAGATGGAGAAGTACCTCAGATTTTGGACCCAGTCCACTGTCAACACATCGGTCCCTCGTGGCAGAGACATAGCAGAGGCATTGAAAATATTTAGACAACGGATTCTAAAATCAGTGGGCCCTCTTAATCATGAATGCCTGTCTTCTTCTCCTAACTTTTCTCCCTTCTTTCTTTCCTTATCTCAGATTTATTTTAGTTATTTGGGGTTTTGCATTTAGCAGCCCTTTAACTAAGCATTATTTTAAAGAAGTAGTTACCAAGGGTAACTGATTTGTAAATTATGTAATAGCCTCTCCTTGCCATTTTTGATGGGAAAAAACTTGGCTTATTTCTGAAAGTGTAAGAAATAATACATCAATCAATACAAAAGGATTCTCTTTCTTTGTTCATCTGATTCCTTTATTTCGCAACTATCTGTTAAATATTATTAGATCATTTGTCTGCATAATACCAAGAAGCTTTGTATTCTTGTAAATGTTATTTATGGAACTGTGTGTCCCTCCAAATAGCATCTTAGTAACTCAAATATAAATGGTCCAATTCCAATTCATTGTATTCTGGCACGCATAAGGAATTATTTTGTCGGCCTATAATTCGGAAAATGCTTTTCTTCTCATTTCCTTGTCTTCATTCTTCTATACTTTTGTGATTCATAATCTATTTCATTTCACAAAGCTTTCATGATACCCACGTTCTTTCTCAAATTTATGCGTTATACATTTGTAAATAAGTTTTTCTTTTAAATAAGGGAAACCTCTCCCATTAAAGAGGAGGGACTTCTTGTCCTCGATTTGTTGCTCTCATTAGGATCCTCTTTTGACGACCAACGAAACAAAGATAGTTTGGTCTTTATTGAAGTACTATTGAACTAAATGTGAGATAAACTCTTTATTTTCAATAACTATGTTAAGAAAATTTTATCAAAGATATAAAATATTACCTGAGAGTAAACATAACTAACAAAATCATGCACACTTATATGCAAAATAGGTACCATTCTCTTGGTTGTGCATATTGAAACATTTTCCTATTAGGTGATGAACATAATTGAAAAAATAGTATATTATTCAAGGAAATGAAGTGTAACATGCAAACCGTAGGTTTGGATTCAATAAGCTTGTAATTTTTCAAAGAAAAATACCCATGTTTCATAAAATTTAGAATTACATTTATTCTACTTGAATTGCAACATTAGTCTAAATGTCACTTAAAGAATACAAGTTATGAATAAAGACATGTATCATCATTTTCATTAAGCTCAGTGGAAGACTTCAACTGCATGGAACTTTGACATCATGCATTATTCGAGGGAAAAATATGTACAAATCATCTAGATTAAATTCTCTTCTTAGATAGAAAATTAATCAGGAAAATAAAATGACCTCGCTTCCCATTAAAAATATACTCACCAAACCAGAAAGTTATATCACCTGAAAGGATTTAAATATGGGAAGATTAATTTCAAAAATTATTTTTGTAAGTACACAAATGATTTCTCAATAATAAAAGGTAAAATTAATATTTTAACTTTTAATTTTCCAAAATATACCATGAGAAAGAATATAAAAATCAATTTTAAAAATTAATATTTGATAGGTTTTCTATAGGGAAAACAAATAAATCATTATACTAAATGAGGAAAATCAAAATAAGAGAAGAATCATTGAATTCAATTGGAACACAACTAATCCTATCAATACTAAAAACACTAAAAATCCTAAAGAGGAAATAAGTAAGAGACTTCATAGAAAGAAGAAAGATGCATGATTTTAAGTCTACCTTTCTTCAATTTACAAAAGAAATTCTACCTTGGAGTAGCCCATTCGATAATGAGAATAATATTATCATTACCATAGGCATTGAGCTTATTGATAGCTCCTTGTTGATAAAATTAAAAAAAAAACAAATCCCCTTTTAATTTGTCTTCTAATCCATGGTCACGTAGACACACGTGATGTGTCCAAATGACTTAATAATATCATGTAGATTGACATCCCTCGTGGTCCTCAGATTACTGGTAACTCAAATAGAATTTTCATCATCTCTTCTATGCATGATGTCTTCGAGAGGTCCACACCGCCCGTGAGACCGGGAGGTTCCCAATAGCGAGAGGTAGGGAAAGCCTCACCATCAATCCTTCCCCGGGAGATGAGGCCCTCAAAGGCCTTATCCCTTGTTAAGGTTTATGTGGCATGGATGGAGGTGAGATCTTTGTAAGGGAATTTTGATGTGTAGTGATCACCCTTCTTACTGCAGATATGAAAACTATGAGCACCGCACTTCCCTTAGAGCAAGAGAGGGCGAGACAATGCATCTCTTCCAGACTTGAAATCATTGGCCCTAGATCCAAGTGAATGGGCTCACTCTTATAGGGTTCCTAATTATTAGTGACACCAAACTTGCACCACTTGTGCTCGAGAGTGCACTTGTATGGGCTAAGCAGCCATAAGGATTTAATTTTTCCTTTAGAAAAAAATGTTCTTATTAGTTTTAAAATTTATTTAAGATTAAACTATGCAGTTGTTGGAAAATCATTTAATGATTTTAGGGAATCCAACATTGATCTGCAAAACCATAAATATAACATGTTTATGTTTTATATGGGCTTGCAACCACTAGGATTTACTTTTTCTTTGGAATAAGTTTCTTATGTGTTTTAAAAATTATTTAAGATTAAACAACATAGTTTTGGAAAAAATTTGATGATTTCATGGAATCCAAAACTGATATGCAAAACCATAAATATAACATGTTTTTGTTTTATACCGGCTAGCATCCGCTAGACTTTAATTTTTGTTTTATAATAAGGTCTTTATCAATTTTAAAATTTCATTAATATTAAACCATGCAAATCTTAGGAAAATATTATAATGATTTCATAGAAGTGACATTTCTTTGTAAAATAATAAAGCGATGATGTTTCCATTTTATATGGGCAGTGATCGTAGGCTTATTTTTGTTTGGGAATAAGTTTCTTATCAATTTTATAATGTCCTTAATATTAAAATATGTAATTTTTGGAAAGATCATTTATTGATTTCAGGGAATACAACATTGATCTACAATACAATATACATAACATGTTTATATTTTATAAAGGCTAGCGAGGTCACTAGGATTGAACTTCTACTTTGGAAGAGGGTTCTTATAAGTTTTAAATTGTCATTAACATTAAACTATGTAGATATTGGGAAAATCTTTTAATGATTTCATGGAAGCAGACATATGGTCTACAAAACAATAAATATATCATTTTTCTATTTTATACGGGCTAGTATCCTCTAGTCTAATGACTTTAAATAGATGTGAGACACTTACATGTTCATTTACTATGATGTGATTGAACCTCAGTGTAACTAGATAATTAATGAATATATTATGAAGAAACTAGGAGAGGGTGATGATCCAGACTATGAGAATATAATTAAATGTAGTTTGTATTTGATGTGCATGGTAGTGGTGTAAACCACCTTTTGGACCTACTCATTGAACTTGTATTCAATGATATTCTTCATCCAGGATGATGACATTTGGTGGTGATAGAATAAATTCTAGATCTTCATTGTCCTCCTATTAAAGCTCCCCGCATCTCACTCTATCGGACGCCATCACTGTCATTCGTAACTTAAGAAACAAACAAATTTAGGAAATCCTCACACATCTGGAGTAAATTTTAAGGGTTTGTAGACACTCAAATTTCCCTAAAAGTAAAATCAATTAATAATTGAATTTACAATACTTTCTGTATTCACATGATTTGATAAGAAACATGTAAGAGCCAAAGCAATTTTGGTCTTCATTGAAGTAATATTGAACTAAATGTGAGATAAACTATTTATTTTCAATTACTATATTAAGAAAAATGTATCAAGATATTAAATATTACCTCACAATAAAAAACCGATTTTTTTGTAAGTACACAAATGATTTCTCAACAGTAAAAGGTAAAATTAAAATTTTAACTTTGAATTTTCTAAAATATACCATGAGAAAAATGTCATGATGTTTTTAAAAATTAATATTTGATAGGTTTTCTTTAGTGAAAACAAATAAATCATTATACTAAATGAGGAAAGTCAAAATAAAAGGAGAATCATTGCATTCAAGTGAAACACAATTGATCCTATCAACACTAAAAACCTACAAAACCTAAAGCAGAAATAAGTAAAAGACTCCATAGAAAGAAGGAAAGATGCATTCTTTTAAGTCTTCCTTGCTTCAATTTAGAAAAAAAATTCTTCCTTAGAGTGGCCCATTCAAATATGAGAGTAATATTATCATAACCATATGCATTGAGCTTATTGATATCTCTCTGATTGTCCTTCCCGTTGAAAAAATTAACAAAACCAAATCCCCTGCTAATCTATCTTTTGATCCATGGGCATGTAGACATGTGTGATGTTTAGAAATGACTTGAAAAATTTGTGTAGATTTCCATCCCTCATGGTCCTCGGATAAAATAATAACTCAAACAAAATTTTCATCATTTCTATGGCACATGAAGTCATTCGAGCGGTCCAAGTTACCCTTGAGACTGGGAGGTCCCAAGCAATGGAGGAAGCAAGAGCCCAACAAGCGATGCTTCCACTAGAGGTGAGACCCTTGATGGTCTTATCTATTGTTAAGGTGTTTTTGACACTTCCTTGGTCAAGATTTTTATAAGGGAATTTTTATATGTAGTGATTGCTCTTCTTACTATAGATACAACAAACTATGATCACGACATTGCCCTTGGAGGGAGAGATGGAAGACAATGCATCTTCTTTGGACTTGGAATTATGGTCATGAATCCTAGTGGGTAGGGTCCCTCTAGTAGGGATCCTAGTTGAAAGGGACACCAAACTTGCAGTACTCACAATGCTCAAGAGTGAATTTGTAAAGGTAAGAGATAAAACTTGGATTATAAGAGAGGAATAAATGCACATTAACATCCCCTTAATAGTTATAAACCTAGATTCCAAGAGAGGAATAAACCTGGATTACAAAAACATTAACATCCCCTTAAAATTTATAAATGCATGATGACATTCATCATTAATCCCCACATCACCTTCCATCATCCTTATGTGCCTCGAAAGAAGGGACATGACATCATTGGGGAAATTTTCCTCCCACACCTAACACTTTAAATGAAAATTAAAATTCTCCTTACTCCCCTTATCAGGAGGATATCTTTTCGTAATTAAATATAGATATGAAATAAATTAAAACTCCTTTTCTAAAGGTAGAATTATAGTAAATCATTTTAAGAATTATTTGAATTTCATTGTAAAACTAT
This sequence comes from Taxus wallichiana var. yunnanensis, assembly GCA_018340775.1. Lineage (NCBI taxonomy): Eukaryota > Viridiplantae > Streptophyta > Pinopsida > Cupressales > Taxaceae > Taxus > Taxus wallichiana. The sequence goes on along the minus strand of CM031236.1, from coordinate 362,839,157 downwards.
TCATCATGCTAGGATACAAAATTCATAGAATAAATCATAGAAAAATAAAATTATTTACATGATATCTATGAACGCACTGATTGTTGAAGTGGTTGAGAATTTTCAATTCCTTAAATTCCTTAAACCAATGTGAAAAATTTGTGCAGTGGAGAGTTTGAATTCAAGAGGATAATATGACTTTAAAAAATAAAAGTAAGAGAGTTAAAACTTAATGCTCACTAGGTAATGCCAGTGTAGCTTATCTAGGTAAATTAACATTAATCACATTAGAATTCACCAGAAACAAAAATATTATGTACATTGTTTTTATATATTAGCATATCTATTATCATTTAAATCCTTTATTTAGTATAAAATTACTAAATATAGGCACACATATTATACATAATAACATTATTAAGATAGTCACACACATTATACAAAATGTTTTCTCAAATAAATTTAGGGAAAAATTACATAATTTTATTATTTAGATAGTTAGAAGCTTTTGAGCAGCTATGAACCGAAGGGTTAATGGGTCCCCACTGTACAAGTATCAAAGTATTTTATCAATGTAGGGCTATATATAAAAATAAAAACTAGTATGAAAGATTGTAAATAATGATGCAAAATGTAACATGAATAACCAAGCATACCAAAAACATAGAGTCATGAAGAAAATATTAGAGGGGAATTGATAGAGAATCCCTAGGGTTTCACCTCTAATTGGTCCACCAACACAAGCGTTGAAATATTCTTGAGAAAGGAAAAGGACAAGCCGTAATAATCTTCAACTGCACCATGCAATTAGGAAGGGGTGGGGCATGTTTTGTGAGTGTGACCAGGTTTAAGGATGGCATGCTTGAGATATATGCCCCATCAGATTGATAGATGCTTTAAACAAAATATAAAAATTGATAGAGGGCTCAAAGTTTCAATTCCAAGGCATCACAAATCTTGTTGTGAACCCGCAGAAGCGAGATAAAAATGGATACATATTGATAAAGATAGTAGGAAGACATATTTCTACCAGAGTTTCATACAAACTCATATGATGAGGTGGTTAAATGAAATGGGATGTAACTACTATGACCATTTCCTTATCTACACACAACACTAGGACATTTAACATAAAGACACCTTGAATCTCGGAGTTAACACGAGCTCTCCGGTGCTCTGGAGATAATCCATTCCTAGGAATTTCTCAATGACATTCAAAAAAGGTGTTGAGCCTTTGTAGAAGACATTACAAAGATGATTGGAAGACACATGAGAGAGGAAATCCATTTTTGGCTTCTTGCTACATAAGAGGATGAAAGGAACATAGGTAGATGCCATGAGAGGGAAGGGAAAACAACAAAGAGAAACATGAGAAAATGAGTGAGGGAAGTTAAAATCACAACCCAATTAAGTAGTCCCTCGACTCATGTGATGGAGGTCATGTTGTCATTTTTATGCCCTTTCAAAGAAAAAATAAGTCCCATGCGCGTTGGTCTATCACCTAGCAGGAACTGGGCACTCACCCAAGGCACGTGTGGGTCTTTGAGCCGTTCATTTATGTGATTTGTGTGAGAATTCATTATTTACGATAGAAACTTAAGTGAAGAAACTAGAAACGAACCATACATTCATCTTAAAGCTCAGAACGGGCTTCTTGACAAATGTATTTGTTTAGATAAGAAAATCATCACACAATATAGATCTGAATCCTAACCAGAAAGGAAATGCACAGGGGTTTATGCCCACTCATATGAAATATATATAAAACTTATCCATACAGATATAAGTAAAAATAGAACCACATATATCTATATTAAATATGTTTGGTAATCACATTACATTCATTGAGGCTATCATAGATCCATATAATATTGCGGACTCTTGTCATGCATCGAACTAGACTTAAACCCTCTTAGTACAAATAAAAATATTTAGACCCATCCCCTTGATACATCATACCCCTATAGATCCTCTAAGCCTAACCCATGGAACTCTCAAAGTATTTATGCATAGCTTTTCCTCTTTCAACTCTCGGTCTCTGTATATCTTTTCTTCTACCAGAACTTCTATATATAGCCTTAATAATCACCACCATGCCTTTCTAAATTTTTAGATTGGGTGTCAAGTCTCCAAGTGGTCCTCATTGGGAGCATGCTCATTCTAACGCAAGCTCTCCATCCTTTGTCACGATGACCTTCTAGAATATTTTATCACAAGGTATATTCCTTTCATGGGCACCAAGTTGTTAGGTTGGCACCTTATCCACTCTACATGTGTAGTCAGGTCATGCTTTCCTCATGTTTTTCCTGATATGCCAAATATGGATAAGTCCAAACGTATTTTCTTTGACTTGTGCATACGCACCACCTATTCTATTGAACCCTCCTAAAACCATGTCCTGCATGCTTTCTCATTGCACGCCTTTCTTCAAATGGGTCTTGCATGCCCATGTGCCTTCTTGTACTTATCCAATATTTTAGGTCCCTACATCACCCCACACTACACCTTTTCTCCACCCTCGGAAAATTTTATCAATGAATAAAGAATGATTATTCCTGTAGACACTAAAATTAGGTCACACTCCTCCTTCACCTCACTAGTATTAATTTAATTAAATTAATTCATTATCCTAACCATATTTATTATTTAAATATCATAATTTAGATAATATCCACACAAAGATTCACTTAGACACCTCACCAAGTTAACTCAACCTAAGACCTATTCTAACTAAGACTTACCCAAACCCTAAAAATATATGCCTACACTCCCTCTAACCACATTCCACATGCTCACAAGAAGCTACCAATTGAATCCGCGGGATAATGACACAAGATCCGAGGAAATAAGGAGGATCTCCCTAAGTTTGGTAAACCTAGAAAATCCCACCTTGACCGATGTCGGTTACCCCTAACCGTCACTGGTTAAGCCGGACCGCCATCGGTTACCCCTTTTTAACCCCAAAACAACTTTATTCTCAAGGTTGGAATTTGGAACTGGAAGTTGGAAGCAAGAAATTTGACGAGAAAGGACATGATCTCAAAAGATAATGCATCTTCAGAAAGTCAATTCTATCAAGAACTCACATCCAAGGAAGGATATTGAGCATCTTCTCCCACATGCCATCCCATCCATGTTCGAATCTATCTAAGCAAAGAGGAGTGTACATGCAGCCCATGCAGAAGATTTTCTTCAATTGGTGATCACTTGCAGCCTTGAAACTCATCATCAACACCTCCATCCTTCACACATAGACTTTCAAAAACAAAATCCAAGTAAGTATAACATCATACTTTCCTGGTTATTTCATTTCATCATTATGTTATCAGCCATTGTTTATCTTGCTCCTTATTGACCATCTCCAACACTTTTCACCTTCGTAGACCCAGCAAAACCTCACAAAACCTACTCTAGTCACCCATTACCTCATCCCGACTAACCAAAATCCTTTGTGCAATCACAAAGAAGATAAAAACCCACTCATTTTGTGATGTTCCCGAGATCTCACACGATGCAGGTGCGCCTTGGTTATATCTAACCATGGTCGTCATCCACCCTCGACCAACATTGGTCTCTGTGTTTGTCACACAACCTTAAACAGAGACCTATCCACCTAATTTTACTTCACCCCGACTCACCCGTGACCTACTTGAGACCTTCATTAGACACCGTAGAACCCATAACCAACCATTTGACCTATGGATTCTATTCTAGCTTAACTGTTAGATTATATCTATTTCTTATTATGTTTTAAGTGAGATACCTAAATCATTTTAAAATATCAATAGATTTACCTTTTTTAGCATTTATTTGTTTAAAATAGTGGACTAACAACCATCTAGGAAGAACCATACTTCCGGATCTAGCTTACGCTAGGTAGTTCCTTTGCCCATATTGTTTAATTCTTTCGGTGGTCTTGCTTTCATTACAGGTAGTTCTGTTGTCAAAATTTCCCCCTAGGGTAAATTTCGATAACATGCATCGAGTTTTATAGTTCAAGCATGTAGATTGATCCAGAAAAATCATAAAAATGACTAAGTCCTAGTCTAGGGCCCATCGGGACATTTGGGACATCTAGGTGCGGATTTGAAAAGCCTGTTTGGCGGCCCATGAAGCAAAGGGACATCTTCCCACGTAATCCATGTGGCGGGCGCGAGAAGTAGATCCAGCCAAAAGATGAAAAAAATGACTAACTTCTGAGCGGGACCGTTCGGGAAAAAGTACGTGAAGTCGCATCCTCTTCCTGGATTCGGCATCGAAATGAGAACAACAAATCAAGCAATTGGGACATTTGGGCCGTGATGACGCGAAAACGGCCGGTTGATTTAGCTAAAAGAAAGTTCATACTTAGGACATCCGGGATGAAGGGACATGCGGGATGCGGATCGCCAAAGGAGCCGAAAGCCAATCAAACAATGCCACGTCATCGGCCAAATGAGGGATGAGGAAGCCCATTTCGGGGATCGGACATTTTTGGCTACAGGGGTTGGGACATCCGGGACATAAAGACGCGAAGGGCGCGAAGGAGCCGAAAGGGCTGAGAACCAACCAGATCATGACACGTGTCGCAGGGGAAAAAGTCCAAAAGTCAAAGGGCGAGGTCTCAAGCACTGACCCGAACCAATGGGATAGTGCCACGTGTCCAAGCTAGGGCCCACAAGGAAAAAATCATGCCGGAAGGGTTGGAAAACCCGACAAAGGAAGAAATGTGTCGGAGGGGTTGGAAAGCCCGACACAAAGGAAATCGGGTCTTGGAGTCGGGGAAACAAGTCGAGAAAAGCATGGGAGGAAAACATGTCGAGCCACCTCCCATACCCGATGCAAATGCAAGTCACACTTCCGAACCCGAAACAAAGGAAAACTTGGCAATACCGGCGGAAGCGGGTGTCGGGAAAACACAAGCATCAAACACATGTCGAGGCATTCCCCAAACCTGATGCAAATGCAGAGGAGAGAGAATTACGTATCCAATCAGAGCCTGCCACGTGTCGTCCAGGTGGCGAAGCGCGGGAAAAGATTTCAAAATCCGTTTTGGTCTATTCTGTGCCCTAAATCTTCAGATCAACATATCTTTTGATCCAGAGCTCGGATTTGCACGTTCTTTACATCAATGGAAAGCTTATGAAATTCTCTACACGATTCTGGGATCAATCTCGAATTTTGGTGCAGTTTGAGAGAGAAAATTGAGAAACGGCTCTACGGCGTGATAATGGCGAGCAAGCGTTTCAACAACCAGTTTTAATGCACATGGGTCGCATTCTTCTTCAACATGGCCAGAAGTGATGTCTCAACCACCGATTGTAATGAAGAATGCTTTTTGGTCAATGGTTGGGCTGCTTACATGTTTTCCTATGTTTTTGTCTCTGGGCTCGACCCATGCATTGTATAAAGCGATTTGGCTCATTTTTTTAAAAAAGATAACAAGTTGTTCATTTTTCTACTCTGCCCTCCCTTCTTTTCTTCTCTAGGGTTGAAAATGGAGTTTGAACCTCCTCCCTTGCTCTGTAATGGTGTTTTTTGCCTTTTACTATTGAAATGATGTTCTGTGCAAACTTCTGAAGCAACAAAAATGTGTTTTGTGATGCATCTGTCCATCCTTTCTCGTTTTTGTTTGTTCTCTTCTTGCCTCTCTTCATTGTAGGTATTTGTGCATGTTTGAATGTTCATTGCAGGTTTGGAGTTGTGTTCATGGAGTTTTGGGACATTTTCTGTGTGAAATCTATCCTTGGGCCTATGATGCATCTGTCCATCCTTCCCATTGCTCACCTCTCTTTGTCCCATGGCAGTTTTGATAGATGTCCAACATTCTCCTTCTCTGGTGTATCACCGTTTTAGTGTAGGCTTTTGTTCTTTTCCTTTCTCTCTCTCTCTCTCTGTCTCCTTGGCATGGTTAGATTAGGATTAGATTAGCTTGCCTACACTGGAATAGCTTGTGGCAGGTAGTTTAGGAGCAGGAACCAGCCTTCTCTGGAGATTCCTCTCTCAGTTTCACAAGTCCCACGCTTGGAGAGAGGTTTCCATGTTGTGCAATCACACTGGATGCCTAAGTGATCAACCTAGAAGCCTGATCTGCATCTAGGGGTGCTGTGATTTTGCATCAACAGTTCCTCCTAGCCAAAGGGAAGCTATCATGATCAGCTAGGGATTCAAAAGTCATACATGCACAATAACCCATCAGTTTGACATTTAAACAGGTATTCCTCCTACACTGTTACCCTATCTGTTTTTTCAACAATTCAAAGAAACAATCTAAGAAAAAAGTGAAACATTTTGGCATGCTCCAGAAAGGTGGGACCCATCAGGGGTTCCTTGCATTTCATTCATTCCTAGGAGGAAATTGTGTGTTTGTTTCCCTTCTAAAAGCATACAAACTAATTTTTTTCCCTTGTAATCCACTCCTTATTTCTATTTTCTCTAAAGGAAACTTTTCTTTTGGTGTATTTAAAAATAATCATTTCTTCATGTTTTCTACATTTTAGTTAAATAGCATCCCTCTTCCTATTCATCTATTTTGTCATCGAATTTCATACTTTTGATTTGGGTTTAAAACAAGTGCAATTCAATTCTAATTTAGCTTATTAGATCACATTAATTGAGGGAAACCTATACGCTGGAAGTCATTACCAGCTGATGGTTGACAAATGAATCATAGAAAAGCACTTCTATCCTTTTCTCTTTCTCTAAGTCTTACCAAACCACACAAAAATTCAAATACATACATTCTTAAACAACATCTTACCTGGAAGAAGTTTTAGGTGATCACACAATCATGGGGCGACACGGCGGACCCAACTCGCTACTTTGTCAAGTCATACTTCAGAGCGTAGCCCACCCCCACCATAACAAACCTGAAACCTCACCCTTTAGATCTCCTTCTTTGTAGGAATCCATCCTCACCAAAAACTCTATTTCACAATTCATGTGTCAGTCCCTAAATAACATAAGCTGAACAAACGTAATAGAATAGGCACTCTAGGAATGTTCTTTCTTAGTGTTCTGTTTGATTTGTGTTTTGAGGTGAGAGCTTTCGATCATTATTTTTGTATTTCCTTACACACTCCTCATCATAGCTAGTGTATTTTGGCTTCACCTGAGTGTGCCTGGGCCATATCACCATCATTCCCATAATTCTAGGTCTAATTCCACATCAAATTCTAATTCACAACCACTTTTTCTCATCACGATTTCAATCTCCACAGTAACTGTCATCAGTTACCTCTGACTGCCATCTGTTAAACACAACCGACGTCACTTCCAGGCCCTTTCGCTAACCTACTCAAAAGGAAATTGTCACTTCACTTTCTTCCACTTTCCACATCTCTCAGTCACATGGGTCACTTTTTCCATTGATGTTTTACACATCCCCATATTTGACATACTTGTCAGATTTTTCCTTCTACCTCACCTTTGATTACTTCTCATTTTTATTTTCCCATAGTAACCGGTAGTGGTTACCCCTGACCGACGTCGAGTTTCCCTAACCAGCATCAGTTAGCCTGTTTCACATTCCACTCACCATTTGTTACTTCATCCATTTTTTATCACCAGATTCACTTGTTCCTGCTATTCTTTGTATTATTTACAGAGAAGCAGCCCCACCTAATCAATACTAGTTCACATGGTACTAACCCGAAGACAAGAAAAAACCCTCATATTTCACACCAGTCACCAACCACTCCCACCTAGTCCTTCACCACCCACTATTTTATCACCAGCCATGGATCCCATCCAGCCTACCAATATCACTACCGAGAGATGAGGAGTTTACACGAATCCTTAACCAGAACCCTGTTGCCTTGTAGTTTTACCTCTCCCATTCATCCACTCAAGATGCCTCGGGTCAATTGATATACAACATGCCCATATCTATCCACTTTGCCGACTCTCTCACCCACTACGCATCAACCCCATCTAGCTCTGTGCTACCTACATCCACCTTATCCCCAATTGTTTCACGAATTTTAGGTTTCATACCCCCATGACTACCGCATCTGTTACCTCTGTGGCACCCATTACATCCACCATACCCTTGATGATTACCCTAAAAACAACCTAATCCATTCCTCATGTCTCTCACACATACCAAGCTACGTTCCCACCTCTGAGTGTCGGTGACCCCTACCCCATTTCAAAATGTATTTCTTAGATTCCACAATCTTTAGCCCCTATTGCCACTAGGGTTACCATGACCCTTCCTCCCCCATATACATACTACCAACAACTGTTTGTTTCATCTATTGTTCATTTCGGGTATGTACCCCCTATTTCCTTGCCTTCTTCTCCACCACCTTAGATGGTAGCCCCATACCTGTAATGCCCCACCCATTATACACACCAAACCAACCTCCTCACACTATAGAGGCATCTAATCATCACAACCCACTAACAACCTAATTAGATTGATGATGGATAAGATGAAAACACAAGAGGCATCGGTTTCGGATCTCACAACACTCTCACTTATGATGAGATTTGCAATGAGCCTATTCACCCATCCATTCCCATCCGTTCATACCCTGTGCATTGGGAAATGCCTAAATTCAACCACTTCAATAGTAAGGAAGACCCACAACAACATTTGCACTCATTTAAACATGGATGTTATTTGATTGCTCATGATGATGCCTTACTTTTGAGAACTTTTCCCATGTCCCTCACTAGACCTGCATTAGACTGGTATAGTGGGTTACCCAAACACTCCATATTTTCATTCAATTAGGTAGCCCAAGCTTTCTTGGATCATTTTTCTATCAACATCACCAAGAAAGTTACCATGACCGATCTATATTCCACACATCAGTACGAGGATTAATCTATTGAAGATTTTCTTGCTCTTTGAAAGAACCTAATTAATCAACTTACCTTTCAACTGCCATAAAATGAACTCATTGAGCTCTTCACATGAGCTTGCACTAGACATATCTCCCCGACCTTGCAGGTCCAAACTTTCAGAACATTCAATGAGGCATTTACTATGGCACGAAAGTTATAAATTGGGCTATTGAAGAGAAGAAAATCCAATTATGAAATAAGAATTTGACATTTAAGTCGAATGAAACCTCTTCTTCTTCTAAACCACCAACCAATTATTCAAAGGCTAAAGGTACCGCTAACGTAGTGGTACTCAAGGCCAACCCACTCATCCATCCAATCAAGCTACACCCTCATCTAATCTATCACCCGTATAGGCTTTTCGATTCAGACAAGAGCAGTGAAAATATACCCCAATTGGGGAACCTTACTCTTCTATTTTAGAAAATCTTATCAAAGATGGCACCATCACCCTTCCACCCATAAAACCACACACTAGTTTTGACCTTGCTCGCCCCATGCCCGCATGGTATAAGGAACAAGATTTCTGTAATTATCACCGAGTAAAGGGTCATAGTGATGGAAACTAAATCACTTTCAAGAATATTGTCTAGAAAATGCTCGAGAAAGGCGAGTTAACTTTGGATAATCCTAATGCCACACCCAACCAAAATCTATAAATCTTTAAAAACCATTTCCCAATCATACCCCTTCATCCAACTACTCATGATACCCATACTCGTGAGGTTCATGTGATCTTTAATGATGTACTGTTACCTCTCAACTACCTCACATCCCTTCCATAGAGGAAATCCTAGCCCGAACCCTTCTTCCACTTCAGAACCAACCATCACTGTTCCTTCACTAATAGAAGAACACCCTTCATCTCCTACATCACCTATAGAGGAGTCTTCTGCTAACATTGAGACCATCTCACCCCTAGCTTCTCCACTTAGTGAACCTTTACCTATTGTAACTCCTCCACCCGTAGAGGAGCACCCATTACCTCCTCCACCCACAGAGGAGCACCTATCTATTCCTTCACTCATAGAGGAACTCCCATTATCCCTTTCACCCATCATAGACCCGGTGGGGATACCTTTGCCTCTTGGCCAACTTTCTCCATCCGCTACCCGACATCCAACAAACCTACTTTCAGCTTTCTTACCCACGAAAGCTGAAGCCAACCGATTCCCCGTCTCTAAGATGCATTCTATGGGAATTCCCACAAGGTCCTCACCAACTTCACCCACAGACGTGCCATTCTTGCATTTGGCTGATCACTTAGAGTGTGTGGATAGAGCTTTATTATGGGGGCACCTCTTACTCCCGGTCTTAACATAGATGCAAAGATCCTTGATGACACCTCCACTATCTACCCAAGCACATTTCCACCCATAAAACCCAATACAACCACTGTTGTCACAAGCCCTTCCCTGATATTTGTTAACACTCACACCACACCCTTACCCATAACCTAACCTATGCCTAAACCCAAACCCACACCCACAACATTTACCTCCACTAAACCTATTACAACTTTAGGGGTCACCCCGATCACCAGCCTTACTCATCCACCTATTAAATTGGATTTAGCTACATCCTCCAATGTTAAAACCACACCTACTCTTATACCCAAGATAAAGAAACAAACACATAAACCTCATACCCCTACCACACTAATCACACCCACACTTGTCCCATCTGCCTTAAGACCTCAGCTACCCAATAGGGTCAAGCACCCCTCACCCATTCATAACCCAATAACACAACCACCCATTCCTGCCTCACAAATCTCTAACCTACCTAGTACACACAACACGACTCATACCCACACCTGTAGCCTCTTTACCACCAATACCTCCGATACCTTCAGCCATTGCTTCACTACCTACTACACTTCAGTCATTGTCCCTCACACCTCAAGCATGACCCACATCATCTACCTTCATAAGCACCCCCATTATGCCCATGGGTAACTCACCCTCTTCCTCCATCTACTTTAGACCCGTATGCCCACATCACCTTTACCCAAGAAGGTGCACCCAAAAACAAAACCCCACTACCCCACAACAAGGTAGTCAAAAAAAAACCACACCCTCCTACCCGTCCATCTACTATACCCCTACCCAAACGAACCCGATAGATACCTCAAACCACACCAGCACCTAAATCCATAGCTTGACCCCTTCCTACAATTCCAAAAACAATTCCCTAACAACCAACCACACCTACACCCAAACCCACATTTACTTCCCATTGTGATCCACTAGTAGGGTCTTATGCCAAAACTTTAACTAACCTCCTCGAGACTTTTTCTATCACATTACCGCCACTCCGACCTTTGACCACCTCAAACCCAAGCCAAAAGGGTTTGATGATACTAAAATTTGTGCATATCATCGTGTGCCAAGGCATGATGTGGAGAACTGTAAGGCCTTGAAAACTATCCTTATCCAATTGTGTCCACTGAAACCAACTTTGATGATGATGACCTTCTGGACGAGGACCCTGCTTCACCTACACCCATTCCCACATTACCCACTAAACAACCACAACCTCCACCCTCACGGATCCATGAACCACACACAAAATTTGAAATTAACATGGTTTGCATCAAAGAACTTTCCATACCAACACCCAAATGTCATTGTGCCTAGTGACCTCACAGGATTTTCTCCTCCCATAGGTTTTTTCCCTTCATGTCATTATACCACTTACCCTACACCCTCTCCATTTGAAAAATTCCCTCAAATCAACATGGTACATGTCACTACACATGCACAAAAGGGTAAAGAAAAGGAAACTGACCCACCAACCAATCCTATACCCAACATACCATCTGCACCCATACCTAAGATAACTATCTCATGAGCCCACATACCCCATTTCTAATGGCATCACACATCACACCATGCTCAAACAATTACACAAATCTCCACTCAAAATTTCCTTATATGACCTCATCCAAACCTCGGAATCCCATCATCAAGCCCTCATGGAGGTTCTTCAATCTATCAAGGTTTTACCCAATGACCCTACACCCGTAGCCTCCATTATCACACCCCATCATGTAGCCTCCCTCACCAAATTACCACCTTCATCTCCACCTCACCTTGTTCACCAAGTGGCCTCTCTTAGCTTCTCAGAGATAGAGATCGCACCATACCAAAATGATGACCCGAACCTAGCCCTCTTCATCTCTGTACACATTGATGACATACGGGTACACCGTGTGATGATTGATGGAGGCGCTAGCATTAACATCATTTCATCCCATGCATTTTCTCAAATGTGCATACCTGACAATTGCATGCATAAACATCCGGTCATGTTGCGTTCATTCAATGACACTATAACCTCCACACTAGGTATTGTCATCCTGCATGTTCACGTGGGCCCACACATTGTTCCAAAATTGTTTTATGTCTTGGAAGGGGAATTCCAATATAACTTGTTGCTTGGTAGACCCTGGATCCGTGTCATGGGTTGTGTTCCTTCCACTTTGCATTGTTGTGTAAAGTTTGAACATGAAGGACACACTTATACCATTCTAGCTAACCCATCACCTTTCAAAACATGCAACATGCTTTACCAACCCAACGATGTACTCATACCGGTCAAGCCATCTACTTCCATAACCAATACCGCTTCACCTACACCTACACCCACACCTACCAGTATAGCCGTTGCTTTCACCGCACATACCTCCTCCACGCCTACCATTGCTATAACCTCCACGGCTGACCCATTAGCTTCCCAATCCGTTAACACCACCTCCGCATCGACCTTTGACACATCGTCCATACCAGCTACCCACATACCAACCACTAATCCCTTGGAAGGTGTTTTTCAACACCTCACTCTGGGGGAGTATCGCCTATATAGTGTCAACACATTCCTTACTCCACACAAGTATGGAAGTCTTCACCAACACCCTTGCTATGATCACCGTATAGGAGAATACATCCTTTATGGTCTTCCTCATCTTCATACTAGTCTCACCTATGGGGACTTGATATTACCTCCTACACACCTGAACCACCATCACAACCCCGCCCATTTTCCATTGACTTTTAATCACTTACCAATCGCCATTTCACCCACACCTTCCTGCACCACTGTGTATGGAAGGGTTTTGGTTTTGGCTTCTATGAGCAAGGTCTCCATACCGTTATTCCATGTACCACATGTAAACATAATGACCGTAGCGGTATCGGCTTTCCCAAACCTCCTACTAAACATGCCCGCATTGAACTCATTACAAACCCTAGCCCTTCTCCACCTTCATCACCACTCTCACCGATGGAGTTGATGGATCCTGAATCTATCCCTCCTAACTTTTTTTTTTCATAAACACCATTTCCTTAAGAGCCTCTGACTTATCAACATGAAGGTGAGGCCCCTTCCACTCTCCCATTCCTGTATCTTGAGATGATTGACGATGACACACCGACCATTAATGTCGTTCAATGTCAAGATGATGAATCCATACTCACCTACCTTGGTGTAAAAGACTCATATATTCATCGGTCATTACCTTCGAGACACAAACCATGTTGAATTAATTGACTATCGAGATCATCATTCATACTCAGGATAATTCACACATCCTAAAGATTAGACAATCTTTATATTGTTGAATAAGAATCCATTACTTCTTTTCTCTGAGATCATAACCACGCTTTCGCTTGGTCTTACGCAGACATGCCTAGTATTGACCCCACCATAGTGGTCCACAATATAATAAGTGTTCTCGATGCCAAACCTATCAAACAAAAGCTGAGGAAAATGCAACCTCACATTACTCTTCTCATCAAAGAATAAATTCAAGTGCCTTCTTTCTATTTCCTTCATCTTACCCATTGATTATCCTCGTTGGATTTCTAACATTGTCCCTATTACTAAAGCAACAGGGGGACTCCACATTTGCATGGACTTCCATGACCTCAACCTCGCCTTCTGGAAGAATATTTTCCCTTGCCCAGTATTGATCAACTTGTTAACCCTATCATAGGTCACAAGATTCTCTCACTCATGAATGGTTTCTCGGGTTATAACTAAATTTTGCTTTCCCTAGAAGATCAGCACAAGACCGCATTCATTACCCCTTAGGGAACCTTTTGCTATCGAGTCATGCCTTTTGGCCTTAAAATTTTGGTGCTACATATCAACATGCTATGACTTACATCTTCCATGATATCATGCATGACATATTGGAAGATTACGTGGATGATCTCTTGGCCAAATCTAAATACCGCACCGAACACCTCGTAGTCCTCAAAACCATCTTTGACCACCTCATTAAATATTATGTCTTCCTTCACCTAAAAAGTGTGTCTTTGGGGTTCTCTCAGAAAGATCTGGGATTTATCATTTCCTTACGTGGTATAGAAGTTTACCCTACTAAATTCAAGGCCATTTTGGAAATTCCTTTGTCCGTGAACCTCAAACAACTTCGTAGCCTGCAAGGCAAATTGCAATCCATTCACCATTTCATTTCATAATTATCGGATTGGTGTCAACCCTTTCATCATCTCGCTTAGGAAGGATGTCTCCTTCAAATGGGATGATGATTATCACAAAGCTTTTGAGGCCTTAAAATAATGCCTTGTCCAACCACTCATACTCATTCCACCGAAAGATGACCAACCTTTTTACCTATACATATCAACTATTGATCACTCCTTAGGGGCTACACTCGCTCATTATGATGAACAAAATAGGGAGCAGCGGTTTATTATATAATCCATACCCTTCTAGACTAAAAACCCGATACACTCACCCTAAGAAATTTTTCTTAGCCTTAGTTTTCGTTGCCACCAAACTTCGCCATTACTTACTCAACCAAAAACCTATGTCATGACCAACATTGACCCCTTACACTTCATGTACACTAAACCTTATCAAAATCACTACACCATGTGATGGCTTATGATTTTAGTTGATCTTGACCTTGAATTCATCGACCAAAAGTCCATTAAGGGCTAGGATATCAGCGACCAACTAGCTGATGCACCTATTGCGGGACCAACCCTCTAATTTTTACTTTCCCAATGAGTCGATTGCTACCCTTTCCTTGGATGAACCCCCTTACCAAATGAAACTATTCTTTGATGGTTCTAAGTGTCAAGCATGGGGGTGGAGCTGGCTTTATCCTTGTCCCTCTGAGATACTAGACTTTGAATGCACCAACAATATTTCCGAATATGAAGCGCTTGTATAAGGTCTCCAAACCGCCTATGCCCTCGATGTCAAATCAATCCACATCTTTGGTGATTCATAATTAGTCATACACCAATTCAATGGTATGTACTAATGTTGTAACGAGATACTTCAAAAGTATAAACATCATGTAGACATACTTTTGACCACCTTTGATCGTTACACCCTTCAAACCATCCCACGGTCAACCAACAAATTTGTAGACACCATGGCCTACTTAGCTTCCCAAATACCCACTTCCCCTACCGATTCCAAAATATTTTCACTGTACAATGCCTCCATTCACCTTCTTATCTACCTCATGATGTTTACTCAATCAATTGGAACCGACACCCCGACCCGAGTAACCTTTGGTATAAACAAAACTCCGACTACCTTTCCCTCTCCATCTTACCTCCCGATCTCACCCGTAATGGACAACATGCCTTCCTTAAGAAGGTCTCCCATTTTATTATCCTAGGGGACTCCTCTATAAGTGTGGCTTTGATGGTATTCTCTTATGATGCCTCACAAGTTTTGAAATTCCTTATACCATCAAGGAGGTTCATGATGGCATATGTGGAGGTCACTTTAGTGGCCTTGCTGTTGCTAAGCGTATTTTTCGCCTAGAATATTACTGGCTGACCCTTAACCATGATTGTTGTGATTATGTCAAACACTATGTGAAATTTCAACAACATTCCAACCTTCATCATACACCCAGTCATGCCTTATAGGTCACTCATGACCTTTGGCCCTTTTCTCAATGGGGTTTGGATCTTTTAGAGAAATCAATCCTTATTCTTCCCAATGCTATCAATGGATCATAACCGCTTACTAAATACTACAAAAATGGGTAGAATCCATACCACTCATTTAAAAAATATGAGAAAATATGTGAGTTCATTAACCATCACATCATTTGTCACTTCGATGTCCTCATCGCCTCATCACCGACAATGGAAAACAATTCAAAAACAAAACACTACAAAAATTTGCACGCGCTTCGAAATTCAGCTAGTTAGTTTCTCCTCACCTTATTACCCATAAACCAATGGCTAGGCCGAATCCACTAACAAAACCCTCAATAAAAATCTCATGAAAGTGGTTGACGATATTGGGAAGGTTTGGCATACACACATTCCTTTTTCTCTATGGGCATACCACACTAGTATTCGCACTTCCACTGCGGATACACCCTTTTCATTGGTCTATGGTACCAAGGTTGTTCTACCTCTCGAATTCTAGATCCCTCACTTCACATTTCTATCCATGACATGTTTACTGATGATGAATTTTGTTAGGACTGCTTAGAATAATTGGAGTTATTAGATGAACGTCATCTTAACACTCTGGATCACCTTCAAGTTTATCAACAACGTATCAAACATGCTTATGAAAAACATGTTCATGAATGAACCTTCCAAGTCAGTGACCTTGTTTTGAAATAAAATCAACACGTAACCAAAGCAAGAGAAAAGCAAATGGGGAAATTTTTCTCCTAATTGGCTTGGACCATACATCGTAACACATACCTATGGATTAGGTGCCTATCGTTTGTCCTCGCTTGAGGGTAAACCTGAACATGAGCCCCTCAATGCCTTACATCTTCGACCATTCTACTATTGACCTCTAGTCCTACATCACTATTTTATCTAGTTCATGCTCATCCCTTGAGCGCCATTTACCTTTTCCACACCTCATCTCCAATGACTAAACAAGGATCATGTGATTACCCATCCCCCTTTTTCCTTTTCTTAAATATGTGCACCACGGCTCTACACATGGTATGATTATCATGGATACTTTTCATCTTCTTTTAGATGAGATCCCATGGTTTTTCACCCTTTCCTTCTCAATAAGAACCAAATGCTTCATTATAGTCTCATCCATGACTTAAAATCCAAAAAAAAAAAAAAAAAAGATGAATCCCTTAGAAGGACATCTTCCAAAATAAGGGATCAACTCCTTGAGTCAAACTTCCAATATAAAAGATGAATCCCTCAAAAGGAAATCTTCCACCCTCAATTGTGTCACTATAAGTAGACTACTCCCTCGAAGGATAGCTATAAAAAGCTCACAACTCTCTACATAGTTTTTCCAAAATAAGACTATTTTTTCTCAAAAATCAAAATTCGAAGCTTCCCGCATCAATCAGCTTTGCAAAGACCTCAAGGAGACATATACTCATCCTGTGTAGACTTCCCACATCGATCAGTCTATCTACAAAGTCAAAAAGAAAATAAAAAAGAAAAATAAGTTTTTTTCATCATGGACTTGCCTATTGTGATCTTGGCTCTATTTCCCAAGGCATTCTACTTCCCATTTTATGACCCAATTACCTGCACCTCTCTACCCATTGTCTTTTCACTTCATACCTCAAGGGACCTACTAAACCTATGACATTTGGTGATCATGTGACTCTTCGTCACTCTTAGAATTATCAATCATGTAATGTCTTTAGGGTCTTACGTTCATTAGCTTATCTATAGATGTGTTTCATACGTTTTGATCCTTGCCAATCGGGTGGCGGTCTTCTTGCCCCCTCTTATCTTTTATCTTGTTCATCACCTTTTGATTTTCTTATATAGGACTCAATCCTCAACACTTACCTTTTGGGGTCATCCTCCCCTTCCACCATAGTCACCCTCACTTGCAACATTTTTACTATCATCTACCCCACCTATTAAACCCAAACCCACAACATGACCACAAACCTACCAACTCATTTTCATCTTCTTCCCTAGCTTATGGGAGAACTACATCGGTTTGAGGTCCCTTTTCATCGGACTATGTAGGCAACACTTCCAGGGCATGGGGCCCTGGAAGGTTAGCTCGACCACTCTTTACCCTAACCATTTTCCCCACCTTTTACTTGATTTCCTGTTCATATCAAAAAACCTCGACATCTAAACCGTATACCACATAACTTTTACCACTTATATTATTTCACATTTTCATACATAACCAACATTTTCCACATTTTACACTATCTCATGCATTTATATTACCATTTGTTATCAAAATACCAAAATAACTCAACCATGCTTAAGCAACCCGACTCGATGCATGCCTAACAACAACTGACTCGATCCATGCCTAAACTGACCTAACTCAACCATACCTAACAACTTGCCTCATCCATGCCTAAACCAACCTAACTCGATCCATGCCTAAACCGACTTGACTCAATCCATGCCTAAACCGACTGACTCAATCTATGCCTATGACCTAACTCTATCATGCCAAACTAATCTATCTTTCATCCATATCATAACAAAGTAAAACTCATACACATCACAACAACATCACCTAAATATCATCTATATCCTCATATATACATGTGTGTATCAATACAGTGTACACTTATATCACATAAATGTTTATCTCAATAAACATGCCTGTCTCTCATGCTTATCATCTCAAATGTCACCCGTAGGCCAATATACTATAAATAATCATCATCATCTCACAGGCTGGTATCCAATACAAAAATGTCTTCGACTCACAAGCTGGTATCATGTCCAAAAATAGCTACAATATCTCTTTGGCACGTAGGCTGGTCTCATATATCATACATACAAAAATGACTTGGCATGCAGGCCAGTCCACAGTAGGTCAATCATCTTCCCATCTAATGTCGGGGAATGTTTCTGTGCGTGTGTCTCTACCCTCACCCTCACGCATACCTACCCAAACCCATCCACCCAACACTACCTACCCTACCCTCACCTGTGACCCACCCTCACCCTTTACCCACCTACCCTACTTTCTCACCCTAACCCCCTCCCCTCTCACCCACCTTCTTTCCCACCCTACCCTTACTCTCTTCCCTTTTTATCCCAATTTCCACTTAGGAATAACTGACCCCAGTTTCCCCTGACCAACCACGGTCTCCCTTTAACTAGCACCGGTCACTGTTCTTGTGACGGCACTGACACTACTTCCACCGACGTCGGCCACACATCGACCGACAACGGTCACTATCACACCACTTGCCCCAACTTTCCAACCCTACTTTTTCCCTTCCTCAACATTCTACCCACCCAAATCCCTCTTTACACCCTTAATTGTTCCTACATTACCCTTTTGCCCTACCCCTTACCATCCACTATTACCTTTTCCCTCTCTTTTTCCCATTTTGAAATTCTTTCCCCAACCCCCACTTTTTTATATTTTCTACATCTTACATCAAATTCACTCAAAAATCAAAACCAAAGGTTCAAAATCTACGATCTTTTTGCCACCGTCGTGGTGGCACCTCCGGCCTCCTCATCACTCCTCTTGAGCTCTCTCTAGCCTCTGCCATCCTCACCGACCTCCAACTCTCTCAATCAATCCTCACCACACGAACTATGCCACCGATTTCACTGAGGTCCCACCTCTCATCTAATCAATATCACGTATGTGGCTTGCCAA
This sequence comes from Taxus wallichiana var. yunnanensis, assembly GCA_018340775.1. Taxonomy (NCBI): domain Eukaryota; kingdom Viridiplantae; phylum Streptophyta; class Pinopsida; order Cupressales; family Taxaceae; genus Taxus; species Taxus wallichiana. The sequence goes on along the minus strand of CM031236.1, from coordinate 362,819,744 downwards.
CCAAGCTCTCTACTGTACTCTTTTGTCCTATTCATCTTTTCTATCTTCTTGTCCTTTTCTCCTTTTTCCAAATGCACAACTAACTTTTCAAACATGGGTTTTCTACTTTTTATACCCTACCCGACCCGACCGATGTCGTTTAACCCTTGACCACTACCTGGTATTCTACCCTATACTACCAATGTCGGTTCCCCTACACCATCATCGGTTCATTATGACCGATGTTGGTTACCGTGCATAGTCATTTCCCTCACATTTACCTCATTTTCCTTACCTCCTCTTTCTTTTTCCCCCTCTACACCTACGGGACCGCTTTACCTTCACCTCTGGCCCTCCACCTTCTTCAACCTCCTCACGTCTACTGCTGATGCCTTATTATTTTACCCCTACCTCAGCCTTACCCATGTTGTGATCTCGATAGTTTGACCTGGACCATCGCTAGTGACATTTGACCTCATGTGTTCGCTATACCTTGCAGCACTATTACCTGTGTTGTTGACCTAATGACCTTACCTAGCCTATTATCGTGACCATTTATCCTAACCCTTCCTTTGGTGTACCGGAACATACCTAAATGTTCCTGCACCTAACCTGCATTGTGTTTCCTGACCTTATCCTATACCTTGGATACCAGATTCACTTCACCCTTGTTTGGATAAACCTATCAACCTTAGATAATGTAGAGTTTTCCTGCTCTTCAACCTAGTAGTGTGTTGTAGTTTATACATGTGCATGTATTTTACTGCTACTACTTTTGACCCTAACCCATTACATAAATCACTGAGTAGACCTTTCACCATCTTCCCTGCACCCATTTACCTTTTTCTCACATTTACCTTTTATCAAACCACTCACCGCTTGACTGTTGCTTTGTCGGTTCTTGGTTCGAGGGGATCACCTTCACCCCCACATTGGGCCAACAACATCTTATTTTTGTTAGCATTGCTTACCAATACAAGATACATAATAAAAAGGGGAAAAATGTATACACTAAAATTAGGTCACACTTTGCCCCTTCACCTCACTAGTATAATTTAATTAATTTAATTAAATTAATTCATTATCCTCACCATATTTATAATTTAAATATCTTAATTTAGATAATATCCACACAAACAGTTCACTTAGACACCTCACCAAGTTAACTCAACCTAAGACCTATTCTTAGTAAGTTTCTATAACTAACTAAGACTTACCCAAATCCTAAAAATCAATGCCTACACTCCCTTTAACCACACTCCGCATGCTCACAAGAAGCTCCAAGTTGAATCCAAAGATAACGACACAAGATCTGAGGAAATCAAGAGGATCTCCCCAAGTTTGGTAAACCTAGGAAATCCCACCTTAATCGATGTTGGTTATCCCTAACCGTTGCGATTAAGCTAGACGCCGTCGTTACTCCATTTTTAACTAGAAATCAAATTTATTCTCAAGGTTGGAATTTGGAACCTGGAAGTTGGAAGCAAGAAAGTTGACAAGCAAGAACGAGATCTCAAAAGATAACGCATCTTTAGAGAGTCAATTCTAGCAAGAACTCACATCCAAGGAAGGAGATTGAGCATCTTCTCCTGCACAGCCATCCCAGCCACGTTTGGATCTATCTAAGCAAAGAGGAGCATGCATGCAGCCCATGCAGAAGATTTTCTTCAGTTGGTGATCACTTGCAGCCTCCAAACCCATCATCAGTACCTCCATCCTTCACACATAGACTTTCAGAAATGAAATCCAAGTAAGTATAACATCATACTTTCCTGGTTATTTCATTTCATCATTATGTTATCACATATTGTTTATCTTGCTCCTTATTGACCATCTCCAAGAATTTTCACCTACATAGACCCAGCGAAACCTCACCAAAACATACTCAAATCACCCATTACCTCATCCCAACCAATAAAAATACTTTGTGCAATCACAAAGAAGACCAAAAACCCCATTCTATGACATTCCCAGATCTCATAGTAACCGAGCGCCAATTATACCTAACCACGGTCGGTCACCCCTGACCGACATTGGTCTCTGTGTTTTCCCACAGTAGCCTTAAATAGAGACTTGTGACCTCTTTGGAGACCTTTATTAGACATAGTCTTAAATAGAGACATGTGACCTACCCTCACTCACTTGTGACCTATCCAAAACCTTTATTAGACCTACAAAACCTAGAACCAACCATTTGACTTGTGGATTCTATTCTAGATTAACCTATTAGATTAGATCTATTTATTATTATGTTTTAAGTGAGATACCTAAATCATTTTAAAATAACAATAGGATTTACCTTGTTTTTCAGCATTTATTTGTTTAAAACGGTGGGTGATGACCATCTAGGAAGTACCATACTTCTTGGATCTAGCTTATGCTAGGCAGTTCACTACCCATGTTGTTTAATTCTTTCTGGTGGTCTTGCTTTCATTACAGGTAGTTCCTCCTAGCCAAAGGGAAGCTCTCACGATCAGATGTGGATTGGAAGTCATACGCATGCAACAACCCATCAACCAACATTTGAATAGGTATTCCTCCTACGTTCGTTACCCTATCTGTTTCATCAACAATTCAAAGAAACAATCTAAGAAAAACGTGAAACAATTCCTGAATAGTTTGGGGAAAGAATAAAGGAATGAAGAATTTGGGGAATAAATAAAGAATGGGAATATTATGATTACTTCTATAAGAGGAGATGGAAATATTTCTTCAAGTCTACCTCCAACTTATTCCGGGAAGTGACTTCATTTTGTTCTGTTAATGAGAGGTCACCGATTAGGGCACTCCCCTCTTCAAAGCCTAGCCCTTCTCCTTAGGTATTCATTTTTTCCATAATCCCCTCTAACTTTTTACCCAAATCCTTGAGTGCTTCCATCCTTTGAGTGATCTGGGGATACAACTCCTTGAGTCAGATCTTCTCTGCGGGAACTCCTTGAGCTCCGATTCAGGAGTGGTGACCAGAATGGTTGCCACTCTATCTCTATCAGTGTAGTTATCATAAGCGGTCTCAGCAAATTTGGCAAAGGCTTTCACATCAGTGAGGACTTTATTATACTGAGAACCAATGGCCACAACCTCATCTTGTCCTCCTTCTCTTTGCACATCGATGCCTCTTTCGTAGATTCAAAGGCCAATGGTACCCTTTTCATTGTGAGGATTTGGGTCAAGTCCTTTAGGAACTCTAGGGTGGACCCATACTTCTATCTTTGGTGGTGTCAGATCTGGATGCTTCAAGATAATGACATCTGTGATCATTTCTAAATTCTTGTAAACCTCGCGCACCCTTACTTTCTCTTCTTTTAACTCATGCCTTAGTTGAGCATTGATTTTTTTTTCCACTTTAAGTCCTTAGTTATTTCCTCGAGCTATTCTTCCTTTTTCTCCAATTTTTCCTCTAGGAGCTTCACCTTGTCATTCCTCCTGAAGAGCCTAGCTTCTACTTCAACCGAAACATTGTTTAGTGCATTAAAAATTTGTTCATCTGATAACCACCAAGATTTTACCAAGGATTTCACTCCTTTTGACTCTGGTACCTTCATTATTGCCCCTTGGCTTAATTTGAACTCCATCTCATCGATGTGTGACTCAAATGCCCAAGAAAGCATTTTCCTCATATGAGGGTATGCACCTTCCTCATCAAATGATGTCATAGCCAAGAGTTGCTCCATTGGTATGGTGCTTTGAAAGCGTGCATGCAACACCTTGTTCGGATCATCAATGTAGCCCATCCCCTGAACTTGTGATGCTTTTGTGCTCTTTCTCCCCATGCATGTGGCCTTAGGAAAGCTCACAACCAAACTGGGATCTCCTCCCATGCTGCCATATTCCTTTTCTATGCTCTCCTCCTTTGCTTCCTTCATCACCATGTCCGTGCTATGTTCCATCTCTTTCTCTACCAGGTCCTCAATGATTTTTTCTACTTCTTTCTTCACATCCTCATCTACCTATTCCTTTGTGAGGCTTGGGGTCCTTTATTCTTTTGTAATTTCTTTGCTTACCCCTTTGTCTTGAGCATCCTCCTCTTCCTTGTCATTCTTCCTCTTGAAAAATATGTACTCATTTTCTTCTTCCTCTCCTTCCTCCTCACGAGTCATGTACTTGAATATGAAATTCCTTGAACTAACTCAAGTTCATCATCATCATCATCATCATCTCTTTAACCTCTATAGGCCTGCAAGCTCTTTGTACCCTCTGAGTCATCCTCCTCTAGTGATTTTTGCTTCTTCCTGAAAGGAGATTCTTCTTCCTCTTCCTCATCCTGTGGTGACTTCTCCTGAGTGATGGGTTCTTCTTGCTCTGATGCTTCTTCTTCTAGAGTATTTTTTTCACCTGGGAATTATTTCTTTATGCGTAATTACTAGGATTAATGCTTATCTCCAGTGCACTTACTTTGCTTGTGTAGTTTGAACACTTGGTGCTTTATGCACCTATTCTCTTTCCCTCTTCTTTGGTGTGGGCTTCTTCCTTCATGTCGGGTCTTAAGGGATGGATACATCATTTTCCAAGTAAGCACATTTTTCAAACTTTGACCTTATGCGAAGGTATATCCTTGTTACATCCCTTTTACTGATTGGCAATGTTACAAGCTTCATCATTTGCATCTCATGGGAGACATATATCTCCATGTACATGTGCTTCTTAGGGTAGACTAGCTTCTAGTGCAGCTTGTGGTGGTTTGTATCTACCTCACTAAGGTCGAACCTTAGCCTTTTGGCCTCCTTGAACTGGTTAACTTTAGCTTGGAAGTATAACATGGTGAAGGAGAAGCGTACTTTGCACTAAGCATCCATATTTTCATCTATCAACCTAAATCTACCAATGTAAAAGTGTTGATACACTTGTGAATTCTTCCTCTCCTTTCACGAGTGTGGGTAACTGCTATGGAATCCTCCATTCCACCCTGAACGCATCCCTCATATGCTTGTACCACTTCTTTAAGCACGCATTGTGAGTGGCTGTCATGGTCTCACAAGTATATTTTACAAACCTCTTTACGGGTGAGGGATCCTCTTCTGGGTACTCCTAAACAAACCTTTTCAACCCATTGGGCACTTTGATCTATGAGAAAACAATTGTGAGGAGGAAATTTCAACATAGTATCTTCTCACCCTCTTACGTGCTACTAATAATTTCATCTACAATGAAAGCAACCAAGTTGTAGATGGTCCCCTTATATATTTTTCGGCATACGTTCACCCATGCCTTGTTCACTTGAGTCAATCTTTCTTGATCATAGAGCTTGGTTACCCAGCACACAACCATCCTCATCACAGGGTCTGAAATCTAAGCGATGTCAAAGTATCGCGATCCTTTCTTGTAGCCATATGTAGCTACTATTTCCTTGATGGCCTCCTTGTCACTTAGGTCATCATCAATGTTATCCCCCTCATAGATAAGGCTTGTGAATTTGGAAATCAACTAGGGAGTTATGCACATATTTTGCCCCGTAAAATAAAAATGGTCTTCATGAATGCACACCATTAGCCACTGATAGAGGCACTCAGGTTTTCCGAAGTAGGGTAATTCATAAAGATTCAATAACCCTACCTTCTCCAGTTTAAAGTTTACTTTGTTGTTATGTATGGGCATGCCCTACGGTCTTTGCTTGTTTGTTGGTGAACAAATTCCAAAGCCATTTCTTTTCTATCATGTTGGTGCAATGATTATAATCACTCAAAGTCATTTTCTGCAAATGATACTACCATTCTTTTCCTAGCAATACCCCATCCGAGTATTGCATCTCCATGTACCACTCTTCATTTGTGCTTGCATGACGAAGTCATTTTCTTCCCCTTTCCCTTTCCCTTCTGATTTGTAGGTGAGATGGTTTCTTTATTTGGTGTCATTCTTCTTGTGAAGTTACACTTCAAACGTCTTCTCCTTGCTCTACTCTACCACTTTATCCAACCCCAAGACTCAATCTTGTGAAGAAACCCTCCTAACATCGTGCCCTAGCTGCCAAACCCTAACTGGAATAATTCTTCCATAAGACGATGCTTCTCAACAACTTCCTCCACGCCCGTGTACTCCTTTCCTACTAGTTTTGGATCTACTCTAGTCATGCCCTCTTAGATTTCTTAACTTTTTCTTCGCACAGATCGCTTTTGGATGCTCTAGTTCTCGAGAAATATTTTCACTTCATAAATGCAAGGTAAAATAATGAAGTTCCCAACTTCTTATTTATATCTTTTCCTTCTTTCCAGCATTAAATGTTATTTTACCTACCATCGTACTTAACACTAAATGTGTATTTTTCCACCAAGCTGGCCTTATGCACCTTCACTTATGCACCCAATCTTGCATGAAACATTTTACAACCTTATGGCACACAAAAATCCATCTTTGACGGAAGACTCTTACGCGTGTTTCAACAGGGCCGAAGGCACTTCTTCCATCCACCTAATTTTGTCTCTCGCCTACCTCGTGTTGTTCCTATGCTTCTTCCTCCTCTATACTTTGTTTTTATGAAGTATTATCCTGAGACCAACCTTTTTCATCCATCTCTTCTTCCATGTGCTTCCTTCATCCTTGTGTTCTTTATATCCATCAATCGGGCCATTCACCACAACTTCTACTACCAGTTCAACTTGTATTACGGGCCTATACTTCACATCACTCCACCCCAAACTATAACAGATGTGCGGTCCTCTGCGCATGCACAACCGTAAAAATTAATGTGGTTTTTGGCACCTAACGCACAAAACAAACAACATAACAAACAATGAGAAAGGAAAACACAAGAAAGGAAATTGCATAAAGGAAATTTTAAAATAACTTACAATACTACCTTATTACAAACACCAAGAAGACTTATTTACAGTAGGGATTCAACCTACTCCCATTGAAATGGCCTTGAAATCTCGTCCCATCTAGCACTCTCAACTAGCACACTCCTAAATCAAGGATGTCTAAGATGATATAGGGCCCCAACCAATGGAATTTCAACTTTCCGGGATGGCGTAGAAACTTGGAATCATATAACAATACCATCTACCTAATCTCAAATTGTTTATTTTTGATGTGGTAATCATGCCATGCCTTTTTTATCCTTTTCAGCCTTTTGACTCCACCTAGCCAATGATTGTCTCTCATCCAATTTCATCAATTTGTCAATCCTTTCCTCTAGTGCTTGTTCATCGGCCAATCCTCTTGTGCACGCTATATGCAAAGAAGGTAACATGAATTTAATGGGTAGGATAGCCTCCATGCTAAACACCAATTGAAATGGTGTGGCTTTATTCAACCTCTTATAGGTTGTCCTATATGCCCATAGAACTATTGATACTTTGTCATCCCAATCTTGTCTACCAACGTCACAAATTTTGGTCAAGGTATGACACATTATTTTATTAAATACCTTGACAGTTCCATTTTCTTGTGGATGGTAAGGGTTAGTATTATGATGATCCACCATGAACTCTGCTAACGAGAATCCTCGATGGTCTCATTTAGGAAATGCATACCCTATCACTAGTTAAGCTCAATGGGAATCCATGTCTTGTAATAATATTTTTCCATAGAAACTTGGTTGTTGTAGCCATTATATAATCCTTGGTAGGCACTACTTACGCACATATTGACAAATAATATGTGCAAGTTATTACATAGTGTGATTCCATCCTACACGCAGCTAGCAAAATGGGGCCTAGAAAATCTATGGCCCACTTTTTAAATGGATTTGTACTTGGAATAGGGCGCAAAGAATTTTATCCCTCCGCCATCGTTTTCCAAATCATTGACAACGATCACATGCCTTGCAATACTCTTTGCAATCTTGATATAGGGTCTCCAAAAATAATCCATCTTGTAATATCTTACATGTAGTGGCATCCCTTGCATAGTGTCCACCTGCACTTCCTCCATGCACCTCCTCCATAATAGTTAGGTGCTCATGTTCTAGCATGCACCAGTGAAATAACACTTCATCACATCCTAGCTTGTACAAATCACCACTAACTAGTATGTAGGGTGTAGCACATATGGCTAATTGCTTCCTCTCTAATGATTTCATCCCTTTTAGCACCACATGTATTTTGAGAAACACCATAATATCCTCCAAGTCCAGGAACGCACCACAACCTAAACAGTTGTGCATCTGACATGGTATCCTGAATGCTTTGAGCATCCTCTCCTGAGTCAATTCTAGACAAGTGATCAAGTCTAGAATTACTCTTTCCTGGCTTAAAAACCACTATGAACTCAAATTCTTGAAATAACAGGACCCATCGACATATGTGCCCTTGTAGAATGGGCTTGTTTACCAAGTACTTTAATTCCACGTGGTCCGTGTAGAATATAAATGGTATTGCTAGTAGAAATTAACTGAACTTATGCGGTAAATAGATAATGGATAGTGCTTCACACTCAGTAGTGGTGTAATTTTGTTCTGTTAATGTTAAATTTTTGTTTGCAAAACACAAGGGATGGTCAATAATCCCTTCACCAGGTTGTGCAGTAATGCTCCAATGGCTGTACCTAGAGGCATCCACATGAACATGGAAAGGCTTTTCCCAAATAGGAAAATAGAGTATGGGTGTGGTGACAAGCCTATCCTTCAAAGTATCGAATTCCCTCTATTGCGCCTCTCCCCAATGAAAGGAACTCTTGTGTCTAAGAAATTCCTCCAAGGGCACGGAGATCTTGGCATATCCCTTGATGAAATTCCTATAGTAATCCATATGCCCAAGGAATCCACACATGGTGCTTTGGCTAGTAGGCTCCCCTAAATCCACAATAGCTACAACCTTAATGGGATCTACTAGTAATCCTTCCTTGCATATGATATTTCCCAATAAGGTTCCAAATAGGGTAGAAAGACATGCTTCTTGATGTTGATGGATATAATCAACTACGGACACCTTTCAAATGTTGTTCTCAAGTTATCACAATGGTATTTGACTAGACCATATACAATCCAATCATCCAAATAGACCTGAATAAATTTATGGATGAAGTCTTGAAAGGCTTGTACTACAATGTGTGAGAACACAACAAGCACATTCTTCAACCCAAAAGGCATGACCATATAGGAAAAACATCCCCATTCAGTGGTGAAATTTGTCTTTCTCTGGTCTTCCTTTACAATCCTCACCTAGTGGTACCCTAAGAACCCATCCGTGAAAGAGTAGACTTTGTGCCCGGCCACTCCCTCTAATATTTCTTTAGTAAATGAGGTTGGGAAGGGATCAATGAAACATACTGCATTCAAGTCTCTATAGTCAACATAGATCTTGATCTTCTCATCCTTTTTGATGTTGATGATCATTGGGCTTATCCATTCTAACTCTTCCACAGCCTCAATGATACCTAACGCTATCATTTTGTCTATCTCCTCCTTGACCTGCATGTACAAATTTGGGTTCATCTAATATGGCCTCTTTCGGATTGGGCACACACCTTCCTTCAGATTTTATCCTCATCTTCCCCAAGGAATGGTGGATGCCTTTGAGTTCATGGTACCCATGAGGGAATAAATCCTATAATTTACGTAACAGATCAATGATCTTTGAGACCTCCTTCTCTAACCAATAGTCTCCAATGATAGCTTGATTAGGTTCTGCTTCTAACCCAATGTTAACCTTCTTCATTTTTAGGGGCTCATATTAAGCGCATGTCCTTTCATCAGTGCTTTTGATAACATCACGCATACCTACAAAGTGGATAACATCTAGACTTTACATTCCCTCTCCATCTATGACATAAAACATCTTTCATTTTTCCTTATGCACACTCAAAATGCATCTCGTCTAACTCATCCTCATCGAAACATGCCTTGAAAATGGGATCACCTAGAAAATATAGTATCTGTCTTCTACTATGGAACTATTCCCCATCGTAAGGAACTTGATTACTTGCAATGCCTTATCCACTAATGGATTTGTGCTCCAATATTCAAAATCTTAGATGAGATCAGTTGTCAAATCCTACAAATTTCCTATTTGGAGGCATGTTTCTGAGTGGATATACCACATGTGCATACAACCTTGTAGCTTGGAATATAACTTATGCACCCATAATGATGGTGGTAAGGATTTTGTGCCTCCTATCTAGGCCTTCTCATATGATTGAATCTGAAATGAAGAGGTCTCTTTACAATGGTAGTCTTGTATGACCATGGGCACGTTGCTCTAGAAAAACTTACGAGAAAATGTGATTCTTACCTTGCACCACTCTAAGAGGTTTTACTAATGTGTATCCCACTAGCGCATGCTGCAGTCTTGAGCAGGCTATAACTTAGCATTCCTCTTCTTTCGTCCTCATTTTCCACGATATTTCATGTCCCATAAGAAAATTTGAGGGTATGCCCCTCCAGAGTAACTTGGTAATTTTTTTCCTCCTACATGCTTGAGTGAGCATGCCTTGATCACTCTTGTTATAGACCCCCACAACTATCTCCTAATTAACTCATAGGTCTGTGTGCCTAGTTGTCACATGTCATGCTTGTTGTATCACTTATAGATTGAGCATCCTCAAATTGGATAACTCCTTCTGTAGGGTGAATTATTTTTGGGTCTCGATGGAGTGCACATAAATTCTATTAAGGACATATTCTCCCAAAGTTTTAGTGTAAGGCGCCGAATTCCCATCCATCAAAGGGATGATGCACCATTCTTAGTTGTTCTCAAAATTGATATATCCTTTGTTGAACTGAGGTCATCATTGTTCTTATAGCCTTTGTGGATGCCCAATTAGTCCTAGAAAATTAGCTGCCTTGATGAGCACCAAGACTTCAAAGTCTCCAATAAATTTGGCCCCCCGAGTGGTTATCACTTTGCATCCTTCAATACTCCAATGGAAATTTCCTTAGTTTTGTTTACCATATACATCACATTCAAAGATGGCTATAATGCGGGCCTTCTATTTGATGTCGGGAATCTAATGTAAGAACATTGAATTTTGCTCTGTGTCAATCAATATGTTACTCAAGTGCAATCATCCACTCTTGAATTCGGTGTGATCTCTTTGTCATAGTCAAGGCTATGGGGAGGGAGGTTTGTATGCAACACCTGCCTTTCACACTCTACTTCAACACGTGGCATCTTCTCCCATAGCCATTATCCTAATAAGGGAATAATATTATCTTGTCTTAACATTTTGCACACTTCCTTGAACTCATCCAGGTCCTTCTGTGGAGCCTCAAAATTACTCCTTTGCTCATGCCACCTAGACTACTCCTTTAGACACTGGATTTCTCCCTACAAACTATGAATGGCATCCATTATCTCTTGATATACTTCCTTCTAGTGGGTGGGGTCTAGATACTTCCCATGCACCACTTCTTCTCTTGATACTAGAGTCCTTTTCCTTGATACTTCCTTGGCGCGTGCAACCTCTACTCATTTTTTCACCAAAATAGGTTCTAACCCTGACTCACGTACCACTCTAGGCATCCATTATGTGTTAGCCTTCTTTATACTCACCATCCTAATGCCCTTTTCCTTCTGTGTTGCTAGCTCATGTGCTCAAAAAATCAAGGAACTCCTCATACTTATGCTTCTTTCCACACCATGAACCTTGTGATAAATTTGGATAATCACGCCTATAATGTTATATATATCCACATTTATAGTAGGTTCCTCATGGGAACTCACTTCCTCCTCCATGGTTATTAAAACCATAGAGTCCTCCACGAGAACCTCTCCCATGTTCCCCTCCATCCACTCATCCTTCATAACGGTGATCATCTTCCTTGGAACTATTGGGTAAGGATGGTGCAAAGTGCACACCATGATCAATGGCCTCATGGATTTGGTCAATAAGCCTATAATCCTTGGTATCATGGGTCGTAGAGGTACAAATCTTGTAATAGAAAAACACATTCTTCTAGATTTTCACTTTGTAATTAGGCACTTCTACTCACATTATGGTCCCCGTGACAAATTTCACAATCTACTTCTATGACATGTACTGACTTCCGGGGGACACTATCCTTAGCATGCCCCTCTACTTCATAATCTAGGCACCAAATACCACTACGAGTCTCATGTGTAGATTTTACAGAAAAATTCTCTAACTTCTTAGCCATAGTAGTGATTTGAGCCTCCAGAAAAGGGCCCACACTAGTATCAGCGCTCCCAAATGCCTCAAGCACATAAGGAAGCCTCTAAATCCTTGCACGTTTTAGTGAATGTCTCGATGTGACAATGCCCTCCAAAATGGAGTGATCAACCCTATAATAAACCATTGAGCATGTTGTGAAGCGTGAATGTCATATGATAGTTTTGATAGGATATTTTTAAACGAGAATCATACTCCCACACACTCTCTTCCATTCCATGCTGGATCTCCTTCAAAGTGCTTTGATACACTTATGCTCGAACTCCAAGTATATGGAACTCTACTAGGAAGGAATTATTCAATATGGTGTAGTATACCACTATCTCGATAGGTTTCATACTTCCTATACCATTTATGTGCGTGCCCTTGCAACATTGTTGAAAACTGACTTACCTTCCACTCCGGGTTAGTGATCCCCTTCACACACCATAGAAATTCACACTTATTCACATGTTCCGCATCATCCTCTATACCTTGGTAATCTAGAAAGTGTAAATACATATCAAAGAACACCTAAGGAGTTGGCTGAGGCCCCTTTCCTCCTAATCTAGATCCTTGGTTTCCTTTAGTGTTTCCTCTGATGTACCCTCCACCAAATCCACTAGATCCACCAGGTCTTGTGCCTCCAGATCTACAAGTTCCACCTCTAGATCCTCATGTAACCAAAAAAGGGACTCTGAAGTAGTCATGTCAAGTGTCCCCAATGTTCCACTAAACTACGTGTCAATGGTTCCAATATTTCTCCACTACAGAAGTATATACCGCGCCACTCCCCGGACCCATTGCCAAAACCTTGCGTACTTACACTTTGCCCAAAAATTCCTCCAAACACCGGAATGGTATGTGCAGCCATGGATGTTCCAAACGAAAAATTATATCTCCTAGGCACCGATCAGTCACTCCCACTAATACCAACTGGGTTATCAATACTTCTCCCTTGATTTGGAAAACCAAGTGCTAGGGGTTGGTCATCCAGGTGGGTTCAAATGTGCGCCGATGAATCTTCTTTCTCCATGTGACAAACTCTCATTAGAAGCTGAAGGGGCCTCTCTCCCATGCTTTCCAAGATGGGGTAACACAGACTGCTCAGGCTCCACATCTTCTACGTGAACTTCAACACCCTCTTGCAATGTCTGCCTCCATATATCCATCACACTTACAACCTTGCATTGTCTAGTCATCTCCCTTTCACAAGATTCACTATACTTGAGTCATCTCTCCTCCCTTTCCTTTTATCCACAACTTTTTCATCTTCCTCCACCCTATCTTCCTCACCCAAAGTGCTCGAGTAGCTTAGCTAGCCATGGGGAATGCTTTTAAACTCAAAGTAATGACCAAGATCTTCATAGCTAGAGGAATAACACTCAAAAATGATCCTCTAGGCTCCCTCAGAAACTCAAACTCAGCAACTTCGGGCAAGAATACGTTGAAATGGAATATTCTAAAGTGTAACTGGCCAGCACTCCCTCCCACCATTGATTAATAGTACACATCAAAATTATATATGCATCCAACATCCTCTCGATAGTCATCTTGGGTCCACATGCGTGATCTATAGTACTAGCTTGATCTAGATGCATATGTTGAAATCCATTCATATAGCTCTACTAGGAAGCAACAAAATAATGTCTCATACATATCATGGTATATGTTCTCTTCTACCCATCTACACGCATTGAACTCAGGTCCAATACTAAATCTTTGAGCAAACTTGTCCTCCATGCTCTTGAACCATGTTTCAACACTTTCTAAAGTTAGGCACTCTGTCATCACACATCACAAGGAAAATGATGCATGCCATTTCTCACAACAAATTTGAAAAGAGGTCTCGAAAATGAAACCAAGATGTAGTCATTTTTATGCCCTTTTAAAGAACAAGGAAATCCCATGTATGTCGGCCTATCACCCAGCGGGCACTCACCCGAGGAACGCATGTGCACCAAGCCCATCCTTTATGTGATTTGTGTGAGAATGAATTATTTATGATAGAAACTTAAGTGAAGAGACTAGAAATGAACCATATATTCATCTTAGAGATCAGAATGGGCTTCTAGACCAATGTATTTATTCAGATAAGAAAAGCATTATAGAACATAGATCTGAATCATAATAAAAAGGAAATGCATAGGGGTTTATACCCACTCATATGAAATATATATAAAACTAATCCATATAGATATAAGTAAAACTGGAACCACATATATCCATATTAAATACATTTGGTAATCACATTACATTCATTGAGGCTATCATAGATCCATATAATATTGTAGACTAATGTCATGCATCAAAACTGGACTTAAACCCCTCTTAGTACAAAGAAAAATATTTAGACCCATCCCCTTGATACATCATACTCCTACAGATCCTCTAAACCCAACCCATAGAACTATCACAATATTTATGCATAGCTTCGCCTCTTTCCATTCTCGATCTCTGTATATCTTTTCTTCTACTAAGTGCTTGTATATATAGCCTTAGCAAGCACCACCATGCCTTTTTGAAGTTGTAGATCAGGTACTAAGTTTCCAAGTGGTCCTCCATGGGAGCATGCTCCTTCAAATTTGAGCTCTCCATTCTTCGCCATGATGACCTTTTGGAATCTTCTATCACAAGGTATATTCCTTTTGTGGGCACCAAGTTTCAGTGGCACCTTATCCACTCTGCATGCGTAGTTAGGTCATTCTTTCCTCGTGTTCTACCTAATATGCCAAATATGGATAAGTCCCAATGTCTTTTCTCTACCTTATGCGTGTGCACCACCGGTTCTACTAAAACCTTGTAAAACCATGTCTTGCGCACCCTTCTTCATGTAGGCCTTATGCGCCCATGCACCTTCTTATACTTAGCCAATATTTTAGGGGCCCAATAGGTTGGCGTGATAAAAAATGGATGGCATCATCAATATTTTCCCATGCATTGGATAGATTATGAATAAATGTTTCATTTGATTGATAAACACACATTATACAAAATAAAATTACTAAAGATAGTCACACACATTATATAGAAAGGTGTTATCAAATAAATTTAGGGACAAATTACATAATTGTAATTGGGTTATTGATTTAATGACATCACGGACGTCCACATTGTCTTCCACATCCTTCAATATTTACAATATAGGCCATAATTCATCCTTCAATAGGTGTATTTTTACAATTGTAATATGCATTAAAATTGCTCTAAACGGTGCTAAGATTTTTGAGAAATATGTTTTGATTCATGGATCCTTAATAAATGGTACATTTGGTCATGATGCAATCTTCCTATATGAATATAAACTCAAACATGCCAACATTCAAGCAAAGTATGTATCGTAACAATTAGGGCATCATGTCATTAAAATTTGACATTCTTGTCAATGTCCACACATCAATAAATAGAAAATATTTAAAATAATAATCTACAAAACATTAAACAAAAAATGTTTCTATTTAATAAATCCTAGCATCCGCTACGCTTTATTTTTCTTTGGAACAAGGTTTAATCATTTTTAAAATTTTATTAAGATTAACATTTGCAGATCTAGTTAAAAATCATTTTATGATTTCAGGGAAGCCAACATGGATTTGTAAATCAATAAATATAACATGTTTTTGATTTATATGGTCTAGTGGCCACTAGGATTATTTTTTTCTTTAGAATAAGGTTCTTATAATTTTCAAAATGTATTTAAGATTAAACCATGCATAACTGGGAAAAAAACATTTTTTAATTTTAGGGAAGCCAACATCGATCTGTGAAACAATAAACACTATATGTTTCTATTTTTACGTGCTAGCGACCACTAGGCTTAATTTTTTATTTGGAATAAGGTTCTTACCAGTTTTAAAATGTTTTTAAGAATAAACTATGTAGATATGGGAAAAATCATTCTTTTATTGGTCCATGATCCATGATTGTCTCTTCACCCTTATGAAAAAATGTTTTTCTTGCAAAAAATAATTGAAAGAAATGATCGAGCATTGCGAATCTTTAAAAACTTTAAGGTAGTATTTTTATCCATATAAATACACAATACATTGTTAGATTTGAATTAAAGCATACAATTACAACTCAATGGTGTATTTGAAAGTTTTTAATGATCTACACATGTTCTTGTGTTCTCCTGCATGTTTCAACCATGTACATAATTAAGTGTAAATTTTTGAATCAGACTTATAGTTTCCATCAAATCTCTAGTATTTTGGGATTTTTAGAGTAATTTCTTCTTTGAATTTGTGTAACAAGAACCTTACATCATCGATCAAAAGAATATTATTTTCACCATAGACATTATCAAAAATGTCTACTATCTATTGAATAGTATTTGTTTTGAGCTTACATTGGTAGCATCCCCAAATGAACCTCAAGTGGGTATCTTGCAGCTAACTAAATGTTTTGATGAATATATACTTCACCATTGTTTAATCCAAAAATGAATACCATAAGGTAGTATCAAAATATTTTGATGTGGTTCTTATTAATTCAGCACTAAATTATCGTTCAAAGTATTATGTATTCCTAGATCTAAAATTTGGAGCCATATTACGAGGTTTTTTTTTGCCAATATCATAAATTCCAAACAACAAACCTTCGACTCCCAAAACTAGAATTTTTCAAGGCTTCCCAATTGGATCTATAAAGCAACCCAAAATTAATGTAAGCTTCCAAAAGTGATTAAAAATAGGTCAACATATTATTGTGATAATATTTTATTTGGGTAATTCACACAATCAAATTATAAAACTAAAATATCAACTTAAACACAATGAAGATATAAATAGTCCTAACTTTTAAATTTGTAATCTCAACATATAAAATAAAGAGTGACCATATGAATGAACAAATGAATATCATTGTAAATTTTTTTGAAACAATTAATAGTTACATAATTTTATTTGCTGCATTTTTTATGCCCTCTTCAACACTCAAACCCTGAGACAATATTTGTGATGTGTTTGTGTACACATTTTTCATAAACCAATTATCTTTGAAATATTTTTCTTCATTTGATTTCCTCCCCACCATGAAATTTTCCAGACGGTTTCACTTTGGGCCCTTTGTAATACACAATGTGTCTGTAGGTTTGAAAACAATATACTCTACTACCAAATATTTTGGAGATCTTTTAATGCAATTTCATCTTCTACACAAAATTTTTTTACCCAAAATAGAACTCGTTTGAATTCAACCACTAATTTTTTCAAATCCTTAATCATCTTTTCAAATTCGATGGAAGAGAGATAGCTAGACCAAAATCCCACTTCACATTTTTCTATCATTATCTTTAAAAATTCCTTGATCCCACCTCACAAGTTGATAGTATTATTACCGAACTTGATTGCCAAACCTTATGGGAATGGTTTCTTTCATAGAGGAAACCCTCTAAATATAAATTAAATAAATAATCCTTTTGGACAAGCTGCACAAAAGTAATTTTTCTCAATCATCCGTACTTTTATATTAACCAATTCCAATAATAAAATTTTCAGGTAGGTTCACACTTACTTGATTAAGATTATAGATTTTATTCCCTAGCATCCCCCTCTACAGGGTCTTGTGATGCATGTTCTATTTACAAAAAAATAATCAATTCAAAATAAATTTTAAGTCAAAGTAAAAAAATATGTGATACAAATTACTTTTATATAATGTTCTTCTCCTTATTGGACAATATTACGTAGATGTAGTTGTATATTAACTAACACTAGGCTTAAGCCATTAATTCTTGAACTATGTTTGGGTTCATAGTATTTGATGAGATTAGTGATTTGCTAATGGACAATATTTGTGCTGAAGTATTTTTTTTTCGATTCTCGACATTTTATTGTTAACCAATTTAAAAACATTAATCAATTGAAAATAAATACCATGTCAATGTAATTAAATTCATGATATAACTTTCTTCTATTCAATGAAAAAACCTTTGATGGAAAATATTACATAGATATTGATGTATATTAGTGACCACTACGCTAACCTATTATTTCCTAAACTATGGTTGGCTTGACATTCTTTGATTAGCTTAGTGGCTAAAAATATCCAACTATACAAAATTATTATTTTTAATTGTTTATGAATTAATATTTACCAATAAAACAAAAATTTACTCAATTCAAAATAAATCAAATTAAAATATGTATGTTAGCGACCACTAGGGTAATACATACTAACAAATAAAATTCTTCACTATAGGTTCCTACAATTATGAGGGGCTTATAAATGGTTTTGTTTATAGGTTCCTACCATTTTCTATCTTTGATTTTGTGTGTGATGTGCCAATAGCCTCCCCATTTGGCATAAAATATGTAAAATTTTTAAGTTTTATTAAAAATATGTAAAAAATGACAATCAAAAACTTCTTGTAGCGATAAATTTATAAAACGAGTATTTCCCACTTACCTTTTATAGATTCATTAGTTGTATAGTTAGTGACATATAGGAAACAAGTTGAATTGGTTATGACATGTTAAAAATGACATCATCTCCTTTGTTTATATGTGGAGAGGAAGAGATAGTGTATTCCTCTATTGGTTGGTTATCTGTATAAATATTGTATGTATTAGTTCAAATGCATTAAACTAATAGAATTGTTTAAAGTGATCTTAATCAACGTACCTTTTTTAAAATGAGAATAGTAATGTTTTAAAAACATTTCTTGATCATGCGATTCAGATATAAAAATTGCATATACACTTGAGTCAACCAAAACATGCAATGCAACATTACCACTTTGTAAAACATTATTATCGGAAGCGAGTCGAGTGAACATATGAGACCAAAACTCATAAGATCTCTCATAAATAAAAGGATGTGTCTTTCCTCGTAGTCTAATTTAACTTGTAGTCAAAAATTTATGTGGAATTTGGTCTATCCAATCCATGGCGATTTCTACTTTATCCCCATCATTAACAAATTGTGCACATCATTTATTGTGTACATAAGACATAAGCTCTTAAATTTCCACTATTGTCATAAAATCTATAACAACCTTCCACAACTAATTCTCCCTTGTCTTTAACTTTTTACATGTATTTTTTTACTGCCTCTCTTAACATTTTTGAAGAAGCAATAGGGAAGAGTAGAATAGTAACACAATCTAGCAGACTATATCCGAGAAGCGTAAGAAGGTCCATTATTGCATCAAAACTTACTACACTAGTTAAATTGTTAAAATATACAATCACACATTTTGTATTAAATGGATTAGTTGAAAAAATAGATGATATTATTGACTTGAGATGGAAGCTATATGCACATTTTTAGGTAAACTTGTCAGTTCCTTCCATCCTTGCTAGAATTTTTATTCCATTGAAATCACGTAGTTGTCTATAATTGTTTGAGCTACCACCAGGAGAACCTCTATCACTTCAACATCAATTTTTCCTTTTTTTTTTAATTTTTCACTTCCTCTAGAATCATATTTTATTTTTCCTTTATTCTCTTCTCGCATGAGAACACACAAGCTGGAGGTAGTGAGATTCATGCGAGACCCAAT
This sequence comes from Taxus wallichiana var. yunnanensis, assembly GCA_018340775.1. Taxonomy (NCBI): domain Eukaryota; kingdom Viridiplantae; phylum Streptophyta; class Pinopsida; order Cupressales; family Taxaceae; genus Taxus; species Taxus wallichiana. The sequence continues at coordinate 362,800,222 of CM031236.1, read as the reverse complement.
TTTTAATAATATTCTTTTAGGTGCATTATACCAATACAATATTACATGTATATTTACATTTTAAATATTTTAGAACTTTTCTCTCATTCTTCTATCATATTTTACTCTTTGGCAGTAATAATCAAAGTCTTCTCTATGCCTCCTGCTTTAATAGAGTCAATTATCCATACTTTCTCTCATTTCACATTATCTACTAGTAATGAAATCTCCTCATCATTCATTTCTCTTACATTTCTGAATCCATTCACTGTGAACATTGCTAGTGAATTTTCTTGAAAGTTAGGATAGTTATCCTTAAAAAGAGAATAAGAAATCCCACCTAATTTAAATAACTCAAAGGTTGTTGTCCATTTTGTCCATATGTCCTTAAGTAAAAATATAAATTTCATTTCATCAAAAATACTCTATGTGTTATCCACTTTAAAAATAGCAATACATTGCTTCTCGAAATGTTGCATTGAAAGAAGAAATAGTATATTTACTTTTTACATATTACAAAAATTAAATTTTAAGTACAAATGCGTTAAAATTAAGTTTCGTTACCCTCAACTTGTCTATCTTTGCGTTTCACACTCTGGGCCTTTGAGGACATCCTAGGGATCTCTAAATCATTCAATCCTTGTAGGGTACATCAAAAAAATTAGTTTCAATCAATTTTTTTACCTTGTTTTGTTTCTTCCAAATATGAACAATGTATTCTCTAGGCATTTTTGAAGACATAATGCAATCCTTTCTAAACTGCAACTTAATATGTAATGACTTTTATTTGATTTTAGAATTTGTTTTTAATACAAATGGTATGTTGGGAATCAAGAATGTAAAACCACACTTCATCCCATTTCAAGTCATCTGGATCCTTGAGTTCGACAAGTTCCTTTGTAGAATGTAAAAGGGAAGAATAATTGCATCCACGAGTGTACAAATAACATTAATAAACATTGAATGGAAAATAAGATCAACATTCTTATTACATGTATAAGATGGTATCGATATTTTGGAGGTACCACATGGCACCTAGAAACTTCAACATGAAATACATCACCATTGAACAAACACAATTTTAATTTTTCAGCGGTTGAAGATTCTGCTTCATCAAATATACAGGTTGTTTTATTCAATAATACAACTGATTTGTTATTATTTTTAGTCCCTTGCAAATTTGACTTAGAGATATCTATCTCTAATTTAGAAAAATAATAATTCCTTAGCATTGTAAATATCTTTACATGTTTTGGTGGAGAAATAATTTTTTTTATATTCAAATAATGACAAATAGAAGAGGTATTCTCGATTCTATACAATTTTTTGAATACCAAATTCATGCTATTATGAATTTCAAGGGCATTTTCACATCCATTTTTTTATTATATGAGCATCTCAGAATTCCAACCATATCTAGAACAATAACATGTCCTAATTTATATAGAAGCATTCATTTCAGTTCTTGAACAATGAAACTTCCAACTCCATGTTAAGAATAAAGAAATTATTCATTTTAACGTCAATGCATTTAACTTGAATACATAATTTTTTCTAATCAATAACTTCTTAAGTTAGTACCTTACCGACTTCATTGATAACGTCTTCATAAAAAAAAACCACAAATCACCGTGGTAATTTTCCAGGGAATGTATTTCTATAAATCATTCATCATCTCGATTTTATATCCTTTTCTCCTTCAATCAAAGGAATATGTATAAACAAAGTGTGATCAATGGAAGACATATTACGGAAAAGGAATAAATACCGTTTCTCAATAGTGCAATAAAAAGGAGGTGTTGTATCTTGATGTTATTATTTTTATAGTGTAAAATTCAATAGGAATTGATATTTATAGGTTAGTGGTCACTAGGCATAGTTTAACCCTCCTTTAGTTATTAAAAACAAGAAATCATTAATAAATATTTTTGTTATGCATTGAACTAAGTAATTTAAACAATTAATCACTATTAAATTTGGTTTGATTCAAGTTGTCAATTTGTTGCTCGAAGTGAAGACTAGCAGCCACTAGCATCTATATATTCTAGGATATCTCTTAGTCAATGTAAAAATAAATATTTAAAGCTTTAGGATAGAGGATCTAATAGTCGATTGATGGCTATCTTCCCATCACTATTAACAAAAAATTTGAGTTACACTACATCTTTGTAGAAACCATGAATCTAACATGGTTGATAATGGTTGAGAATTGAATATTTAATAATAAAAAATCTTTCATGTCGTGATGTGATTGGGTGTTGTAATTAGGTGCCTTTTATATTTCTCATAATATATATCATGTATATCACATAATTCAAATTGGATAGTATAAAGGAAAATTCCTAGCATCCACTAGGTTCAATTAGTAATTGAAAGTAATGGTTTACAGTCTCAAGCCTCAATAGTTTCTTATTTTACAATTAGTAATTGAATAAAAAAAAAATCATGGATAACCCTGATGTCTGTTAGGATCCTAATGGCGGCTAATCTACCTAGCAAGCGCTAGGATTAACATTATGTGTTTTACTACGTGTATTGTATTCTCTTGAATTTTCATTTTAAATTACATATTTTCAGGAAATTCGTAAATATTTTTCTTTTCTTGGAATATTTGTTTCTTTCTCTGGTCTTCAAACATCAAATAAATGTAGTAATCATCCACCCTAGTAGTCACTAGGATTTGAATATAGTCTTGTAAAATTTAAATACAATAATGGAGCATAGTTAGTTTTTCATCGAGTCATTACTACTTGTCCCATGTGTAAGACAACAAATATCCTAGTGGCCACTAACCTCAAGATAGTCTTGTAAAATTTAAATATAATAATGGAGCATAGTTAGTTTTGGTCAGTCATTACTACTTGTCTTGTATGCAAGACAACAAATATCCTAGCGGCCGCTAACCTCAAGTATTTGTGATTTTCCACCAGCGCTATGTAATTATCTTCAACCTTAGCGGCTACTAGGCTTTGAATATAATGTTAGGCTAGGAATAACATGTAATAGACTCCAAATATCATATTCAAATCAGCAGCCGCCATGCTTTGAATATAATGTTAGGATAAGAATAACATGTAATAGACTTCAAATATCATATTGAACTCATCTGCTGCTAGGATTAATTTTTTTTTTAATTACGTGTATTCAAGAAAGTCGTAAATATTTTTCTTGTCTTGGAATATTTGTTGTCTTCTCTTATCTTGGAATATCAAAAAAGAAAAATGCTTGGCGAACACTAAGCTTCCTGACTTCCCTTAGGTAGTTTCCTCTATATTTTTTTGAAATCCATTTTAAATTCGAGAATAAAAATCAGAATGATGAAGCCTTATGTATTACTCATTTGATATATTTTCATATGAGGTAATTCATGTTGGTTCATATCAAGGTAAATTCTTAGCGACCGCTATGATCCATTACTTATTTAAAGGAGTGGTTTTGTGCTCACTAGGCTCTCTTGTTTTTGGTTTCCAAAAAAATAGACCTATTAAAAATTCTTTTTCTACCTAATAGAAGTATATATTTTAAACTTGAAGACGCATCCTAATCATCTTGGACCTGCATATTTTGAGAAATGACCCATTAAAAAAAATAGTCCTAAATGATTTACTAAAAATTGAGGGTGAATATGAACACGAATCTTTCTTAGGAATAAATGATCTAAGTCCGTGAAGAGCAATGCATGTTATATGTTTACCAAGTATTCATTGATGAGAAATTTGGTGGCCTTTATACTCTATATTGTCAACGAATCCATTTTAACAACGAAAAAAACAATCTCAAAAAGTTTTTTGTCATTATTTGTAATTATATTATATTCGTTGGACTATCCCTAACTGAGCCAAGTCCTTGAATATATACCTTTGAGAAGGATGATGCCTTATGTATTTCTCATTTGATATATTATGAAAAAAATGTAATTCATATCTTTTCATATAAATAAAAACTCTTTGCGACAGGTAAACACCGTTAGTTAATGAAAGGGAAGGTTTTTCTATTGCTAAGATAAATAATTTGGGGTAATAAACATAGCCACACGGTTAGTCAAGGTTATATCATGGTATCAAAAGTATATCATAGTAGAATAAGTATCCTTGAATCTTGTATGGAAAGGTAGCAATGAAAAAAATAATGGGTGAGCCTCTTCTAGATGTTATTCTCATAATTAATAACTTGACTAATGAGTAAATTTTCAATAAAGTATTAAATGTATAAATTAGTAAGTTTAAGTGTTGGAAATTTTTTGGTCTCTAGCTAATGACTCGAATAGTAATTAATTAATTATTGCAGGAGAATCCCATATTACTCTTAACGCCACCTATTTTCACCAAAATACAACACCCTATGATATGTCATGAACTGTGGATGAGAAATTGGTGTATTTGTGTAACATGGGATTGTCTCAAAGTGTGGGACCCTATAAATGAGACAAACCTCTAGATAATTCTAGTTCCTCTACCCATTCCTAATGATAAAATTACTCCTAGAAGGGAAATGTGACTATCTAACACTAACCTATGATTCCAAGGAACTAGGAGAGAGAGAAATGCATGAAATTAAATTATACACTAAGGGAGGTAATATCACAAAGAACAAGGGGTGGATAGATTCCTAGTGAGTGAAAATAGGAATAAAATGAAGTAGGAGAGGGTAGAAAAAAGTGCCACAGTCCAAAATAACATTCAAATCCCCATTTTCATAGAGCACAATAGATTTTAGTCCTATAAGAAGAACAAAATATGCACAATATACCTACAATTCTAATAGAAGGAAAGGAACGCAATATAACTTGAGCTACGGAAAGAAAAAAAAATTGTTACTCAAAAGGATGCACAATCCATTACAAAGTATAAACAAGGAAAGAATCCTTTACAAAATTCTCAAATTCGAGGCCTGTAACTCACAAAAGCTTTAGAATTTTTTTGAAAGAGTTCCTTCACATTCTAGAATGTCTCCCCTCTCAAAATGAGGGGTATTTTACATTATATAGAGAAAAAACCTCAAATTTTCTTCACCAATGACATCTTGCATTAACTTCTCTAAAAAGAGGTATGGGAAGCCATAAAAATCCACTTCCCAATGGTACTTTTCTTACATGAAACAATATGGCAACATACCTCATTAAAATGGTTTTGAGCTACTTAGTACCACATTCATCAATGCTCAGCTGACGTGAATAATTTTGTGTTATTGGTCGGTAAAAAATCATCTCGAACAATTTTTGTTGTTGTCACCAATAACATTCATATATTTTACCAGCTAGTATCATTTTTGTTTACCTTCGTGGACCTTTTGTTGACCGTCAGTACACTTTCATGGTTGGCAATAAAATCCATACATGTTATCAGCTAGTAACACTTTTCCTAACCTTTTTCGACCGTTGGGTGAACTTTTGTTGTCAATCGGTAACAACTTTTTGTTGTCATATGGTAACATCCATACATGTTCCTGGTCGGTAGCATTTTTTTAGCTTCTGCGAACCTTTTGCTTGAACTTTTGATGAACATTTTCGACCTTTCGCTAACCTTTTGTGGACCTTTTTCCGACCTTTTCCGATCACAAGGTGCACTTTTGTTGTCCATCGGTAACAAGTTTTTTTATCGTCGGGTAACACTTTTCATTGTTGTCGATCGAAACATCCGTACATGTTTTCGGTTGGTAACACTTTTGTTGACATTTTTTCGACCTTTTCTTTAACCATCGGGTGCAATTTCATCGTTGGATGGTAACAATTTTTGTTATCAACTAGTAAAACTTTTCTTTGTTGTCATCCGGTAACATCCATACATGTTCGGTAGGTAGAATTTTTGACCTTCAGTAAAAAAATTCTTACCTTTCGATGACCGTTCTATTGAACTTTTGCTTTGACATTTTCGGACCCTTTTTTGACCTTTTTCTCACCATGGGATGTACTTTCCCTTTCAACTTTTTGTCATCTGGTAACACCATTCATTATTTTTAGCTGATAACATGTGTACATGTTACCAGCTAGTAGCATTTTTGTTGACCTTCTACGAACCTTTTTTACCTTTCAATGACAATTTGTTAACCTTTTCATTGAGGCTACATCAAATCACCTGATTTCAAATTTGTCAAGTTATCCAAAGTATAGGGGTCCAAAATTAGATAACACTTCCATCAAAAAGTAGACCTTGTTAGGGAAAATAATTCTTGTGTGAACAAAATTTCTTTTTATACTTCCATTAACTTGATTGGACCTTAAATCTTATCTATTAAGATAGCTAATAAATAGGAAGATTTTATAGAAAATTGAGGGACTGACCAAGCATTTTGTGATAAGATTGGTAATAAATATGTTGATTGGCCAAACTCATCACCTTTTCCAATAAAGGTTAATATTAAAGATGCTAGTAACCTTATATTAATTATAAGCATGTGATGGCATACTCACTCCATCTATTTATCTAGACATTCTTCCTTATTTTAAAACTTTTCAAGTTTCTTTCACAAGATTTCATTTATTCTGTAATGGTCAAACTAATGTTTCCTTTCATGTAATTCTCCATGTCGGTGCATGAAATGGGATTTTATACTAAAATTTCACGTTGTCGTTTGAAATCCATTTTTGGATTGAATAAGAGTAATAAATGGTTTCTATTGAAGGAGTTCTTGGAGATGATTATATTTCTCTGGAGGTACGTATGAGGGTGAATGCCGATGTTTCTTCAACCTTCATTTGTCATCTTCTTATCATATATCCAGTGAAGGATTGGGTTTTAGAGATGGGTAATCACTCGATCAAGCTAGCTTATAGAGTTAGCATGGAAGCAAAAATGGATAAAACCTCAAGTGTGTCATGGCCCTTGATTTATGATGTTTGTTATAAATAGGAAGGCTTTTTGGAAATGGATATTTTTCAAAGTTTTACAATCAGTTTGATGCTCTAATGTGTTTCATGTATGAAGTGTCAAAATGGGGCAAGAGATTGATAATGGGAGGTAGGTCACTCCACTTACCTGACATAGATACTATTTTTTCTCCATTGCAATCAGAACTAACACATTGGGATCTTCTTCATAGGAAAGGTCGTGAGGCATACAATTGGTTAAAGAGTCATGCTTCTGTTGGAAAAGAGAATATTTTTATGAAACCATCTATATAAATTGGTTTCAAGTCCATTAAGGTGGAGGTTACAGAGGTGTTATTCGATTCATATGAATAGTTATTCTAAAATATGTTAGGTTGTATCCTTGTTTTAGTTTTTATATAGCTTTGCTAGTTTGATTGTTATCTAATCATCATTTCTATCTTACTAGTCTTGGGTTATTTTGTATTCCCAACCACTTTTGTTTTTGGCATAGGCCCTTGAATATTTTCAACAAATTATTGTTGGATCATTTGGGATTTTAGACTGATCCTCTCATTGCATTTATAATGTAAAGGGAAATAGACCCTTCAACCCCCTTTGATTATAAGAAAACAAGAAATCATTAATAGAATTTTATGTGTTGCACTAAGTAATTTAAACAATTAATCACTATTAAATTTGGTTTGTTTCAAGTTTTCAATATTTTGGTAGAAATGCTGAAAATTTCATTTTGGAATATGTGTATTTAGGAAATTCGTTAAAATTTGTGATGTCATGTAATATTTGTTGTCTTTGAACATCAAAGAAATAAAGTAAACATCCAACCTAGCGGTCATTAGTCTTAGAAGGTTGTATTGTAAAATCCAAATATAAGAATGGAGCTTAGTTATTTTTTTGAGTCGGTTCATTTCAAATTATCATGTATGTAAGGCAATAACTACCCTAACAATTGCTAATATCAATTCTTTGTTATGTTACAACAATAGAATATAATAAGCTTCAATCTTAGGGCTCTATGTATTATGGAAAATCATTAATATTTATCTTGTCTTCGAATATTTGTTTTCTTTTCATGTATTGGAATATCCAAGAAATGACGTAAACATCCACCCTAGTGGTCACTAGTCTTGGAACATCATATTCTAAAATCTAAATATAATAATGGAGCTTAGTTAATTTTTCAGTCAAGTCATTACTAATTGTCATGTATGCAAGACAACAACTATCCTAGTGGCCACTAACCTCAAGTCTTTGTGATGTTGCAACAACGCTACTTAATAATCTTCGACCTTAGTGGTCACTAGGTTTTGAATCTCATGTGATAGACTTGAATATCATATTGAAATCAGTGGCCGCTAGGCTTAAAATTTCATTTTAAATTATGAGTATTAAGGAAAGTCATGAATATTTGTCTTCTCTTGGAAAATTCTTTTTCTTCTCTTGTCTTGGAACATCAAATAAATGTAGTAAGCATCCACCCTAGTGGTCACCAGTATTTGAATATAGTCTTGTAAAATTTATAAACAATTGTGGAGTATAGTTAGTTTTTCACTTGATTCATTGCTACTTGTCTTGTATGCAAGACAACAAATAGCCTAGCAGATGTTAACCTCAAGATAGTGTTGTAAAATATAAATATAGTAATGTAGCATGGTTATTTTTTCAGTCAAGTCATTACTACTTGTCCTATATACAAGATAGTAAATATACTAGCAGTTGCTAACCTCAAGTCTTTGTGATTTTCCACTAGAGCTATGTAATTATCTTCAACCTTAGTAGTCACTAGGCTTTGAATATCATGTTAGGCTAGGAATATCATGTAATAAAATTCGAAAAACATGTTATAATTAGAGGCTGCTAGGTTAAAAAATTGGTGTTGGAGATTAGTTTTGTTTTTAGTTTTCAGTTGATTCGTTACTCATTATCTTGAATGCAAGACAAGAATTATCCTAGCATCCACTAATCTCAAGTATTTGTTATGTTACACCAATGCAGTGGAATAATCTATGACCTTAGCGGTCACTAGGATTTGAATATCATGTGATAAAATTTGAATAAAATATTGAACTCAACGGCCGTAATGTAGAAAATTTTGGTTTTGGAATATGTGTATTCTAGAAAATCATTTAAATTAATCTTGTCTTGGAATATTTTTTTTCTTGGAACATCAAAGAAAGAAATTAAACATCCACCCTAGCGATCGTTAGTCTTAAAAGGTAGTATTGTAAAATCCAAATATAGTAATGAGCTTAGTTATTTTTTCAATCGGGTCATTACTAATTATCTTGTATGAAAAGAAACAAATATCCTACCGACCACTAATCTCAAGTATTTATTATGTTTCAACAATGATATTTAATAATATTTGACATTAGTAGCCACTAGGATTCAAATATCATGCTAGGATTTGGGTATCATAATACAAAAATATAAATTAGCTTGGTTTTCAGGAAAGTCATCACTAGTTGTATCATATGTGATTCAGTTAGTATCTTAGTGGCCGCTAATCTCCATTCTTGTTTGAATTAATATATTCAAGAAAATATTTAATATTTGTCTTGTCTTGGAATAATTGTTTCCTTGTGTTGTCTTGATGATAGATAAGCAATGTTGTAAACATCAAACTTAATGGCCACTAGCCTCGAAATATTGTATTTTAGAATTTAAACATTGTTACTTTAAATTCACTCATTTATCAAGTAAGTCATTACTAATTGTTTTCTACATGAATGTTTTCGAAAAAGAAGAATTATACCTCTGTGGAAGCTAGGTTAAACAAAAATTTCTTGATTGACTTTACAAAAAGGTACATAAATATACAAATACAATCTTGTATTAATATATTTCAAAAATTCTAAACTCAACCAATGATATGTAGCATAATAAAAAATATGGCATAGCATAAGGTCTGCAAAATGAAATATATGTTTGTAAATAGAATGATTAAAATTTATATTAAATAATTTTTACGAGTACATATAATGTTCTTACCTTTTACTAAACATAAAAAACTTTCTAAAGACATTACATTTGACTATTTATACATGATAAAATGAATATAAATAACTATATATATCTATGAGGTAATAATGTAAGCATTGAACATTAAAATAATTAATCACGACTATTTCTTTCATATTAAAAAATCATTAAAGGAGATCAAAATGGTCACCTAAACTATACAAAATCAAACCATTACGATTTTTTAAAAATGAATATGTGACTTGTGTTTTACAACTAGGGATAGATACCACCACTTATGGGAAAGAATAAACTCAGGAAGGAGAATGAAAAATATACAAAAATTAAATAGAGAGTCAGATAGAAGGGTTAAAAATGGAACTTGTTTAACAACCAAAAATACTTGAGCTACGGTTGAACATAAAAATGGGTTTTCAAAAAGAATAAATATTGTAAAATGGATTAAAATTTATTTGGTCATGGAAGATAAAACATCGTTTCAGATAGAGCAACACATTTTAACAAGGAGATGAAATGAAACTACAAAGGTGGTAGAGGGAAAGGCAGGGACGGATTGCGGTGTAAAACACAAGAACTAGGTGAATATAGAGCAACTGAAAGTGCCCACCATCTACTAAGGTACACATATAATAACATATATGATTTTGATAAATACATGTTTTAATAATATCGAAAAAATTATGTGCTTGATAATGTCTCATTAAAGTTTCGTATTCTCTCTTAAATAAACTATCTGTGAGATTCTATCCGTAACTTATTTTTCTTGTCTCTTTTGATTCTGTCCTTTGTGGGCCTCCTAATTTACACTCGTACCCATGATCTATCCACAATCACTATTTTTGTCTCGTTTGTGCACCCCCAAATGAGATTATAATCACTTCCTCATCTTTCCATTCAAAAAAATGGTGATGAATCAAGCACTCAAACCAGTAAATTAGTGCTTGCAAATGTTGTATTCTGATTTAAAGAGATTCCTTTCTATGATTTCAAAATAAAAAAGAAACCCTAATATATTTTCCGGTGTATTTAGTTTTTTCCAATACATTCAACGAAAGAAATTCCAAAAACTGAAAAAAGGGGGAATAGGAAAATTTCAAAATTTGAATTTCCCCTTCGTAAAGTGAAAGTGTGGGATTTTGAAATTTCAAATATTTGCATTTAATGCGGGGATATTGTGGGATACATGAAAATCAAATTTTGTGTATTAAACTTTGAATTCACCCATCATTAATATTTGCATTTAATTTGGGGGATATTGTGGGATACATGGAAATCAAATTTATTAATTTTACCTACTTTAGAAACAAGTGGGACAATGACAAATGTTTCTTTGTGAACTTGCATGGGAAAACGACAAATATTAATTTAAGCATAATAAAAAACCATTTAGAAAATATAAGTGAACATTTGTAAACAAAAATTTAAATTTTAAGAGAGTGATATACGCACATTTATTATTAATTTTAATCGAAATCAAATTCAATATTTTTAAATATAATGTGCGTTAATTCGGGGGATAGTGTGGGATATAAGGAAATCAAATTTATTAATTTTACTTTAGAAATAAGTGGGACAATGAAAATTGTTTCTTTGTGAACTCATGGGAAAATGACAAATATTAATTTAAGCATAATAAAAAACCATATAGAAAATAGAAGTGAACATTTCTAAACAAATGTTTAAATTTTAAGAGAGCGATATACGCACATTTATTATTAATTTTTATCGAATGCAAATTTGATATTTTAAAAATATCGTTTGTGTTAATTTTAAAAAATCCAACAAAATGTGACATCTTGCAAGTTTGAACCATTTAATTACACAATTATATAATTGACACATTTATTAAGAAATTTTTAATTAGCGATAGAATTAACTAATACTTTTACCTATAAAAATCCACATTATTAAGTTGTAATTGTAATCCATTAAAATGTTGACACATGGCATTAAATTTCTAATATATCTTATGATCATCAATATTTTGGTGTTATTTACGCCTTCCTCTATAAAAACTATAACATAATTTTACCATTCACAAGAATTTGAGAGTACCTTATATATAGGAAAGAAAATAGTGACATGACTAAACTCCATTAGAATGATATTTTTGTAACATTGAATTCAAAATAATAAATACTAAGATTTTATAGGGGATTAGGCTATTCTTTTCAATATGTGTTAGTAAAGAACTCTGCATGTCGTATGTTTTCCATCTATTTGTTGAGCAGAATCCTAGTGGCCGCTAGCCTTTACAACTCCTAGGTTTCCTTTCTAGCAATGTAAATAAATATCTCTACAGTTTTAGATTGCTAGTATTTTTCATTAACTATAATAATATATTATTGGCTATACAATCCCTTGCACAACCAAGTGCGGCACTACATACCCTTGAAAGATATCACAAATTCTATATTACTCATAATTTTTTTGTGTCTAACACATAATTTATATTTGTTCGTATCTAGTAAAATACTTTAATAGATTAAGCTCCATTAGTTGAATAATATCAATCAAACAGTTCATATTAAAGAAAATGCTTCACGATTGGTAAGCTCAAATAATTACTGAGAAAGGAATGATTTTGTGGAAAATAGTATTAAAATTTCCTATTTTGAACATAGCACTAGAATAACAAACCATAGTAATAGATATTAGCGGTCGTTAGGAATTTTCCATAATATATTTCGATGACAGATATGTGAGATATGGAAAAAATTTATTGTCAAAATCTATATAGGTATTTGCATAGTCAAGAAAAATATGGTTATTAAAAAATGTTTTCAGGGTGCTCATATAACATCATAATGAATGCTAGACACACACATTTTCATCTTTTATTTATTTACACATCGGTGGGCATCAATGAAATAGGTTAGCTACCACTTATCCCCATTACTTATTAAAATGATTAGATTAGTGGTTGTAAGGCTTAGTTTCTTTTAATTTTGAACATAGAGATCAAACAACGGTTTAGAGAAAATTCTTAGTGATCGATAAGGTCGAATACTTATAGAAGGAATGATTCGGAGGCAACTAGGCTAAACAATATCTTATTTCGAACATAGTGCTCTAATAACAGATCATAGTAATAGATATTATCAATTGCTAGGAATTTTCATAATATATTTAGATGATAAATATGTGAGATATGAAAATTGTTTACTGTCGAAAGCTATGGAGGTCTTTGAGAAAGTAATAGATTAGTGGCCTCTAGGATAAACTATTTATTAATTTCAAAAATAGAGATAAAAAATAGTTTGTATTAAAGAAAATGCTTAGCGACCGCTAAGATCGTATACTTAGAACATAGCGCTCTAGGCTTATTGTTTATTATTTATTGAGAAAGGAATAGATTAGCGGCCTCTAGGCTAAATTATTTCTTAATTATGAAAATAGAGATAAATTTTTTTGTATTAAATAAAATGCTTAGCGACCGCTAAGCTCGAATACTTATAGAACATAACGCTCAAAAAATAGATCATATGAATGGATAAAATGTAGTCACTAGGAATTTTTCATGTCGGTTCATATCAAGGAAAATTATTATCAACCGCTAAGCTACATTACTTATTAAATAAAGTGGCTTAGCACTCACTAAACTCTACTTGTTTCTATATTTTAAAAATAACAACCTAATAAAAATCGTTGTCTACCTTAGCAATAAATAAAAGAGTTAGATCATAGTAATAGAAGTACATATTTTAAACTTGAAGATGTATCCTGATCATCTTGGCCCTGCATGTTTCCAGAAATTACTCATAAAAAAAAATAGTCCTAAACCATTTACTGAAAATTGAGGGCGAAGATTAACATGAATCTTTCTCAGGAATAAATGATCTGAGTTTGTGAAGATAAATGCATGTTTAATTTTTACCAATTATTTTTTGATGAGAAGGCTATGCCTCTAGCCTCTATATTGTCAACAAATCCATTTTAACAATGCAAAAATAATCTCAACAAGTTTGTTGTCATTATTCATAACTATATTATATTATTTAGACTTTCCTGGAAGATCCAAGTCCTTGAATACATACCTTCAAGAAATATGATGCCTTATGTAGTTCTCATTTGATATATTGTGTAGAAAATATAATTCATATAAACAAAAATGCTTTGCAACCAGTAAGTGTTGCTAGTTAATGAAAGGGAAGGCCTTGCTATTGGTAAGATAAATAGTTTCTGGTAATAAACATAGCCACATAGTTAGGAAAGGTTTGATCATAGTATCAGAAGTACATCATTTAAACTTGAATAAGTATCATGTCCATCTTGGCCTTATATATCTTCTTAAAATCATCCTTCAAATCAAATATATCTAGACTATCTAACACATATATAGGGGAAGGTGAATAGTAGTATTATTGCTCGAGGATTAAATGACAAACTTCTATTACATTGATCTAATCTTACTAATATACTATTGTTTTATTTCTATTTATATGTTTTCTATTCTGAGGATCCCCAATTGTGTGTTTGATAAAATCAACAAACTTTTGTTAGCCTATCTCTGGCAAGGAACCGGTGAGACCAAGAAAATACCTATTGTTAAATGGGTCGACATTTCACTTTTTAAATATTATGGGGAAGCGAGGATTTTGAACTAGGAAAAACAAAATTTTGTGTCTAAGTGTTAAATTTGTGTGCAACCCCTCTCCAATCCTTGAAGCATGTTTGGAAAGACAACCATGAAAATAATGGGTGACCTTCTTCCATAGGCTAATCTCATAATTAATAATGTGACTAATGACTATAATTTTTGTATATTAATAAATGTATAAATCAATAAATTAAAGTGTTGGAACATTGTTGGTCCATGGCTAATGACTTGAATAGTAATGAATTAATTATTAGAGGCAACTCTCATATTATTGCTAATGTTGCCATCAAAAAACTTGTGTGAATAAAATTATTTTTTTATGATTTCATTAATTACATATTGGACCTTAAATATTATATATTGGGAGGCTACTAAATAGGCATATTTTATAGAAAATCAAGGGACTGACAAGCGTTTTGTGATAAGATTGGTAATAAATATGTTGATTGGATGGACTCATTGACTTTTCTAATAAAGGTTGATATTAAATACCCTAGCAATCTTGTATTAATTACAAGCATGTGATGGCATAGTCACTCCATATATTTACCAATCCTCTCTCCCTTATTTTCACACCTTATGAGTTTAATTCACTAGCTTTCATTTCATCTATCATGGCCTTTCCAATGTTTCCTTTCATGTAATTTTCCACATCGGTGCGTGAAATGGGATTTTATACCAAAATTTCACATCGTCGTTTGAAATACATTTTTGGATTAATTCATAACAAGACATTGTTTCTATTGAGGGATTTTTTGGAGATTATCATCTTTATCTTGAGAAACGTCTAAGGGTAAATGTGGAATTTAATTAGATGTTCATTTTCATCTTCTTATCATACATTTGGTGAAGGATTGGGCTTTGGAGATGGGTTATCACTGGATCAAACCATCTTATAGGGTTGGCATGAAAGCAAAAATGGAAAAAACCTCGAGTTCATCCTAGCCCTTTTTTAGGATCATTATAAACATGAAGGTTTGGTGGATGTGGCAGTTTTTTCATAGTTTTACAAATGGCCGACATCTAAATGCATTTCATGTATGGTGTGTCCAAATCAAGTGAGAGACCGATGGAAAGACCTAATTCGCTCTCTTGTCAACTTGGATGATATGTTTTCTCCATTATAACAAGAAACGACGTGTTGGGATCTTCTTCACATGCAAGGTCATAAGGCATACGATTGGTTAAAGAGTCGGGATGTTGTTGGAAAATAGCATATTTTTTTGGAACCGCCACAATGAAACTGTTTTCATGCCCATTAAAGTGGATTTTATAGAGGTGTCATCGATTTAGTTAGATAAGTTCTTCTAAAATTTGTCATTCTATATCTTTATTTTGGTTGATAAATAGCGTTATCAATTCCATTTTTATCGAATCATCATGTTTTTCTTATTGGTCTAGAATTTTTTTGTATTCCCAACCACTTGTGTGTTTTTTTATTAATGGAAAATAGTTTTGAAGGGACTATACCTTGTTTACAAAGAAGGCCAAAAAGCCAGATATAGCAATCAAAGTATCAATAAAAAAAGGATCAATATCCAGAATAGGCATTTGAAATCAATCGTAACCAAAAAGTTACATCAGGAGCAAAATAGAATAAGTGTTACAACCATACAGCCAGAAAATAGCAAAAATGATGGAAAAGATCGGTGCCTACAGTGAAAAACAACCTTACTTCTTAGTTGCTCTGGTGATTTTAGATTTTATGGTTTGTAGAGAAGTGAAGAGGGCCACCGTAGTCATATGGGTGGGGTCCTTAGTATCAAGCTTAGCCAAGGTTTGGCTGCTCTCCTTGGTCGTTCCCCACAAAGTCTCTGGAATCCCACTCAACATAGTGATGCTGCGAACATGTTGTTCCAGAAAATCACTGATAGCATTAAAAATTTCCATACTATGCTCATGGCGATCCTTGGCTCTTCCCACTCAATTGTCCAAGGAATTCAACTTTTTATAGATGTCCTCCACTTGCTGGTTATCTATCTCAGTACCCTCATCAATCTTCCTTTTCCCTTTTTTCTTGGTAAGTTGCGTCACTTCCTCCTTCAGCTTCATCATCTCCTTTTCAAGGTCATTCAGTCTTTGTATAGTGTTATTTTCTTCGTTTTGTGAGGCCTCTTCATGGCCAACACTGCTTATGTGTAGCAAGTTTTGTGCAACTTCCATATCCTTGCTACTGCGAAGGATTATGCTTGAAATTGGGGTTTCCAACTTGATCTTCTTCTATTTTCTTGTATTAGACTTGTGTGTTTGGTATAGGCCATTATGTTTTTTCAACAAAGTATTGATGGATAGTTCAGGTTTTTAGATTGACTGTATCGTTATATATTTAATGTAAAGGGAAAGGGATCCTTCGACCCTCCTCTAGTTATAAAAAACAAGAAATCATTAATAAATTGTTTTGTTATGCATTGCACTAAGAAATTTAAACAAGTAATCGCTATTAAAGTTGGTTAGTTTGAAGTTATCAATTTTTTTCTAGAAGTGAAGACTAGTGGCCGCTAGCATCTATATATTCTAGGATTTTTCCGTCAATGTAAAAAACCATATGTATAGATTTAGGATAGAGGAGCTAAAAGTGGATTGATTGCTACCTTCCCATCACTTTGTAATTTTTTTTGAGTTACACTACATCATTGTGGAAATCTAGAGGTCTTTACTATCGAAAGCTATGGAGGTCTTTGAGAAAGGAATAAATTAGCGACCTCTAGGCTAAACTTTTTTTAATTTCAAAAATAGATATAAAAAAATAGTTCGTATTAAAGAAAATGCTTAGTGAACTGCTAAGCTCGAATACTTACAGAACATAGCGCTCTAGGCTTATTGTTTATTGTTTATTGAGAAAGGAATAGATTAGCGACCTCTAGGATAAATTGTTTCTTAATTAAAAAAATAGAGATAAATTTTTTTGTATTAAATAAAATGCTTAACGAACACCATTATTAGGCTCCTAGAGCTTGAAAATTCCCCTAGAAGAGCCATTATTAGGCAAGTCACTATTAAATTTACGTTTTGTAAGATTTCGGAGAAGAAAATCTATTTGAAATGGGTAAAATCTAACATTTTTTCCTTTTAGTGGCCATATAAAGTTTCGGAACTCTAGCTATCTTGTAAATTTGTGATTTTTCTTTGTAGATGACATTATTAGGATTTTGAATCTTCTAGGATCTTGATACTTTTTGGTAATGCTTGGGTTATGGACCTCAATGGCTTAGTATTTTTTTCAATTCATGGTTTAGATTTCTTAACTTGGACACTGTTTGTAGTTTGTAATCTTATAACAATCATGCTTATGGAGGTCACACTTGTGAGTTCCATTTTTATTTTTTTGTTATACCGCCAATAAGCTATTAATAATTACATTTAGATTGAAATCTATTTTCTAGATGATAGCTATGAAATAATTCCAACTATTTTGTCGATCGATGGCCTAGTACGAAATCTAATGCGGGAGCATCTTCTCTCCAACAAGGAAATTTTGAGATTTTATACAAATTGGGAAATTTTGGATTGACTTAGACTAAACTAGGATTAGGGGATGTTAATAAATTCTTAATAGTCCCATTAGAGTGATTAAGTTAGTCTAAGTCCCTAAGAAATTTGAACTAGGAGGTTTCCCTCCAAAATGCAATTCAAATTCTTAAAAGGGCATTATGGTGGATTTTGGCTTGAAAGAGGAGTTTTAGTCATTTGTAAAGTTTGGAATAGGTATATTAAGGTCATAAATGTCCTAGGAAGTCTAATTGGGGTCATGGTGTTAGCCATATGGTCATGAATATTTCTTAGGGTTAGTACCCATGTATGTAAAAAGGATAATTGGGTAAGTGCATGAAGTTGGGGGGCCAAAAAGTGGAAAAAACCTTAAAAAATAAAAATGTGTACACATTCTATTATAACGCGATCATGTTTTAATTTCTTAGGTTTGGGATTTACCAAACCATAACGTGTATGTGTTATGTTTTCTATAAATAAAAAAATAGGCCCGAGCCTCTATCATTTTATCTCCCTCAAACGTGAGTTTTAGAGCTTAACCTGCCCTCGCATTTTGTCATTCAGTTGGATCTCAAGCTCAAAGGATCATTTCTGGATCATTGGGAAGATCTAAATTGATGATGGCACCACGAGAGAAGAGGTAGGAATAATTATTTTCTCAAAATTACATTGAAATATGATAATTATAGAGTAGAATTTGAATTGAATACATTTTTTTTATTGTTACAGTTCGAGGTCAAGGGAATCAACCACAACCAAACCCTACTATTCCTATCATCCCTCCCAACCCTCCCATAGTTTCTCAACATCCCCCTGGGTATTCAAGAATATTTAGCAACCCACATAGTTGAAAATAAAATTGAAATTGAGGATTTAATCAAAAGAATGAGGGATTCACAATCTACAAACCCCCACTACGCCTCTCTTGCAAACACATTGGAGGCATTACTTGCTCAAGTTGATGTGGAAATAGGGAAAATTGATCGTTGGACAACTTAGAAAGAGGGTTTTAGGGTTTATTATTCCAAAAAATAATTGATATGTGGACATAAAGAAAACATAAATTACAAAAGAACTCATATGCGCCTTATTCACGGACCCCTGCACTAATGTTATTCTTCCGTTGTCATGCAAATGGTTTCACATCCATTGGTGTAATAATAATTTGATGAAAAATATTTTTTTGGGACCAATGGTGGATGGTGTTTGATTTTTCACCTTGTAATAACAATGAGGTTCCATTATACTTTTTGAGGAAACTCTATTGTGAGTTTATCCTTAATGAGATACCAAATTATTTTGATTTTCGAGATTTATAAGGCCGAGGAAAAGGATCTACACAGGATTGACTAGGTGCGCAATGTGCACCTATTCAGCAGGGTAGACTCTCTGCACAAAATCCCCCTCACCCTGAGACTGTCCCTCCAGCAGTGAAGGAGATAGTAGAGATTGATACACTCCACATGCTTCAAGGGATATTTACGACCCTTGTTCGATATACAAGAGAGAATTATGAGCCATATGCTCATGGAGGTACACAAAGTATTCCCTCAGGGAGTACTAGCATGAGGCCACATCTTTGCTCGTTATGTGGTAGCATATGTTTGGGGTCCAAGGATGATGATACTTTCATGCATACCTGATTTTAGTGGAGTTGGTGTTAGGGATGCACATGATAATGTCACTAGGTTAGATGCATTTTTGAGTGTGACATTTACATTACAAGTCATCGGCATCACCTTCACGAGGTATTTTTATGTTTTATTATGTGTGTTACAAAATGTTCGAGTACTTGATTTAGTTATATATGTTAAATGTTTGAAATAATTGTATTTGTACATATACATGCATTGATATTAAAGCATGTGGGAGGCGCATCTTCATCCCAACCATAGGTGGTGAGCACCATGCGTACACATACATTCATAGAGGTAATTTAGAATTTTAATTGTGTAAAATTTTCACATACATGTGTGTGTGTGTGTGTGTGTGTGTGTGTGTGTGTGTGTATTAGTTTTGAATTCAAATATATGTATGTTCTTGTATTTTCATCTAACTCACTTGATACATGTTTGATAAATATGTGGAATTCACTAGACACCCCACCATCTCTGCAACAAGTAGAGAAAGGTGTTGCCGCTGCGATTTCATCTATGTAGAAACTCATTGAGGTATTCAAACAACATGTAAATTTTGTTAAATTACTCGTGTAATTCATATTATGTTAAATTACATGTTAGTAATGTATTTCATTGTATAATTATTAAATTATGTTAATAATGTCCTTCATTGTGTATATGTAGGAGTTACCTATGACAGGTAGCAACCCTATTCATTTGATTCACAGGCATGGCGGGGTAAAAACAATAGTTCTATATTGATAAAATTAGTTAAAATATTTTCATTACACATACATGTACTTAGTTCTATTTTCGCTAATTCTGATGTTAGATTTTCTGATCTTATGTGTATGTAGGGAACTTCAACCCCCTCCATTTTGACTTTGAGGGCACAAAATCCTCCATCTCATCATCTTTGTACCCCCATTCGTACTCTAGGAGCTCCTGATGACTCATCTGAGCATGAGATGTAAATTTGATGTGATCGAAAACTTGCGGTAAGTTTGTGTATTTATGTAAATAATTTCATTCTAGCATGGTCTTAAATACATGGTGAAAACATATATAAATTAATTTTTGACAAAAATTTTTTTTGCATTTATAGGTTCATCTACGGTGAGTATTTCATGAAAGACTACTCGTAGCATGGGCTCGGACGATCCAAAGTAATCTCATAGATCTCCATCTTAGTCTAAGGGAGGTCCTTCTTCGAGCGAGGCTAAGAGAGGGATATATTTAGATGATTAGGAAATATATATGTCTTACATGACATTTGTTTTGTATGCATATGTGCATGGCATTGTATGTAAGCCTATATTGTATTTGAACTTGATGGTTTATGACCTATTTGGGAATTTTTATATTTATTATGCACATTAAAATACTATTTGTATGAGACCTTACATTTCTGATATTATTTTTACATGAAACTAATATGATGTGCACTTGACAATATTTAAGACATTATGGATTATTTTTTCATTTATTGGTGATGCACATGTACTAGCATTTTCAATGTATAATACGCATCAAAATTTGGAAATCAATATTTATATAATGTATGTATATAAAGAGTTACCTAATCGAGTAATTATTCATTAAATTTATCAATGTGTATATGTTTATTTACCTTCCTTGTACTTCTTCTTGCTCATGGTCTCTTTGAACTGGTTCTTATCTTATCATGCACCTACTAAATTCTTGAATGCTTCTTATTCTTATCCCCTATTAAAACATCGAGATTCATCAGAATTTGATGCCTTTTATTTGTTGATATTTTGAGAATGTCTCTCCATATGCATTACTCCAATGCTTGAGAATGTCTCAGATGCAATGACATTCGATTCACAATCAATGATTCTTGATTGTCTAATCTGTCTAATTCATGTTATTACCTTTAAATCTATAGGCATTTCAAGTTATTTGAAAATCACATCACACCCTTCACTAGGCTTGATGACTACCCCTATATTTTTGAAGGAACTTTGGAAAGCATCCATGGTTTTATCATAGCATAAATTATTAATGAATGGAAGGTAACTAAAGCTGTAGGCCAATGACTCCCATTTAGAACTAAAAACAAATATTTACTAGGTGATTGATAACTCCCATGTGTTATTAAACATTCCCCTATAAAATTAATTCTTAAGCTAATCTATTTATTAAACAATAACTCTCGGATGAGGTGTCGGATCTGAAGAGATGTCTCTAGGTCCTACTGAGTCCGAGAAATCACATGTCAAAGATATAACATGTTTTGGTCTCATGGATATTAAGGGATTACGCTTGGACATAAGGTAGCCCAAAAGCACAAGGACCATAGGGAACAAAAAAATCCTCCACTAGCATTCACCATGCCATCCAGATGTGTTAGCGTAGACAGTTTGGTCCCACGAGCTACCGTTTGCAAAATACAGTGTCTGGCAGCTTTACACTGACTCAAACTACACTATTTCATGTGTTTCCAAACAATAGGATAACAAGAGAACCGAATTGAGATGGATAAAACTATGAGAGGATTTTGTATAGGGCCTCAACATGGAGGTTTCAGATCTGATGAAATCTCTCTAGGTGCCACGGAGTCGAGAAATCACTTGTCGAAGATATAACGTGTTTTGGTCTTAGGGATATTAAGGGACTACACTCGAACAAGGTAGCTTTGAAAAGCATGGGGAGCATATGGAACCAAATAAAATCATCCACAAAAATTCATTGAGCTATACATATGTGTTGGCGTAGTCGGTTCGGCACCAAGAGCTTCCATTTTTAAAATATAGCATTTGACATCCTTACACTGACTCAGACTACACTATTTCATGTGTTTGCAAAAAAAAAAGGATAGTGAGAGAACCAAATGGAGATGTATAAAACTGAGAGAGATTTTTGTAGAGGTCCTCAATTTGGAAATTTTAGATCTAAAGAGATGTCTCTAAGTTCCACTGAATTTGAGAAATCACCTGTCGAAGATATAGCATGTTTTGTTCTCAGGGCTCTTAAGGCACTATGCCTAGATGAGGTAGCCTGATAGCATAGGGAGCGTAGGGAACTAAAAAAATCCTTCACTAGCATTCACTAGGCCATCCAGATGTGTTGGTGTAGACAGCTTGTTCCCATAAGCTACCATTTGTAAAATATAACGTCCAATAGCCTTACACTGACTCGACTCAACTACACTATTTCACGCATTTGCAAACAATAGGACAACAAGAGAACTGAATGGAGATGGATAAAACTTTGAGAGGATTTCATAGAGGCCCCAACGTCATAGTCTTTAAACAACCAAATGTTTGATTTTTTAATAGGATATCATCGAAGCCAAGTTCTAGTGACTACCACCGACCTAGTGGGATACTCAAGATCTTCACCATTAATGACTTTGGAAGTCAAATTTTTCCCCTCTACACAACTAGATAAGAAGTAGTTTGTTCCTCTTCGTTAAATTGTGTCACAATAAGCTGTAAAAATATGCCCTACATCACAAAGTAAAAATGAATTCAAATTTAAAATACATTAAGAGTTGACCATTTAATAAATTATAAATCTAAAACATGACATGCACATATATGTATGTACCTTCTTACACTAAATTAGAGACTGGTCAAATTCAAGTGATGTTGTCATTTGATCTAAAGACCCTACAAGTTATAATGGTCATAAAAATTGATGATTGTCAAGTGGAATTACAGGTCTATAAGTCCATTCATCGCCCACTATTGTGACTCACATTCATTCCATGAAAAATCAATGCATGATATATAAAAACATGCCATGCACTTAGTATAAATAGTCCAAGCATTTTCATTTGAACTACGAAATGAGTGCATATCACTTGATCCTACAACTATCATACAATCTTCAAAATTTTCTAGATGTTTTCCTCTTTCAACCAAAAATATCTACTAATTTTTTATCGCTCTTGAGATTCATGGCCCGTATTCTTGACACACCAATCAACAATATTTTTGCATCTATAACTTTAGCACCATCCTTGAACTTTAACTCTTCTCTTACAAGTACTCTTTTCACACATGCTCCCGCACCATCATGCTCTCCTTTTCCATGCCCTACCTCTCAAGTAAAACTCCAAATATGTTGTACATTTTTATTTTGTATCCTTCTTAGCCAATAAAACATCTATGCATTCTTGAATTGGGATGTGTAGTTATCTGACCAAATGTAATGTTGATAAAAAATAATGTTCCTCTCATTAAAGTTCACATAAAGCACCTGGAAAAACCTTTGTACATATTTTGTAGAATGTTTCTGATCATCACTGATGTAGAAATGATACTCTCTTAATATTTTTAGATCTTTCTTAGTGCTTTCCGGAGAGTGCATGAATGTTATATGCACGAAAATAGCAACTTTCATTGAGTTATAATATTGAGACTGAACCTCCATTTGTGGCTGCAATGTGCAATTCTCTATGAAGTAAACTACTGAAACAATCATATGAAGTGGGAATGTGTCCTTTCTTAACTTGAATTTTTCATCCAACCATTGAGTTCTATGTCTGTTCCTTGCATACTCATAAACAATTTCCTCTCTGAATTTGACCATATATTTTGATACAGTTAATTGTTTTGCAACAAGCTCACACCTCTTAGATTTTTTCCATATTTTAATTGATATGCCGCCAATTTATATTTGCTAAAACCAACCAATTATTTTCCTATTGAATCTGTACTCTCCTCATGGATACAACTTTTCAAATTTGGCAAGCCACCACATACATTGTACATTCCATCCAAACATGCTTTGTTATAAAAAAATTATCTAGTTGATTTTTCACAAAATATTGTCGAAATAAATTCCCTTGAATATTTTGGTGGGAAATTTAATCCACACTCCTGCAACATGATGTCAGTATGCAAAAATGACGTAAATGACAAAAAACATCATAATGCATTGAAAATTCAACATGTTGCCTGTAATAACAAGTGGTACATGAGTGATTGATTTTCACATAAAAGGGTTTGCTCATTTCAAAGAATCTTTGGCTAATTTTAATTTGTGGATTTTCATTCTTAAACTTAGAGAACAATTGTGTTTGAGTCATATCTAAGAATTTTTTTGCACACGATTCATGATTACAAGAACCTATTCTTATTTTTACTATATCTCTTCTATTCAGTGACAACCTTGTGTTATCATTCCAAAATTTTACAATTAATTATTTTAGAATATCAGATGTATTCTTGTCTTTCCATGGAAGTATGCTAGAGAAATCCCAATAGTTAGTGTTATTGACTAACTCAAGATGTTTACGTCTCTCTATTGCTTTCATTAGTGTTTTTTTGTTTAGCTTCAAAGCACTGCTTGTTTTTCTAATCAAGTGTTTATTAACTATTTTATCACTTACTATACAATTAGTAAGTGCACGCCGTGTAGCATTACTATCTTTGGTGTGTCTTTTTCCACCTACAATTTGGTATGCTTTATGTATGTTTTCAAAAATTGACGTATTTGGATAAGCAAAATTAGATGTTCTTAACCCTATGGTCTTCATTATAGGTCTCATTTTAATTAATTTCATCAATGTAACAAATAATCGACATCTTTGTGTGTCAATTAAATTCTCAAAGTAATTTTCCCAAATTCCACTAGCTTTTCTTCTCATATTTATTTCAGAAATTGTGTAAGGCATTGGTTTTATAATTTTTTCATCAATTTCAATTAAGTGAATTGGTTTTCTTCACAAAATGGAAGGAGGTGTTCTTAGAGGTGAAGTTTCGTTTATAATTTTACTTTCTTCATTCAAGTGTTTTCATATAAATTTTGGGGTTCACATTTGGATTCTTAGGTAAGGATTCAACAATTGAATTCATATCAATTTATTCACCCATACCAACATTATGATTCAATTAAATATCATTATTCTCTACATTTTCATTATGTATTTCCTCCCCATTTTGTAATACATTAGCTACATTTTATATAGCAGATGTACCTTGCCCTGCATGAAGTTTTTGCATTCTCTTCAATTTATTTATTCTCATCTCTTCCAATTGCTTTGGTGTCTTGTTCTTGACTTTCCTCTTGTCCTTAGCTTGAATTTTATCACCCATGATTAGAAAAATTCAACTAGTGGGGTAGGGGAAAAAATGAACTACTAAAAAATCATGCAAGAATGTACAAAAAATTGCAGACCAAATAGAATGTATGCAGAAATCCTATGAAAGAGATGAAAGGGACATTGGGGGACCACAATATATAAACAAAGCATAACACATGCATTATGATTTTTCCCTTTTCCAACACATGCCTCAAGGCTTGGGATCTGGTTTGGATCCCCAAGCCTGAGGCATGGACCTGCACAAACACAACAAACCACGTGTTTTTGTAGAAAAATGCAAAAATCCAACTTCCACCATGATAAATCAACATCAAATGATCGATTCATTTTTAAAAAATTATACCATAACGTAAATTTTTTTTTCTTATTTGTATAAATATTATTTTTCAATTTTTCTAACAAATATAAGGTTTCCATATTATTTATTTTCTAACTATGCCTTTTTATAGCTATTTTTTGAAGTTTAAACATGTCTATCTTTTTGTCGTGTATCTTTTTTTTGACTCATCGAAATTGAATAAAAGTTTTTTAGGCACAAACTAGGTGTAATTATATACATATTAAAAAAACTAATTTTTGATATTTTTGAGGTAGTTGGGGGGTGGCATAGTCGGAGCTCTGTTATTTTCATAACATAATTTTTTGGTACTAGAAAAATCATAAAAAAAATGACTCGCAAAAAAAATCTAAAAAAACTTCTAACACAAACTAAATGCTCCTAGCTATCTTTTTATCAAAGGGTTTTCAAAAATACTAAATGTTTCTCAAAAAATGATGGGGGCACAAAAGTCACTCTATTATGTTTTTTAACAAAAACAAGAGCATCTATCAAGTATTTTAGTTATTTTACCCACTTAAACTTATCTGTTTTCAATAAAATTTAGTACTTAGAAACTAGACTCAAAATTCTACGATTCATATTCGTACAACATCTTGCAAATTTGAGTGTAACTATTTCGAAAAAATCATTCAAGTTGAATTTTTTTATTTTTGTAAAAATGCATCCACTTAAGACCCCTTTTGGTCCCCCAACTTGGTGCACTTACCCAATTATGTGTTTAAGGAATAAGAAGGTCTCAATTGTGAATTGTACCTCTCAAGAAGGATTTAAGAACCTCATATGTAAAAAAATGAAGTAGGGAGAAGGAGATATTTATAATGGGATTCCTCATAGAGGAGGAAGTGAGGGAGAGAGGATGGTTCCTAAATGTTTCAGAGGAGTTTGGAGACATTTTCTAAACAATTTTAGGAATGTATATAATAACTATGTTTTGGCTTGATATCATTGTTCTTGCCTATGAGGAATTCTTTCTTTGCTACATAAGTTACATAAACCTATGATTTCCTTTTATGCTTTCATATCCAAGAATGAAAATTGGAGAGATTTTTAAATTTCATTGAAATATCTATAATGGTGTTTATTGTGCATGGCATGGCTCTTCTTGCAAATTGTTGATCAGACTATAAATACAATGAAACTGTGTACACCAAGACTCAATGAGGGTAAGTTATTAAATACTGAAGTATTTTATTAATGATCATGCAAAAAAATTTTGATGAGGACATATTAAAGTCATTCATATAAGATACAGTCTTTGGGAAGAAGGTTCATGAGATTCATAACATCTACAATCAAGAGAGAGAATAATACTCAAGACCCTCTTTTGGAAGGTGGATGATGTTTGTTTAATAAAAATATAATAATGAACACACTTCTTGTCAAAATATTCATTTGTCAGTTGATGATATTAACCAACAGGAGGAGATTAGGTTTATAAAGGGTTTCCATTTGGATAATATGACTATTTTTAGTATCACAGACTAGTTTTGTAGCATGAGGACACTAGAAACACATATTTTCCTTGAAAATAACTCACATTTTCCCATTAGTGGAAAAAGAATATCCTTCTTATAATTTAATTATTCCTTCTTATAAATTTTAGGAATTTGAATCGAAGTGTACTAAATTTAGAGCCACATTTTTCTCAGGTTGTAGATGTCATGGAACTAGGGCTTAGCTTTTGAAGCACTGAACTATTGAGTTTTGAAGTAAAATTTGGAAGATAATACTATGGGATTGTCTAGATCATAATTTTGTAAGAATTTGAGGATTGCATTGGGTATATTTGAAGTTATTTTTACTAGTTTTCTTATACAGACTATCACCATCTTAAAGACCTAAATCAAGAACTCCATTAATAAAGGAAGTAACATTTGGGAGTGGACTCAAAGTATGAGAATTTATACACATAAAGAACTAAAAGAAGGGTTCTTAAAAATGTTTTCTTTTCATAAATAAACCTCGTACAATGCTAGATATTCCTGATAGTTCTTGGAAGAAGACCTAGTAAGGATTAAGAGGAAAATTGCAAGAAGGGAGTTAGTAGGAGTTGTATAAGGAATGAATTTATCATATCTTACATACATATTAGGTATGGGAAGAGTACACAAATGGATTTGGTGAGTCTTTGAGGATAGCTTCAAAAGTATACAACCCAGGTGTGAGCAAGAAGGGTTCTCTTATGAGCATTAACTAAGGCCAATTTTAGGAGACCTTGAAAAGTTTGATGAAATCATTGTCTCTAATTAGTTATTACATGAAATAAATTGCATTGAGCATGTGGAATAGGTCATGGAGAATCATGGAGGTCAATGAATGTAAAATATAAATGTTACCAACTTGGGAGCAAACACCAAGACACTAAGGGATAAAAGATGAAGGTGAAAAAGTGTAAGTGGAGACTTTTCAAGATTTGAAATCTTGTGACGAGATAATTGGGCATAATCACATGTTACTAGGACTGGCATGAGGTTTGTGAAAGGTTTTTATTTCTTGAAAGACCAAAATTATACATATTAAGTCTTATATCAGTGGAATAAGACCTCTAAACCTTAAAATTAGAATAAATAAGTGCTAAATACCTGGATTATGCAATGAATGTATGAAATTGGATATTGACAACATGAAGAATGAATGCAAAGGTATGGATCTCGCATCAAAATCCTAGGTACCTCTCCAATAATAAACTTTCGGATACATTCTAGGATCTGTGGGGGCTTTAAAACATCTTATGAAATTGTAATTCATGTCCTTATAGGATTTTATAGAGCATAAACAAGAATTCAAACTTCTATGAATGAACATTATATTGACTTGATGATTCATCTCAATTATAAATTCAAGGAATTTGAATGGAAATAGAATGAATGGGTTTCTTCCATAGGAGTTTGGAAATATGTGGAGTATAGTGGATATGTAAGTTATTCATACTAAAAATATAATTATTTAACTCCCAAGGTCATGTTTTTGGATCTATATGCTATGTATTTTCATTTCAAGGAAAATGTAACTTAGTGTGCTTGTTTTCAATGTAGATATCTTTATGTCAATTGATTAATAGGTCTTATTCCTCAAGAGCTTAGACAGTTACATAAATTATTCTCATTGTATATTCCTTTCATCTATACCTTAAATGTAAATTTTGGGCAGGCTTGTGTTGATGTTCAAATAATATTGGAAATGAATCATATGCAGGATATTGAAAAATAACAATTTATCAAGGGAAGTGTTATTGTACTCTAGTCAACTATTTCAGCCATGATACATTGTGAGGATTCCTTTTTCCACATGTTTCTTTGTGAAGTTTTGAAATATATGATTTGTAAATTTAATTATCTTTCCCTAATAATAGAAGATACTATAAATGGCTCTATTTCTTTTACAAAAACATCTTTTACAAAAACCTCTCCTACAACAATTTTTCTAGGGAAATTCCTGTCATTAAAAACTTTTCAAGTTTTCCCCCATATAGGTGTAGATAGAAGCACAAATTTTATCTTCAAACAATTTAGTTTTGTTTTTTATGGTTTTTGGATACTAGCAATTAAATAATGTAAGACATAGTACTTGTCTTTTAAATAGATCAGGTTCTAGACACTTTCTTCTATTGTTATAAAAATTTGGAAAACTTGGATATGTATGATGTTGTGTAACAAAATTGTGGCCCAATGAAATGAACAACATCCATATCAAAAATGATAATTGTTTGCATCTTTTTGTGTTCAGTACTATTATTGTGCATGATTATAGCTCTGTATCATTCAAATCATCTAAATGCATTTACAAAAGGCTCTACAAACAAAATGGAAGAAGGTATTAAAACTAACATGGATAGACATGATTTCATATTGTATAGATTATCCGACAACAAATTAGAAAGAAATATATTATCACAATTTCTTTATTGACACATCTATTTGTTATATTTAGGTTCTCCAAGGTTGGTCATCTTGCACATGAACATGGATCTTTACATGTACGATGACATGGTGAAAATAACAAAAATGTAAATGAGAAATATGTAATTGGCTATGGTGCTACAAACACTATTTATAAATGTTATCTAAATAATTCTAAGCCAATTTCTATATAGAGAATGCACATTCACTACCCATAAAGCTTGCTTGAATTTGAAACTATGTTGTAAACAATTGGAAGCATCAAGCATCAGAATCTTGAGATTCTCGCATGGATATTCACTTTATCCACTTGGAAACCTGATGTTTTAGTATTACATGGTAAACGAAAATCTATGGGACATCCTACATGGTGATTAAAATGATTATGTTATGACAAAAAATGGATTTGTATATTGTAGATTCATATTTTAAAATAGAATCATCCAATCAATCTCTAACCTTCATATTAAAATGGATTGGTGGAAAATCTAACAAGTTTTTATTAATTTATTTCCATATATGATCATCAAATAATATTAAGCTAGACCTGGAACACTCGGATAAAGATTTCTCATGGCGCTAAAAATGATAGCCATATCTTCATCATGACTATAACCCACACATTGTTCACAGGGATGTGAAAACTTCTAAAATTATTTTGGATTATAATTTTGATGCACATTTTTCAGACTTTGGCATTTCTAAGTGCATTTCCTCAACCAAAAACCACACCTCTACCTATGTTATGAGTAGCATTGGTTACATAAATAAATAATATGCAAGAACATCAAGGATTAATGATAAATATGATTTATACAGCTATGGAATTGCTCTTTTGGGGTTGTTTGATGGGAAGGAAGTTGTGGCCAATAACTCAAATCTTCCAAAGTTGGTAAGATTTCTATTTTTTAATTTTCATTTGGAGCTTACACTATACATTGTTTAAGTATTTTTAAGGTTTGTTGTTTGGAGCATGGAACAATCAAATATGGATGGAATTATCTTTGACATTGGCAAGTGAACCCAAATTTTATAAAAAAACAAACAAAAAAACATTAATGGAAATTGTTGATATAATAGTTGAGCAATTGACCTCTAGTAATAATTACAAGAGGTATTTGGATGGATATGTAGATGGTAAGCACAAAGATGTTCCGGGAGCACAAGTTGTGCTTCGATAGGAATTTGTTTGTGAAATTTAGTGAGGTGATATCAAAAACACTATTTGACTAGAACGAGACTTAGATGGTGTTGTGATGGAAAAAATCATCCCCAAGAGTCCTTTCTATCTTGGGGTTTTATTTTCTCAATGGATGAGCCAATTTTCAATTAAACTATGACCAATGTTTCCTGTAACAACCCAGATATTTTCCATAATGATTCATACCACTCAAAACCCTTAAAAATGATAAAAGTGTGCCCAAATTTCTTTTTGAAGGGAAAAAATAGGGTTTTAGGCATTTTGTTCCTTTTCCACTTTCAGATTAGGATTTTTTTCATTATAGCTAAATCAATTCACTTACAATACTAGTATTAGTACACTCTTCTCGCTACTAGTTTCTCGTAAATACTAGTCTATACTTTGGTAGCACCTCCACTTCTACTTTACTCAACACTACTTGTATCTAAAGAGGAAGTATTGTTCAAGAGGAAATAAATGTATTCATTTTTTGTTTAAATAAAATTGTCCACAAGAGCTGACCACTCCTCATATAATATTTACAAATGCATATGTATGAATCAGTAAAAACTTTGAAAGGTACAGATAGAACCTTTCAATGTAAATATCATGACAGATTAGTTGTGATATTTTGAGCTACTTATATCATCACAAAACTCAGAGGATGATGGCATATACTTTGAATTCATAGGCATAAGTAGCCATTTGTTTTACAAACCTACGTGCTCGGTGAAGTGAAGAGAAAGGAGACATGGAGTAGTGTATATACATCTAGTTTAAACATACAAAATATTTTCATATTTATTGTGTTATCTAAAATATGCATCGTTGATTTTGATTTTAGAATATTTGAAAATGATATTCACATCAAAGTCCTTAAGAAAATCAAGGGCGACACTTTTACAAGGCTAAGAGAACAAGATACAAGAGGGATAATTGTGAAAATAATTAATAGAAAATTACTATACCACTTTAAGGGTTGTAATGTAAATGTAGCTCATTCACATGAACCAAAATTGGGGAAAAGGTATTTGTATTTATTGACTCAAAAAGAATACACTTTTGGCACAATGAGTCTTTTGATTGATGTAAACTACAAAATATCGGTTCAATGTATCTCGAGGGTGTAGGATTGCATTTATCAAAAACATTTTTCTTCCATTATTTCGAGGATTTTTTTTTCTTTCTCACATAAATGACTAATCGTTTGTATGGAGAGTGGAACAATTTACAAACATGAATTCTACTATCTTTCACGGTAATAGAATTTTCGATATTCATAAACTCCTAAATTTGTTGTTTTCTTTGAATGATTATCTTAGAGATATATTTTATAATAATAAACACTAGTGAACTTAATTTCATGTACAATATAAGAAAACAATACTTGAGTTGTTACAAGGTATATTTCGGGGTGAGAACGTAATTTTATTGTAAGTTCCACTAGAAATCAAAATAACACCACTAGCATTTAAGGTCAATGTCAAATTTAAGGATGCACATAATAAACATTGAAATTACTAGCCGCACACTTTCAAAGATGAGGCTCACACTTTCAAATTTTAAGGTTCACACTTTGAAATTATGAGGCTCATACATTCGAAGTGTGAGCCTCACACTTTCAAAGTGTGAGGCTCGTACTTTTAGAGTGCGAGGCTTAAACTTTCAGAGTGTGTGGCTCACACTTTTAGAGTACGGGGATCATAAATAAGCTTTATGTGTGAGGCTTGCAACTTCAACAATGTTTTCCTCACACTTTCAAAGTGTGAGTCTCAAAAATTTAATAATGTGAGGCTCACCATTTGAAAGCACGCAGCTTGCACTTTGAACTTGCTATTGTAGGTATTTTTGTTAGCTTTTAATTTTAATTTAATACAATAGTATCATGATTTATAATAGTTATCAGTTGCTAATATTACATTGAGGATTTTGCAATTTCATTAAATACAATAGGATCATGACTTTATAATAGTTAATGACATCTAACCTTACATCAAGGCTTTTGCACTTTCATTTAATACAATGGGCTCATGACTTATAATAGTTAGTGAATTCTCACTGACAGAGGATTTTACAGAACTTATGGTTGTTTTTTTTATTAATCCAATGGGCTCATGCCTTATAATAGTTAGTGGCTGCTAGCCTTACTTACTCCCAACATGAAAATATAAAAATGGAAAAATTGGAATCCAATAATAGTGATATTGGAATCTAATAATAGCGAAATTAGAATCCAATAATAGCGAAATTGGAATCCATTAATACTGAAATTGGAACTCAAATAAGTTCAATAATGACAATATTGGAATCCAATATTATTACTAATGGAATCCAACAATAGTAATAACGGAATCCAGTATAGACAAAAATGGAATCCAATATAGGAAAAAATGTGATAGATTTCTTCCAAAACATGTAATATTGGAGTCCAGATTCACTGGAATATGTCAAAAATTGGTTAAATAACTGTTATAAGTATTATTTCTCCTCATTTAATTTTGTTTATTCTAGAATGTAGAAGAAAAAAATCAAGATAAAACTTCAAAGGGGAGTTTGCATTCATTGATACCAAATTCATGCAAACACTACCATATAATCTTTGAATCCATTACAAATAAAATTTTGCTTAAAAATTCAATAATATATCTATTGCATAAACTCCATAACACCCAAAATACACTCAAGGGTTGTAAGTAGTCACCTCCAAAGTAATATTGCATAAAAGAATTTTATAACTAGACATACATTACAAAGTAACATTACAACACAACATTCATTCAACAACCAATATTGTGTAATAAGAAGAAATAAATCCTTCATATTCCATTGATTTAAAAATAATAAGATTCCATCAAATCCTATATTCCTTAAAATTTGTTCCTATTTACAATCTAGAATTCCTAATTGAAGCATGACAAATAGTTTTGGATACTTCAATTTGACAATGGAGACATGAAAATTATCTCAATGTGTACTAGTGACTATATAATACGTAATCACCCTATCTAAAACCTGAAATTATAATGCCCTAAAAATTTCATGCCTTCATTTTATACAAAAAAATCCAAAAGGGAATATACCTATATACAACCATGAGCACCGAAAGAAATAAAACTCTAGGGTTGTGATCCTTGATCCGAGAAAATGTATAGAAGATTTGTCCCAACTTTAAAAATTCCATTTTGATCTTCTAGGATGAAATGGTTTTGAACCATGATGAAACCCATGGAGGAGTAAATAAGAATCCTTCTTTTGTAAACAAACTATTTTGTCTTCTTCTACACATTCACTATCATATATATTCTTCAAGGAGGAATTTTTAACTCATTATTGCTGGCATGAGGATGATGAGTTGTCATTGATGTAAAAGGAAAATTAATGAAAATTTTGTATTAAGTCTTGTGCAATGTGTCAAAAGGTTATCACTAATGTCAAGTGTCCATTGATGTCAAGCATACCCAAGTAGTCTCAGGTGTCAAATCATGATGTCATGGTATGTAAGCATGGTCTAAGTGCATATTCTAGAAAATGAGTTGAGTGAATGTGTTCTTCCCTGAATTTATGAAGGTTCCATAAGGTCAAACATGGTCAATAATATGTGTTTGATGTGTTAATGTGTCTATAACAGGTCAACTTGGTCAAACTCATGAAGAGTCAGGTGGTTCTAGGCTTAATTATGGTCCTCAATCGAGAAATTTGGCATGAAAAAATTAAATTTGGATCAAGGAAAATTAGGGAGATAATATTTGGAACAATATGATCTGATATAGAAACTATAAGAGGAGTCTTAAGTGAAACATTAGGCATATAGGGTGTGAAGTAGAGAATTCTAAGAGTTTTCATGTAATAAAAGCCTAGTATACAAGTGAGATTACTAAACCAAGGCATGATGATGCAAACCAAGCATGGAATTAGCATAATATGATGACATATGAGGTTTACAGAGATTCATAGGTGACTAAAAAGTTGAATTAGGCACTCATAAAAGTCTGAATGGAATTCTTACTCGGGAATAGAGAACGTGTAATCTGCAGAAATGAGATGGGAAAGAAAGTTTTGGAGAAAAATATGACAAATTTATCATTGTAATTCATGTAGGAGTGATTTTTAAGGTGTGGTCAAAATTTCAAGACCTAAAGAGGTGTTTTGTGCAAGTTATGGAAGTTTTTCCAAAACCGGGTTTTTGGAAAATATAAATTAAGAAATCTAATTTCTTAGTTGTCAATAAAAATTAAAAAACCTCCTTCAGATAAATCATAGAATACTTTTTTGTAGTTAATTTAGATAAAAACATAATTAAAAATGTCTAATATGAATTGGTTAAGTATTTAAAAAGTTCTAATCATTTTTTTGACCTAGTTTGAAACACTCCAAACCTTCATCCTAGAGTGATAGAGGTAAAATGAAGTTTTTGGGCATCATATCACCTGATAAATCTATGAAACCTACTTGTAAGTTTATAGGACTCTCTCAAACACATTTTTTTGGTATTTGTCTTTTGCAAGTGTGACATTATAGTACGAACTTTACCCCGATTTTGCAATCTTTGGTGTTTACTGAGTCCTATTTTGAAGGATGTTTAGTACAAAGGTATAATGTTTGAGTTGAGAGATGGATTTAAAACACTTATAAATATCTTATAAAACTTTTTATTATCAAATTTGGTTTATTAATGTGGTGTGATGGCCTAGATGTCATTTCTCTTCAATTGTTCAAGGTCTAAAGCAAAGTGGACCTGAAATTCCAAGTTATTGTTTGTGTTACTCTCCCTACAAGTTCTAAAATCAAGCCTTTAAAGGTGATGAATAGGAATTTATTGAATTTTTTCTAATATAAATGAACATGAAAAGTTAATTTATGCTAGTGAAAATACTACAAACTTAGTCCGACATGTGATACTTTGAGTATAAGCTCACACTCTAAATATTGAATGTTTCTCACATTGTTGATCTTTGTATTAGTGGTTGTTTCAGTGTGGTAAGTGATAGAAAGGAGGTACTCATATAAAAATAATATGTCTGAAGTCTAATACATTTTTTTACAATTAAATCACTTCATTCCTTTAAGATTGGTTCCCTATGACAACAATACGGGACTCGATATTCCAAAACTTGTATCATGAAGCATTTCCACATCATTCAAATGCATACAAAATCCTAAAATAGGTATTAAGATCATATATTTAAGTTATCAAACCATTATCAGTGCCATGATAATGAAGAACAAGGTGGTAAAAGGTTTCAGATGCATGACTATTGTTTGAAAACTAAAACCCCGTCGAGCAATTTTTGTGGAGATATAGAAAAATATGATCTCATGGGAAAGATACCAAATAAAGGTGAACCTAATGAGTTATGTTTCAGTCTTATAATATTTTTAAATATATCCTTAGAGTTGACTGAGAAAAATTGATCAAAAATATGAGTTGAAGGTTTCTAAGTAATAATGAACTCATAACTTCATACTCTTCATTGTTGATCTTCAAGGTTTGATTGTATATGAAGGAGTCCCGCGACATCAATACTCTTAATACAAACCTAATATTATCCCCCTGTGTGTATGTATACTTCATGTACAAAACTATGATGAAATATCTCTACACTTTTCTTTCTTATAATTACTCAAATTAATAAGTGGATCTAAATGGTGAGAAATGGAAGATGAAATGGTGATATAAGAGATGATAGAGGAGTTGGTAACATTATTACATGCACATGCAACTTGGTACATACTTCACAAGGAACTAGAAGACAAATTAGAACTCGTTGGCTAGAAGACAAACCTATTTTTTCAGTTATAAAAAATGACTAGAGGTATAACAGGAATATTGTCAAACTATTACAGAATGAAAGGAATTTCAAAGGGCTTTATTCTTCATCATTTTTTACTAGATAAATTTAAAATATACCTACATATTTGATAACATAACTGAATCATATCAGATTATAAATAATAAAGTGTAAGGAATTTATGTGTGAAGAAATTTTCCATTTACTTGTACGTAGGAAAAGTGAGTCATGTGAAGAGTCATTGTATTTCAAAGGTCAACAGTCATGTTTAGGAGTCATGATTGTTTACTTAAGTTCATTGTTTATCATGAATTCATTGTTGAAAGTGAGGAGATATGAGTGCTATTTTTTCAAATCAAGAAGAGTGTGAATGTATTAAAACCATGGAAAATTAGGAGAGGAGACAAGAATAAAAGTGAGTTGAAATAATGATCACATCAGGTTGATGTAAGAAACTAGGTGATAAAAATTTCTTGTATGACTCAAGTATGAGTTTTTTCTCAACAATTTGAGAGTGGGTGATTCCTAGCAAGTGGGTACCTACCAAATTACTCAAGCAGGTTCTTGATTTTATCTTGGAGTGGGTGCTTCATAATTGGAGTGGGTACTTTAAGGTGAGTAGGTGTTCACCACATGGTGAAATACTTGTAAATTTATAGAAAAATTTCCCAAGATATTTCTTTGGTTTCAGTGGATTGTATTTCCATTGATGGGTTTCCCACATTAAATCATGTCTCCTCATTTGTTCATGTGTTTTTTTTATTCTTTATCTTTCATGGGTTGATGTGCATGCTTTTCATGGTTAATAAAGTTAAGTTTGGTTGATTTAATCTTTGTGAATTTATTCAAAAAAATTAACGAGAAATAATTCACCCCCATCTCAAAGTGCCTAGAATTTGTAGCAATTGGTATCAAATATGGTTATCTTTGTACAAGTTTAACATATTAAGAGAAGGTAATTATGGCATAAGTATGGGTGGTCAAGTTGATACTGAGTTGTTGAAGATGAAGTGTGAGATTGCTCAAGCCTTCATTATAGACTTAAAAGATGAAATTAATTTCATGGAAGGAAATCATCTTTAAGAACTCAAAGAGATGGATTCGATTGTTAGTAATTTGGAAAAATACATAATGTAGGCTGAGCATGAAGATGAATTTTTGAAGCTATTTGGGAGGGAAAGCGATGGAAGGGAAATCCCGCCTAGACCAGAGGAACAAGATGCAATTCGTGAGGAAGGAGAAATAGATGGATCTGCTCTCAGCGAAAGGAATGTATCAACAAAATCCAAAGATACATGGTCAAATGTAGTCAAAAATGATGGATCGACCTTGAAAAACCAAAAGTTTTTTCTTCAAGTGATCAAGGAAGTTTCTAGTTACGTCCTTGAAATCCCGACCAGCTTCTTCATTCTACAACAAAAAATTTAAATAAGTCATTGGTAGGGAAGCTGATGGGTGGGAGACCTAATATTGATGTAGTTAGAAGATGGGCTAAATTGAAGTGGTCCCCAAAAGGGAATTTAGAGGTAAGTGCTCTTTCGAATGGATTTTTCCTTTTTAGATTTAATCTCCAAGAAGATATGCAGAAGGCTCTGGAAGAAGGTCCCTGGTTTTGGGGAAAATCAGGATGGTATCTCCGAAATGGGAACCTACTTTCAACCCAAAAAAATAAAATCTAATTCAATTCCCAGTATGGATTCACCTTCCAAAACTCCTTCTGGAATTTTGGCATGAGGATATTGTAAAAGGTATTGCGAATTCACTAGGATCTCTTGTAATAATTGATAATGCAACCAAAAAAATGACTTGCCTTATATGTACCCATTCGCATATACACAATAGTGGATAGAGAAATCCCCAACAGTATAAAACTTAAATCTAGACTTGGGATCTAGGAGCAAAATATTGAAATGGAAAGTTCCCTCAAAAATTCTCTAAGTGCAATGGGTGGGGCCACTCCTCTCAGAGCTGTAAGTTTAAAGTTTCTAAAGTGTTTATCCCTGTCACAGTTAAGGAGGGTAATGGGAAAAAGGGAAAGGCATTATGTAAAGCGTGGAGGATCACAGGAAATATTTTTCCAAAGTCATGCTGGAAGTTTTCTCTCCACTTCACATAAAGGAAAATACTGATTCTGAAAACCCCACTTTAAAAGATGCAATGGAAAAGGATGAGGAAGGTTTCACAATGGTGATCAATAGAAGGAAATCTAAATACCTATCTAAGTCAGAAACAAAGGTAAAGGAAAAAGAGGAGGAATACTTGAAGGATCTTATGAAAGGAAGGAAGATGGAGTTTCTTAAATATAATGTGAAAGAAGGGATTTGTAATGAATCACCAAGAGTGATCAAACCTAAATGAAGAAAGGGAGATGGAGGTCAAGACTGTGGAGGAATTGGTAAAGGAACAAATGGAGATAGAGGATACTCAGGGCCAAAATTTGGACCTGGAGCTTACCAAAGGGGTAGATATTTTCCCCTCTTTTGAGGACCTTTCATGTGCACAAAGAACCCCAATCAAGGAGACTGATGATAAGAAAGAAGGCCTAAGTCCTAGAATCAAAAACCCTTCAGGGGGAAAAATTATTTCCAGAAAAAAGAAAATAGAACCAAAAGGAAAAAAGGAGGACTCTTCAAGGTCTTTCCCTTCCCTGGGAGAATGAGAATCCTATAAATGTGGAAGCTATAAATAACAAACAAGGTAGACCGAATAAATTTGAATCAAGGAAAAAAACTACCCAAAAGGAGATAGACTCAGGGAAACAGATGTGCTTGGACCAGA
Organism: Taxus wallichiana var. yunnanensis; assembly: GCA_018340775.1. Classification (NCBI taxonomy): domain Eukaryota; kingdom Viridiplantae; phylum Streptophyta; class Pinopsida; order Cupressales; family Taxaceae; genus Taxus; species Taxus wallichiana. Next base: position 362,760,665 of record CM031236.1, on the reverse strand, counting down.
AGGTCTTCAGGAAAAATAAACCCAACCTAAGGAAATGAATTGTATATCATGGAATGGGAGAGGGCTAAATAGCCCCGTGAAGTGGAGGATCCTAAAAGATATGATTGAAAGACAGAAAATTGATGTGCTTGTAGTGTAGGAAACTAAAATGAAAGAAGAATCCTTCCTATCCTCTTGTAAATTATGTTGGAAAAACTCTAAAGCCTTTGTTGTTAGTTCGAAGGGAGCTTTAGGAGGATTAGCTGTGGTTTGGAGCCCAAACAAGTTCAAGGGAACTTTGCTAGTTAAGAGAGATAACCATGTGGTGGTGATGATGAGAGATCTTGAAAATAGGAGTATATGGGTTCTTTCAAATATCTATGCTCCCACCCATCACAAAGAAAGGAAACAACTTTGGCACCATCTTCTATCCTTTAATCACTCTATTAAAGGTTGGCTGGATTGTTATGGGGGATTTCAACACCCCAAGGGCTCCGGGAGGAAAAAAAGGAGGTTCTAAGGAGTTCTCTGTTGGCATGGAGGATTTTAACATGTTCATAACTTCTTCCCAACTCCATGACATAGATCTAAAAGGCAGCATTTTCACATAATCCTGAGAAGGACCGACACTTAACATATTCAAGTTAGATTGGACAGGGCTCTGGTTTCAGAGGAATGGTTAATCCAGACATCTCTCTCTTTTCTCTTCCGAGATTGGATCGACCACATTCCCATTCTTTTCAAATTAAGAATCCTTCTCGAAGAAGAACTCCCTTTGTTTTGAGAAGATGTGGCTCCAAAATGAGGAGTTGAATGATCTCATCAAAGAATGGTGGAAACTAAAGGTTAAAGGTACAATGATGTTTAGACTTTCTAAAAACCTCATAATGTGAAAGTCCACCCGTGGAATAAAAAAGTTTTGGAAATATCTTCCATAAGAATTCAGAAATTAAAGATGAATTACAGATTATCCAGAGAAGAACTGAAAGACATGGTATCGAGAATGATCCTGCTGATGTAGTTAAGGAAAGATCTCTCCTGACGGACTACCACAATATCCTGGGAAAAGAGGAAATCTTCTGGAGACAAAAATCTAGAATCACTTGGTTAAAGGAAGGGGACAAAAATACTAGATTCTTCCATTTATCCACCTTAAAGCATAGAAGCTTTAATAGAATTAACAAAATTAGTAAAGAAGGGGGTGTTTTGGTGGAGGAACAAGATGAAATTGAAAAAGAGATGATATATTTCTTTTAAAATTTGCTCTTGAATAGCAATGAACAAAATCTCATAAAAGAACAGGCCTTCTTAAATTGCATTCCTAAGTTAGTCTCAGTTGAAGACAATGTGATGCTCTCAGCAATTCCTTCCATGGAGGAAGTGGAATTTGCTGTCAAATAACTCATCCAGGATAAGGCACCTAGGCCTGATGGATTTATTTCTTTCTTTTTCCAAAATTTATGGGATATAATTAAAAATAGGTTTATGAAGTAGTGAGAGAATTTTTCAAAAAAAAGGTTATGTTAAAGGACATGAACTGTACCTTTCGACTTTGGTTCAAATGCAGAATGCAATGGAACTAAAAGACTTTAAACCTATAAGTCTTTGTAATACTTCCTATAAAGTTTGCATGAACTTCTAGCCCTTAGGCTTCAGATGATCCTGCCCAATATCATTTTTGAACAGCAAGGGGGCTTTGTCATAGGAAGAAAAATATAGGATGGGATAATTTATATCAATGAGACTATTCATTTGGAAAAAATTAGTAAGAAGGCAACTTTTTTCTTAAAACTTGATATGGCAAAAGATTATGACAGGGTATCGTGGAGCTTTCTTGACAAAATCCTTAACAAATTTGGATTTGATATAGCATTGAGACATCTGGTTAAGGCATGCATCTCAAATGCATAGTTTTCTATTCTCATGAATAGAAGTCCAATTGGGTTCTTTCCTAGCACACAAGGATTGTGGCAAGGGGATCCCCTCTCCCCGTTCCTCTTCATTATAATGGCATAAGCTCTTAGTAGAAGACTTAATGTTGAAACAGAAAAAGGATTCATCAAAGGGATTTCTCCGGCACTTGATATGGAAAAAGTTTCACACCAACACTTTGTTGACGACACTTTCGTGGTGGGGGAAGCTACTATTCCTGAAGCAAGAAAACTAAAAACCATTCTTGATGACTATATGGGTGTCTCGGGGCAGCTGATCAACTTCAAAAAAAGTTCTCTTTTCTTTCTGAATACTTTAGATAGCCGCTGTAAGAAGATTGTAGAAATTTTGGAATGTACCTATAAACCCTTCCCTACCTTATATTTAGGAATTCCTCTTGGGGATAGGAGACCCTCCTGTTCTGAATGGAACTTTCTAATTGAAAGGTTTGAAAGGAAATTGGCTGGATGGAAAGCTAATCTGTTATCCCAAGCTGGAAAAATCACTCTTCTGATTAGCTCTCTCTAGAGTCTTCCTGTGTATGTCATGTCCCTATACCAACTTCCTGTAGCAATTGGGGAAAGGTTGGAAAAGATCCAAAAAGGTTTTTATGGAGCGGAACTGAAAGTAAAGATAGAATCCCTTTAGTAGCATGGAGCAGAGTGTGTAGACCCAAAATCTAGGAGGACTTGGTCTCAGAGATTGGTCCAAGATGAATAAAGCTCTACTTGCTAAGATTGGATGGAGACTACCAAAGGAAAATGGACTTTGGGATAGAATTCTTAAGAAAAAATATTTGTTGGATGATAATGATAAAATATGGATTTTTAAACAGGTGACTTTCAATGGCTCATGCATATGGAAAGCCATTAATTGGGCCAAAGCAATTCTAAATAAGGGAAGCAGATTGAAAATAGGAAGAGGAAATGAGATAGATTTTTGGAAAGACAAATGGGCTGGAGACTTTACCCTTCAAGATAAATTTCCACAAATCTCTGGATTACTGGAAGATGAGTATGGATTAAAAGTAAACAACTACATGGCTAATGAAGAGAGCTTTCAAACATGGAAAATTATGGAAATGGATAGAAAGGAAGTAAATGATCACTTGAGAGGGCTCAATGAGTTTTTAAAAATTATGTATCATCTAATAGCAAGGATCAAGATAGAATCATTTGGGATAAGGAACCATGTGGAAATTTTTCTATCAAATCAGCCTATGCCATTTTTTAGGGACAAAATGGAGAAGAAGATTTAATGGCTGGAAAGATTTGGAACAAGAATATAACACCAAAGGTTAATGTGTTCAGTTGGCTCACTTTTATAAATAAAATCCTCACGGTAGATAATATTGTAAAAAGAGGATTCCATTGGGTTAATAGATGTGTGCTATGCAAAAGGAAAATGGAATCAGTAAACCATATGTTTTGGAATGTCAGTATGTACATCAAATGTTATCCTCCATTTTGGATTTTTTCTCGGTTAACTAGGTCATCCCCAAATATATAAAGGAAGCTTGGAACCAATGGAAGAGCCCCTTTCATATTCAAGGGTTAAAAATCTATGGGCCATGAGCTTAAGCCATCTTTGGTGGGAAATCTGGAAGGAAAGAAATAGAAGGATATTCAAAAACAAGAAACTTCCTATCAAACTGTCTATAAACAACCTCTTTCATGCAGTTACAAACAATTTCTCTATCCTCAAGAATAAAGAATTGGAAATCCTGGATAATGAACAACACTTCTTAATGAATTGGAATGTTTTTGGGACCCCTCAAACAAATAGGCCTAATCCCAGGTTGGGGATTAAGTGGAATCCTTCTTGTGAAGATTATCTAAAACTCAACTTTAACAGAGCGGCTAAAGGGAATCCCGTGAAAGATGGGGAGGAGGAGTCGTATAGGATTCTCTTGGTCATTTTTTTCTTTCTTATTTCTTTGACCTTGGACATCAATCAAATAATGTGGCAGAGGAAGAAGCTCTGTATTGGGGGTTGAAGATTGCAAAAGAAAAAAAAATTCAACCTTCTGGAAGTGGAAGGTGATTTGTTGTATATCATTTCTTGTATGAAGGGTTCATCCTAACCTACCATGTCTATAGAAGACTTCATCAATAAAACTAAGTTTTTTTTACCTTCTTTTTTGAATATTTCTTTCAAACATGTGTATAGGGAAGGCAATGCTGGGGCTGAATTTGTAGTTAATTTGGGGGTTACCGCTAGCGGTCTCCAAATTTTTGAGCACCTCATTGGTATGAATGCCAAATTCGTTGAAATCATGAAAAGGGAGGGAGCCTCTTTCGCTCTTCCATCTAATGATAATATATTAAAACCTTCCGCTCGTGCAGTAATATTTTGTGAATCCTACTTTCGTGCATGAGTTGGCTCCCTTTCTTCTCTCGGGCAGATTGATCATTTTGGATTTGGGGAAGTGGAAAGACAAAGCTGAGTATTTTGTCTAGTATCGAGAAAAAAGAAAATTGTGGTAGAAGGATGGGGGGGACCTAGTTCACACTGAACCTTTTAAGTGCCCAGAGATCTCTAGGGAAGTTGAAGCTCTTTTGGATGCTGCGAGTTTGTTGTCTTTTATCCACTCTTTTGAGGGCCATGATGAGAGTCTGAGCAAAGTAGTCGCTAAAACATGGAATGAGGGAAAGGTACAAGCTGGAAACTACTCTCTCACAATTATTCCTAATCTCATAGCTAAAGTGGAAGGCCTCTCTTTGGAAGGTAGATGTATTTTCAAGCCAAAATCTGAGTACATTCTTGAGATAGAATGTTTCTTGCAAGGAAAAGGGGATCCCATATCTCTTCACAATGGATACGCTCAGAGTAAGTTACCTTATCCTTTTGATGAAATAGCTAAACTGATAATGTCTTTCATAACGTTGGAAGGAAGATATAAAGTTATTTATGGTTACCAATTCCCAAACCCTATAACTTTCCTTTCTACCTATTTTATTCTTTGGAAAAATCAATTGCTATGGTGAAGAAAGGAACTTTCATTCTCCCTTTACACTAGGGTCTGATCAAATATATCATTCGACTGAGCACTCCCCTATTGAAAAAAAATGATAAATTTGGGGCTTTGACTTCAATCAAATCTCTAGGAAAAAGGGCAGGAGTTTGGACCCTAAGGAAGGAAGCTTTGATGATTTTGTGCTTGGGAATCCGGTGGCCAAACGTATTTTAGGTCAAGCATGGGAAAAGTAGGGATAAGTATCGAATAGGAAACAACAAGTTCCATGTTAGGCTAAGGAGGAAAATATTACCATTGTTTCGGGTGAAAGCCCTGGAGGCACACCGACCCAGATGGACTCCTTTCATGAAAAAGTCGAAGGGGAAGGAGCAAGCAATGAGGATGTGGCTAGCATGAAAGAACAGGAGTCTTCCGAGGGTAAGCATTCCAAGAGAACTCGAGGAGGATATACACAGTCTACATACTCTTAAGACAGCTCAAAGGGATCTTTTCTTGGCCCAGGAATCAGCTGTTAAAACCCATGCTTTTATGAGAGAGTTTGAAAACTACAGAATGAATATTGATATCAATAGTCACAAAATTAGCTTGATCTCCATGGAAATTAAGGAGCTTTCTGAAAAAGTGGATAAAATGTCTTCACTTATCCTAAGCGAAAACCTCAAAAATGCCAATTCCAGAAGCATGGAAATGGAAAGCGAGCTGTTGAAAATGAAAGGAATTATTATGCAAATCAGGGATGCACATATCCTAAATGTGAAAATTACTATTTACCATCTTAAACTATTGGCCGAAATGATCCAGTCCTTGGAGTTGGAAAAAGAAAAGGAAAAGGAAGGTATAGGGCTGAAGGTGGTGATTCAAGAACCAAATTACAAGTACTGGAAGGAGACAATAGCTACACTATTCAATGAATGGAACAGGTTGTATGTAGACGATGGGAGATCTGATCAAAGAATAATGTTTTTCAAAGGTTTTTAGTTTGTTGTTAGTTTATTCCTATACTGTTAGTATAAACCTTTGGATTGTTATGTATTGTATTTCCTATCTTATGGATCTCTTATATTGTCATCTTTGTTTTTGAACATTTGGAACATGAATGGCCTTTAAAGGTAAATACATTGGCTAATATGTAAGGATGATGCAACACTTTGTAATGGGGTAGGGTCCCCTCAACCCTAATTTTTACCACTAATAAAAAAAATACATAAGTGTCAAGTAAAAATATTATGTCAAACTTGAGGAAGAATTGAAGACTTCAAAGGATGAGCTAGAAAAAGTTAAAGATAAATTGATGACATATCAAAGAACCAAGGAAATTTTAAGCAATCAAAGACACCCTAATGACATATCAGGTCTAGTTATTAAAAATGAAGCAACTCAGTGTGAATTGGAGCATGAATCTAGTCATGAGCCATGTCAAGTAGCCATCAAATCTAAGGCTGAATAATGTGATAAACTAAATGAAGAATTGATGACACTAAGAGAGGAACTTGAACAAGAAAGGAAAAATGAGTTGAAGAGAAATTCAATCCATGTATCATATCAAGGACACAAGAAGACCATCAAACAACCAAATGCAAGGAGATATTCCTTGGTAAGTTTCATTTTATTTTCATTTCTTATCTTTGGACATAGAGATAGGGATTACATAAGGAGAGTAGAAAAATAACATCCATGGAGAGATTGCAGGATTAATTTGAAAAAATAGAATTTGTTTCAATTGTCATGAGAGGGGTCACATAGCAAAAATATTCCTTAAAGATCCTATGGAGCATGATTGGATAAATGATAAATCTAGAGTTCTATGTTTTAAGATCATGAAAAAAGGTCATCTTGAAAGATTATGTAACAAGAAGAAGATCATCTAAGAGAGGAAGGATGAATTCAAGCTTACTCCTATATAAAAATCCAAGGGAAACTCAAAATTATCCAATGAAGATCCAAGCTTAATTGAGGTGACAGAATGCAAAAACAAAGTCAAGAAGGAGATATTTGGATCAGTCAAATCCATGAAGATCAACATAAATTAATCCCTATGAGAGTTATATTTTCCCTAGTTTGAAACAAGTCCATGTATGAGGAGGAATATATGTGCTTGATGAGAAAATCTCAGGATACCATCATTCCAAGACATATATTCAAGTGAATCACAATGAAAATATGTAAGAGGGAAAGGAAGGTGGAGTCCTTTGAGGACTTCATGATGTTCTAGTTTTCTCAAGAGCATGAAATGCCTTCTCTAGGATTCTATAAGGAAGGATTCATTTTGAAGGAAGCCCAATGAGATTGTGAAATCAATTGGTCATCTTGTAAGTTTTCAAACCCCAAGCAAAGTCTTCTCCCTGATGTTGAGTGAAAAGTCACAAGGTATGCTTATCAAACTCTTTATTCATCTTCAAAGATCCCTTGTAGTCAGCATTGAAATGTTGAAAATATCTTCTTGAGTATTCATGTGAAGAAAGTGTGTGTAGTAGATACAGGATTTGATATCAATTACCTTAAGTCTACCTCATCATATCTAATCAATTCTGCCAAATGTCATCCCTCACTAAATGTAGCCAAAGATCCTTGAGGTCCATGTTATTTTTTGTCTAGTTTCCTCATAAAGCATTTATATAATTTGCATAATGTCATGACATACATCAAGCTCTAAGTTTGTGGCAGAGTTACTATGCATATTGAGTATAAAATATCTCAAGAAAAGGATATGAGTTAGGTACAAATATGGTTTATTTAAATGATTTAGGTCTACTCCTTCATTATTCCATCAAACACAAGGAAAATACTTCTCCATGATGATTAAGATAAAACAATCCAAGGTCTAACAAGGTCTCTAAATATGTTTGAGTCAGAACTAGGAACTTGGAGGATCCACTTGTATATTCATTCATAGAAACTTTACTCAAAGAGGTATCACATAAGTATGTGTTTCCTTGCTTAATATTTTCAAACATTTGTCAACCCACCTAGGTTGTATATATAATACATAATATCAAAAGAGTGCAAGATGTATCAATATCAATCCAAGTGTATTAAGCGTGTCTCGGTGTTCATCTTATCCTCCGAATTTGAAATAGAACAAAATAAGTCTTCAAGATACAAAGGTGAACTATAGTGTTCAGTCAAGAGTCTTGAATTTTTAATCTAATCTTAACCTTCAAATTCCATGTAAGTATTTTTAATATCATACAGTCATTGTGTAGCATGCTCGAGCCCTAATATCTATAATGAATATCATAAAATAATCATACTAAGCAATATGCATGAAAATTCTCAAGCAAGTGCAAAAGTGTGAAGTAAGGTATTGTGGTCCTGGCCAAATACAAAGCTGAGATAAAAGAGAAAATTCTTACCAAATTTGAAGTTTTCATGAAGTAAATTTTATCATCAAGTGATCTTATTATGGTATATAGTTCTACAAATGAAATCAAAACTCTAAATACATGGGTAAATATGTATTTAGCCCATTTCCTCTCATGAACATTATGTAAAGAAGATTTACCATAGTTGAAGCCTTGAAATTATCATAGAGAAGTATAAGGGTCTTATCAAGCTCATAAAATATATAAATATGAGAGCATATTGTCTACATTCTCACCAAAGTAAGGATTACCAAACTAGTGTGATGTATTAATGAAAACCCTAGCATGATGAAGCAAGTATATGTGTTTATTATGACTAAGGGAGACAAGTTGAAATCAATTCTAATCAAATAGGTGAAGGATTGTGTATAAGAATGATATTTAAAGTGTACATAGAGTTCTTAAAGGAATGTAAGTGAGACATAAGCATGAATAACAAGAAATATGATATATAGTGGTTGATAACTCAAAGGATAAGTAGTAGAGTAGGGCATATTCTCGCCTAAAAAAGCATCTCAATGGGTGATATTCATTACTAGTAATATTTAAAGGTCAATAAGGATGACACATACATTTTTCACATGTTTTAGAGTATTTAATATCATCACAAGTTATATGGTGAAGAAATTATCTCTCTTGGTCTTTGCACAAAAACCTCTTACGATTTGAATTTTAAAGGATCAAATGACAGACCTAGGTGATGAAAATTAGAGAAAAGGATTTTAAGTTCACCTTATCAAATAATTTAGTGGTTTCAAGACCCAAATTTCTCCCACATGAGAGAAGTTTTTGACAGTCTTCATGAACCTTTGTAACTAAGCCTTGATGACCTAATATGAAACCTTGAATTGATTTTTTTCAGCATTCTTAACAAAGGATGGATAGATGAACATTTGCACAGAAATAAGGTCTTATGGGTATTTAAATTGATGGAAATTATTAAATTTCAAGCATTGTATTAATATTTTTACTTGTTATTGATTTAGAATAGGCTACAAGGAAGGATGAAGTATTAAATAAAGAAGACAAAGAGATGAAGATTTATCTAAGGATTTATCTTAAAATATGTTTTAAGATCTTGGGGAAACCTAAATCAAACCTATACATGATTTCAATTTGCTTTATTCATGCACAAAGTTACTCTTAACATGAATCATGAAATGGTGTAGAAATTGTGAAAAAGGATATGGAAAACCAAGAGAAGGTGTGCAAATATGAACTTGGTCCGAATGAAAGAATTTGGTCTAATGGTATGAACATGATCAAGAGAAAGATGTATTGTACCTCCATTTTCAAAATACTCATATGAAGTAATGGATAATAGATCACAATGATGAAATATTTTCTCATTGAAGTGTGACTGAAAAATGAAGAATTATTGCAAAAAGGAATAGATGTAGAGTATCTATGTGACTACTAGAATTGGGTAAATGAGTGAAAAGATTGATAAGACTTAAAAAATATCATGCTTAAAGGTGGCCATCACGAGACATATATTTGGATTCTTGAGAGAGAAAAGAGTAAGAGGATTGTACCCTCTCTATCTATTTTATACAGTCATGATGTGATTCAAGAAAGATATGCTTAATAGGACTATCCTACTAGTGCTTGATGAAGTGTTACAATACTCAATAACCTTCTAAGATGTTGAAGATGACAATATTTTATACACATGTTGATCAAATGATGCAAGATACCTCTAAAATAGTGATACACCTTGCAAATATGTAGATGAATGAAGGATGCTTAGTCTCATATTTTGAGTGATGCATTCATATTATCACAAAAATAAAGGTGGCTGAGATGTCCATCTAGTAATTTTCATTTCAAAACTAGAATATTCCAAAGGACAAGCTTATAGACAGGATTGGTGGAGTATGAATTAACAAATTTAAATTGGTGCCAAATACTATATAAAACACTAAAGCAAAAAGCAAAAAGTTCAAGACCTTTTTAAATCTAATGATCCTTCTTCCGATGTGATAATCATGCTTTATGACTAAATTTTTGTGCTCTCAAGTAGATAGAGGTGGTCCACACCTGGGGGAGGATTGAGAGAAAGTGACATGTGATAATATTATTGTTGGGGGAAATCAAAACGAGCTAAAATGCACTAAAAATATGCTACAATGATCTATATAGCTAGTTGAGGTCAACATGGAGATGATGAGAAGTAAAAGGTTATGTGATCTTGGGTAGTGAAAAATGGCCTTTTACTCTTAAAATATTTTTTCCAAGTCCAAGAGAAGTTTTTCTTTGTAAAGAAGAGAGTCCCTCAAGGCTAGAATAGGTGCAGAATAGTGAGAAAACAAGGTGTAAAGGAAAAATATGCTATTTTGGAAATGAGTCATTAAAAGGATGAGTCTAGAAGGTGATATAGAGCAAAGATGAATTAAAGGTGTAGAGACAAGTTGGTGAAAAAGAACAACACTCTCAAGGGGAGTTGTTTCAGTGCCCAAGGTAGAACCATGAATCCTATTTTTTTGGTTGGAGCCAAGAAGCAAGAACATAGTCCTAGGGGAGCCTATGACCAATTATTTTTCCACTCATTTGTTTATCTTAGTTGTCATTGTGTTTATGTAAAGTGTTAAAGTTACATTTTCATATTTTTAAAAGGGGGATAGTTAACCAAGAAACATGAGAAAGATATTCTTATAGTTTTTTTCTTCTTTGGTTGCCATCAATGTTTCTAGGTGGTTACCATCAATGACAAAGGGGGAAATTTTTGGGTAATTTTTCATAAGGTTTTCAATGACTTAAATTTTGAATTGATGTCAAGTGTTCCCAATTAGTCTTAGGTGTCAAGTCATGATGTCATGGTATGTAATCATTGTCTAAGTTCATAGTCTAAGAGGATCTTGGCTTTACAAAAAGAGAGTCACTCAAGGATGGTATAGGTGTAGAACAGAGAGAGAAAACAAGGTGTGAAGGTAGAATATGATATTTTGGCAATGATTCATTGAAAGGAAAACTCTAGAAGATGATATAGAGCCAAGGAGAATTCAATGTGTATAGATAAGATGGTGAAAGAGGAGAACACTCTCGGGGGGTTTTTCAATGCCTAAGGTAGAACCATGAATCCTATTTGTTGTTGTTATAGCTAAGAAGAGAGAAAACAGTCCTAGGGGAGCCTGTGACCAAGTTATTTTCCATTCATTTGTTGTTCTTGGTTTTCATTTTATTCATGTTAAGTTTTCAAGTTACCTTTTTCATAGTTATCAAAGGGGAGAGTGAACTAAGAAACATAAGAAAAAGAGTCTTGTAGGTGTTTGTCTTGTTTGGTTTCCATAAATGTTTCTAGGTGGTTTCCATTAATGACAAAGGGGGAAATTTTTGGAAATTTTTCATAATTTTTTCATTGATTTCAAGTTTTCATTGATGTCAAGTGTCCCCAAGTAGTCTCATGTGTCAAATCATGATGTCATGGTATGTAAGCATAGTCTAATTGTATAGTCCAGCAAACCAGTTGAATGAATGTGTTCTTCCAAGACTATATGAATGTTCATTAAGGTCAAAAATGGTCAATAATAGGTTTGTGATGTTTTAATGTGTCTATAATAGGTCAACTTGGTCAAAATCATGAAGATTTGGGTGGTTCTAGGCTTAGTTATTGTCCTAAACTAAGTAATTTGACATGAAAACATGAAATTTGGATAAGGGAAGATAAGGGAAAACATGGTTAGAGGAATAAATTCTGGTATATCATCTCTGTTGTCAAAATTTCACCCCCCCAAGGTAAATTTTGATAACATGCATAAGAGTTTTGCAGTTCCAAGCAAGTAGATTGAAACAGGAAAAATCATGAAAATTGGCTAAGTCTTTCTCAAGGTTTCCTTTGGGACAGTTGGAACGAATGTACGCGGAAGACGCGGATCGGCCGATTTGCCGCTAGGCAGTCCGGAAGCAACTGGGACATCCGGGACAAAAGGATGCAGTGGACGCGGAAAGCCGGTTCGGCCGAAGGAGGAAAAATGACTAACTGCTGAGTGGGACAGTTCGGGACAAGAGTACGCGAAGGACGTGAACCGCTCGGATCGACCGAAACGGAGAACTTTCGCACTAACCGCTTTGGGACATCTGGGACAAAGGTACACGATCTAGCCGATTCGGTCGAAATGAGAACAAACAGTCCGGAAGCAAATAGGACATCTAGGCCACGAGGACTCGAACCGGCCAAATTGGGCGAACCGGAGGAATTTGTCCCAAGCAGTTCGGGACATGTGGGACAAATGGACGCGAAGGAGCCGAAAGCCAATCAAAAGACGCCATGTGTCATCGGCAGATAAGGGACAAGGAAGCCCATTTCGGGCGGATCGGAGGTTTTTGTCCCAGACAACACTGGGACATCCGAGACAAATGGACGCGGTGGAAGCGAAAGAGCCGAAAGGGCCGAGAACCAACCAGATCACGACACGTGTCGCAAGGGAGGCAGTCCAAAAGTCAAAGGGTGAGGTTTCGAGCACTGACCCGAACCAATGAAATAGCGCCACGTGTCCAAGTTTAAGGGGCCCACAAGGAAATTTCAAAAGGAAAGCCCGCAAAAGATAGAGGAGAGAGAATTGCTCGTCCAATTAGCACGTGCCACGTGTCATCCAGGTGGCAGAGCGCGGGAAAGATTTCAAAACACATTTTAGCCTGTTTTTTCCCTAAATCTTCGGATCGCCATAACTTTCGATCCGAGCTCGGATTTACACGTTCCTTATATCAACGGAAATCTGGTGAAATTATCTACACGATTCCGGGGTCAATCTTGCATTTTGATTTATTTTGGAGAGATAAAATCAAGAAATGCCTCGGCACAAAATAACAAGCGAAGTAATGCTTCAACAAACAACTTTAATGCGAGACAGGTTTTGTCGCTTCGTAAGAAAGCCCACCGTTTTGCAGGATCCACCGCTTATGCCATAATGAGATGAATTAAATGCAACCTGGAGGTGGTTGGGGTAGATTTGGATTTCCCCTCTCTCTTCCCTCTCTCATTCTTTCTATATATTGTAAAGAGGAGCTTCTTTTCAAGGGTCGAACATTCTTTTGTTTTGCCTCTCCCTTCTTCTCCTCAGGTGAATTTGTGGAGTTCGAACCTCTCATTTGAACTGTAATACTATTCTACCTTATGGCATTCTGTAGTGTATTGTATCAATCTTTGGAGCAAGTAATGCATGTCTATGGATGATTCTTAGCCCTCTCTATGTTCATTTTTGCATCCTCCCAGTCTTTCACTGCACGTTTTGTCATTTGTGCATGATCTTATATCACATTCAAATGGTCTGTGTTTACTAGCAAAATAGGTGTTCTTCATTCCTCGGTGCATCACCTCTATTAGCTTAGATTTATTTTATGCATCTTCTTACCTTGTCTCCTTGGCAGATTAGATTAGGTTTTGAGAAAACCCTCTACATATTTCATGTGCATCTGAACAGAGGAATAGGAACCAGCCTTCTCTGGAGAATCCTTTCTCATTTCAAGTCCCACACTTGGAGAAAGGATTCAATGTTATGTAATCACACTGGATGCCAAAGTGATCAACCTAGAAACCTGATCTGCATCCAGGGGTGCTGTGATTTTGCACTAACAGTTTTGGCACGCCCGGTGGGACCTAGAGGTCTCATTTTTATTGCAGCAAAGTTGATATGCATCTGCTGCAATTTTCTTGCTTGAAAAGAGCTATTATTCGCATATCTGGTGACTCCAAGAGGAAGATCAACTGGTTTCAGCAGTGCAGGCCTGAGAGCTTATGAGAAGAATCACAAGGTCAAGAGTTGGAGAAGAAGAAGTGTTGTTTGAATACCTACAATTATCTCCAAGAAGAAGGCAAAGAGGAAGAAGGATTCAAAGGTCTCCATCTCCACCAAACAGAACTCTCTCAACTCCTCCACCTGATCGGCCTTTCATTCAGTATTCAAGAGTTCTTTGACCAATCAGAATGGCACAACCACTGAACCCCTATGTCAACTTCACAGGCAGCAGCCCACTTGCTCTCAATGCACAAAATCCAATCCCAGTTGCAGCATTGAAGAACATTCCGTACTTCACTGGAGAAAATCAGACCACTCCTGGTGATCATGTCAAGGACATTGCTAACATTTGTGCAATCCATGAGATTAATGAGATGCAAGTAGTCATCAAATCATTGGCATCTTCATTCAAGGGGAAAGCATTGCAATGGTTTAGGAGCCTTGGAGTGGCTCTATCATAAACCTGGAATCAGCTGTGTATTGTACTTCATGATTAATTTGGAGAGAAGGGAGACAACTTGTCTCTTTTGGAGCAGCTGACAACCATCAAGAGAGCTTCTAATGAGCAGCTAACTGACTTCAACTTCAGATTTCAAAGGTCTTGGGATAGAATTCCAGTAGCAGTCAGGCCAACAGCAGAAGGTGCTTTTCTATATTACCTTAAAGCTTTAAATTCTGATATTTCTATGTTGGTTCAATCTATGGGAGGCACAACTATCCCTGCTGCTTATAGTATTGCCATTAGAGCTGAAAATTGTCTGATTCAAGCTGGCAAGCTAGCTCCTAGGCCTCCAATGCCATTATATCCAAGTATAGAGAGCCCAAGTACTAGTCAGGCACCTGTCTTAGCTCCTTCTCCCACTCCTAGAAATCAGAATTCAAGTGAAGCTTCTACTTCATCTTCTAGTGCCTCAAATGAGCTTCAAGAGGTCATGAAGCAACTGCAAAATTTAGGTAATGAGCTGGTTACACTCAAGAGACAGCAAGCTCAAGGTTTTAGACCTTCGTATCAGCCTCAAGCTCAACCTAATAGGCAGTTATATCAGCCTCAAAGGCCACCCAATCCAGGCTGAAAATTAGAATCAAACAAGTCCTCCTGCCAATAGACCATTCCAGCCCTATAATCCAAATGCCATATCTGCCTCTAAGGCATTAGTACCAGCACAAAACAACATTTCCCAGGAGTATGATTGGTGTTTTCCATGTAATGAGCCTCATAATCAATCCATGTGCTTCAATGGTGCTTTGACTCAAGCTTTAATGGTAACAACTACTGGTGTGGAGGGTGAGAACAGTCAAGAAAACAGCCAACAACAAGAAACATTCCAACAGCAATCAGCCCCAAATGACACCACATTGGTAAATTGGCAAGCAGAGGATTTTTGTGGCATGAACCAGGCAGTTTCTCAAGGTGTTGCAGCAAACACAAGGTCAAAAAGGAGAAATTTGGGTGAAGAACAGCCATTAGCCCCAGCCAATCCACAACCTTCCACGGCTCCACAAATGATTGGCAAGAAAAGTCCCATTTCAAATGCACAAGGGCAGCCAAGAACAGCCCCTAGGACAACTCAAATGCCAGCTGTTGCTACCCACATACAAGGAGTAAATGTGCAAACCAAGGGACAGCAGAGAGATCCTTCATCACCATTCAGTATCATTGATCAGATGAAGAAGACAAACATCAATATATCTATGTGGGAATCCCTATCCACCCCAGGCCAAAGAGATCTGCTGCAAGCTGCCATGAAGGATTGGCCAACTTCGAATCAGCAAGTCCAAATGCAAGAGAAGGTACTCACAAATGCTGCCCAGCCTGAAGGAAATCATGGAGGACAAAGCAAGGTAAAATGTTGAAGCCCCCTCCATTTTATGTTTCATTGATCATAGGAGATAAGTTGGTACATAATTGCATGATAGACTCGGGGCAAGTAGCTCAGTAATGCCTAAACAGATAGCTGATCAGTTAGGGCTCCAGTATGAAATAACATCTAAGGGAGTAGTGCAGTTGGATGGGACAGCAATAGCAACAGTTGGAGTGATTAGAAATTTGAGTCTTACCTTGCACGCATGTCCAAATGTTGTTGTTTTACAAGATGTGTCAGTCATAGACCTTCCACCACTCTTTGCCCTATGTTTGTCAAGGGACTTCACTGCCAAGATTGGGGGATATTTGTCTGCTGATTGGTCTCACATGCTATTCAGGACAAGATATGGAACTAAGACCACAATCAGATCTGAACCTATTGCAAACTTCCATATTGAGCCCTACACTCCAAGTCAGATTAATGCCAATTGCTCGGCATTTGATCAAGAAGATCACCCTAGCACTGATGAAGCTGACACTAAAGTTGGAAACATCCCGGATCTAACTCTTGATGAATGGGCAAGCAAGGTGCATGCTTTTGATCCTTATCAAGGAATAGAAGAATCTGAGCTAGGAGTCTATTGTATACACGAAGAAATTCAACCTATTCCTAGCATCACCAAGCCAAACCACAAGGATGACAATGAGGTATGGCAGCTGTTTTTTGATGGATCAAGGAGTAGACAAGGTGCAGGAGGTGGAGCCGTGCTTGTTTCACCTCAAGGAGTAAAGTACTATTCAGCTTTTAGATTTCAATTTGCATGCTCCAATAACACTGCTGAATATGAAGCCTTGGTGCAAGGGATGCATTGGGCAATCAAAAAAAAAAGAACTTGCAAGTTTTTGGGGATAGTGAATTGATTGTAAATCAGGTCAAGGGACAACATGCGGCCAAAAATGATCTACTCAGGTGCTACAAGAACAGGGTGTGGGACCTCATGGAATATTTTGAGGGTTTCGGCATTAAAGCCATTCCTAGGAAAGAGAATCAAGCTGCTGACAGGCTTGCAGTAGTAGGGGAAGCCTTTGACATTGTAGAAAACATTCAACAAGACAAGGTACAACCAAACATCCATGTGATTGTGAGGCCTTCAGTGCCGGATAACGATGTCAGTTGGCAAGTATTTGAGAATGACCAGAAAATCATCCATTTCTTACAAGAAGAAGCTGAGTTCTCAGCTAAGAATCAAGAAAAGTTGGAACAGCAATATGGTGACCAAGTGATACAGCTGAGAACTGACAAGCTGCCCAAGGGACTTATCACTTTGGAGTCCATTTTTAACCCCAATGATCAGTTTAGAAAGGAGAAAGAAAACATTCAGGTCAAGAGAGAAGATTCGGTATCCATCTTGGTAGAAGAGAACAAGCCATTGCAAATTGGAAAGATGACAACTGAGCAAGAAAGGTGTGAGTTCATACAGCTATGTCAAGAATTCCTTGACGTGTTTGCTTGGAGCTATGAAGACTTGAAAGGTTTCAATCCCAACTTAGCTCAAAGATACCATCGAATTGGATCCAAATACTAAGCACATCAGCAGTAAAGAGAGACCATCAATCCACACATGGAGCCTCTCATGAGGAAAGAATTGGACAAGCTGATTGAGTCAAGAATCATATTCCCAATCAAGCATTCTAGTTGGGTTGCCAACTTAGTTCCGATCGAGAAAGAAGAGTGGAGAGATTAGGTGTGTGTTGACTTGAGAGATTTGAATAGAGCCTCTCTCAAGGACCATTATCCACTCCCTTCCATGGAGCAAATATTACAGTCGTAGCTGGTTCGTAAAGGTTTTCACTACTTGATGGTTACTCGAGGCTTCAATCAAATTATGGTAAAGGAGGAAGACCAGTTCAAGATAGCCTTCACAACCAAATGGGGCACATATGCTTACAAGAAGATGCCATTTGGACTTTTGAACGCTGAAGCAACATTCCAGTGAGCTATGGATGTGGCATTCAAAGGCTTGATCAACAAGATAGTGTTGGTATACCTAGATGATATTACTGTCTTCTCAAAGAATGCAGCAGACCATTTCTTTCACCTCAGGCAAGTGTTTCAGAGGTGTAGAAAGTTCGGAGTGTCCTTAAATCCTAAGAAGTGCATCTTTCTTGCACATGAAGGGAAGCTCCTTGGCCATATTGTCTCCAAGGAAGGATTAGCAATTGATCCAGAGAGGGTTGAAGCCATAAGAGCTCTACCATTGCCAAGCCACAAGAAAGCCCTTCAGAGTTTCCTGGGAAGGATAAACTTTGTTCGGAGGTTTGTCCCAGATTTTGTAGCCCTTGTCAAGCCCATCACCAAAATGTTAAGGAAAAGCATGGCTTTCAAATGGACGATAGAAGGCAAGGAGAGTTTTGAAGCAATCAAAGAAGCCATCTCCCAAGCACCCACTCTCATCAACCCAGACTTTTCCAAGGATTTCATCCTCTATGCATTTGGAGGTGATGACACTATTTCTACCATTCAGTGCAATGAGAACAAAGATAATGATGAACAGCCGATTGCCTTCTTCAGCTAGAGCCTAGATGACTGCGAAGTGAGGTACTCTTTTATTGAAAAGCATGTGCTTGCAGTAATCAGAAGCTTGAAGAAATTCAAGCATTTAGTCTCAAACAACAAGGTCTAGTTGCTGGTCTCACATGTTGGGGTTAAGGACTTCCTCCTCAACAAGGATTTGAATGAAACAAGGGTAGGTTGGATCACCCCTGTCATGGAGTATGACATGGAGATCAAGATCACCAAGCTGGTAAGAGGGAAAGGATTGTGTGAGCAGCTGGTTTTGGGGAAGCAAAAAGAAGTATGCAACGAAGAAGAGGCTGTTTTGACAGTTCAAGACAGCCATGAGCCGAGTGGCAGACAAGAAGAAGACAATGCTGCCCCGACTCCTTGCTGGATCCAAGGCATTATGCACTTCCTACAAATAGGCCTATGCCCTCCGAGAAATGAGCAAAGTGAAGAGGAGATACTTCGGGTTGCAAAGTTATTCCATATACCATCATTGATGGAGTTTTGTTGAAGAAGGATGTGAATGGAGTCTTTCTTTGAGATGCATTAACACAGTCAGATCCAAAGGGTATTAAAAGAATTTCATGATGGACCAGCTGGTGGCCATTTTGCACCAAGAGTGACACTCACGAAAATCATGAAGGCTGGTTATTATTGGCCTAAAATCTTTAGTGATTGCTATGCATGGATCAAGAGATGTAAGAATTGTGCATTCTTCACAGGAAAAGAGAGACTCGCTGCCCTTCCATTACATCCAATCTCAGTTGACCAGCCATTCATGCAATGGGGTTTAGACTTCATTGGAGCCATCAATCCCAATTCAAGCCAAGGGCACAAATGGATTTTGACAGCCACGGACTACTTCACCAGATGGACAGAAGCAGTAGCACTCAAAGAGGTGAATGAGTCTAGCATCTTGGAATTTTACGAGGGGATAACTACCAGATTTGGCGTACGTACTACAATAATCTCTGATAATGTATTGGCATTCATTAGATCTAAGGTGACTGAGTGGGCTGTCAAGAACGGGATCGACCTAAGCACTTCATCAAACTATTACCCTCAAGGTAATGGCAGCCGAGTCTACAAACAAGAACTTGTTGAGGATCATTAGGAGGACTCTTGATGAGAACCAGAGGGCTTGGCATACCAAACTGAAATCAGCCTTATGGGCTGATAGGATCACTCCCAAAAGATCCACAGGTAATTCTCCATTTAAGCTTGTCTATGGAAGAGAGGCAATCTTGCCCATGTCACTTGAGTTGCCAACATTGGAACTCATGAAGCAGCTGGAGTTGCTTGAATTTGAGCCTATGGAGGTGAGATATGCAGAGCTGATGGAGCTGCAAGAGATCAGAAATCAGGCATCCCAAGCAATGGAAAAGGATCAAGCTTTGATCAAGAAGACCTTTGACAGAAAGGCCAAGGATAGATCTTTTCAAGTTGGAGATCTAGTGTTGAAATGGGATGCAGATCGGGCAAAACCAGGAAGGCATTTCAAATTTGATGCCATTTGGAGTGGCCCATACATGGTCACGAAGCGCAAGAGCAGCAATGCTTTCCAATTGGCCTCATTGGATGGTGAAGAACTGCAGATTCCAGTCAATGGAATCTATCTCAAGCGTTGCCTCTAGAGGGAAGTTCACTACCTTGTAAATATTAATTAGATTTTCATTCCTCCAAGTGCTTGTGCACATTGTCCTGTTGTAGTTAGGTTTCAGTTTTCCTAAGTGCTTCGGCACAGGTTTTGCTGCTCTCAGGTTGTTTTCTACAGTTCAGAGTGTTGTTGGAGAAGAAGTTGCAGTATCAGGCTCGGGATTAGATATCAGGCTCGTTTCAGGTTATTGCTTATGACTCCATGCCCAATAGATCGCTGAAACACCACTGATCTTCTACCTAGCAGGCAGGTGACCCCACTGAGTCGTCAAAACTGTTGTCAAAATTTCACCCCCCCAGGGTAAATTTCGATAACATGCATCAGAGTTTTGTAGTTCCAAGCAAGTAGATTGAAACAGGAAAAATCGTGAAAATTGGCTAAGTCTTTCTCAAGGTTTCCTTTGGGACAGTTGGAATGAATGTACATGGAAGATGCGGATCGGCCGATTTGCCGCTAGGCCGTCCGGAAGCAACTAGGACATCCGGAACAAAAGGACGCGGCGGACGCAGAAAGCCGGTTCGGTCGAAGGAGGAAAAATGACTAACTGCTGAGTGGGACAGTTCGGGACAAGAGTACGCGAAGGACGCGAACCGCCCGGATCGGCCGAAAAGGAGAACTTTCGCACTAACTGCTTTGGGACATCTGGGACAAAGGTACGCGAACCGGCCGGTTCGGCCGAAATGAGAACAAATAGTCCGGAAGCAAATGGGACATCTGGGCCGCGAGGACGCGAACCGGCCGAATCAGGTGAACCGGAGGAATTTGTCCCAAGCAGTTCGGGACATGTGGGACAAATGGACGCGAAGGAGCCGAAGGAGCCGAAAGCCAATCAAAAGACGCCATGTGTCATCGGCAGATAAGGGACAAGGAAGCCCATTTCGGGTGGATCGGAGGTTTTTGTCCCAGACAGCACTGGGACATCCGGGACAAATGGACGCGGTGGATGCGAAAGAGCCGAAAGGGCCGAGAACCAACCAGATCACGACACGTGTCGCAAGGGAGGCAGTACAAAAGTCAAAGGGCGAGGTTTCGAGCACTGACCCAAACCAATGAAATAGCGCCAAGTGTCCAAGTTTAAGGTGCCCACAAGGAAATTTCAAAAGGAAAGCCCGCGAAAGACAGAGGAGAGAGAATTGCTCGTCCAATCAGCACGTGCCACGTGTCATCCAGGTGGCAGAGCGCGGGAAAGATTTCAAAACACGTTTTGGCCTGCTTTTGCCCTAAATCTTCAGATCGCCATAACTTTCGATCCAGAGCTCGGATTTACACGTTCTTTATATCAACGGAAAGCTGGTGAAATTATCTACATGATTCTAGGGTCAATGTTGCATTTTGGTTCAGTTTGGAGAGAGAAAATTAAGAAAATCCTCTGGCACAAAATAACAAGCAGAAGTAATGTTTCAACAAACAACTTTAATACAACAGACAGTTCGCCGCTTCTGTAAGAAAGCCCACCATTTTGCCAGGATCCGCCGCTTCTGCCATAATGAGATGAATTAAATGCAACCTGGAGGTGGTTGGGGTAGATTTGGCTTTCCCCTCTCTCTTCCCTCTCTCATTCTTTCTATATATTGTAAAGAGGAGCTTCTTTTCAAGGGTCGAACATTCTTCTGTTTTTCCTCTCCCTTCTTCTCCTCAGGTGAATTTGTGGAGTTCGAACCTCTCATTTGAACTGTAATACTATTCTGCCTTATGGCATTCTGTAGTGTATTGTATCAATCTTTGGAGCAAGTAATGCATGCTGTGGATGATTCTCATCCCTCTCGTGTTCATTTTTGCATCCTCCAGTCTTTCAATGCAGGTTTTGTCATCTCGTGCATGATCTTATATCACATTCAAATGGTCTGTGTTTCTTGGAAAAATAGGTGTTCTTCATTCCTCGGTGCATGACCTCTATTAGCTTAGATTTATTTTATGCATCTTCTTACCTTGTCTCCTTGGTAGATTAGATTAGGTTTTGAGAAAACCCTCTGCATATTTCGTGTGCATCTGAACAGAGGAATAGGAACCACCCTTCTCTGGAGAATCCTTTCTCATTTCAAGTCCCACACTTGGAGAAAGGATTCAATGTTATGCAATCTTTGGATGCCAAAAGTGATCAACCTAGAAACCTGATCTGCATCCAAGGGTGTTGTGATTTTGCACTAACACATCCAAAGTAGGAGTCTCAAGTAAAACATCGGGAATATAGGGAATGAATTTGAGCATCCTGAGAGGTTTTAGACAAGACACACCTAGTATACAAGTGATGATGTTAAACCAAGGAATGATGATGTAACCCAAGCATGGAATGATCATAATATGATGACATATGAGGTGTAAAGAGCTTCATAAATCGCTAAAAAGGTGAATTAGGCACTCATACATGTATGAATGGAATTCTTTCTCGGGAAAAGAGAACTAATCTTGTAAAACTCGAGATGATACCAAGATTTTTGGAGTAAAATATGACAAAGTGGTAATTGGAATTCATGGAGGAGTGAGTTATGAATGCGTGATCAAAATTTAAGGACATATGGAGGTGTTTTGTACAAGTTATGGAATTTTTTCCAAAACTAGATTTTGGAAAATGTAAATTAAGCACTCTAACTTCTTAGTTGTCAATAAATATTTTTGGGGAAAACCCCATATTTGGAGAAGAGAATAAGGTCAATAATAAACTCAACTCAATATCTCCACAATATAAACATTACAAATATATAGGAATGGATCTCCTAAAAACAAGGAGTCTTATTCAAACTCCTATAACCACTCCTCTAAATGGGAGTTCCTATATCCTACGGGAGAAAAAAATATTCTCCTAATTATGTAAGTTAATTAAAAAACTTACATAATATTACAATATATATTCCAACAATAGTAACTAACCTAAGGTTATTGTTACATAAGTAAGAATAACTTACATATAGCTCTACGTAATATTATCGTCCTACACATCCACCCACATGTTAGGACTATTGCTAAGCATTCCCCCTTAGTGCGAACATGGGGAAGTTTGAGATCCACCATATTTGTATCTCCCTCCTCACTTAAAAAATCCATGGATGTCAGTGTACAACCGGAAATGAATCCAATTCCAATATTTTTGAAAATAGTACATCTTCCCCCCTTTTTCAAAAATTAACTTATGTCCCCTTACAAATATATTTTATAATAAAAAATTATTATCCCCCTCGAAGAATTTCTAGTTTTGAATTGAAATAATTTAAAAATATTTCTTACCAAATATTTTAAAAAGTGGGACCAAACTATTAGGGTTACCATGTTTAATTTTTTCCATATCAAACTCTATTTTATTTGTGAGTTGCCATTAAAGAAAATGTTCTAGACTGAAGACTAGTTCATCAAGTTCATCGATCCCAAGGGCTAAGAATGGGTTGTTGAGTTGGAAGACCGTGCTTACCACACATAGTGCTCGCTTGAAAATTATATTTGGTGCCACACCGTTCACTAAATGGAGCCACACTTAGGCTCAATGAATAGGAAAAACAAATCCACTAATCATTTAGTTAGGTTGAAGATTGCATCGCTATGTTGCATGGGAGGAGAAGTCAGAGTTTGAGACTCATTCGCTGCTAATAGATTTTATGTTGAGTTCAATGTAAGGATTTACATGCAATTGATTTTTGAAGAGTTGGATCTGAGTTGAATACATGGATCATAGAAAAACCTTATCCGTTAATCCTAAAGCCGAGAAGTTATGCCCAGATCGGGTGGTCGGTCTCCAAATCAAATATCCAATTTTGTATACTATCTAAATTTTGGAATCATGTTAAGTCCATTGACCATATATAATGAGGATAAAGTGTTTACAAGCCTAAAAAATGCACAAACCAGTACCATGGCATGGACAAATCCAGTCGGTTGGAAAAAATACATTTTTAGATTCTTGCTCTATCAAAAAGAAACATTTAACTCCCCATGGCTTCCAGTGCTAGAATGTAAGTGATTCTATTCAAATATAATCCAACTATTTTACATAAAAAGAGCCGTGACCAGAGATGAGATCTTTTGCCATGATCTATTTTTTGTTTGAATGAGGATTTGAATATTTGTTCCATCTACCATGTTGAGGGTGAGATCTTGTGAGGACTGATATGAAGAAGTCTAAGCCATTTTGATGCCAAGAAGAGTCATAGGAGCTGTAATGTATGGATTGAAAGTGAGCTAAGAAAGCTAGAATGTTTCAATACAACCAAACAATTCACATGCATTTGAGAAAAAATGCACAACAAATATTATAGCAAAAAAAATATAAATCTATATTTTTAAATTTTTAATTTTTTGGGTATGCACACTATGAACAAAATGGATGAAAAAACAATGGAAAAAGTGAACAAAGCAGAAAAGATAACACATTGCATGTGAATGATGGATGTCACCAAATTCTCTACGAGGTCCATGGTATTCACTATTACCATTGGAAAATATCCAATAAGGGTGAACAATGTAAACTCCATATTTCACATGAGGTCCGTGGTATTTAGTAGTCCTTTATTTACACCACTTGAATTTACAACTAATGGATGACACATAAACAATGTAAAACGGGTTTGCACGAGGTCTATTCTACTCACCCATTTCCATTACCTAACTTGAAAAATGAACCATGAGTGGGGTGAAATTCAGAGAGGCCTCATACGAAAACCAGCTCTGATACCAGATGTGGGGAAACCCCCATATTTGGAGACGAGCATAAGCTCAATAATAAATTCAATTCAATATCTCCACAATATAAGCATTACAAATATATAGGAATGGATCTCCTAAAAATAAGGAGTCCTATTCAAACTCCTATAACCACTCCTCTAAATGGGAGTTCCTATATCCTACGGGAGAACAAACTATTCTCCTAATTATGTAAGTTGTTTAAACAACTTACATAATATTACAATAGATATTCTAACAAATATAACTAACCTAATGTTATTGTTACATACGTAACAATAACTTACATATAACTCTATGTAATATTATCTATCCTACACACACACCCACATGTGAGGACTATTCCTAACCAAATTGACAAGAATCATTCGGATAAATCATAGATGACTTTTTGTAGAGAATTTAGATAAAAACCTAATGCAATTTTTTTGAGATATATAGGTTAAGTATTTAAAAATTTCAAATCATTTCTCTAACCTAGTTTGAAACACTCAAAACCTTCATCTTAGAGAGATATAGGTAAAATGAAGTTTTTGGGCATGATATCACATGAGAAAACTATGAATTCTGCTTGCATACGTGTAAAGGAATCTCTCAATCACATTTTGGTGGTATTTTTCTTTTGCAAGCATGATAGTACAATATGGACTTTGCCCGATTTTGCAGTTTTTGTGTTTACAATCCTACTTTGAAGGATGTTTAGTACAAAATTCTAATGTTTGAGTTAATAGATAGATGTAAGCCCTCATATACAAGTCTTAGACAAATTTTTATGCTCAAATTTGGTGTAGTAAGGTGGTGTGAAGGCCTAGTTGTCATTTCTCTTCAATTTTGTGAAGGTCTAGTAAAGTGGACTGAAATTCGAGTTTTTTTCTTGTGTTATTCTCCTTATGAGTTCTGAAATAAAGAATTTGAAGGTTATGAATATTAATTTCTTTAAGTGTTACTATTATCAATGACCATGATAATTTAAGTTATGATGGTGAAAATACTACAAACTCATTCTTCCTTGTGATAGTTTGAGTACAAGTTCACACTCTTAATAATGCATGTTTCTCACATTTTTATCTTTGTATTAGTGGTGGCTTAGTATGAGAAGTGATATAAAGGACATATCCATATTAAAATAATATATATGAACTCTAAGACAATGTTTTCATAAGAAAATCATTTCATTCCTTGAAAACTCGGTTCCCTGTGACAACAATACACAACTAAGATTACAAAAACTCACATGATGAAGAATTTCAACATCATTCAAATGCATATGAAGGTTTTAAGTAAGTATAAATATTATATATTTAAGTGATAACGCCATTATTAGTTCCATGAGAATGGATAATAATGTGGTAAAAGTACTAAGATGCATAACTAGGGTTTGAAAACTAAAACCCCGCATAATTCGCTTGTAGAGATCTAGCAAAACATAATCTCATGGGTATGA
Source organism: Taxus wallichiana var. yunnanensis (assembly GCA_018340775.1). Classification (NCBI taxonomy): domain Eukaryota; kingdom Viridiplantae; phylum Streptophyta; class Pinopsida; order Cupressales; family Taxaceae; genus Taxus; species Taxus wallichiana. Next base: position 362,734,544 of record CM031236.1, on the reverse strand, counting down.
TAATAAACATAGGTGGACCTAAGGATTTATGTTGCAGTATTAGCCTCTTTTGAAAGATAGTTTTGGAGTCCTTTTGATTGTAAAATGTTGATCATAAATCTTAGTTGAAGGTTTTTAAGTAATAGTGAACTCATAGCTACATAATCTTATTTTTTCATCTCCAACATTTGATTGTTGATGAAGGAGTCCTACATCATTAATAATCTGAATACAACCCTCATATGAGCTCTTGTGTGTATGTATACTTCATGTGAAAACTGTGATGAACTATCTTTGCACTTTTCTTACTTATTATGACTCAAATTAAAAAATGGAGCTAAATGGTGAGAAATGGAAGATGCAATTGTGATATAAGAGATTATAGAGGAATTGGTAATGTTATTGTATACACATGCCACTTGGTACATACTCTAAAAGGCACTAAAAGAAAAATTATAATTCACTAGCTAGAAGACAAACCTAGCTTCGATTCTTACAAAACAATGAGCAGAGGTATAGAATGAATATTTGCATACTATGGTAGAATGAAAGGAAGTTCAAAAGGATTTATTCTTCATCATTTATCTCTAGATAAATTTTAAATATGCCTACACATTTGATATCATAACACAAGAATATTATATGTTAAACAACAAAGTGTAAGATAGTAATGTGTGAAGACCTTTTCCATTTACTTGTACATTGGAAAAGTTAGTCATGTGAAGAATCACTGTATTTAAAAGTTAAGGATTGATGTTTAAGATTTATGTTTATTTACTTAAGCTCATTTTTAGCATTAATTTATTCAAATTGAGGAGAGATGAGTGATATCATTTTATAGTGAGAAGAGATTGAATGTATTAAAACCATGGAAAATTAGGAGAGGAGAGAAGAAGAAAAGTGAGCTGAAACAATGGCCACATCAAGTTAATCTAAGAAAAAAGTGAAGAAGGTGATAAAATTTCTTGTATGAATCAATTCAAAGTTTTTTCTTAACAATTTTGGTGTGGGTGCTTCCTAGCAAGTGGGTGCTTGCAAAATTACTCAAGTGGGTTCTTTATTTTTACTTTGGAGTGGGTGCTTCATAATTGGAGTGTGTGCTTCAAGGTGAGTGGGTGCTCACCACATGGTGAAATCATTGTAACTTTATAGGATAATTTTCCAAGATAGTTCTCTGGTTTCAGTGGGTTTTTTTCCCTTGATGGGTTTCCCACATTAAATCATGTCTCCTCATGTGTTCATGTGCATTATTTTATCTTTTCGTTCATGGTTGGATTTTAATGGTTAACATAGTTAAGTTTGGTTGATTGAATCTTTGTGAATTAATTTAAAAAATTTAAAGAGCAATGATTCAACCCCCCCTCTTAGTGATTAGAATTTATAAAAAGAAGGAGATCTAGAATGAGCTTGGAATGAGTCTAACAAGGTAGGACAAGGCATTTCATGAGAACACTTGATGAAAAATTGACTTCCTGATAAACTAGTGGCTTATACGAGGCCAAGTCAACCATGAGAGGAGTGTAGGGACATTGTGGAGAGATGTTATATGATGTTATAGGTCATATACAAACCTTTTGAGGTATGTTTGAGGTCACATTCATGACTTTCCTTAAAGACAAATTAATTTAGCATGCACTAATTATCAAAGAAGTGCCACGGATCTACGGGTGTGAATAATGCATAGGTGAACGATGTGAGATGTGAATTTTTCCAAGAAAAAACATAGCAAGCGTACATGACTACAAGTTATGAAAGTACTAGAGAGATAATTGGAATAACACAGAAATAGATCCCACTCAATACAATCAAATAGAATAATAAAAGATATGTACATATAGGAGTTGAATGTGTAACCTCTTCCTAGAATCATGAAAATATCCACCTATAATAGTGGTAATAACCACCTAGAATGGTGTAGTCAAGTGATAACCAAAACCTATAATAGTGTAGTCAAGTGGTAACCAACACCTATAATATTGTTGTCAAGTGTTCACCTAAGAAAGAATATCCCATAAGTGTAGCAAAAATCCAAGTGAGGTGGAATATCTTGAGTAGGATGATAAAAATAAAGAGAGGAAAATAAATCCTATAGCAACACCCCTATAACCATAGCTTAGGTGGGCATTGAAAAATGAAAATCGGTCCTAAAAACTAGGCCTAATGAGGTACACACGTATAATGCAATCTCTCATAGGACAAATTAAAAGGAGAAAAATAGTGGGAAAAACTCCCCACAAATGGGATACATTAAGAATTGAAGAGGCTAGAAGGCCCCTGAAAATGATGAACATGCTAATGTAGACCACATCCCAAGAAGAGCACATAGATTAATTAATTTAATATGAGTGATAGGTTTGGTGAAGATGTGAATAACCTGATTTGAAGACTAGCAGACTATTAAATTGTTGACCTACTCATGAACAAGCTCCTGAATGAAGTGGATGTGAATCTCAATGTGTTTGGTCCTCTAATGAAGGACTGGATTCCGCATGCCTTGATGGTGCTCTAGCAATCACAAAATATGATTGTAGGTTCCCGATCTGGATGCCAAGATGAGAAATAATTCCCTAAACCCAAATAGTCTCAGTAGTTGCATTAACATCTCCCTTGTACTCTACCACCATGGATGATCGATTAATAGCATTCTTCTTCTTTCTAGACAAACTGATAGGACTAGAACCCAATGATAAACCGCAACCTTAGATGCTTACGATACTCATTATTACAAGCCTAATCTGATTCGAGTAGTCAACTAAGTAAATGTCTAAACCAAATTTGTAGTGAATCCCATATCCGGGTGATCCCTGAATCTAGTAAAAATTCCTCTTAGCTGATTTACAATGTAACTCAGGAGGTTCATGCATGTACCTCAAAAAAATATCCATGAAATTAGAGATACGAGGTCTAGTGTGAGTCAAGTAAATAAGGTTTCCAGAAAGTTGTCAATATAAAGTAGCATCAACCAAGGGTTTGGAACAATAAACCTCAATCTTGACTCCAAATAAGAAAGGAGAATGAGATGGTTTCTTTTCATCCATGTGAAACTAATCCAGAAGATCGAGAGAGTACTTGGGTTGTGCAAGTGAGATACATGAATCAAACTATGTGATCTTAATGCCAAGGAAGTAGTGTAGTAGATCCATGTCAATCATGGTGATTATATCATAAAGAGTTGTCTCCACTGCCAAGATAGCCGATGAAGTACTCAAAGTTATCAAAAGGTCATCAACATAAAGTTCCAATACCAGTAATGAATCATCCTACTGCAATAGATATACATTGTGATACGAATGGAACCGAGTGAAACCGAAACTAGGAGGAAGGATTCCATCTTGGCATACCAAGCTCTAGGGGCCTATTTGAGGCCATAGATGGATTTCCTAAGTCTAAAAACTAAGGATGAATCCTGAATAAACCCTAGTGGCTACTCCATGTAGATATCCTCTTGTAGGTATCTGTGAAGAAAATATATCTTCCCATCCATCGGTGCACACTCTAACCATGTGTTATAGCTAATCTTGGCCACATGTGCAATGTCTATGAGTATCCTATTCGGATACTTGTGGAAAAATATTGACTATTAACTAAGCCATGAACTTATCAAGTAACCCATCTGCTACAAATTTGGTACGATATATCCATTGACATCGAACCATATTCCTTTCCTTAGGAAGTGAATTCAAGTACCATGTGATAACTGATTAAGAAATTATATTACTTATGTATAACACTATACCATTCATGTATGCATGATGCCTCTCAAAATTTCTTTGGATATTTCTTTGAAGCATAGATGGCATGTGGCCTATTCTTATAGTATTCTAGAGTATGTCTATCATCCTTTGGATCCCTTGCCCAAGTTCATGTACTTTGAAGTGTCTTCCAAACTCAAAGAGGGCATAAAGTGGGTGAATCATGTGTCGAATATTCATCCTATGAAGTATTCCTATAAGTAGAAGAGGATTACTACTCATTAATTTTATATATATCAAAACTAGAACAAGTAGAATAAGATAGCTTAGGAACCTAATGTGGATTATTTGAATCCTCAGAATGCTCATCAAAACTGAGTGAAGCTAAAGTAGATGGAGAAGTGTGTAGTTCCCACTTCCCTTTGACACCTTTTGATTCTTATTTTGATATTGTGATTACATTCTAGACATTATTATGTTTTGATTTAGTATGTTGTTAGACATTGATCATGGATTATCATTGATCTATATTTGATTATGATGCATGATGTTTATTAGAGACACCTTATATGTGGATGATGATATATTACTTGACATGGATGTTTATGGATGTTGTTCAAACATGTGATTTGGATATTAGGAGTTGATATAGAAAATGGATATTAATTTACGAGGATATAAGTTGTTAATTAAAAATGCAATTGATGTAGTTGTTACTTCGATATTATTGTGATTCACTTACTTAGATGATTTTGTGATTTTATTTGTATCATATTGGATGTTCTAATATGGCCACGAGGCTGAAGGAGGTATTTGTATTTTGTAGGTTAAAAATATCACAACAAAACATCGAGGATCGAAGACCAACCAAAGTGGATTTCTAGGTGAATTCAACAAGGTCACCATGGCAACTGTTTTGTGTCTCGTGTGTTGTTTTATTGGGGATTCCCATGGGGGATTTCCTTTACATGTGACCAATAGTTCGTGTGTTTATTTTATTATTGTTGTATGTATTTTATTAAGTAATGTGTTCCTTTCTTTTAAATTAATTAAAATTGTGATGGATTAATGTGAGAATCATATGATTAAAATTTAAATAAATAAAATTGGGATATGGGAAAGTAATTGTAAGAGTTTTTGGTTGTTTGTATTAAATTTGTAAGTGATGTGTAAGTTGTGTAAGATCTTGTGTAAGTCATATTTTGGAGAAAGAAATACTCCACCTCCATGGGAATTCGAATTTTCCTTGGGGGCTATGTTTAGAGGCTTGTGGGACAAGTAAAACTTGTCCCATGCCTCTAAATTTAATTCACAAACCATAGTTATGGATGTAGATGTGATTTTTGACTTTTATAATGAATTTTATTCATCTTGTTGCATGTTTTTAATTGCACTTTCTTACTTTTTAATTAATTTTGTTGTCCCTTGAGGTGTGGGATTTTTGGAGTGTGCAAGTAACTTGTCATTTTTCAACTACCTCTTTATTGTGATTTGGAGAATGGAACTTTGTCTTTTGTGTTTGAATTTGAGGATGTGTGATGTGGAATCCTACATGGATCCACATCATCCTATTCTCTCCCTCTTTTATTTAATTCAAACTCTTGCCTTGTTTTTGGGTTGTTGAATCATTTTGCAACTTCCTTGGGGGCACATTTTCTTATTGGAGCTCTTGTTTTTGGAAGAAGTTTGGAGAAATTTTTGCATGCTTGGGAGATTGTTGTTTTGGACTGTGTTCTTGGCTTTGAGAGTTTGTTGTGGGAAACAAAACCTACCATGGAAAGGTATGCATTTATTCCTTATTTATTGCTATTATTTTCTTATTGTGTTGTGTATGGAGAATGATTTGATTTATTTGATGGCTGGTTGGGTAGACTACCTTAGGGAAGGTGTAGGGATAAGGCTATATGGGAATCCATGTGGGGGCATAAGGGAATGCCATTGACATCAGAATTTTGTGGAGGGATTTTGGGTTTGGGATCCACTATGGAAAATAAATAGCTTGCATTTCTTACTTTGTGGGGGGCATAAGGAAATATGTGGGGGCATAAGGAGGGATTTGTGGGGGGCATAAGGATTTGTGTGTGATGGATTAATTTGGCGGTCTGTTATTGGTGGATGCCCAAATTCCAATTGGGAGGCATAAGTAGCTTCCCCCATAGACCTTGCTCCTTTGGCTTGCATGATCAAGCCTGAGTTCTATTTTGAAATGATTTTAAATGCAGTTGTGAACTGTTGTTTTTGTGTTGAATTGTTTTTAAAAAGAAAAAGGAAATGTGTATGTGAAAGAATGTTGTGTTGTGGAAGCCAGTTGTTGCCATGGTTGAATTACACCTTTGATTGTATTTTTGGTTGGGGCTCGGGGCCAATGATGAAGGAATACTTCGCTTTCATTGGATGTCTTGGTTGGGTGGAGAGCATTGCCTTTCCCCCTCTTTTGTTGTGATCAACTGGAGAAAAGAGAAAATGTGCATGTTGCTGTCCTGGAGCAAAAGAAAAGTGTAGTTTGACAGTCCCTTGTGAAAACACATTCATTTGTAATCCTTTCCCACTTGTTGTGGATGAAATTGTATCATGTATTTGTGAAGGAAAGATGTGTGTAATTTGATTATGAAGTTAGATATTGGAATTGTGAAAGACATGTACATTCTGTATTGTTATTGGAAAGAAATAGAACTCTGTTAATTGCATTCAAGGAATGGAATATGTAAAGATGTATATCCTTTTCATTTAATAAATAATTGCAAGTTTACCTCTCATTGCATTGTTGGGTGAGTTGGAATGTTAAATTGTGATTGGAATCACTGTTTTGAAAATTGAAAGAAGAAGAAATATGTATGAGGGAATTATATTGTATTGTTTCTTTCTTGAAATATATTAAAGTGGAAATCAGATTTGCAATTTAGCTTTGAAATGGTTTGTTATAAACAACTGAATGTATTGGACTAGTTTAGGAATGAAGTGCCATATTTGAAGGATGAATTTGATAAACAAATTTCTAGAAATGGGATTTCTGTTACAAACTTAAAACTAACAATTAATTTTAATAAAAAAAAGCAGATTCAGACACAGTACACATTAATTAACTTGGAGAAGTTAAAATTTAGTATGTTGTTTCATAAATGAACTCAAATTGACAAAGAAAACTTAAGAAAACAATTTAACCATTGCAAAATTGAATCAAATCCCTTCCTCAGTCGTTTTCTGTCAATTGTTGGAAAAATACAATTTGAAATAAATTGAACCAATTTACTTCCTAAACCTTTCAAAATCCTCCCTATAGAAATCCTCCATGTCTGTTTGGCATGTTGAGTGAAGGAGGAGATCCAATTTAATCAAATTTGAAAGTTGGAAATTACCAGTTGGCTTTTTAAAATCTTGCAGATTGTTTTTACAAAATTGACCCCTTAAACTTTATCAAAAGTAAAATTTATGATTCTGTGCAAAGAGGGCATTGAGGGCTTTCAAAAAAGTTGTCACTTTCCCAAAACCAAGCTTTCTAGCTCAAGTTATGGCACTTTGAAAATTTTGTGCCTTGGTGGGAAAATTTGGGAAAATTTTCCATGGCGGGTTGGCAACTCAAAAATTTTCTATCGAATTGCCTTAGAATTTTTTTTTGAAAAATTTTGGCTCTGGAAAAATTTCATCTTTTCCTCCACCGTCCTTGCACCAATTAGAGGCTGCTATGTGTCGTCATGGGGCGAAGCGGAGGCACGACATCTTTTTGTCCTTTGAGATTTTTGAAAATTTTGGAAAAAATTCCTTTTATCCCCGCGGCTGCGGCCAATCATAGATCGCCACGTGGAAGCTTTTTGGTGCTTGCAGGGGGACATAGATCCTTTGTTATTTTGAATTTTCTACCTTTCGAAAGTTTTGAAAATTTTCCCCATGGCCCTATACACCCTCCCTCACCTTGGTATTTTCTCCTCCGCAAACGTGCGGACCGACGCATGCCTTCCACCCTTCTTTCCCCTTTTGGAAAAATTTGCCAAATCACCCCTTTGCTCCACACCCTCCTTTTTGCTTCTCCCTGTGGAAAATCATAGAACGCTATGTGTCCCTAGGTGGACCCACAGTGCATGGAAAATTTTTTGTTTTCTCTCCCCTTGGGTGAAATGCCCCAAATTCTTCCACCACACCGCCTTTCCCCTTTTTCCCGGTGATGTCTCAAGAGACCGCCATGTGTCCTTGTAGGACCCGCAGAGGTGGGGGCACAAATGGGAAATTTCTCCCACTCAAGGAAAATTTTCTTAAGCCTCCCTATGACCTGCCAACCCACCAAAGAGGTTTTTCTCTCCTCTTAACACATGTCCCCTTGGGGAAAATTTGACCCCTAAGGCCCGCTTGCTCATATCTTGAGTTTCTTGAGTAGTTAGGAGGACTTATTTATATCACCGAAAAGGTGAGAAAATTTCCTATCCAATGGGAATGATTTAGGGAAATTTTGAATGTGTTAAGTGTGAGAAAAATGAAGTTGAAACACCAATCTTGTTAGAGAATGGGTAAGGTGATAATTTACCCCCCGAACCTAACTGAAACTTCTAACCCTAAATTTTGGACATTGTGACCTCTGAGAATTGTTAGTAAAAGGAAATTATGTTCTAGCAAGCAGAATTGTTTTGGAATCTATTAGTGGTAATTTTTTCCTTGCAACCTGGTTGTAGACACTCCTATTCAAGTTTTGGGAGTGGGTAAGTAGGATCGTATCTGCTGATTTTTAAAATATGTATTTCCTTCCTCACTATAATTTAACCCTGCTCTTGTCTTAGAACTTGTGGAATTAAATACCTTAGGTATTTAATTTCTTTGGGTCTCTTAACCCTTAAATTTTATTCAAGGAATATTTAGCTAAATTTTCAATGCAATTATTGATTAATTTAATCCCTAAGGAGATTTGAGCTAGGAGTGGATTATTACACTTGTTGCTTTATAATGTGGAATTAGTAATTATTGTAATGGGAAAATTATCAGTTGAAATTTAGTTGTCTTTGAGACTTTGGTCATTAACTCCTAATAAAAAAAAATATTCCATAATTTTCTAACTAAACCTAGGTTGTTCATGGGTCTCAAGTGGGTTGTTTTTAACTAGGCACCACACTTGGTATCAGAGCAGTGGTTCAAAAGCTTGGACCATTGGGAACATTAGAAAACTTGAGACATGAACTGTAAACCTAGCACACTTTTGAATCTAAGAAAACAAACTTGTTTGAAAATTGAAGAAGAAATAAGTATGAAGAAATATTACATTACTCTGTTCATTTGAACTGCCAGAATTAAAATCATAATAAAATAACAAGTTGTTTGAGTTGTTGTGCTTGTTTAGTGGTGTTTTGGCTACACCCAGGTAACTAAGAATGTTAGATTAAATTGATTTTGGTGAACTTCTAGTATAATGGAAACTTGGTTCCCCTTTGAAAATGTGTTGATTTTACAAGTCCTAAAACTTGATTTAATTGTAGGATGCATTAAGCCCTTTGTTGAGACCCTTCCTTATTGGATTTGTTGGAATGATAAGTCGTATGATATGATTCTTTTGGTTGGGCGGTGGTGGTTGTGTTCGGGTCGGGAAGAGTTAATTAGAAGTTGTTTAGATTTTCCTTCCTTGAGTGGTTAGGAAAGAGGGTTTGGTTGTCGGTTTCTCTATTTTGTTACCGTATGAGAGGGTGGACGTTAAGTCTGGGTGTCATTTAGGAGCCAATCCTTTGTATGTTTTCTTGGAACTAACCTCGAGGCGAGTACCCCTATTGGCGGCCATGAAAGGCTGAGTGAATATGGTGTTAACTTTGGTGTGTTACATTTGTAATCTTGTGATTATTTTATAAGTACCGAGTAGTTTATTTTATGATTAGATTGAGAAGCTCGAGAATATTTTATTTATTTATGATTTGTGTAAGAATTTTCAAACTTTGCAATGAAGCTACTTAGCCACTTTTCTTGTTTTTCGATATTTCTTGGACTTTATTTTTATTAGTGACTTGGAGCTCATTATGTTGTTGTCTACTTAGCCAAATTTTATGTGGTTCTCACTTACATGTTGTTGAGCTGGTTCTACGTTGTTTGTCTCGTAATATTTTATCATATGGGGGTACACCCTAGGTGTTTTGAATGTCCTTTTAGGTTCTTAAAGTTGTGTACTTCGTTCTTGATGGCAATCGACGGTGGTAGTGGTGGTTCTCTTACAATCTGGTAAGAGCTTGACCTCGTCAGAGTAGGAGTGTTTAATTATGGGATTTTAGATTTTGTTAGGATTGGATTGCCTTTTGGTTGATTGTAAATGTTGGTGGAAAAGTGTTGTTTCATCAATGGCATGTTAAATTGTATCATGGATTCCTGGTTGCATCATAGAAAGTATTGATTTATGGATTATATGCATCTTGGTAATTATGGATAGATTAAGGCCCCTTTTCAAGTAGTGTGTTATTTAAGTGTACTTGTTTTTCTCTCTTGACTTATAAATAGGTCTACGGGTAAGTGCACCAAGTTGGGGGACAATTAAGTGGACATCAAATCCTGAATTTTACATTAAAAATAGCAAAACATCAAATTTAGTCTTCCACGGACTTGAACCATGCCAAAAAGTAAAAAATATGTCATAAAAATGGTACCATTGCTTAGGGGAGACTATTAGCTTTGTAGAAATACTAATTTTAAAGTGAATAGAAGAGGATAAATATCATTTTATAATTTTTTATTAATAGTAGGTCTTTAAGACACTTTTTCCTGTGAATTTTTATGTCTACGTTTAAGACTGTAAAAATTGTTTCACTTATCAGAATGTGATAAAAATTATACCATCCCAACTGTGGTGGAATTATATACATGTTCAAAAAAAATTATTTGATTTCAATATTTTTTATGAAGTTATGGCGGGCAAACGGAAAGTGCTCTGTTTTCTTTATGTTTTCATACCACTTTCATGGAAAAAATCATAAAAAATAAAATATTACTCAAAAAAATACAAAATAAAATCCATCCCAATATAGATAGTGGCATATAACTTCTCACCAAAGGAAAAAATATATATCAATTTTTGGTCATCCAAATTGTGGGCAAACAGACTATAATCTTATCGACGTTTTTTTTTTAAAATACCAAGTCATTGAATTTTGAGTGTTTAATATAGATAATCTTGTCCATTTTTACAAAAATTAGTATTTTACAAACTATATTTCAGATGCTACGATTCATATTAATATAATTTTGTATAATTTTGAGTGTATGTATTGTTAATAATCCCTACAAGTTGATATTATGTTGTTATTTGCAATATGATGTCCACGGATGACCCTATATTTGTCCATCAACTTCCTGCACTTACCCCTACCCTTACCTTATATCTCCTTTACTATGGGTAGCAATCTATGACCTATTAATATTTGGGTTACTTGGAAACACTTATGGATGCTTTGGGTCTTTTGGAAATTTCTCTTAGAAATGTTAGTTTGGTATATCTTAATAGTTAATATTGATGGTGCATGCATTTTACTTCCTCTTTTTATAAAGAAAAAAAACTATAAATCTTGACTGTAAAGTCCATGTTTTGGTAAATTATTTGGTTTCCCCATTGCATTTGATGCTTTTTAGTGTGGATGTGGTGTCCTTAGAGTAAAGTTACATTGTCATTTGGTTGCTTGGCTGGTGGTATCTTTTTGGGACATGAGGATTGATTGGAAAACCTTCTTGGGTTATTAGGGGAGTAAAATGTTACCACCCTAAACAACAATTTTTTTTTAACATTAATAGATTTGTAAAAGTAAGATTTTACCTATTTAATGAGACTTCCTTGAAAATTTCTTGTGAGACTTGGAGAGACCCACTAAGAATGTGTAATGCTTCTTGAAATTATTCAGTAAATATTTGAAATCTTGGTGTGATTCATGTTGGCTCATTGTTTCCTACTTCTTACAAAAATTAAAAGTGTGTTTTTATGTTGAATGTCTCTTGTTCCTTTAGAATTAAAAATGTGGTGTGTTGTTTTACATCTCTTTCCCATAAAAGTAATTATGTGATATGTTTGAACCTTCCTTCTCATTAAAATTTGATTGATAAGACGACTCAACCAGAACACCATGAAACTATAATTAAAGAGATTTGACCTTGGAACTTAACAAATAAACTTGAGCATAGAAAAAGGGAAGTGATCCTTATTGTATCCTTGGTAGATTAATAGAAGAAATAAAAACCATGTCAAAGAATAGAAAGGAAACCTTGTCCATCTACCTTCCTTGTGGGTAAACTAAATGCTCTCTACCTATACAGAATAGTGAGACATCATGCCCACCTTAGTGGTGCTCTTTATAACATAAACAGCTGATGTCATAATGGAAGGAAGATGGTAACTAAAGAAACATGAAAGGAATGTTCTTAACAAGCAAAGCTATAACTTTTGACTAAATAAGTTGATTTATAAAAATAAGTAAGATTTATGTGTATTGAGTACAATGTATAGTTGAACCTGTAGTTCTGTCGTCTACCTGAAATTGTGAAACACCTGGAGGATAGTAATGTGTTCTAGTTGCTTATTACTTCTTGTCCATAGATGTATGTGCCTTTCTTGTGGGATTCTTGGGTCATCACACCCTTATCATCCCGTAGCTCGACGGATGTGAGTTGTGGTCCTTTTGGATTGAGACTTATCTATTGTTTGAGAAGCAACCTCCTTGCATGTTATCTTGTCCTTGGAGACCTAAGTATTGTAATTTTAAGGAAACATATGTTAAGGATATAAAATAACTTCAGGAAGTATTCTTTTCCTCATATTTTCTTGGGTCACCTTGTTGTTGTAGCCCTTTTTCCCATTAGGATGGAAAGTGCAAGATGATGTTATTCACCCTTGGATTTGATTGGACCCCATGTTACTTGTTCTTCTCCCTAGTGACCTTGAGTGGTCCTTGGTGTTTCTTGTGCTCTCTTTATGGTTATTCCGAGCTTGAGTAGGAAATAAGATAAATAAATCTCATTGTGATATAAGGTATGGTACTTGTATTGTTATGTTAGTTGCTAAGGGAGATATAAATATATGTACATGTTTTCTTTTGCTAAATGGTTGACTTCTTTAGATTTGGTTGGTATGGTGTGTTTGATTCTTAAAACAAAGTGTAAAAAAATCAGACTATAGGAAACCTTGTGGTCATGAATTTTCTTAGTATTACCATGAAAAGTTAATTGTACCCTCTCGAGATTATAGAAGTGCCTTCCGAGAATAGTTCCTTGATTTTAAATATTTGTTGATTTAGGTGTCCTTGTTGATCCACCTCATCCTTTGTGATCCTCAAATTGTGGACCTTGAGTAGACTTGTTCCTCATGCAAATTTGGTCATAGTTGATTTTCCTAGCCTTGTCTAGACAATGAACCTTGAAATCATGGATTTAACGTGTAGAAACCTTAACTTCTATTAATGTGGTATGTGTATCATGAGGAAACTGTGTGGTCATCTCAAGTTATGGAAATTCTCCCTGAAATTCTCTTACTTGGTGGTTACTCTTAATAATCTTTTGGAACTCTTCATGTTATATTGTTATGTGTTATATCTTGTTTGATAGTGTAAAGTTACTCCTTAGATTTAAATGCTCGTAGCCTTGCATGTAGAAAGTTTAGAACTCATCCCTTGCAATCTCCCTTCTCCTTGTTAAAATACATTGGACCAAACTAGAGTTTTGTAGACCCACACTTGTTTGAAGAAAACAATCCCATAATGGGAGTGATCCTTTTTCTATTGCAGTTATTCATAGCTCTCTTTCCTATGAATTCTAGGAGGAATTCGAGTCTAAGGGGATGGGGATGTAGTGTCCACTTCCCTTTGACACCTTTTGATGCTTATTTTGATACTGTGATTACATTATAGACATTATTATGTTTTGATTTAGTATGTTGTTAGATATTGATCATGGATTATCATTGATCTAGATTTGATTATGATGCATGATGTTTATTATAGACACCTTATATGTGGATGATGATTTATTACTTGACATGGATGTTTATGGATGTTGTTCAGACATGTGATTTGGATATTAGGATTTGATCTAGAAAATGGATATTATTTGATGAGGATATAAATTGATTAAAAATGCAATTGATGTAGTTGTTACTTTGATGTTGTTTTGATTCACTTACTTAGATGATTTTGTGATTTTATTTCTATCATATTGGATGTTTTGATATGGCCATGGACGCTGAAGGAGGTATTTTTATTTTCCAGGTTAAAAATATCACAACAAAACATCATGGGATCAGAGATCAACCAAAGTGGTATTCTAGGTGAATTCAACAAGGTCACCATAACAACTTGTTTTGTGTCTATGTGTTGTTTTGTTAGGGATTCCCATGGGGGTGATTTCCTTTACATGTGACCATAGGTTTGTGTGGTTCTTTTCTTATTGTTGTATGTATTTTATTAAGTAATGTGTTCCTTTATTTTAAATTAATTAAAATTGTGATGGATTGAAGAAGACAAGGGTATGTCAATGGCGGGCTGCGAGTTGGAAAATTCGGGCGGGCTATGTCGGGGTTTCGAAAGTCTTTGTTTCAGCAGCTCGGCTGCTAAATGTCTTTCAAAGAAGCGTGATGTAGCCACTAAGGAAGCTGGTAAAAGAGAAAAATGTGATCATTGGTGACAGTTTGAGTCTAGAACACAGGCGGAAGTTGTTAAGACTCCTCCTGACAAAAATGCGAGACCTCAGGCTGCATGTGATTTTAAAAGTACAAAAGATGCTAAAGGGGTGACCCACTTACAGGTGCCTGATGGATGTCTGCAAAGAGCTCTGGAGAAAACCAATCTGGCACTTGTCGGCAAATTTTTGGGATCACGACCCAATGTGGACACCATTAGGAAATGGGCCATTCGTAGATGGAAACCAAAAGGGGATTTGATAATCACCACTATGGAAAAAGGTTTTTTTCTGGCCAGATTTAATCTCCAATCTGATGTTGACTCGGTCTTGTTGGGTGGTCCCTGGTGTCTGGGTAATATGGGACTATTTTTAAAAAAATGGTACCCCGGATTTAATCCATTTGTTGAAAATATTCATGCCATACCCATCTGGTGTAGACTCCCAGGGCTTCCTCTGCATCTTTGGGATGATGAAATCCTCCTTCACATTGCCAAATCGATTGGTTCACCTATTGGCCTGGATGGGCCCATGAGAAATAGGTCTAGGCTGGCATTTGCTCGGTTCTGTGTCTCTATAGAAATGGATCAGGAGCTCCCGATAACATTTTTTCTGCAATCCAAATTTGGAGAATGGAATCAGCAAATAGAATATGAAGCTTTCCAATTATGATGTAGCAAATGCCATGATTAGGGCATTTAGCCAACAAATGTCCTAAACATATAGTTCAAAAGTAGGAAGATTTCTCAGATATTCCTGAAGATCAAGGAAAAATCGAGAGAGATAAAGGTGATAAAGAGTAGATATCTGAACCAACACTGGAAATAGGCATTTAGAGAGGAATTCAAGCTAAAAGAAAGGAAAAAGGATTTAAGGCAAAGATACCACCGGTTTACGAGAAAACTTTGGAAACCTAAGAAGTGATTGAGTCTCAATAAGAATTAGATCGGGTCCGAATGAGGAAGAAAACAAAAGGGAGATGTCAGTGGATTCAGTTTTAACTCTTTGACTCCAAATCTGGTAAAGCTGAACATGGAGATTGATGAAGAAAATGAAAAAGTTAACATTTCTCTCTCATACATGGGAGAAGAGGAAGACAAAATCAGTGCCCATCAAGAGCTGCTAAGGAGCAGCTCATTGGAGAAACTAAAAATGAGACAAGAAAATGGCAAAGTGGATCTAGAATCCATTGCACGAGATCTAAACCAAGAGAAAGAGGACACAGATGTGGAGGAGCTAACTCCTAAAATGGATAAGCGCTGATATTACCACAGGAAAGGAGGATGGGGAAATTACCCCAATCAGTAAGGAAAATGATTGTGATAATGATGGATTCATCTTAGTGAAAAGAAAGAAAAGAGGTTCAAAAAGCCTGGAAGAAAAGTAGCTTGGAAGCTGGGAAGCTTCCACCTCAAGAATCACAAGGGCCACTGCTAGAAGAACTACAAATTTTGGAGTAACCTTTAGAAAAGGAAGGCCATCTAAGAGAGAAGCAAGAGAAAAAAGACTGAAAAAGAAATTGCAGATGGTTCATAGAGAATTCTGAGCCATCCGGGAAATGCATCTCCAAAATTTTTTTAATGAAGGTTATTTCTTGGAATGTCAGAGGCCTCAATGGAGGGCCTAAGCAAATAATGCTTAAGGAAATTAAAAGAGCAAAAAACCCAACATTCTTCTCATTCAGGAAACTAAAATGAAAAGTAAAGCAGTTGAAGACTTCAAAAGACATTTTTGGCAGAACGCTGCCTTTGCTGCTGTTGACTCTCAAGGGGCTTCTGGAGGCTTAGCGATCTTTTGGGATACAAAGATGGTTGACGGTAAGGTACTCTCCTCAACCCAGAATCATTTAGCTATTATCTTTAAAAGCCTTGAAAATAATCATAGTTAGATCCTGTCTAATATTTATGCACCCAATACTGCTACTGGTAAAAGAAGTCTATGGAAAGAGTTAACCTTGTTCCGAAGCAAGGTTGAAAACATGAATTGGTTGGTTATGGGAGACTTCAATAATCATTTGAATCCAGGAGAAAAGTTTGGAGGAAGTTTTGAATTCTCCCTTGGTATGGAAGAATTTGTTGACTTCATCTCGACTCTTAATCTTATGGACATAGAGCTTCATGGCAATCAATTTACATGGTCTAATAGAAGATTAGGAGAGAGCTTAATTCAGGTTAAACTTGATGAGCTCTTATTTCTACAAATTGGATCATGGACTAGAATTTCCATCTCTCTACTCTCCCTAGAACGGGATTTGACTATAATCCAATAGTCCTCAATTTCTTCAATTGGACAAAACCTTTTCATGGTAATTTCAAATTTGAGAAAATGTGGTTCGAACATGAAGACATTCTGGATAGAATTAAAGAGTGGTGGGTTTGGGAAGGCACAGGGATAGCCCAATTCAGGCTTCTTCAGAAGTTAAAGAATGTTAAACAAAAAGTTAGAATATGGAATAAAGAGGTTTTTGGAAACATTTTTGAAAAGAAGAAAGAACTTAAGCAATGTGACTAAAAGAGCTTGAGCTAAATGTCTCCATGAAAGGTATGACCCTAGAGGATCATCGGTGGGAAAAAAACTCCTATCGATCTGCATAATATAATGACCATGAAGAAACCTTTTGGAGAATGAAATCTAGAGCCCTTTGGCTTAAGGATGGAGATAGAAATACAAAAAAATTCATTTGTGACCATCAAACATAGAGCTTGTAATAGAATTTCAGAGGTTGCTAAAGGAAATGGAAACATTACTAAGGAGCACGAGGATATCAAAACAGAGGAGCTTAATTTTTACAAGAACCTCCTCACTGAAGATACCTCCTACAATGAATAAGCGGCATCTTTCCTCTTAGACTCCATTCCTAATAATCTAATACCTGCTGAGAGATTTAAAAGTCTTTCAAAAACTATCACCATTGAGGAATTAAAAAAGGCTATCTTTGCTTTAGAAGGGGATAAGGCTCCAGGTCTAGATGGCTTCTCGGCTAACTTTTACCAAAGATGTTGGGAAATATGATCTGAAGATATCTTGAAAGCTGTTAATGAATTTTACAGAACGGGAAATCTTATTAAAGAACTAAATAATACACACATTGTGCTTGCCCCGAAAAATTTGGATGTAAAAGACTTCAAAGATTTCAGGCCTATCAATTTGGTTAATGTCATTTATAGGATTTTCAAAAATATTCTCACCACTAGAATGCAACCTATACTCATGGAGATCATTTCTCAACAGCAGAGCGGATTCATCCAGGGAAGAATTATCCAAGATGGCATTATCATGTTTCATGAAACTATACATTCTATGGATAAAAGTAAAAAGGCGGGGATGGCCATCAAACTTGACATGCATAAAGCTTTTGACAGAGTCTCTTGGAGATTCATGGATGAGGTCCTATCCAAATTTGGTTTTCAAAGCAAATTCAGAAAAATCATTCACTCTTGCATCTCTACCTCTAGATTCTCTGTGGTTGTTAATGGGGAACCTGTGGGTTTTTTTCCAGTAATAGAGGTATACGGCAAGGCGACCCAATCTCCCCTCTTTTATTCATTATTATGGCTGACAGTTTAAGTAGATCTATTTCCAAAGCTATTGACATTGGCATGATAAAAGGCTTCCCTCCAACTACTGGTAATCAGATCTCCTCTCATCAGCAGTTTGCTGATGACACTTTGCTGCTACTAATGGCTTCCATTATTGAGGCAAAGGCCATTAAAACTGTCCTTAGATTTTATGAGGAAGCCTCGGGACAAAAAGTTAATTTTGACAAAAGCTCTATTTATTTCTTCAATACTCCTGAGGAGAGGCAAAGAAAGATTGCTAATATTCTAGGATGCACTATTAATTCTCTACTAGCTACTTACTTAGGGTTACCTTTAAGTACTGGCAAGATTTCAGTGGAGGTATGGAATGATCTTATTAAGAGATTTCAAAGAAAGTTGGCTGGATGGAAAGGAGCCATTCTTTCAAGTGCAGGTAAGTGTCTTTTGGTTAAAAGCACGCTTCAAAACTTGCCTATTTACATACTGTCAATGTTCAGCATGCCTACAACTGTGATGAACAGTATTGAGAAGATTCAAAAACACTTTTTATGGCATGGTACTAAGGATAGATTCAAATATCATCTTGTGGCTTGGGAACAGGTTTGTAAACCTAAGAGACTAGGGGGGTTAGACATCAAAGATATCAAACATATGAGTACTGCCCTTACTAAAAAAATACGATGGAGGCTTATAAAAGAGCGAGACCTTGGACAAAGCTGATTAAGATCAAATATCTTTCAAATCAAAACAAGATTTCCTTCATTCATGATCAGTCCCTTCCGAGTGGTTCTATTTTCTGGAACAACCTTCTACGTAGTGCAGACACATTCTCTCTTAGAGTGTACAAATTTGGAAGCTTGGAGATGGGAAAAACATAAACACGGGTGATAAGTGGACGGATTCTAACTAGATTCCGCTTATGATCATATTAAAGACAGATTAATTGCAAAGTATGGGTGCAAAATCTAGGGATACATTGAGAGGATAAAAACAAAAGAAAATGGAAGCAGCTAAAAGTGGAGAATGATAATATTCAGGTTGATATTATATCTCTCTAGAATCAACTTTCCCTAATCCATATAAGTAATCAAAATCTTAAGGATGAGCTCATCTGGAAAGATTCTTTTGATGGGGAATACACTATTAAATAAGGATATAATTCTTTCTTTGCATCCATGGAAAGCGAAATTAAGTGGCACAAGTTGTGGATGCCGGAGCTAACCCCTAGAGTGAACTTATTTTGGTGGCTAATTATTAATGGCAAGATCCTAACTAATGAAAACCTCATCAAGAAGGGATTCATCATGTTGAATAGATGTTGCATGTGTCAGCAAGAGGCTGAAGATATAAAGCATTTATTCCTTCATTGTGAGATTGCTTCCAAAATTTGGCAGCTTGTTTTTGCAAAATTTAATCTGAGATGGATTTTTCCCCTTACCTGCCTTCAGGCTTGGGAGCAATGGAGCTCTCTATTTAAACATTGCATGGTGAAAAGGCTATGGCAATTGGTTCTGCCCCACACTATGTGGAGAATCTGGAAGGCCCGTAATGATAGTATTTTCAGAAACAATAGACAGGCTTGTAACAAAGTATATAAGGAAATTATCATTGTTGTGCAAGATAATATTGCTAGATTTAAACCCCCTAAAAATAGACTCTACCCGGAGAATGAAGAATGCATTCTGACTGAATGGAATATTGCCACTGTCAATAGAAATAATAATGGTACTGACTGAAACATAGTCGGATGGATTAAACCCCCCACTGATTGACACAAGTTAAATTTTGATGGGGCCTTTAAGGAAATCCGGGTGACTCTGGAGGTGGGGGAATCATCAGGGATCAAAGAGACTGTTATGTTGCTACTTTTTCTAGGAGAATGGGCGAGATGGACTAATCATTATTCGAAGCCATGGTGGCTCTTTGGGGTATTAGACTTACAGAGAGATTGTAATATTCCAAATATCATAATTGAAGGTGATTCTCTAAATATTATCAATCTTCGAATAAAAAGAAACACCCTTGCTGGTCTATCGGGAATATATTGAGGAAGATATTGATATATGTAAAATATTTGAAAAGGTCCAAATCAACCACACCTACCGGGAAGGAAATAGGGTCATTGACAGTTTAGCTAACCGGTGTTAATAATCCCTTCCAAACTTGGATTGGGGGGGGACGTTCTGCCCGCTCATGTCAATAAAGCCATTATCATTGATCTACATGGCAGTGAAAATCATAACTAACGGCTGTATTTTAGACGCTAATGTGCGGATCCCCAAGTACATGATGATGACATCACAAAAGATTTGGATGATTGTTGTGATCTGTGTGCGGGCTGGACTGTCATCATTTCTTGGCATAGGAGGAAAACCGAGGAGTGGGGCAATAATAACAAGTGTAGCATAATAATTAAAGCGGCTTTCATGGTAAGGAAAGATTCAAATACCAAAATCAAAGTTAGGCCTATCCCACACATTGGTAGCTATTTTACTATTGAGAATAGGAAAAGGAGCAGAGGAAACATGGGTGGGCCGCCATGCAAAACTGAACCGACACACAATCCTGAGTGGAAAGAGAAAATGAAGGTTTGGGATTACCTATAAATCGGGGGCACTGTCTAATTTCATTGAAAGGATCAAAGGCTTTGACCAAGACATCTCTATAAAATTCACCCGGGGTTGGAAGAATAGAATAGTCAAATATAGTAACATGAAACTGGAAATCACGAAAGAGCTCATAGCTCAAATCACGGGCCTCAGCCTGGAAGGCACAAAATTCTTCAATAAGAAGGTAGACAGGGAGGTGGAAACCAAGAAATTTTTGGAAGAGGGGGAGAATCTTGAGTTCGTGACTGTTGGCCTCAAGGTGGCGTCGATCCCTGAACCTTTTGATGAACTGGCCAAAATGGTGGTAAGGTATGTTACCCTTGAAGGAAGATATGTGACTATACCTCAAAAGCATCTGATTTTTCTAAATCATTTTTGTAGAAATAACATTATCAGCTTTCCTCACTATTTGATTAACTCTCTGGAGAAATCTATAAGGGAAGTTCAAAGCCACTCTAGGGCTGTCCCTTTGCACCAGGGCCTTATCCTCTTGATTCACCACCATTTCTCCAGCTGCCCTCCCGTGAATCCTATCCCACCTCCCTCCTCCATACCTCCACCTGCCCACACTACTCCCACTCCCCCCTGCTAAAAAGAAAGAATGAAGATGTTATCTCCAGCAAGAAAAGAAAGAGCCTCAAAGCTAAAATCCCTACTTCCCAATGAGTCCTAAGGAGCCACAAGGACTTGGAACTAGCTGAAAACCTCCTGCATATTAGCAAGCCGGTGGAGGAGCCCAAAGAGGAGGAATTGCTAGATAGGGTGGATAGATTAGAAAAGGAGATACAAGAGCTCAAAGGGGCTATAAAAAACATGGAAAGAGATAAGGGTAAAAGGATCCTTCAAAGTGAGGAGGAAGAGGGGGTTATTGGGGAAGTCTTCAAGAAACTACAATCCTTAGATGGCAGATTGGGGAATGCTAAAAGCTGAAATGACTGCATATTGTCTGCCCTCAAAAGCATTTATAATTTCATTGAACAACATGTCCACAGTGTTTGTAGTTTAAGTGGGATTAATGAGGACATATGGGGCCCTAAAGAGAAAAGGGACATTGCAATTGCCCAAGCGGATTTACAAGACTCCTCTCAGGCCACTGCCATTGCCTTCTTCATGTCACTACAGGCTATCAAGACCAAAATTGACAGAGCCATCAAGTAACGGGCTGTTGTGATGCTATTTTTTGGCTGCGATGTGGCTATCATCGTGGTGGTTCTGGAGCTGTTTTTTGGCAGAGCTCTTCATGTTGTTTCTCTTTTGGTTTCTTTTTTATCTTGCCTTCTTTTTCGGATCTTTGTACGTTTAGATCCTTTTTTCTCCTATATTGTAATATTTTTTGTTGAGCCTTCCTTGGTTGACTATTTTGCCTTCTCTGGGCTGCTTCTCTCATCTTTACTATCTGGCTTTTGAGCCCTTTTGTATACAGGGTATAGTCCCTTCAAAACTATTTTCCCTTAATAAAAAAAAATTGTGACAATCATATGATTAAAATTTAAATAAATCAAATTGGGATATGAGAAAGTAATTGTAAGAGTTGTTGGTTGTTTGTATTTAATTTTTAAGTGATGTGTAAGTTGTATAAGAGCTTGTGTAAGTGAGATTTTGGAGTAAGAAATACTCCACCTCCATGGAAATTCGAATTTGTCCTTGGGGGCTATTTTTGGAGGCTTGTGGGACAAGTAAAACTTGTCCCATGCCTCTAAATTTAATTCACCAACCATACTTATGGATGGAGATGTGATTTGTGACTTTTATAATGAATTTTATTCATCTTGTTGCATGTTTTTAATTGCACTTTCTTACTTTTTAATTAATTTTGTTGTCCCTTGAGGTGTGGGCTTTTTGGAGTGTGCAAGTAACTTGTCATTTTTCACCCACCTCTTTATTGAGCTTTGGAGAATGGAACTTTGTCTTTTGTGTTTGAATTTGAGGATGTGTGATGTGGCATCCTACATGGATCCACATCATCCTCTTCTCTCCCTCTTTTATTTAATTCAAACTCTTGCCTTGTTTTTGGGTTGTTGAATCATTTTGCAACTTCCTTGGGGTGCATTTTCTTGTGGGAGATCTTATTTTTGGAAGAAGTTTGGAGAAATTTTTTCATGCTTAGGAGATTGTTGTTTTGGACTGTGTTCTTGGCTTTGAGAGTTTGTTGTGGGAAACAAAAGCTACCATGGAAAGGTAGGTGTTTATTCCTTCTTTATTGCTGTTATTTTCTTGTTGTGTTGTGTGTATGGAGAATGCTTTGATTTATTTGTTGGCTGGTTGGGTAGACTGCCTTAGGGAAGGTGTAGGAGAAGGCTATGGGGAATCCATGTGGGGGCATAAAGGAATTCCATTGGCATCAAAATTTTATGGAGGGATTTTGGGTTTGGGATCCACCACTTAAAAGAAATAACTTGCATTTCTTGCCTTGTGGGGGGCATAAGGAAATATGTGGGGGCATAAGGAGGGATTTATGGAGGGGCATAAGGATTTATGTGGAATGGATTAATTTGGTGGTCTATTATTGGTGGATTCCCAAATTCTAATTGGGAGGAATAAGTATCTTCCCCATAGACCTTGCTCCTTTGGCTTGCATGATCAAGCATGAGTTCTGATTTTTGAAATGATTTTAAATGTAGTTGTGAACTATTGTTTTTGTGTTGAATTGTGTTTTAAAAAAAAATGTGTATGTGAAAGAATGTTGTGTTGTGGAAGCCAGTTGTTTCCATGGTTGAATTACACCTTTGATTGTATTTTGGTTGGGGCTCGGGGGCCAATGATGAAGGAATAATTCTCCTTTCCTTGGATGTCCTAGTTGGGTGGAGAGCATTGCCTTTCCCCCTCTTTTGTTATGATCGATTGGAGAAAATAGAAAATGTACATGTTGCTTTCACGGAGAAAAATAAAAGTGCGGTTTGTGAGTCCCTTGTGGAAACACATTCATTTGTAATCCTTTTCAACTTATTGTGGATGAAATTTTATCATGTATTTGTGAAGGAAAGATATGTGTAATTTGATTATGAAGTTAGATATTGGAATTGTGAAAGACATGTACATTCTGTATTGTTATTGGAAAGAAATAGAACTCTGTTAATTACATTCAAGGAATGGAATATGTAAAGATGTATCTCCTTTTGATTTAATAAAGAATTGCAAGTTTACCTCTCATTGCATTTTTGGGTGAGTTGGAATGTTAAATTGTGATTAGAATCACTGTTTTGAAAATTGAAAAAAGAAGAAATACATATGCGGGAATTATATTGTATTGTTTCTTTCTTGAAATATATTAAAGTGGAAATCAGATTTGCAATTTATATTTGAAATGGTTTGTTATAAAACATTGAATGTATTGGGCTAGTTTAGGAATGAAGTGCCATATTTGAAGGATGAATTTGATAAAAAAATTCTAGAAATGGGATTTCTATTACAAACTTAAAACTAGCAATTAATTTTAATAAAAATGTACAGTTCGGACCTGCACACATTAATTAACTTGGAGAAGTTAAAATTTAGTATGTTGTTTCATAAATGAACTCAAATTGAAAAAGAAAACTTAAGAAAACAATTTAACCATTGCAAAATCGAATCAAATCCCTTCCTTAGTCATTTTTCTATCAATTGTTGGAAAAATACAATTTGAAATAAATTGAACAAATTTACTTCCTAAACCTTTCAAAATCATCCATAGAGAAATCCTCCATGTTTGTTTGGCATGTTGAGTGAAGGAGGAGATCCAATTTAATCAAATTTGAAAGTTGGAAATTACCAGTTGGCTTTTTTAAATCCTATAAATTATTATTATAAAATTTACCCCTCAAACTTTATCAAAAAGTAAAATTTATGATTCCTATGCAAAGAGGCCATTGAGAGCTTTCCAAAAATTCCTTGTTTGCCAAAACCGAGATTTCTAGCTCAAGTTATGGCACTTTGAAAATTTTGTGCCCTGGTGGGAAAATTTGGGACAAGTTTCCATGGCGGTCCCGTAACTCAAAATTTCTTGTTGAATTTCCTTAGAATTTTTTTGAAAAATTTTGGCTCTGGAAAAATTTCATCTTTTCCTCCACCGTCTTGCAGCCAATCGAAGTGGCCACATGTCCTCATGGGGCAGCAGAGGAGGGGTGAAATATTTTTGCGCTTTGACATTTTTGAAAAATTTCTTTTTATCCCTGTTGGTCGCGGCCAATCACAGGATCGCCACGTGGCATTTGTTGCCACCAAATCACTACACCCTCCAAATGGCCGGATGTGAATAGGATGTTCGGTGTGATTGGGACACATGGGATTGCCTCTCAAGCTGTGGGACTTGGGCTCCAAGTGAACCTCTAGAGAAGGCTGGTTTCCTCTTCCTAAACTAAGTGCTATACTACTCCTAGTGTAAGAAAAGTGATTATCTAATCCTATGCTAACATATTCATGGGATTTTAGGGAAAGAGATTTACAAAAATGAAACTATACTAGGGATGGTGATGCACCAAATAAAGAGTTGTTTCCAAACTCGGGAAGGGTTAATTTGAAGAGGGTGTGTGCACCACAGGTCAACCTTACTCTACCGTAACTTAGAGAGGGTAGAGGATACCAAAAAATAAGAGACATGTGTTCCCTTTGTTAAAATTTATCAGACTAAGAAATATACCAGTTTCCCAATGAAGAAGGATGAACTCAAGAAGGGTGAACAGACACCACAACTCAACTGCATGCAATACTCCACCACTCGATAAGCATAGAACTCCAAGAACCTGTAATAGAAACTTAAACTTGCACAGTGTACCTGCAAGTACGAGAAAGGCACAAAAAGCATGAAGGATGAAAGGACCAAGATTAGTCACAAAACACACACTTTTATTTCTTCAATAACATGCACAATACATCATACATTGAAAAGAGGCAATAGTTTCCATTACAGTCTTGAAGAGGAAGCTTGAAAGTTCTCTCAACACATAAGAACAACTTGCAGAAGAGAGAAGACTCCGAAAAGCATACACTCGCCTAAGATATCTAACTGTCCAACTTGTCTAAACTATTGGAACCCTTTGAAATGAGCTTCCAACTTACATTTATAGAAGAATATGTGAGAAAGAAGAGGAAATGTCATAATTACATTCCTAAATTGAAGGCCCATGATGTATTTATTACAGTTAGTTGAACTACCTAAGAAGGTTCCATCATGGGTCATTAATTGCCTGATGACCTAGTCTTCTCAATTAATTAAAAGAATATTTAAAAAAATATTTAAATAATAATAATAAATATTATTATTAAAATATTTAAATAAAAATATTAAATTAATTAACATAATGTCGGGACCCCCTGTTGACCCGTTTGACTTGAAGAGGAGGGGGTCCATGTGGATAGAGTCTGCACATAGCCCAACTCGGTGTTGCACTCGATTTTGAACCCCACACCAACTCTTTCCTTGCCTTGGCAATCGAGCTCTTTTACATTGAGTCCTTCGAATGGTGATCTCTTAGACTTGATTCTTATCGTTTTCCTTGGTTAACTCGAGGCCATTTATGCATTCCACATTTCCTTTCATGAAACATATGTGAGCTTCCCCATGAAGTCACCGATCTCTTCATCCACAAACGATATTACTGTCACGGGCTCAAAATCACCTTCGAGTCGAGTCCTCATTCGAGCCTAAAACTTGACTAAGCCACGATCTTGCAACAATCTTGCCACCATATTCACCATTTTGCTCTCGTTGTACTTTGATCGAGCCACTCGATATTACTCCACCCTAGCTCGGTAGAGTCTCCCCTTTACTACTCATGTCATACTTCTCCGAGTTCTAATTCATGCCCAACTAAAACACCATCTTGCTCAATGTTGATTTCATTTCTAAGCATGAGCTCCTTTACCTCAAGCTGTTGAGTGCTCTCACTAGTATTGAAAACCAAACTCCATGTTTGATGCATAGATTCACCACCAAGCCACCCTCCGTATTCTTCACCGAGTGCACAAGACATTCCGCGAGCTGGGGAAGCTTGATCAAGACCTTACTTAATCAGTTCAGTGAGCCACCTTGGATCCCATTCGACATGCTCGGGAACCAACTCTGCAACTCTTACTTTACCCGTGTGAGCATTAGCTCAGCTCAACCCAAGCTATTTCCTTATGTACATGGCGGGTAGAACACCATTTTGAGGTGATAGTGTTTTGCCATATGCACCTCCGCGAACACTGAATTTGGCCCAGACACCCCAATTAACACCTTCGTCCTTTATTTCCTCAAAATAGTATCTTGAGCTTAAGTCGAACTCCTGTGGCTTATAACTGAGCTATTTCCCATGTATCGGCTCACCATATGACCATTTTTGCTCATTGTCTTTCCATTTTCCGAACTCGTATATACACATGAAACCATATACATTCAGCTTGCTAAGACATATTACTAAATGAGATGACTCCCTCGACTGAACTCAGTCACTAGATTGCTTCAATGCAGCTGCATTGCCCATAACCCAAAGCACTCTGTGAGCTCATGTTAGTGCCACATTCATGCGGTGAACATCAGCTACAAAGCCAACCCCATGATTTGAAGCTCGGACACAAGACATAATGATTACATCACACCCCTAGCACTGATAGGCATCTATCGTATTGATATATAAACCTTTTCCTTCATCAGATTTGAGGACAACATCAAAATCTTGGTGCAAACATTTCATTTGTAGCTTGTAAGGTGTGATAATTCCAACGAAACCTTTATTCCCGCCAACTTAGTGACTCGTTGAATATTCTCATATAATTGCGAGAGAAAATTGTGCTTCATGAATATTCGATATGAAACAGATCCACCTCTATGAGATTCACTGCCATGAGTTACATTGTAAAACAAGGTCTCAATAGAGAATATTTATAATAAAATTCATCGGTCTCCTAGTAACACTCTCACTATCACTTAATCGATTTTGATAAAAATATCTTTAACAAAAATCCCAAATTTTAGGATACATTTGATCTTTGAGCAATGTAAAAACATAGTTGGACAACCTACTTGTTGGAAGCACTAAAAAATGCTTCTACTATACCGCAACATGCACGATTCCCGGTGCGTGGGAGCTTCTCTCGTGACCACCAAACCATCAGATCCCGAATGTACATAGACTCATTTGCTTCACGGATCAATGAAACAAGCCAACTCATAAGTTTTAACGTGGACTTGGTAAGATGTCCGAGCTCCTTAGATGCATATGCCACCACTCCGAGCAACCCAAACTCGTGCTTCCTGGGTAAAACGAGATTCTTTGTTTTGCATCGACCCCAAAATTGATCGAACTCTGCCATTTTAGCTCAGCTTCATCCGTGAACTCAGTGTGTGGTCTCGTAACGCTACCTCAGCCTACCTTATATCTCGTTGAGTCTAGAAAAATTCATGTCACTTGTGCACCGAATGCTCACCGAGGAAGGTCTGAACAATGCCAACGAAAATATATATATTGTATTCACTAATACCCTGGCCCGGCATTCTTGTTGCCTCTGTGAGCTTACCATTGTAAAATTATTTTGAGCAGGCCTCCCAGTTTTGCATTAATCAATGAGCCCTTCACCTATCTCCGTGTCATACTCGCTTTTGGCCAAGTCACGACCACCACGTCAAATCCTATTAAACACTTCAACCATCTCATTCCCACGTTCCCCGACTTACCTTCCGAGTGACTCGGGACCGCCACGTAGCTGAGTTGACAGGTTCGTGTGGAAAAAGTAGTTTGAATTGCCTTGGTTCAAACGACTTGAATATCCCCATTCCATGCCAAATCCTCCTTTTGCCAAGTCAAATTGGCATGGCGTTTGTATCAAGGAAGTCCACAGGATATGAGTGGGGATCTCAGACTTATGAATCCATTTTTCCATACATTGCCTTGGCAAGTCAGTTCCCAATTTCCACTTCTTGACTTGGTCATACCGCCCCAAATCTCCCACGCATGGAATTCCTTCTTTGGCTTGCCATCCACGAAAACCCACTTGGCATTAGGCTTCCCGGATTCCCATTTTAAGAAAATAACTCATGAATACTTTAGTGCGGGGTTGAGGCATGATTTTTCCACCCAATTAGGTAAAGAGCTGAAAATATCCCATGAGTAGAACTTTCATGTTGGCACTCCACCATAGCACTTCCACCTGGCAATCGGTCTTCATTTATCCAACTCGTAGAAATCCGATTATGGTTTGCCATGGTTTTATCATGCTTGGTGATGTTTTCTCAAATTTCCACATTCTTGGCAAGATGAAACTCGGGACCCCCTTTACACGAAACCTTGTGTTGGCTTTCCACTGCAAATTTTCCACCATGAAAATCAGGATGAAGATATCCTATGTGCAGAAATACCGACTTGGCTTGCCATCATCAAATTTCGACCTTGGCAATATACTGAAATATTTCCCATGTGGGGGATCTTACAATGGCTTGCCATCGTCAAAGTCCCACCTGACAGAAGGGATGAAATTATCCCAAGCCAATGCCTTAGCACGGATTTGAACCCCAACTTTTCCTTCTTGACTTGCAATCGAACCAAACAAAAACTTTGAATGCTCATGACCTTGTCAGCTCGACTGAGTGCCCCATGCTAAAACATCTGAGCTCCATCCTCAAATGATCGATTCTTTTCCATTGGCCAAGCTATACATGAATGTTCAGGTGATCGGGGTGGTCAGGTGTTCGTTGTATTTCATGAAATAGTTTGAATTCTTATACAGGATGTCCATGCCTTCTGTAAGCTGTAATTATCATATTCCATGAGAAGAGATCTGGTTCAGTCATGTCATCGAAGACTTTGTGAGCATCTGTCAAACTTCCACACTTTTCATACATGTAGATAAGTTTATTTGGTAGTAGTGTGCATCTTCCAAATGTGTGTCCCTACCATTGATGTGAGAGTGGATTTGCTTGCCCTCCACAAGGGCTTTCTTAGCAATGCAAGCCTGTAGTAGATGAAGATATGTTGAAGAATTTACAGATGGATTGTGTGTTGTAAGAAGAACGTGTAGTGCCTCCTTCAAGTGACCCTCTCCACAGAGTGCTATGAGATTTTGATTGAGATGTATTTGGTTGCTTGGTTGCAAACATTTTTTCATTCAAACACTACCAGATGACCTCATCGTCATATCTGCATAATCTCATATCATCTCGGTCAAACAAGATAATTCTCCCAAGTGGTTGGTCAAGCACTATCTAATGGATTAGACATGGCCTCATGTTAACTTAGCTTTCCCTGACTCACCTTCATATCTTTTTGCATCAATCTCTACTAAGATCCTTATAGAGTTCCCTTCATTCATTTATTTTCAACTAGCTATATTTTGCATTAACAAGATCTCATCGAGATCTTACAACTGAGAGACTCTATCGAGATGATTTCCAAGATGAATATCAATTTGACACTAGGTTCTATATCAACTCGACCCCAAAATCTTCACTGAGTTGAGATAAATTGGGTGCCTTTCGATGCTAGGTGATCTCTTCATATGAAATTTAGGAATTATTTTTAATTATTGTATCTCAATAATAATCGGAGGTGGGTTCCTGGGACTATTATTTCATTTTGAACGTGATAGGACCCCGTTGTCCAATCTTGCCATGTGTGTAAAATTGGATAACATTTTTGGCGACCTCTCGGGGATGATTGCCTACTAAGCATGATTCTAGTAGCCTTAAGTCATCCATTGGGCATGGAGTCTGTGTTGGAATCCTAAAAGTAGTATGATTTTCTTTGACACATCCGGAATCTCCTTGAGCATTGCCGATATCCTGGACCTCCCTAGAATGCTAAGCATGAAGTATACTGAATCTATTGAATGCTTGACATCCATGGAACACTACAAAAATTTGAATGAAGTAGATTTTGAAACTCTTATGGAAACCTTGAACCTTTCTTCTCCTTGACACCTTCCAATGATGAAACAATGTGTAGAACAACACAAACACAAAGCAACAAGGAAAGAAAAACAACAACACACAACAATGTGCATAAGCACTTGGAGGAAAACACCTAATTTAATTGTACATGGGTGGGCGCTTCTCAAAAAAAAAGCTTTGAGATGTATCCCATTCACATGAATGGGCAGTTCTTCTCCATTGAGCACTGTTGATGCAAAATCACAACACCCCACGGATGCGAGATCGGGCTTCTAGGTTGATCACTCGGGCATCCGGTGTGATTGCACAACATGGAAACCTCTCTCAAGCGTGGGACTTGTAAAACCGAGAGAGGAATCTCAGAGAAGGCTGGTTCCTGCTCCTAAAATACCTGCCACAAGCTATTCCGGTGCAGCAAGCTAATCTAAACCTAATCTAACCATGCCAAGGAGAGAGAGAGAGAGAGAGAGAAAGAAAAAACAGCAAAAGCCTACACTAAAACGGTGATACACCAGAGAAGGAGAATGTTGGACATCTATCAAAACTGCCATGGGACAAAGAGAGGTGAGCAATGGGAAGGATGGACAGATGCATCACAGGCCCAAGGATAGATTTCACACAGAAAATGTCCCAAAACTCCATGAACACAGCTCCAAACCTACAATGAACATTCAAACATGCACAAATACCTGCAATGAAGAGAGGCAAGAAGAGAACAAGCAAAAATGAGAAAGGATGGATAGATGCATCACAAAACACGTTTTGTTGCTCCAGAAGTTTGCACAGAACATCATTCCATTAATAAGAGGCAAAACGCCATTACAGATCAAGGGAGGAGGCTCGAACTCCATTTTTAACCCTAGAGAAGAAAAGAAGGGAGGACCGAGTAGAAAGAATGAACCACACTTTCAAAATGAGCCAAATCTGGCTTTTACATTGCATGGGTCGAGCCCAGGGGACAGAAACGTGGGAAAACGTGCAAGCCCATTCCTCATTGACTGTAGATGCATTAAATCAGCATGGAGGATCTTACCAACCCATACCCTGTCACTTTGAGTGATTTTTTGAGGAGGATGCGACCCATGTGCATTAATTTGGCCGCTAAAATGTCACTTCTGGCCGTGCAGAAGAAGAATGTGACCCATTAGCATTAAAACAGGTTGTTGAAACGTCACTTCTGGCCATTATCACGCATCAGTGCCGTTTCTCAATTTTCTCTCTTCAAACTACACCAAAACTCGACATTGATCTAAGAATCATGTAGAGAATTTCATAAGCTTTCCGTTGATGTCAAGAAGCGTACAAATCCGAGCTTTGGGTCGAAAGTTATGGAGGTCTGAAGTTTTAGGGCACAAAACAGGTGAAAACGTGTTTTGAAATCTTTCCCGCGCTCTACCACTTGGATGACACGTGGCACGCTCTGATTGGATGAGCAATTCTCTCTCCTCCATCTTTTCGATAAATTCTGTCCTTTGAAATTTTGACTTTTTGATGATTTTGGGACTTTTTTCACCCTTTTCCGCGCTCCCGCCATTTGGATGACACGTGGCATGATCTTGTTGGAGGACAGGGCGCGGGGCTTCCTTTACTTTTAGCCTTTTTGGGGAACTCGGCCAAATTCTCTAACTTCCCCGAGCTCCGCACTTTACTACTCTATTGGACATGTGTCCAATTCCTATTGGCTCGGGCCAGCGCTTCAAACCTTGCCCCTTTGACTTTTGACTTTTCTCCTTGAGACACGTGGCGTGATCTGGTTGGTTCTCGGCCCTGCCGGCTCTTTCGCGCCTTTCACGTCTTTTCATCCCGGATGTCCCAAATGCTTAGTGCTCCTTGTGCTGATTTCACGCGAACCGGCCGGTTCACGTCCATTTGTCCCAAATGTCCGATCGCCTTTGATTGGCTCGACCCTTTTCACCCGGTTTGGCGGTTCGCGTACTCGCGGCCCAAATGTCCCATTGTGTTTGGATTGTTTGTGCTGATTTCACCGGTGTCCGGCCTGCCCGGATTCACGTATTTTTGGCCCGCTTGTCCCAAAGGCGACCCTCTCGTGATTAGCCAATTTTCCTCTCGGTCGAACCGGCATTTCGCGCCCGCCGCGTACTTTTGTCCCACTTGTCCCAAATGCTTAGTGGGCTGCCTGGAGGCTTTTCGGCCGATCCGCGCCTTGACGTCCCAAATGTCCCGACTGTCCTAGGACAAGGACTTAGCCATTTTCGTGATTTTTTCCTGGATCAATCTACTTGCCTTTCTGCAACTTTTTCGCATTTTCTCAGAGCTTGCTCCTTCCTTCTTCGGCCAGGGGAGTTAAAAAATATATCTAAGAGAAGCTCAGAAACATGATGTTTGCTCTGAATCAATCAATGTGCCTGGGACTTGAACATTCTGATGCATGTTATCAAAATTACCCTAGGGGGTGAATTTTGGATAATGATTTGGTGACTTCGGCGGGGTCATCACACTCGCTAGATGAAAAGACCAGTTGCCTGAAGCAATCCATTGGGCATGGAGTCATGAGTAGGCCTGAAAACTGATCTGAACTTTGAAAACTTCCCTCTGAGCCACTTGGAAACCCACCGGACATGGAGTTGTTCTCACCAAAAACCACTGGAACGAACTGTGCAAGAGCAAAACCAGCAACACCAAAAACTATGTACAAAACTGAAAATCATACATGCCCCAAATGGAACATGCAGAGTGTGCACAAGCACTTCTTCTGCTGAAAGAAAACCTAGCTACTCTACTCTAACTGGAAGCAAAGGCAAGCTAAACAAACCCTGCAACTGGTTGTGAGAAATAGCTTCCTTTCTTCAAAATTGGCAGCCATGCAATTGATTTGGAGCTGATCATGGCTGTTTGGATGGATGGAAAATCAACAAGAAGCTGGTCTTCTATCCAAATCATCAAGGTATCAACTGAAAAATCCAATACCTCTTTTAGTTGCTCTGCATTTGGATTAGAGAGGTATGGCAGCTGATCCTTGGTACTTTGTAGCTCATCCTCATGCTCAAGCAAGCATGATGGTAGTTGTGGCTTCACCTTTGGCTCCAATGAAGCCAAAAACCTGATTGGGAAAGGTTTGATCCATTTGATATGCCCATAGCTCTAATTTTCCACTCCAAGAATGGAGTCTTCTTGTAGACCCACCTGAATGGATGATGTGGAAGAAATGGTGGAATCCTTCTGTCCTTTCTCTTCCTCCAATGAAGAACAGGGAAGATTAGAATCTTCCAATTTTGAATCAAAGGGATGCTTTATAAGATGCAGCTGTTGCAAATGAAAGCTCTCCTTCATGGCAGCAGACTCTTGTGTTTGGAATGTGGATGATGAAAGAGAGAATGGTGAAAACTGAACCGGTTCTTCTTCATCAAAACAGTTCTCCAAATCTGGCAGGTAAACCGCCTCATTGCTGTCCTGCTGCTCGTTTTCAACTTCCTCCATGGTGTCTTCTTGATCTATAACTTGACCACCATAGTTTCCTTCACTCTCCAATATTGAGTTTGAGAGATCAAACTCCTTTTCAGTACTAGAACTTGAGAGAGGTGAAGTAGAAAGAAGAACTGAAGGTTCTCCTGTAGCCTGCTTTGTGCTCAAAGCCCTTGGATCTGCACTTTTCTCCTCCATAGCTAGAATGTGCTCCTCTTCTTTTGGATTTGGAGCAGCTTCTCCTTCCTCCAATGTTTGAAGACAATCTTTCTCTTGATTGAAATCCTCCTCCCGCATGAAGTTTTTCAAGTCAAACTCTTCAATTTGCTGCTCTAGAGGACAAGTTGGGACTGCAAGATCTTCTTCTTCTGCTGCAACCAATTCAGTCCTAACCACCATTTGTTCAACCTTGGCCTCTTCTGTGGGCTTCCTCATCAAGGGGATCTTTTCAATTCCAAACTTAAGAGCCAAACTTACTATGCTCTTAATCATTTCTTCTTTTCCTGGCTCTTCCTCTTGCTGTCCTTGATGACTGATTTTTTCAATTTCTTCTTCCCCACATGGAATTGGGAATGCAAAAGGAGGAATGGGCTGAAACTCAACTGATTTTACAATTTTTTGTGGTGGTGGAGGCGGTGAAACCTCTTGTTTCTTTGGAGGAGGGGGTATTTCTGTTAGCTCTTGTGGAGGGAATGACTGTTTGGAAGGGAAAAGGAAAGAAGAATTGAGATGGGGTGGAAGACTAGGGGATGGGGGAATGGATTCAACACTTGGGACAGCAGATGGAGAGTTTGAAACTTGACACTGCTGAAATGAAACAGATTGGGAAAGAGGAAAAGAAAAGGCATGAGATGGTGTGCTTACCCATTGACAAGGTTCTTTGAATACTTCTCTCATACACCTCTATTTCTTGATCCACTTTGCAAGCAAAGGCAGCGTTGCAATCATGAAGTCAAGCTTCTCCTGAGGGCTGTAATGCCTTGGAAAAGGTCCCACCCATGGACAGGGTGCTCCATAACCAATTCCAAAAGCTTTCATTTGTGCTTGAGCCCTGGACTGCACTATCCCCACCTCCATCTTTTGGATTTTCTCCAACAGACCAGCATCTTGGATCTAATGGTCTTCATTGTATGCACACCCTTGCTCTTGGAAAGCTCCATAGCCAAACTGACTTTGGCACTGCTGCTCATATGGGTATGCATACTGATCTTGAATCTGCTCAAAATGCTGATTTGGAGGATTTGTAAAACATGTTGGAGGTGGAATATACTGTTGTTGTTGATGTGAATTCCATGATGGAAATGAAGTCATGATTGCACAACTTCATGGAATGGAAAAGAATGAAGGGGATGGAAAGAAAGATGGATGAAAATGGATGGAAATGAATGGAAAGGAAGGTCTGCAACTTGAGAGATGGGTTGTTGACCAGATGGAGTCACCAGATGTGTTTGCAAGTGCCTCCAAAGGCTGAAATCTTCACAGGAACACATCAACCTGCAAAAGATGAAGTGAAAGACCTCTAAGGTCCCACCGAGCGTGCCAAAACTGTTGATGCAAAATCACGGCACCTCACGGATGCAGATCAGGCTTCTAGGTTGATCACTCAGGCATCCAGTGTGATTGCACAACATGGAAACCTCTCTCCAAGCGTGGGACTTGTAAAACCGAGAGAGGAATCTCCAGAGAAGGCTGGTTCCTGCTCCTAAACTACCTGCCACAAGCTATTCTAGTGCAGGCAAGCTAATCTAAACCTAATCTAACCATTCCAAGGAGACAGAGAGAGAGAGAAAGGAAAAACAGCAAAAGACTACACTAAAACGGTGATACACCAGAGAAGGAGAATGTTGGACATCTATCAAAGCTGCCATGGGACAAAGAGAGGTGAGCAATGGGAAGGATGGACGAGATGCATCATAGGCCCAAGGATAGATTTCACACGAGAAAATGTCCCAAAACTCCATGAACACGGCTCCAAACTGCAATGAACATTCAAACATGCACAAATACCTATAATGAAGAGAGGTAAGAAGAGAACAAGCAAAAATGAGAAAGGATGGACGGATGCATCACAAAACACATTTTGTTGCTCCAGTTTACACAGAACATCATTCCATTAATAAGAGAGAAACGCCATTACAAAGCAAGGGAGGAGGCTTGAACTCCATTTTTAACCCTAGAGAAGAAAAGAAGGGAGGGCCGAGTAGAAAGAATGAACCACACTTTCAAAATGAGCCCAATCGGCTTTTACATTGCATAGGTCGAGCCCAGGGGGACGAAACGTGGAAAACGTGTGCAAGCCCATTCCTCATTGATTGTAGATGCATTAAATCAGCATGGAGGATCTTACCAACACATACCCTATCACTTTGAGTGATTTTTTTAGGAGGATGTGACCCATGTGCATTAATTTGGCTGCTAAAATGTCACTTACGGCCGTGCGAAGAAAAATGCGACCCATTAGCATTAAAAGCGAGGTTATTGAAGCGTTGCACGGCCATTATCACGCATCAGCGCCGTTTCTCGATTTTCTCTCTTTAGACTGCACCAAAACTCAAGATTGATCCCATAATCATGTAGAGAATTTCATAAGCTTTCCGTTGATTTCAAGAACATACAAATCCGAGCTGCGGGTCGAAAGTTATGGAGGTCACGAAGTTTTAGGGCACAAAGCAGGTGAAAACGTGTTTTGAAATCTTCCTGGCAGCTCCGCCACTTGGATGACACGTGGCATGCTCTTGTTGGACGAGCAATTCTCTCTCCTCCGTCTTTTCAGCGGTAATTTGTCCTTTGAAGTTTTGACTTTTTGATGATTTTGGGACTTTTTCACCCTTTTCCCGCGCTCCCGCCATTTGGATGACACGTGGCATGATCTTGTTGGAGGACAGGGTGCGGGGCTTCCTTTACTTTTAGCCTTTTTGGGGAACTCGGCCAAATTCTCTAACTTCCCCCCAAGCTCCACACTTTACTGCTCTATTGGACACGTGTCCAATTCCTATTGGCTCGGGCCAGCGCTTCAAACCTTGCCCCTTTGACTTTTGACTTTTCTCCTTGAGACACGTGGCGTGATCTGGTTGGTTCTCGGCCCTGCCGGCTCTTTCGTGCCTTTCGCGTCTTTTCGTCCCGGATGTCCCAAATGCTTAGTGCTCCTTGTCCTGGTTTCACGCGAACCGGCGATTCGCGTCCATTTGTCCCAAATGTCCTAGTTGCCTTTGGACTGGCTCGACCCTTTTTCACCCGGTTCGGCCGGTTCGCGTACTCGCGGCCCAAATGTCCCATTGTGTTTCGGACTGTTTGTGCTGATTTCGCGCGGTCCAGCCGGTTCGCGTATTTTTGGCCCGCTTGTCCCAAAGGTGACCCTCTCAGCAGTTAGCCAATTTTTCCTCTCGGTCGAACCGGCATTTCGCGCCCGCCGCATACTTTTGTCCCACTTGTCCCAAATGCTTTTGACCGCCTCGACCCTTTTCTCCCGATCGTGCCTTGACGTCCCAAATGTCCCGACTGTCCTAGGACAAGGACTTAGCCATTTTCGTGATTTTTTCCTGGATCAATCTACTTGCCTTTCTGCAACTTTTTCGCATTTTCTCAGAGCTTGCTCCTTCCTTCTTCGGCCAGGGGAGTTAAAAAAAAAAAAAATATCTGAGAGAACCTCAGAAACATGATGTTTTCTCTGAATCAATCAATGTGCCTGGGACTTGAACATTCTGATGCATGTTATCAAAATTACCCTGGGGGGGTGAATTTTGGATAACATGAGCCTAGATAGATGGAATGAATTTGCCTCTTTGTAACTTGTGATGATGTATGGACCACTCCGAGAGCGTCAAACTTGGCATGCCTACTTGGTTTGGCCCTATCTTCATCCCATTTGAGAACTAAATCGCCTCTTGAAAACACCGTTGGACGCCTTCTTGTAAAAAGTTTTCTTAGCTTGAGCTCGATGCTGCTCCAAAGTTTTCATAGCCTTGTCTCATATTTCCTCTAACTCCATGAGTTTAACAAACCTTACTATCAGAGGATCACTCTCTATAACTTCAAGTTGATGAGCTAACTCCAATGAGAACAGGAGTTTTACCTCTCTTCTATATACAAGAACAAAAGGAGAATTTTCGATGGCCCTTTTAGGTGTGATCCGATCTGCCCATAAGGTGGTCTTAAGCTGTGTATGTCAAGTCCTCATGTTAGTCTCCATTGTGTGCTTAATAATCCTTATAAGGTTTTTGTTTCAGACTCAGCTAATCTGTTTCCTTGTGGATAGTAGTTAGATGATTTTTTGAGGTATACCCCATTTTTAACAACCCATTCACTCAATTTCATACCAAGAAAAGCCAGGGCATTGTCTGAAATGACTGTAAACATAACACCGAACCTCATCATTATGCCCTCCAAAAAATCTAGAACTACCTTTTCATTACTCTCTTTTAATGCTACCACCTCGTCCATCGATTAAAATGATCATTGCAATAAGGACCCATTTATGTCCGTCTTTGGATGGAGAAATAATCATTCGATGAAGTCCAACACCCATTAAACAAAGGGTTGATCCACTTGAATTAGATGCAGCGGAAGAGCTGCCAACTTCTGCTTACTTTTGAAAAAGGCACATTCCTTACATTTCCTTACCCAAAGATGGGCATCCTTGAATAAATCCAGCCAATAGTAGACGGATCACATAATCTTGGTAGCTATCATTCGTGTGGAATAATGTCCTCTAGATAGGCCATTATGAAATTCTTCTAGTATCTTACTTACCTATTCCAGTCCTACGCACCGAAGGAGAACGCCGTTCAAATATTTTTGAAAGAGAATGCTATCTACCAAAACATATGGGATAGATTGAAGGCAGAAATTTCATCTTTGGTTTTTATCCATGTTTGTTGGATATGCTCCTGAGAAGAGGAAATTCTTCATTTTAGATAATCAGTCAACTTGATCAACATCCTCATCAGTATTTAGGAGTGTCACATCTTCATTACATTTTGATTCCATGTCTGCAACAAGTTGCTAACATAAACCCTTACCTCTAACAAGTTTAGTGACTTTGATGTGCACGTCATACTCCATTACCTTCGTGATCCATCCAAAGACGCTTTTTGTTCATTTCTTTGTTCAAGCAAAAACTCCTTGACACCTGGATGAGACACCATTAGATGAATCTTGTTGTTGGACAACATGTGCTTGAATTTCTTCAAAACTTGAATAACTGCAAAGACTTTCTTTTCAATGAATGAGTATTTGAACTAGTATTCTTTGAGGGATTGACTAAAGAAAGAAATTGGTTGCTCCATCGGGTTATTGGTTTGTTGGGTGAGGATACCTGAAATGCTCTCTTGACCTGCAAAAGCATAAAGAATAAAATATTTATCAAACCTGGGGTTCACCAACATGGGAGCTTGAGAAATGGCTGTTTTGATGGCTTGAAGCTTTCTCATCCTTCCTTTGTCCATGAGATCTGCATGTTTTTCTTCAAAGTGTGGTTGTTAGTGGTTTAGCCAATGTCGTGAATTGAGGGATGAATCTCCACACAAAATTTATGGTTCCCTAGAAAACTCTGGAGGCCCTTCTTGTGACTTGGGAGAGATAACGACATAATCAAATGAATCTTGGTTGGATCGATTGATAATCCTTACGCTGAAACAACATGCCATAACAATTTCCCCTCGTGTACTACAAAAATACATTTACGAGGGTTAAGTGAAACCCCAAATTCCATACACCTTCGGAAAACTTTCCTTAGATGCGTGATGTGATCTTACGCATGTTTAGAGTATATAGTTATATCATCAAGGTAAACCAAAGTAATATCATTGATTAGTCCCTTAAATTCCATGTCCATGGCTCTTTGGAAAGTAGCCCAGGAATTGGACAATCCGAATGGCATTTTACTGTAGGCATACATGCCCCACTTGGTAGTGAAAGCCATTTTGAACTGGTAAGATTCTTGGACTAGGATTTGATTGTAACTTGAATATCCATCGAGCAAAGAAAATCTTTGAGCTCTTGCTAAGTTTAAAGCATCTATTCCATCGGTGGAAGAGGATAATGGTCTTTTAATGATGCACTATTCAAATCCCTAAAATATACGCATAACCGAATCTCTCCGTTCTTCTTCCTCACGGGCACCAAATTGGCTACCCATGAGGAATGCTTGATGGGAAAAATTATAAAGGCCTCGATGAGCTTGGTTAGCTCCTTTCTCATTCTTGGCTCAATTTTGGGATTAATTGGTCTGTTTACGATGAAGCGGCTTAGCAATAGGATCCAGTTTGATGGTATATTGTGCTAGACCTGGATCAAAACCATGCAGATATTTATAGATCCATGCAAAGATGTCATGATACTCTTGAAAAAGTTTGATGAAAGCTTCTTTCTCCTCGAAGTAAACACTTTTTTGATCTTGAGAAACTTTACATTTGATACTTGACTTCCTCAAAATATTCTTCTTTGACCACCATGTTAGGGCTTTGTCTTTTGGCTGGTCATCGAATTGAAAATGGATTCCAAAGTGACTAAAACTTTTGGTAACTTGTTGTTTTTAATTGGATAATTTTCTCACCATATGAC
This sequence comes from Taxus wallichiana var. yunnanensis, assembly GCA_018340775.1. Lineage (NCBI taxonomy): Eukaryota > Viridiplantae > Streptophyta > Pinopsida > Cupressales > Taxaceae > Taxus > Taxus wallichiana. The sequence goes on along the minus strand of CM031236.1, from coordinate 362,694,295 downwards.
TCCTACAACTTATCTTGATTTTTTATAGCAAACTCTACCTCTTCTTGCTGGAAGAGGACAATTTGTTTGTCACTATTGAACACTTGCCAACTACTCACATTATCAGGAACTACCGGTCGAACCACCATTTTAAAAAATTTCTGCCCTTCTTTCATGATATCAACTGGTATGTTGTATTTTGAACCAATTGTAGCAAGCCTATCCACATCTTGATTTTGACCTCTAGGAAGCTGCATGAATTCCAAAAGCTTTGAAATCTTGATCGGGTCCCAGGACTCGGTTCTTGTATGATCTTAAAAGATCATTTTTTGATGCACTACATGCCAAAAATTGATGAACAACTAACTCACTATCTCCAAAAATAGTCAGGGCCTTGATTCCCTTCCTTTGGGCTAGTTGGATTCCTTGCACAAGAGCCTTGTATTCAGCAACATTGTTAGTGCAACTAAACTGCAATCGGAAAGATGAGAAGTAATTATCTCCCTCTGGAGGAATTAACATAACACCAGCACTAGATACATTCTTACTTCTTGAGCCATCGAAGAACAATTGCCACAGTCCTTTAGAATCACTTGGTGTTTTGACAAGTTGTGGTATGATTGTATCTTCTTCATGGACACAGTAGGTACCTAATCCTATTTCTTCCAAGACTAGCAAACTAGCTTCTTCTTCTACTAATACATCAGCGTAGGGATCATGCGATGATCTCTACTTAATTCATCTAGCAAAGTATTAGAGACTTCTTCAACAAGGGTGGTTGGTTCATGATCGACATCTTCCTCTTGGGATTGCCGATGGTGTAATTTCCATTTATGGGACTAGCAATTTAGGGTTCTACATGATTATGGCAGATTGGTTACGGCCTTATAGTTACTTTAGTTCGTATCGAGTCACGAGAATCATATGTGACCAATCGGCCGATAGGTAACCACCCATCTTGGTAGTGAAATCTTGTGATAGGTAGATGGCAAAGAGGGGAGGGAGATCAATGACCAATATGTCTTGGGTGAATGAAAAACTTGGGCATGCATGAATGGTAAGTTGAAGTCCTTTGATAACCCCAATAGTCTTAATAGTTGTGCCATCCAGCTAAACAACCCCTCTTGCAACTGGTACATATTGTATGCCTAGTACCTCTATAATTTGTTTAGGCATGACAGAGCTACTGGCACCAGAATCGATCATGAAATTATGTACCAGGAGGTCACCAATGATCAGGGAAATGTAGAATGGTGGTGGTTTGTTTGCCGTAGGAATGATTTTATCTTTCGATTGACTCATACTTGTATCACTTGTCACTCCATGGCTGGTGATCCCTTTGGTTGTGTCAAAGCTGTTGAGCTTCTCACAATGGGTTTCTTTGAGAAGGGATCGAGAGCGTGTCCCACATGGTAATGCTCAGATTGGTTTTCTTCATTTATTATACTATCTTTGAAGGAATCACTCCTACTTTGATGACATTTTTTGGGCATTGGAGTCCTCCTTTGTAAAATGTTTGTTAGGTCTTGTGATGCTGGAGAACCATCTTTCCTGCGGCATGGCTAGCCGGTGTTTACGGTGATTTCTTTCTCACATTTTTATCAATTGCCATTTGTATCCCGGGTGGGAATTGGATGCTTGATTACCTTTGGAGGGTTGAGGCTCCATTTCTCTCTTCTTGGAATGAGTTTTTGCTGCCACTGATGAAGAATCTGTATTCAATCCACAAAAATCTTCTGCTTACTAGTTTAGCAAAGCAGATTCTTCAAGTGCCTACGGTTGATCTACTACTTCTTGTGTGGATGAATTTTTTGTTAACTTTGAAGGGGCAGATACACTTTGAACCATAAGGGCCTAGCTAAGAACTCCATTGGGACAAATATTTTGATTATGGGGTTGAGAGAAAGGATAGCATCATTCGTAGTCTTGAACTAGATTATTACGAATAGTAACTATAGCTCCGGATGAGCTAGTTGTAAGAGGTTCCGAAAGTTCAAGGGCGACATTTGAAACTTGACTTGTAGTTTGATTTTGAGGCTGATTTTTCCTTGAAAAGGAGGATGGTTAGCCTGATATTGCTGATTTTATGGTTGATATGGATGATTGTATTGAAACTATTGCCTTTTGAGTGCCATGAGCTCATTTCCAAAATTTTGCAGTAGCGACTTGACTTAAAATAGGTCATTTGAAGAGGCAGGGGAAGATTGAGATGGTTGCTTGGAGTCTATTGAAATAGGAGCAATGATAGGCTAATGATTTGTAATATCTGGAGAAAAGGGCATTGGTGGTCGTGGAGCTATCTTTCGGCTGAATTAAAGAATTCTCTGCACTTACCGTAACTTCGTAAGCATCAGGAAGTGTAGTCCCTCCCATGGACTGGATCATAATTGCTACATCGCTATTCAAGGTTCACAAATAGTACAAGAATGCATTATGTGTAGAAGGCTTTACAAGCGTCGAAATCCTATTCCAAGTCCTATGGAATCGGAAGTTGAAATCACTCATGTATTCTTGGGAAGCTCTCTTCATAGTAGTGAGTTGTTCCAAAAGTGATAGGTGATCACTTTTGTCTTTGAACTATTTACATAGATTTTCTCTCAACTCATGCCAAGTGGTTATAGTGCCAACACCTAACCCGAAAAACCATTGAAGTGCTTTTCCTTGAAAGAGGTAGTAAGAATTCTAAGCGCAATGTTGTCTTACGTGATATTATGTATGCGCAGATGTTGGCTACATCAAAGATATCCTCCATCAAGTAACATGAGTTTCCCCGTGTAGAAGGGTAAAATTTTGAGTGCCACAATAGGTAGTAGGTCACATTGAGCCAACATAAGAGAAGCTGCTAGCATTGAAAGGGGAAAAACTTGGTTCCTCGCTATAGCAACGAAAGGTTGATTGTTCTGTTTGGAGGAAACCTTCCATAAGGAGGAGTTGAATGACCCTACTAGGTAAATCTGCAACTAGGGATGTGGAAATGCATCTTCTTCTTCTCTTTGGAGGAGATAAGGAAAGTTTGATATGCTGATAATTTCCTTTCTTTGAAGAAGCTCTTGTCTGAATTCTTTGCATAAGTTACCACACTTTGAGATTTGGAATCCAGAGATATAGAGTTGCGAGTTACTTTGACTTGTGTAAGTGAGAAGATAAGTACCAACTCTGCTCCTTTGGGCATGCCAAAAATATTGTCGCCAAATCACTACACCCTCCGAATGGCCGGGATGTGAATATGATGTTCGTTGTGATTGGGACACATGGGATCACCTCTCAAGCTGTGGGACTTGGGCTCGAAGTGAACCTCGGAGAAAGCCGACTTCCTCTTCCTAAATTAAGTGTTGTACTACTCCTAGTGTAAAAAAATGATTATCTAATCCTATGCTAACATCTTCATGGGGTTTTAGGGAAAGATATTTATAGAAATGAAACTATACTAGGGATGGTGATGCACCAAATAAAGGGTGTTTCCAAACTCAGGAAGGGTTAATTTGAAGAGGGTGTGTGCACCACAAGTCAACCTCACCTACTACAACTTAGAGAGGGTACAGGATACCACAAACTAAGAGACATGTGTTCCCTTTGTTAAACTTTATCAGACCGAGAAATATACCAATTTCCTAGTGAAGAAGGATGAACTCAAGAAGGGTGAACAGACACCACAACTCAACTACATGCAATACTCCACCACTCGATAAGCATAAAACTCCAAGAACCTGCAATAGAAACTTAAACTTGCACAGTGTACCTACAAGTATGAGAAAGGCACAAAGAAGCATAGAAGGATGAAAGGACCAAGATTAGTCACAAAACACACACTTTTATTGCTTCAATAACATGCACAATGCATCATACATGAAAAGAGGCAATAGTTGCCATTACGGTCTTGAAGAGGAAGCTTGAAAGTTCTCTCAACACATAAGAAAAACTTGCGAGAAGAGAGAAGACTCTGAAAAGCATACACTCGCCTAAGATATCGAAGCTGTCATCAACTTTTCTAAACTATTTGGAACCCTTTGAAATGAGCTTCAACTTACATTTATAGAAGAATATGTGAGAAAGAAGAGGAAATTTCATAATTACATTCCTAAATTGAAGGCCCATGATGTATTTATTACATAGTTAGTTGAACTACCTAAGAAGGTTCCATCATGGGTCATTAATTACGATGACCTAGTCTTCTCAATTAATTAAAAGAATATTTAAATAAAATATTTGAATAATAATAATAAATATTATTATTAAAATATTTAAATAAAAATATTAAATTAATTAACATAATGTCGGGACCCCAGTTGACTGTTTGACTTGAAGAGGACGGGGTCCATGTAGATAGAGTCTACACATAGGCCAACTTGGTGTTGCACTCAATTTTGAACCCCACACCAACTCTTTCCTTACCTTGGAAATCGAGCTCTTTTGCATTGAGTCCTTCGAATGGTGAGCTCTCAAACTTGATTCTTATCATTTTCCTTGGTTAACTCAAGGCCATTTATGCATTCCACATTGCCTTTTGTGAAACATATGTGAGGTTCCCCATGAAGTTGCGAGATCTTCATCCAGCAAACGATATTACCTTTCCTGGGCTCAAACTCACCTCCGAGCCAAGTCCTCATTCGAGCTTGAAACTTGACTGAGCCATGATCTTGCAACAATCTTGCCACCATATTCACCATTTTGCTCTGTTGCGATTTAATCGAGCCACTCGATATTACTCCACCCTAGCTCGGTAGAGTCTCCCCTTTACTACTCATGTCATACTTCTCTGAGTTCTAATTCATGCCCAACCAAAACACCATCTCGCTCAATGTTGATTTCATTTCTAAGCATGAGCTCCTTTACCTCAAGCTGTTGAGTGCTCTCACTAGTATTGAAAACCAAACTCCATGTTTGATGTATAGATTCACCACCAAGCCACCCTCCGTATTCTTCACTTTGATTCGCACAAGACATTCCGCAAGTGGGAAGCTTGATCAAGACCTTACTTAATCAGTTCAGTGAGCCACCTTGGATCCCATTCGACATGCTCGGGAACCAACTTTGCAACTCTTACTTTACCTGTGTGAGCATTAGCTCAGCTCAACCCAGCTATTTCCTTATGTACATGGCGGGTAGAACACCATTTTGAGGTGATAGTGTTTTACCATATGCACCTCCACGAACACTGAATTTGGCCTGAGACACCCCAATTAACACCTTCGTCCTTTATTTCCTCAAAATAGTATCTTGAGCTTAAGTTGAACTCCTGTGGCTTATAACTGAGCTATTTCCCATGTATCGGCTCACCATATGACCATTTTTGCTCATTGTCTTTCCATTTTTCGAACTCGTATATACACATGAAACCATATACATTCAGCTTGCTAAGACATATTACTAAATGAGATGACTCCCTCGATTGAACTTAATCACTAGATTGCTTTAATGCCCATAACCCATAACCCAAAGCACTATGCGAGCTCGTGTTAGTGCCACATTCATGCAATGAACATCAGCTACAAAGTCAACCCCATGATTTGAAGCTCAGACACAAGACATAATGATTACATCACGTCCTTGGCCCTGACAGGAATCTACCGTATTGATATATAAACCTTTTCCTTTTTAAGATTTGAGGACAACATCAAACTCTCAGTGTAAACATTTCAGCTGTAGCTTGTAAGGTGTGATAATTCCAAATGAAACCTTTATGTCTCGCCAACTTAGTGACTCGTTGAAGATGCTATATAATTGCAAAGCAAATTGTGCTTCATGAATATTTTGATATGAAACAGATCCACCTCTATGAGATTCACTGCCATGAGTTACATCGTAAAACAAGTAAGGTCTCAATAGAGAATCTTTGTAATAAATTTCATCAGGTCTCTTGGTAACACTCTCACTGTCACTTAATCAATTTTGATAAAAATATCTTGAAGGAAAATCTTGAATTTGAGGATGCATTCGAAACTGAACAGATAACAACATAGTTTGACAACATTCTTGTTGGAAGCGCTAAAAAAGGCTTCTACTATACTGCAACATACCTGCTTCCTGGTGCGTGGGAGCTTCTCTCGCAACCACCGAACCATCAGAGCCCGAATGTACATAGACTCATTCACTTCACGGCTCAATGAAACAAGCCAACTCATTGAGTTTTAACGTGGACTTGGCAAGATGTCCGAGCTCCTTAGATGCATATGCCACCACTCCGAGCAACCCAAACTCATGTTTCCTGGGCAAAATGAGATTCTTGGTTTTGCATCGACCCCAAAATTGATCGAACTCTACCATTTTAGCTTGGCTTCATCTGTGAACTCAGTGTGTGGTCTCGTAATGCTACCTCAGCCTGCCTTATATCTCGTTGAGTCTAGAAAAGTCTTGTCACCTGTGCACCAAATGCTCGGCTGAGGAAGGTTTGAATAATGCCAGTGAAAATATATATATTGTATTCACTAATACCCTGGCCCAACATTCTTGCTACCTCTGCAAGCTTACCATTGTAAAATTATTTTTCGAGCGGAGTCTCCCGGTTTTGCATTAATCGGTGAGCCCTTTACCTATCTCCATGTCATACTTGCTTTTGGCCAGATCGTGACCACCACATCAAATCCAATTAAACACTTCAAACTGTCTCATTCCCATGTTCCCGACTTACCTTCTGAGTGACTCGGGACCGCCACGTAGCCGAGTTGACAGGTTCTGTGTGGAAAAAGTAGTTTGAATTGCCTTGGTTCAAATGACTTGAATATCCCCATTCCATGCCAAATCCTCCTTTTGCCAAGTCAAATTGGCATGGCATTTGTATCAAGGAAGTCCATTTCCATACATTGCCTTGGCAGGTCGGTTCCCAATTTCCACTTCTTGACTTGGTCATACCACCCCAAATCTCCCACGCGTGGAATTCCTTCTTTGGCTTGCCATCCACAAAAACCCACTTGGCATTAGGCTTCCTAGATTCCCATTTTAAGCAAATAACTCATGAATACTTTAGTGCGGGGTTGAGGCATGATTTTTTCCACCTAACTAGGCAAAGAGCTAAAAATATCCCACGAGCAGAACTTTCATGTTGGCACTCCACCATAGCACTTCCACCTGGCAATCGGTCTTCATTTCTCCAACTCGTGGAAATCCGATTATGGTTTGCCATGGTTTTATCATGCTTGGCGATGTTTTCTCAAATTTCCACGTTCTTGGCAAGATGAAACTCGGGACCCCCTTTACGCGGAAACCTTGTGTTGGCTTTCCACTAAAAATTTTCCACCATGAAAAATGGGATGAAGATATCTTATGTGTGGAAATACCAACTTGGCTTGCCTTCATCAAATTTCTGACCTTGGCAATATACTAAAATATTTCACATGCGGGGATATTACAATGGCTTGCCATCGTCAAATTCCCACCTAATAGAAGGGATGAAATTCTCTCAAGCCAATGCCTTAGCATGGATTTGAACCCCAAATTTTCCTTCTCAACTTGCAATCGAACCAAACAAAACTCGAATGCTCACAACCTTGTCGGCATTTCATTTGAGTGCCCCATGCTAAAACATTTGAGCTCCATCCTCAAATGATCAATTCTTTTCCATTGGCCAAGCTATACACGAATGTTCAGGTGATCGGGGTGGTCAGGTGTTTTTGCATTTCGTGAAACAGTTTGAATGCCTGTACAGGATGTCCATGCCTTCTGTAAGTTGCAATTATCATATTCCATGAGAAGAGATCTGGTTCAGTCATGCCATCGAAGACTTTGCGAGCATCCGTCAAACTTCCACACTTTTCATACATGTAGATAAGTTTATTTGGTAGTAGTGTGCATCTTCCAAATGTGTGTCCCTACCATTGATGTGAGAGTGGATTTTCTTGCCCTCTGCAAGGGTTTTCTTAGTAATGCAAGATTGTAGTAGACAAAGATATGTTGAATAATTTATAGATGGATTGTGTGTTGTAAGAAGAACATGTAGTGCCACCTTCAAGCGACCCTCTCCACAGAGTGCTACGAGAGTTTGATTGAGATGTATTTGGTTGCTTGGTTGTAAACATTTTTTTATTCAAACACTACCAGATGACCTCATCGTCATATCTGTATAATCTCATATCATCTCGGTCAAACAAGATATATCTCCCAAGTGGTTGGTCGAGCACTGTCTAATGGATTAGACATGGCCTCATGTTAACTTAGCTTTCCATGACTCGGCCTTCATATCTTTTTGTATCGATCTCTACCGAGATCCTTATAGAGTTCCCTTCATTCGTCAATTTTCAACTAGCTATATTTTGCATTAACAAGATCTCATCGAGCTCTTACAACTGAGAGACTCTACCGAGATGATTTCGAGATGACTATCAATTTGACACTGGGTTCTCTATCAACTCGACCCCGAACTCTTCACTGAGTTGAGATCAACTGGGTGCCTTTTGATGCTAGGTGATCTCTTCATATGCAATTTAGGAATTTTTTTAATTATTGTATCTCGATAATAGCGGAGGTGGGTTCCGGGACTATTATTTCATTTTGAACGTGATATGACCCGTTGTCTAATCTTACCATGTGTGTAAAATTGGATAACAACAACTTTGGGTGCTTACAGAGGGGCGCGGACCCTTTGTTATTTTGAATTTTTTTCCTTTGGAAATTTTGGAAAAATTTCCCCACGGCCCCGCACCCCCACCCTTGCCTTGGGATTTTCTCCTCAATGGACGTGCGGACCCATGCGCGCCTTCCACCCTTCTTTCCCCTTTTATAAAAATTCACCAAATCACCCCGCCGTTTCGTGCCCTCCTTCTCGCTTCTCCTTGCAGTGAATTGTAGAGTGCCACATGTCCCTCGGGGAGACCCACGAGTGCATGGAAACCGTTTGGTTTTCTCTCCCCTTGGGTGAAATGCCCCAAATTTTTTCGCCGCACCGCCTTTCCCCTTTTTCCGGTGATGTCTCAGAGGCCACCACGTGTCCTTTGAGGACCCTTGGAGGCACGGGTGAAAATGGGAAATTTCTCCCACTCAAGGAAAAATTTCTTAAATGGCCTCATGACCCACCAACCCACCAAAGGGGTTTTCCTCTCCTCTTGACATGTGTCCCCTTAGGGAAAATTTGGCCCCTAAGGTCCACTTGCTCATATCTTGAGTTTCTGGAGGAGTTAGGAGGACTTATTTATATCACCGGAAAGCTTAGAAAATTTTCTATCTAATGGGAATGATTTATGGAAATTTTTAATGTTTTAAGTGTGAGAAAAATCAAGTTGAAACTCTAAGCTTGTTAGAGAATGGGTAAGGTGATAATTTACCCCCCCGAACCTAACTGAAAATTCTAACCCTAAATTTGTGACCTTGTGACCTCTAAAAATTATTAGTAAGAGGAAAGTATGTTCTAGCAAGCTATAATTGTTCTAGAATTTGTTAGTGGTAGTTGTTTCCTTGTAACCTGGTTGTAGACACTCCTAATCAAGTTCTGGGAGTGGGTAAGTAAGAATTTACTATGCTGATTTTTAAAATGTGTATTTCGTTACTCAATGTAATTTAACCCTGCTCTTGTCTTAGACCTTGTGGAATTAAATACCTTGGGTATTTAATTTCTTTGGGTCCCTTAACCCTAAAATTTTATTTAGGGAATATTTAGCTAAATTTTCAATGTAATCAGTGATTAATTTAATCCCTAAGGAGATTTGAGCTAAGAGTGGATTATTACACTTGTTGCTTTATGATGTGGAATTAGTAATTATTGTAATGGGAAAAGTATCGTTGAAATTTAATTGTCTTTGAGACTTTGGTCATTATCTCCTAACCAAAAAAATTATTCCATAATTTTCAAACTAAACCTAGGTTGTTCATGGGTCTCAAGTGGGTTGTTTTTAACCAAGCACCACAAAGCACCAAGTAAATATTTAGTGGGAATCTCCTAAAACTTAACACTTCTCTTGATGAACAAATCACAAGTACTAGGATGGATGATTCTATAGCCCTTGACATCCTTTAGATACCAAACAAATATGAAAGGTTTGGATTGAGGCTCAATTTCCTTGCGGTTGTGTTGGGAATGTGTGTCATTACTAGTGATCCAAAGACCCTAAAGTGTTTAACTTCTAGTTTCCTGTTGTACTAAGATTCAAATGGATTTATACCTTTTAAATATTTGTGGAGAACCTAGTTCTATATATAACAGAATAATTGATGGCTGCTTACCCAAAATTGTGGAGTCAAATATTTAGATTGGATCATATAGTTATCCATATTTGTTAAGGTCCTATTTTTGAATTTTTCCTTGCCATTACGCTAAGGAGTGTAAGGAATTGTCTATTGTCAATAAATACCCTGCGGTGTAAAAATTATCAAATATTTTTCTAACATACTACCCCCACCCATTATCTATTCGAATAACTTTGATGTTTTCCCCAGTTGATTCTATATGAATACCTTGAAGTCTCGAAAGTAATTGAACACTTTATATTTCTGCCTAGGAAGTAGACCCATGTATATTTGGAAAATTCATCTATGAAGGTGAGAGAATATTTGGCCCTAGTGAAAGAAGGATGGGGAAAATCCCTTGTGAAGTCACTGTGAGTTAACTCTAAAGGTGTTGAAGGTCTCGAAGATTTTCCCTTTCCAGATTTCTTTTCAAGGTGTTTTCTAAGAGAAAAATGTTGGCATGTGGTCCTATAGGTGTTGTCATTGATGTAAAAATACACTAATGACAAAATGGATGATGGAATATGGTTAGATGATGACATGGTGGTTCAGATGTGTTCATGATGATACATGGAGATACAGTGAGGATTGCTTACTCTTACAAGCTCATTCATGTGCCTAGGTGATGTTACATGATGGTATGAGCTTCTTGGATACTTGAGAAACATTTTTTCATGATGGAAATCAGGTTTGGATAGTTTTTAGGAACTCAAATATGTTTCAAGTTGTAGATAAAAGTGTTTGGCTATGTTTTAAGTGCTCATTTAGACTAGGCATGGATGTTAGGAGGTATGATATTGAGGTATGGAGCTATATGAGCTCATAGATGCATGTATTCATGTGTATTATGGTGTACTAGGTATGTTTGGGTCATTTCAAAGATTTCATGATGAGTTTTTGTTATCCAATTTCACCCCCCAGGGTTGAATTGATAACATACATCAGGATTCCCAAGTCCCAGGCTGAAAAAGAACGAGCTCTGAGAGAATGCGAGAAGTTGCAGAAAATAAGCCTGGGCCAGAAAAAATTGTGAAAATCGGCTAAGTCCTTGTCCTAGAAATATTTGGGACATGCGGGACACCAAGGCGCGGTTCGGCCGAAACACCTCCAGGCAGCCCGCGAAGCAAAGGGACATCTGGGACAAATGGACGCGAAATGCCCGAATCAGCCGAAAGAAAGAAAATTTGTCCAAGTCCTTCACCGAGAGCAAGCGGGACAAGAGTGCGCGGAGGACAAGAACCGGCCGGTTCGGCTGAAATAGGAAACTTTCACACTGGGACATCCGGGACAAAAAGACGCGGTGGACGTGAAAATCTGGCAGGCCTGTGGATGAATCACAGCATGACACGTGTCGTCAAGGAAAAAGGTCCAAAAATTGAAAGGGGCGAGTTTTCAAGCACTGATCCAAACCAATGAAATAGTGCCACGTGTCCAAGTTTAAGAGGCCCACAAGAAAAACCCATGAAAAGGTGGAGAGAGGGAATTACTCAGCGAATCAGAGCCCGCCACGTGTCGTCTAGATGGCAGAGCGCGGGAAAAGAAATTTAAAAATCCGTTTTCACCTATTTTGTGCCCTAAATCTTCAGATTATCATATCTTTCGATCCAGAGCTTGGATTTGCACATTCTTGATATCAACGGAAAGATGTTGAAATTATCTACATGATTTTGGATCAATCTTGCATTTTGGTGATGTTTAGAGGGAGAAAATTAAGAAAACGTCTCTGATGCGTGGTGATAGACAGAAGTAATGCTTCAACAACCAACTTTAATGCAGTAGACAGCTCGCCGCTCCTGTTAGACAGCTCGCCGTTTTGCCAAAAGCCACCGCTTCTACCATAATGAGATGATTTTAAATGTATCTAGAAGTGGTTGTGGTAGATTTGACTTTCCTCTCTCTTTCTTCTCTCATTCTTAGTATATATTGTAAAGAGGAGCTCCTTTAACAGGTCGGACATTCTTGTTTTGCATCCTCCCTTCTTCCCTGCTTGCAGGAGAATTTGTGGAGCTTTTCAAACCTCCCATATGGATTGTAATGCCAGTTTTTGCCTCTTGGCCACTACAATGTACTGTATCGACTCTTGAGCAATATATATATGTTTGTGATTGATTCTCAACCCTCTCATGTATTCATTGCTGTTATTTTGATCTCTTATTACAGTTTGGTTACCTGTGCATAGTGTTTGTATTGGATCTATGTGGTCTGTGTTAGATTTGTAAAACAAGTGTCTAACATTCCTTAGTGCATCACCTCCGTAGTTTAGGTTTTATTCTATGCATTTTCTCACCCCTGTCTCCTTGACAAGTTAGATTAGGTTTTAGTAAACCCTCTGCATTTTTGTGTGCATCTGAACAGAGGAATAGGAACCAGCCTTCTTTGGAGAATCCTTTCTCATCTTTACAAGTCCCACACTTGGAGAAAGGATTCCATGTTGTGTAATCACACTGGATGCCTAAACATCAACCTAGAAGCCTGATCTACATCCAGGGGTGTTTTGAGTCTGCGACAACAGTTTTGGCACGCCCGATGGGACACTAGAGGTCTCATTTTTATTGCAGCAAATTTGATATGCATCTCTTGTAGTTTTTTTCCTTATAAGAGCTATTATTTGCATATCGGTGACTCTAAGGGGGAGAATCAACTAGTTTCGATAGTGTAGGCCTGAAAACTCATGAGAAGAATCACCAAAAGGTCAAGAGTTGGAGAAGAAGAGGTGATGTTTGAATACCTACAGTTATCTCTAAGAAGAAGGCAAAGAGGAAGAAGGATTCAATGGTCTCCATCTCCACCAAACAGAACTCTCTCAACTCCTCCACGAGCGGGCCTTTCTTTCAATATACAAGGGTTTTAAGACCAATCGAATGGCTCAGAACAACCCCTACGTCAACTTCACAGAAACAACCCACTTGCTATCAATGCACAACATCCAATTCCTATTGCATCCTTGAAGAACATTCCCTACTTCAATGGATAAAATCAGACTACTCGGTGATCATGTTAAAGATCGCTAACCTTTGTGCAATCCATGAAATCAATGAAATGTAAGTGGTCATCAAATTACTGGCATCTTCATTCAAGGGTAAAGCATTGCAATGGTTTAGGAGCCTTGGGGCTGGTTCTATTACAAACTGGAATCAGCTGTGCATTGCACTTCATGAGCAATTTGGAGAGAAGGGAGACAACTTGTCTCTTTTGGAGCGATTGAAAACTATCAAGAGAGCCCCAACGAGCAATCGACTGACTTCAACTTCAGATTTCAAAGGTATTGGGATAGGATTCCAGTGGCAGTTAAGCCAACAGTAGGAGGTGTTTTTCTATATTACCTTAAAGCTTTGAATTCTGATATTTCTATGTTAATTCAGTCCATGGGAGGTACAACAATCCCTATGGCTTATAGCATTGCCATTAGAGCTGAAAGCTGTCTTAATCAAGGTGGTAAACTAGCTCCTAGGCCTCCTACGCCCTTATATCCAAACTTAGAAAATCCAAGCACTAGTCAAGCACCCACTTTGGCTCTGTTCCCACTCCTATAAATCGAGTTTGAATGAAGCTTCCACTTCATCTCCAAGTGCTTCAAATGAACTCAAGAGGTCATGAAACATTGCAAAATTTGGGAAATGAGCTGGTTACTATTAAGAGGCAAAGAAGCCCCGGGTTTGAGACCTTCTTATCAACCTCAAGCTCAGCCTAATAGGCAGCCATACCAACCACAAAGACAACCTAATCCAACTGCAAATATGAATCAAAATCAAAGCCAAGTAAGGCCTCCTGCCAATAGACCATTCCAGCCCTATAATCCAAATGCCATATCTGCCTCTAAGGCATTAGTGCCAACACAGAACAACATTGCTCAGGAATACGATTGGTGCTTTCCATGCAATGAGCCTCACAACCAATCCATGTGCTTCAATGGTGCTCTCAATCAAGCACTAATGGTGACAACTACCGTTGTGGAGGGCGAGGAAGTCAAGAAAATAGCCAACAACTAGAAACATTCCGACAAAGCAATCAGCCCCAAATGACACTACATTGGTGGTGGCAGCGAGAAGATTTCGTGGCATGAATCGGAGTAGTTTTCAAGGTGTTACATGCCAACACAAGGTCAAAAAGGAGAAATGGGTGAAGAACAGCCATTAGCCCTAGCCAATCCACAACCTTCCATGGCTCCACAAATGATTGGAAATCGAGTCGTTTCAAATACACAAGGGCAGCCAAGAATAGCCCCACAGGCCAACTCAAATGCCCCTATTGCTTCCCACGTGTAGGAGTAAACGTGCAAACCAAAGGACAACAGAGAGATTCTTCATCACCATTCAGTATCATTGATCAGATGAAGAAGACAAATGTTAACATATCAATGTGGGAATCCCTATCTATCCCAGGCCAAAGAGATCTACTGCAAGCTACCATGAAGGATTGGACAACTTCGAATCAGCGGGTTCAGATGCAAGACAAAGTGCTTACAAATGTTGCCTAGCCTGAAGGAAGTCATGGAGGACAACAAGGTAAAATGTTGAAGCCCCCTCCTTTCTATGTTTCATTAATCATTGGGGATAAACTAGTACACAATTGCATGATTGATTCCGGGGCAAGTAGCTCCGTGATGCCCAAGCAAATAGCTGATCAGCTGGGTCTCGAATATGAAGTAATATCTAAAGGAGTAGTGCAATTGGATGGGACAGCAATAGCAACAGTTGGAGTGATTAAAAACTTGAGTCTTACCTTGCATGCATGTCCAAATGTTGTTGTCTTACAAGATGTATCAATCATAGACCTTCCACCACTCTTTTCCCTTTTCTTGTTGAGGGACTTCACAGCCAAGATTGGAGGGTATTTGTCGCTGCTGATTGTCCGACATCTTTGTTTAGAACAAGGTATGGAACTAAGGCCACAATCAGATCTGAACCCATTGCAAACTTCCATATTGATCCTTACACCCCAAGTCGATTAATGTCAATTTGCAAAGCATTTGATCAAGAAGATCACCCTAGTCGATGAGGTGACACCAAGGTTGGAAGTATCCCGGACCTAACTCTTGATGAATGGGAAAACAAGATACATGCTTTTGATCCCTATCAAGAAGTAGAAGAATTTGAGCTGGGAGTCTATTGTATACACGAAGAAAATCAACCTGTTCCTAGCATCACCAAGCCAAGCCATAATGATGACAATGAGGTATGGCAGTTGTTTTTTGACGGATCAAGGAGTAGGCAAGGTGCAGGAGGTGGAGCCATGCTTGTTTCACCCCAAGGAATAAAGTACTATTCAGATTTTAGATTTCAATTTGCATGCTCCAATAACACTGCTGAATATGAAGCCTTGGTGCAAGGGATGCATTGGGCAATCAAGAGAAAAATAAAGAATCTGCAAGTCTTTGGGGATAGTGAATTGATTGTAAATCAGGTCAAGGGATGGCATGTTTCCAAGAATGATCTACTCAGGTGCTATAAGAACAGGGTGTGGGACCTCATGGAAGATTTTGAAGGTTTTGGCATCGAATCCATTCCCAGGAAAGAGAATCAAGCTACTGACAGGCTTGCAGTAGTAGGGGCAGCCTTTGACATTACGAAAAACATTCAACAAGACAAGGTACAGCCAAACATCCACGTGATTATGAGGCCTTCAGTGCCGGATAACAATGTCAGTTGGCAAGTGTTTGAGAATGACCAGCAAATCATCAATTTCCTACAAGAAGAAGCTGAGTTCTCTGCCAGGAATCAAGACAAGTTGCATCAGCAGTATGGTGACCAAGTGGTGCAGTTGAGAACTAACAAATTACCAAAAGGCCTCATAACCTTGGAGTCAATCTTCAACCCGAATGATCAGTTCCGGAAGGAGAAGGAAAACATTCAAGTAAAGGGTGAGGATTCAGAGCCTATTTTAGTGGAAGAAGGCAAAACATTGCAGATTGGAAAAGTAAGTACCTCACAAGAGAAATCTGATTTTGTTCAGCTTTGCCAAGAATTTCCAGATGTCTTCGCTTGGAGCTATGAAGATTTGAGAGGATTCAATCCAAATTTGGCACAACATACCATAGAATTGGATCCAGATGCTAAGCCCATCGAGGCGAAGCAAAGACCGAGTTAACCCTCACATTGAGTCTCACGATGAAGAAAGAGATAAATAAGCTAATAGAGGCAAGCATTATATTCCCGATCAAGCACTCAAGTGGGTTGCTAACTTGGTTCAGTCGGGAAGAAGAAGAGTGGAGAAATCAGGTTGTGTGTGGACTTCCGAGACCTCAATAGGGCATCTCTCAAGGATCATTATCCACTCCCTTCCATGGAGCAAATATTGCAAGTAGTATCCGGTTCAGAGAGATTCTCTCTCCTAGATGGCTACTCAGGGTATAATCAGGTGATGGTAAAAGAAGAGGACCAATTCAAGATAGCCTTCACAACTAAATGGGGCACATATGCTTACAAGAAGATGCCATTTGGGCTGTCCAACGCTAGTGCTACCTTTCAAAGGGCAATGGACATGGTGTTCAAGGGCTTGATCAACAAGATAGTGCTGATATACCTTGATGACATCACTGTATTCTCCAAGAATGCAGCAGACCATCTCTTTCACCTCAGGCAAGTGTTTCAGAGGTGTAGAAAGTTCGGAGTGTCTTTGAACCCCAAGAAGTGCATCTTTCTTGCACATGAAGGAAAGCTCCTTGGCCATATTGTCTCGAAAGAGGGACTGGCAATTGACCCAGAGAGAGTTGAAGCCATAAGAGCACTGCCATTGCCAAGTCACAAGAAGGCTCTTCAAAGCTTCTTGGGAAGGATCAATTTTTTCCACAGGTTTATCCCAGATTTTGCAGCCCTTGTCAAGCCCATCACCAAAATGTTAAAGAAGAGCATGGCTTTTAAGTGGATAGCAGAAGGCAAGGAGAGTTTTGAGGCAATCAAAGAAGCTATCTCTCAAGCACCAACTCTCATTAACCCAGACTTCTCCAAGGATTTCATCCTCTATGCATTTGGAGGTGATGACACTATCTCTGCCATTCTAGTACAGCAGAACAAAGATAATGATGAGCAGCCGATTGCCTTTTTCAGCCAGAGCCTAGATGACTGTGAGGTGAGGTACTCTTTTATTGAAAAGCATGTACTTGCAGTAATCAGAAGCTTGAAGAAATTCAAGCATTTAGTCTCAAACAACAAGGTCCAGTTGTTGGTCTCACATGCTAGAGTTAAAGACTTCCTCCTCAACAAGGATTTGAATGAAAAAAGGGTAGGATGGATCACCTGTGTCATGGAATATGACATTGATATCAAGATCACCAAGCTGGTGAGAGGGAAAGGACTGTGTGAGCAGCTGGTTTTGTGGAAGCAAAAGGGAGTATGCAATGAATAAGAGGCTGTTTTAATAGTGCAGGACAACCATGAGCCAAGTGCTGATCAAGAAGAAGACAATTCTTCGCCCACTCCTTGCTGGACCCAAGATATTATGCACTTCCTAGGTACAGGCCAGTGCCCCCTAGAGATGAACAAGACCCAAAGGAGACACTTTAGGTTGCAGGCTGTTCCGTATGCCATTGTTGATGGAGTTTTGTTCAAGAAAGACATGAATGGAGTGCTGCTGAGATGCATTAGCATAGATCAGATTCAAAGGGTGTTGGAAGAGTTTCATGGTGGACCAGCTGGTGGCCATTTTGCACCAAGAGTGACAGCTCTAAAAATCATGAAGGCTGGTTATTATTGGCCTAAAATCTTCAGTGATTGCTATGCATGGATCAAGAGGTGTAAGAATTGTGCATTCTTCACAGGAAAAGAGAAGTTTTTTGCCCTTCCATTGCATCCAATCTCAGTTGACCAGCCATTCATGCAATGGGGTTTGGACTTCATTGGAGTCATTAACCCCAATTCAAGCCAAGGGCATAAATGGATTTTGACAGCCACCGACTACTTCACCAAATGGACAGAAGCAGTAGCACTCAAAGAGGCAAATGAGTCTAGCATCCTAGACTTTTATGAGGGAATAACAACCAGATTTGGTGTACCTGCCACAATAATCTTTGATAATGCATTGGCATTCATTGGATCTAAGGTGACTGAGTGGGCCGTCAAGAACGGTATTTACCGAGCACTTCATCGAACTATTACCCTCGGGGTAATGGCGGGCGAGTCTCTGCAAACAAGA
This sequence comes from Taxus wallichiana var. yunnanensis, assembly GCA_018340775.1. Lineage (NCBI taxonomy): Eukaryota > Viridiplantae > Streptophyta > Pinopsida > Cupressales > Taxaceae > Taxus > Taxus wallichiana. Next base: position 362,676,034 of record CM031236.1, on the reverse strand, counting down.
ACTTGTTAAAGATCATTAGGAGAACTCTTGATGAGAATCGAAGTCTTGGAACACCAAGCTGAAATCAACCTTATGGGCTGATAGGATCACTCCCAAAAGATCCTGACTAACTCTCCATTCAGGCTTGTCTATGGAAGAGAGGCAATCTTGCCCATGTCACTTGAGTTACCAACATTGGAACTCATGAAGTAGTTGGAGTTACTTGAATTTGAGCCCATGGAGGTGAGATATGCAGAGTTGATGGAGCTACAAGAGATCAAAAATAAGGCATCCCAAGCAATGGAAAAGGATCAAGCTTTGATCAAGAAAACCTTTGATAGAAAAGCCAAGGATAGATCTTTTCAAGTTGGAGATCTAGTGTTGAAATGGGATACGGATAGAGTGAAACCGGGAAGGCATTCAAAATTTGATGCTATTTGGAGTGGCCCATACATGGTCACAAAGTGCAAGAGCAGCAATGCTTTCCAATTAGCCTCATTGGATGGTGAAGAACTGCAGATTCTAGTAAATGGAATCTATCTCAAACATTGCTCACGAAAATAAAAGGTTCACCCTTGTAAATATTAGTCTAGATTTCAATTCCTCTAAGTGCGTATGCACATTGTCTTATGTAGTTAGGTTTCATTTTCCTAAGTGCTTGGCAACAGTTTTGTCGCTCCTAGTTTGAGTTTTTATAATTCAAGTGTGCTCTCATGGAGGGGTTGCATGATCGGGCTCATTTCATGTCATTGCTTATGACTCCATGCCCAATGGATCGCTAAAAGGCCACTGGTCTTTTCATCTAGCAGGCAGATGACCCCACTGAGTCGCCAAATTTTTATCCAATTTCACCCCCCCAGGGTTGAATTGATAACATACATTAGGATTCCCAAGTCCCAGGCTGAAAAAGAACAAGCTCTGAGAGAATGCGAGAAGTTGCAGAAAATAAGCCTGGGCGAGAAAAAATTGTGAAAATCGGCTAAGTCCTTGTCCTAGAAATATTTGGGACATACAGGACACCAAGGCACGGTTCGGTCGAAACACCTCCAAGTGGCCCGTGAAGCAAAGTGACATCTGGGACAAATGGACGCGAAATGCCCGAATCGGCCGAAAGAAAGAAAATTTGTCCAAGTCCTTCACCGAGAGCAAGCGAGACAAGAGTGCACGGAGGACCCAAATCGGCCGGTTCGGTCGAAACAGGAAACTTTCACACTGGGACATCCGGGACAAAAATACGCCTGGATGCGAAAATCTGGCAGGCCCGTGGATGAATCACAGCATGACACGTGTCGTCAAGGAAAAAGGTCTAAAAAGTCAAAGGGGCGAGTTTTCGAGCACTGATCCAAACCAATGAAATAGTGCCACGTGTCCAAGTTTAAGGGGCCCACAAGAAAAACCCATGAAAAGGTGGAGAGAGGGAATTTCTCAGTGAATTAGAGCCCGCCACGTGTCGTCTAGATGGCAGAGCGCGGGAAAAGAAATTTAAAAATCCATTTTCACTGTTTTGTGCCCTAAATCTTCAGATCATCATATCTTTCGATCCAGAGCTCAGATTTGCACGTTCTTGATATCAACGGAAAGCTATTGAAATTCTCTACATGATTCTGGGATCAATATTGCATTTTGGTGCTGTTTGGAGGGATAAAATTAAGAAAACGTCTCTGACACGTGGTGATAGATAGAAGTAATGCTTCAACAACCAACTTTAATGCAAACTTGACTTGCCGCTCTGTTAGGCACTCGCCGTTTTTCCAAAATCTGCCACTTCTACCATAATGAGATGATTTTAAATGTATCTAGAAGTGGTTGTGGTAGATTCGACTTTCCTCTCTCTTTCTTCTCTCATTCTTAGTATATATTGTAAATAGGAGCTCCTTTAATGAATTCGGACATTCTTGTTTTGCATCCTCCCTTCTTCCCTACTTGCAGGAGAATTTTTGGAGCTTTTCAAACCTCCCATATGGATTGTAATGCCAGTTTTTGCCTCTTGGCCATTGCAATGTACTGTATCGACTCTTGAGCAATATATATATGTTTGTGATTGATTCTCAATCCTCTCATGTATTCATTGCTTTGTTATTTTGATCTCTTATTCATAGTTTGGTTACCTGTGCATAGTGTTTGTATTGCATCTATGTGGTCTGTGTTAGATTTGTAAAACGAGTGTCTAACATTCCTTGGTGCATCACCTCTGTAGTTTAGGTTTTATTCTATGCATTTTCTCACCCTATCTCCTTGACAAGTTAGATTAGGTTTTAGTAAAACCTCTGCATTTTTGTGTGCATCTGAATAGAGGAATAGGAACCAGACCTTCTCTCGGAGAATCCTTTCTCATCTTTAAAAGTCCCACATTTGGAGAAAGGATTCCATGTTGTGCAATCACACTTTGGATGCACGAACGTCAACCTAGAAGCCTAATCTGCATCCAGGGGTGCTGTGAGTCTGCAACAATAGTTATAACATTATTTAATTTGACCCTAGCTTCTATAGTGTGAAACCCTAAGGGGTAACTATGCAAGTCATACATTATAGAGATTTTGAGGTATGGTGATGAAACTATGATGCTTTGTGATGTTATTTTGATGTTTCATGGTTCTTTGAGAAACATTTATGGTTTTTAGGACGTGAATTTTGTAAGATATATCAGTTTTGGCAAGAAGTGGTAATGAACTAATGCATTTCTAGCTCGAAAATGATCTTCTGATGCTCACCCTAAATTGTGTGCTTTTGATGGGACCTCATGGCTTTAAGGGATGTTTCTACATTTATTCTATAAGGTTTTATAAAAATAATGATGTCATTTCATCTTTTGTTTTTAATGAGCAATTTTTGTAATACCCTTGCTGATTCTATCGGTTGTGCTTTGATTTCCGTGATGATTGGTATACAACTACATAAAAGCGCATTTTCTTGATGATCTTGTTACGGTGATATGTGAATGCATTACCAAGACAATATTATAATTATCTAATGAACTTGTACACATGTATATCTTGATTGTTTTAAATTTGTATTTTATGGCATGTTGATCGATATACTTGTGGACTATAATAGAATTGCAATTATGCTTACATTTTTATTTTTGAACACTTGTTATGAGCTTAGTAACTTGAATCTTAGATAATGTGATATGGGTTCGGGAGTAAAGAATTAATAACATTGATGAGGAAATCTCTATAATTATTTTGATTTCAATAAACAACCTTGGTAAGATAAGGGCCTGGTCTAGTTTCTTGTGAGATATATTTCATTATTAAGCTAAAATGATGCTTCATAATAATACCTTGGATTAATTTGAAATGATCTAGAATATTACCGTGAGTCATCATGAAGACGATATGGACTATAGGGATTAATACATTTCTTAAATTCCTTAAGGTTATTATATTGACAGGACCAATTTGATAATAAATCTAGCCTAAGTCTAAGCTCAGATTCATATTTGTTTACAATCATAAAGGATTTTTTTATACTAACTAAGGCTTTTCTTATATATGCTCATGCAAGAGAGACCTAGTGTATTTCTATTACAAACATAAGTTCCTTATGATAAGAATTATAAGGTCCTAGACCAAGACCTAAAGACAAAATAATATTAGGAACCTAACTTTAAAACTAAGTTTTACATTGTTATTCTAGAAATGCTTATTTCACTAAATTGGGACTTATTCCAATCCCAACAGCTAAAAAATATATCCGGAATCCAATATTGCTATTTTTGGATTCCAAAATGTCAAATATTGGAATTATCTGCACTCCAAAATCACACATATTGGATTCCAAAATTACACATATTGGATTCCAATATCGCATATATTGGAATCCAGAATCACATATATTGGAATCCAAAATCACCTATATTGGAATTATATGTACTCCAAAGTCCCATATATCAGAATCTAGAAAATCAAATATTGGAATCCATTATATGGGCTAGCGTCTGCTAGGCATTATTTATGCTATGTTATAAGGGCTAGCATACACAAGGCATTGTTTATGCCATGTTATGAGGATAACATCCCATGGGAATTATTTATGTATGTTATAAGGGACAACATCCGCTGGCCATTATTTATGCTATGTTATAAGGGATAGTGGCCATCAACCATTAATTATGATGTTGTAAGAGCTAGCAGCCACCAACTATTATTTATGTTATGTTATACGGTCTAGCTGATGCTAGGCATTATTTATGACATGTTATGTACAAAACATGTTTCTGATTTATACAAGATAACAAACATATTATCTTTTCCTTCAATGGTTGCAACAAAGGCCATAATGTAGTGTTAAATTTGACACCCATTTAGACGTATTTTATCATTTTTATATAGGATAGCAGCCGCTAGCTAATGAATTTCAAGAGATGTGAGACACTTCGGGTTAATTTACTATGATGTGATTAAACCTGACTGTAACTAGAGAATGATTGAAGATATTATGAAGAAACTAGTAGAGGTTGTCTATCTAGGCTGTGGGAATATAATTAAACGTATTTATCCATTAAACATTATGGTATGACTTAATTTTACAAGTGCATATATTCATATATGTATCTACTACATATTTGAGTATGACTTAATTTTATCTACTGCATATTTCGGTACAAGTTAATTAAAATCTAGTTCTTTTACTATGGCATCATGATTGTTGGGGGAACTGTTGGGCCTTAGAATATTGGCTAATTACAAGAAGGTGTGTGCATGCGTAGGTCCTATATGAATAAGGAATTATAGGGTAAAGATGTGCATGACAGGGTTTTATAAGGATTTAGCAGAACCCAAGGCACGCGCGCAAGATAAATGAAAAGGTTTCAAGACTTAGCCATATTCAGTTTTTAAGGAAACACATGAGAAAAGCGTGACCAACTAAGCATGTGGAGTGGATAAGGTGCTAACTTGGAAAATTGGTGGTCAAGAAAGGAATATTCCATGCAATGGAAGGATCTAGAAAGACATCATTGAAAAAAGTGGAGAGCTCAAATCAGAGCAAGCATGCTCCATTGAAGGACCACATGGACACTTGACAACCGATCTATTACTTCGAGAAGGCATGAAAGTGGATGATAAAGCTATATATAAAGATGTTTGGTTATAAAAAAGGGTGTTAAGAGAGATATCAAGAGAGGAATAGAAGAAGAAGAGGAGAGGAGAAGCTCTGTAGAAATATTAGTAGATTCTATTGGTTAAGTTTCTCATTAGAAGGATAGTAGGAGAGATGGCATATCTAGAGGGATGGGTTTATGAACATATTTGTAATTTGGAACACATAATTTAGGATTTTGATGTATAATTCTTATCTACATTAAGAAATTTGGTTTGTAATGGCCTTGAGGAATGTAATGTGCCTCTTTGAGCAGAGAATAATATTAATATATGGCTTTCTTTTAAAATATATACATTGTTCATGGCTATAAACCCTAGTACCTTTTCTTTGTATTATCAGATCTATTATCTGTTTGGTATTTTCCTTGTTTTTTCAATGAATGCAAGGTTCTTTCCCTTTATGCATCTAAGATTATGTCGGTAGGGGATGTATTCTCACAAAAATCACATAAATAAGGATTTGACACTGCGTGTACCTCGAGTGAGCACCCAACACATTTGGGTGATAGGTCGACACACATGGGATTAGGACTGTTAGTCTAAGGGTATAAAAATGAATACATATTGGTTATATTTCTAGGACCTATTTTTTAAGTTGTTGTGAGAAATGGCATAAATATTGGTTCTTGTGATGCGTAATGATAAAATGTTTGACCTTAGAGAGTGTTGAAGCATGGTTTAGGAGAAAAGAGGATGATTTTCTCAAAGATTCGGTGTGGGACTTGAGTTTGATGCACGGACGATGGGTAGAAAAGCACCTATACCATGAGTTGTATGAAACTTTCTTTTGTTTCTTTCCAGTAGAATTGTATGAATGGCTTTCAGCATATGTATCTAGATCAAGCTAGTACTATAGATCACGCATATGGACCCAAGATGATTACTAGAAGCTGCAAGATGTGGATCTGATCTTGGATGTGTGTTGTTGATCACTGGTGGAAAGGAGTGCTGACAGTTATACTTTAGAATATGCCATTTCTACGTATTCTTGTCCAAAGGTTGCTGAATTTGAATTCCTAAGGGAACCCAGAGGATCATTTTTACGTGTTGTCCCTTTGGCTATGAAGATCTTGATCATTACCCTAAGTTTAGAGGCATTTCCTATGGCCGGATAAGCTTCTCTGAGCGCTGGGTGAGGAATCTAGGGTGGAGGAAGATGGTGGACATTGTAGATGAAAAGGAAAGGGAAGAGAGACGACTCAACTATAGTGAAGCTTGTGAAAGGGAGATGGATAGAAAATGTGAGGTTGCAAGTGTGATAGATATATGGAGGCATACATTGCGGGAAGGAGTTGAGGTTCACGCGAGAAGATGTAAAACACGAGCGATGCAATGTGCAACCCCATCTTAGAAGGCATGAGAGAGACTCCCCTTTAGCTTCTTGATATTTTTTTGCATGGAGAAAGGAGATCCGTCGGTGCACATCTAAACCAACATGGTGACCAATCCTTGGCACTTGGTTTCTGAGATCAATGAAGAAGTATTGCTAATCTGGTTGGTATCTATGGAATTAAGCTGATATATGCCTAGGAGATATAATTTATCATTTGGGACATCCATGGTTGCGTAAACCATTCACGTATTCAAAGGAATTTATGGAAAAGGTGTAAATACAAAAGTTTTGGGTATCGCATATGGAAGTGGTGCGGGACACATAACAGCGGTGGGACAATATCACAAATCATCGATGCACGATTCGGTGGGACATTGGGACACTAGGTGCAACCACTTTAGGCCATTTTCTAGCTACAAGAGGTGGATCGGTGGTGTAGGGTCTAGAGGACTGGTGGAACTAGCGAGATCTAGTGGGTCAAAAGGGATAGGACACGGTGGGTCTAGTGGATCAGTGGAGGAGGAAACACTAGAGGGAACCAAGGTTTTAAATCAAGAGGAAAAGGGCCATAACCACCTTCATAATTATTATTTGAGATGTATTTACACTTGTCGGACTACGAGAGGCATTGAGGATGCTGCAAAGCATGTGCACAAGTGTTAATTACTATGGCACAGAAAGGGGATCACTACCCTAGAGACAAAGGAAATTTAATTTGTAATGACATTGCAAGGGTGCGCTCATAGCTGGTATTGCAAGCATGACCCCCACTAGAAGGTCATGTACTATAATATGTTGAAGAACCCCTTCCTATTAGATTTCAATATCCACGAGTTCAAACTTAAAATCATCATCTCCTAAAGGAGATCCAAAATGAATGAGAGAGTGTGCAAGAGTATAATGCATGGTTTAAAACTATCTTATCAAAACTATTCTATGACATATACCCCTCTCAGCACGATCAATGGTTTTTTGGGGGATTGATAACACCATTTATAAGAGCACTATCACAAATGACTTTCAAAGACTTGTATAAGGCCTTGGAAGTTTCCCTGCACACTAAGGCTGTTGGGAGTGTTGATACTAGTGTGATCCCTTTTATGGAGACTCAAATTTCTGTGATGGAAAAGGAGTTGGAGAAGTTATAAAAAAATTCAATGCATGAGGTTCATAGTGGTCTTTGGTGCACAGACTGTGAAGTAGAGGGGCATACAAAGGACAGTTTCCCTCAAAATAGTACATGTCATAGTAGTAGACCGAGATTTACCACAAGGATCATGATGCGAGTAGATGTCATCTACTACAACACGTGATCTGTAAGAATGTGTCTTATTATTGTAATATTTATACCTCTACAACCCATGATACCAATGATTATAGGTTGATTGACCAGATTCATGATGTTATTGATCTTGGTGTGTGCCAGACTAGCCTTGTAAATAATTCCAAGGATGATGATCGCTGATATGAAGGGTTTGTAGATGGAGGAGCGTGTGGAAGAGGTTTTCGTAAGGGATTTCATGGTTGCAGTAACCGTGGTAGAGGAAGAAGTGAGTTCCCATAAGGAACCTATTATAATTATGGATCTATAATGCATTATAAGTGTGAGTGTCTGTTCTATTGTAGTGCTTATGGTGTGGAAAAAACAAAAGTACGAGGAGTGCCTTGAGTTATTTGAGAATATGAGCCAACAACACTAGAGATACAAAGGTGTTGGGATGGTAAGTATAAAGAAGGTTGACCCATAGTGGATGACAAGAGTGGTGCGTAAGGATTCAAAACTATCTTGGTGATGACAAGAGAGGAGGCCGTGCATGCTAAGGAAATACCAAGACAAAAATTGGTTCTTAGCCCGATCATTAGAAGTAAGTGTACTAAGAGACTATGGATGTAATTTGGGGATTACAAAGAGAGATCCAGTGTACGAAGGATTAGTCAAGGCGGTTAAAGAAAAAGAAGAATGATGAGGCTCCATGAAAAGATTTGGATGAGGTTAGGGAAGTGTACAAAATGTTAAGGCAAGATAAAATCATTCCCTTTCTAGGAGAATGGTTACAAGAGAAGATACCACATGTCAGGAGAGAGTGTGAAAGGAAGGTTCTACATGCCAATCTTCCTCCTCACAGCCTTGACTATGATAAAGAGATCACATTGAATGTAGTTGTTGATGGGTGGCTTCTGAGCAATATCCTCATTGACATAGGAGTAGAAGTCACTATTCTCACCTTAGATGCATGGAATCAAATGGGAAGGTATGCATTACAGCTTATATTTGAATGTGTTTTATATGGTGTTCAAGACAATCCTCATTTTAGACATTAGAACAAGTCAATCTTTTTTTTTTTTTTTGATAAATACTTCCTGGTTCTAAATACATAATTTAGAACTCACACATCAAATAACCATTCATATAACAGATAACCATATGCAAGCTGTAATGACTCGGAGTACCTCGATCTATTCATTCCATGACTCGGTAATCTACCGATCTATTCATGAGTAATAAGAGTTGGCATTTTTATTTAACACATCACTCTTTCGGTTCTCTTCCCTATTTTGGGATTCAGAATGCTCTGTCCAAGGAACCTAACTAAATAATTGTTACCATTATTCATCGGCATCTCATCCCTTAGACCAGGTGACTCAGGACAACGCAATCAGCAGCTTGCGATACTTTGGCCAAATATTTGAAACATACTGCTTATGTCTCGTATTCCTTAACGGCATACTCGTCAATCTGGAATACGTCCCTCACCCCATTCTTATGTTATGTAGAATGTCTTATACCGACTTCAGTCAGTCCCTCCTATCCCAACTTATTCACTCGGAAACGGATTAGTAAGGTGATAACGTTATATGGATGCCCACGAGGACTAGGGATACGATGACATACTGGTTCAACCCTAGTTAAACCAGTGTGTCAAGATACCCGAATCTCCTAGGCAGCCTTATAACGTGACCACATTCCTAATCGGTCCCTGAGTAACTCGTTCGAGATCAAGATGTAAATCTTAGCGATCAATGCAAAGGGTGTCGTCATAAGTCACCTGCATTGTTGTAACTTTGAGAAGATCCTAATCTTCTCGGAGGTACAACCCCGCAGTTGACTTGTGCCGTCAACCTTTAAATCCACCTCGAAAAGATCTACTTATTAATAAGTGTTACGCACACTAAGTTTAAATTACATTAAAGACGTTCCCCTAAGGTTAGCCTTTCCCGATCCCTGGATTCCTCATCTTAGGATGACCTTTCTCAATAAAACCCATTACATAGAGGAGTTATTAAGGCCAAGGTCTCATCAAGGAGTTCATAGAATATACATAATTCTAAAACAACGGAATTGGACAATATCTCATAAACTTCACATGAGATTGCCATCTGAACCCCATTAGGTTTATATCAGTTCTCATAACTGAATTTATATCATACTTATTAGTATCAAGATATAAATGATTAAGAATCCAATTAAATGTTGTCCTGTCATAATCAGGACTAGGGATTAATAATTTAATTCAGCTTGTTTAGCGTTCTGCTTAGGTATATTTTAACCCTATCTTCCAAAAAGACAGTGATCTAAATTTCAATTTAGCTTTCGATAGAACATACAAGAACTACTAAACACTCATAAGAATTCAATCACATATTCTTGTAAGCTTTCATTGACAATCACAAAAGTCTCCAAATTATACAATGATAACAATGCCCCTCCGGTATATAAACCGAAGAAGGTCAACTATCAAAATAAGAATACAACACATAAGTAGCAAATACTTATTTCTATTCCTTTCAGAATTAATCAAATACATTTTATGCATTCAGCATACTTGATACAATGCTCAACGGAAAAAGAACATCTTTCCCCATATAGTACATTTAGAGAATCAAACTGTAATTCTACTTAAAATCAAATCTAAACAATCTGATCATCCTATCAGATCTGCATGCTTTTACCACTTACGGCAACCATCTGCAAAAATAGTCAACATGGGTCAGTTCGATGAACTGAGCATGATAAGCACTAACTCTTAAAACAATTGCAATCCATCAATTGTTTTCATTAAACACCCTGTTTAAATGAGATAAATTCACCAAACAAGTAAACATAATTCAGACTATACTTTAGTAATTCAACATGTCTATAACGTGTAAATACAAATTTTCGTTACAGAATAGTCCTAGATACGTCTCAAATATTTCATCAAAATATTAGGGATCAAGAAGGACGAAAGTGTCCAAACAACTATCCATTGTAATTCCCAAGATGAACAAACATCATACAGATCATTACATTCAACATAAGAAGAGGAAAATCATATCAAAACATGATTCCATCATTATATAAAAACAATTTCAGAAGTTAGATAAACATTTATATCAACTTACAATTTGCAACAGAAGAGGAATACACGAATTATACATATTTCCCTCAGAACTAGCTCATGACTGTACCGCCTTTCCAAGAGCAAGGCATTCACCTTAAACACATGCGAAATAAAGCAGAGACCGGACCACCAAAAGCACCACTTTGTTCCGTTTAAGTTTACAATATAACAAACTAAAGTACAGTAGCTCTCATGCCAAACAAAGTGGAGACTAACTACCAAAAGACTCTGTATGACCTCCCACAAGAAGCGGCAGACAAGAAGATGTTCCTTTGCTAGTACCTGTTGAGGTGCAGTCGACAACTCATAAGTTCAATCATACTCAAGAGTAGATATACCTACCATAGAAGACGTAACACGCCAACAATCCCTTACATCAACCTACAGCCCATTCTAGTCCTTACTAAACACTGTAAGGCCTTTAGATCCAAAGTCGAAATCAAAAGATCTTCTCTGTTATCGCAATCAACAAGAGACTCAAAATCATTAAAGCAATGACATTACCCTATGTCTATGCAGAGAGATTTTTAAACGAAATCCACGCAACATGCACAGCCACATCTAACTGGAATTTAATCAGAAAGAAAACATAACATATCGTAGTCACTTCTGAACGCATCCAGAGTTGAAAGTATGGTATTCACGACCTACTAAACAAAAAGCCGAAAGACATGATGTCAAGCTATTTAACGAAATCCAACAAAGCCAAAAACATTACATGTTCATAATCAGGCTTATACAGAAGCAGTGACACTGATTACCTATCAAGGATTTAAAACTAAATCCGTATAACAGTATTCACGATTAAGCTTTTACAGAAGCCGATATACAAGATATCTTTCTATACTCAAGGAACCCAACAGTGTCGAAAACAACAGTAAACCAAACAGGCTTAATTTGAGGCAATTACACTGTTTATTTATCAAGAATTCAACTGAGTCTAAACAACAGTATACAAGATAAATAATAGTTAATGATTCCATCCATGCCAACAATGGTAAGCATTCAAAATCAGGCTTATACAAAAGCTAAATTACGATTTTGTAACAAGGAATCCAACTGAGCCCGTATAACAATATTCGCTCAAGCTTACATAGTGGAAACATAATAAGTACCCAACTGAGTCTGAACCACAATTCCTTGTAAAACGAAGGTATTCATTACAAAATAACAGAAGTCGCATTACCTGTTACTCCTTCCAGACTCTGTCAAATCAAATTACCAATATTCAAGTATATATAGCTTCCACAGTGGTCCATAGTACACGAATCATTCAATGGACTCTACAGAGTCATTTCAAATACAATAATCATATATATATATATATATATATATATATATATATATATATATGCATGCTATCAACGGGTTGAATCCCATAACCACAACGCAAGGAAAAACAACCTCAACAGGGTCGCGATGAGATACAGTAACACAACAAGTTATTTATTAACAAATAACTTTAAATTTCAAACGAAACCCAACAAGAATCTATAACCACAACCAATATTTACCATGACAGAGCTTACAAATAGTTCAATAAAACTGAGCAATCAAACAAAAGTCCATCAGTATTCCTTTCTACGAGTAACCACAACAAGCATTGACGGCAAGTATCAACAACAAGCATCGACTACGAGAATCAATCAACAAGCATCACAGTAGCCTGTACCCATCACGAGAACAATTCATGGGTTCTCACAGAGCAGGCCTAGCATACATTCATTTCATATATTTCTCAAACTTAAAACCGGAATGCAAAACACAAGGAAATATAGCAACAGTTTGAAATACAATAAACACCCATCAAGGGTTAAATTGAAAAACCGAACCAGCATGAAGATACAGTGCCAAAAATCACACAAGACTACCATAGAAACCAACCAATTCCAAAAATCATCTGAACAGAGTTGTTCTAATGAAATCACTTGAAAGACAACAAGATTTTTAAAGGTTAGGGCCTAACATGCCTGGATATTTGCTCAAAATTCCGAAGCAGACCACTGAAAGAGCTCGATCCTTCTCTTCCTTTTCCAAGTTAGAGCCACCAACAAAAATTTTCTATTTCCATGACTTATATATTTTCCTTGCCAGAGGAAAGAGCTAGTTACGCTCATACTTGCCATGCAACACCAAGAAGACTGGTGCGAAGAACCAGTGAATAGACAGAAGGAAAACCGGAGCGCATGCAAAACTAAACAAACCATTAACTTTCCATTTTGCCTGCCTTTCCGTGAAATCCGAGCTCGACTACCGAGTTCATTGATTGCATTAATTCCCAGTTTCCCGCTCAAACTCCACTGCCACCGACCGCCATAGTTGGCGATAGACAAATGAAATTCAAAGACCATTTCCAACTTTGGCGACCTGCCACGTCGGCTCTAGTTAGCCGTTTTAAAACCTCCACCAAATTACCTGTCTCTCAAGCTTATCCACGCATTTAATAACATAGAAACTGCCACCCATGGTTCGCACCCCTCCATAGGTCCCCTTTAATCCTTGCTCAATAGTTAGGTTAGTAACTTAGGTTAGGATTTAGGATAACACCTAGGCTAACCTCTTAGAACATAGATACTAACTTAGAGCATTAGCTCTTAGCCTAGGTCTAGGTTAGATTAACACTAATCTAACCCCTAGGTTAAGTTTAGTTTTAGGTTACTAACATTAATAATTCCAGTTAGGTCTAACATTTCATATGCTCAGAAAAAGAACCTACAACATACATTCTCGAACAGGGTTCACTCCTGTACTGCCATTAGGCTAAGAATTATATGTATGAATTATTACAGTCCATGAAATCAAGACCTTCTAGATATATTACGATATCGGGAACCAATTCATTTAACATGATCAGCCTGAGTTATACTCTGGACTAGCTTATTCAATGCATCCAGACCTTGCAACCTGCTTAAGGTCTGTAATTTTAATTCATCACGAATAAACTTAAAGCACCACTTGGATCAATTCCACTGATCCAAGGCTAGGTCTTATAGATGGATAACTCCATAATTCATTCCGAGATCAGATTAAACTCAGGTGTAAAATGAAAGAAATAAAAGAGTCCAATCATATTCCGACTCAGTCAAAGATCTGCAATCTGCAAAGAAGATACAGTACATATCAAGCATGACTTCTCAATCAAAGGAACACATCCTTTTTACAAAGAAATCACATATCAACACTTGTATGCTCAGGAGGAAGTAACAACAGTTCAGGGTGTTACATGCTTCCCTCCTAAAAAGATTCATCGTCCCGATGATCACATATTCAATTAACCTTCAGGTCAACCAATTTATTAGTTCACAAGTCAATGCGACTATTTTCCAACTTGAATAGTTCCAGAAGTCAATGTCACAACACATTTTATTCAACCTGAATAATGTTTGCCTCCATCCGGCTTTCATATAAACTAAAAAAATAAGTTCATAAAAGAAATGTTTTGTCAACAGATTTCATTCTGTTGAAAAAGAGAAGGAAAAGCAATTTTCATTTCCTCCATATTTTCCCAAGTTGCACTTTCTTCGCTAAACTGGTCCCACTGGACCTTACATTGCTGTATTTCACGATTTCTTAAATGCAATTGGTGAGTTTCCAGCACTCGTGTGGGTTTAACCACGATTATTCCTGGGTCTTGGACCTGCAAGGAATTCCAATTTAAAACATGTGACAGATCTGAAACGTATTTCTTAAGCAAAGAAATATGGAAAACATCATGCATGCGAGATAAAGCGGTGGTAATGCTAAGCGATAAGCTACGAGATTGATTATTTTGACAATTTCGAAAGGTCCCACGAATCGAGGTGACAACTTGGCAGCCTTGCCAAAAGTTATAGAACTCTTTCTGGGTTTAACACGAAGAAAAACCTTCTCACCAAGCTCAAACCTTCTATCAACCCGCTTAAGGTCAGCATAGCTCTTCGCCTATCTATTTGCCTCCTTTAATCATTCACGAATCAGCTTAACTTGTTGTTCCATTTCTGTGAGAATCTCTGGTCCAATTACCACTCTATCCTCAACACTATCCCAGCTAACAGGAGTTCTGCACTTTCTTCCATAAAGTGCTTCAAATGGTGCCATTTTGAGAGATGAATGATAAGTGTTGTTGTATGCGAACTCAACTAATGGAAGATACTCTTCCCATTTATACTGTTGATCCATGCAATACATTCGCAACATGTCCTCCAACACTTGATTTACCCTCTCAGTTTGTCCATCCGTTTCCGGATGATATGCAGAACTGAAGTTTAGTTTCGTTCCAAGAGCTGCATTAAGCGTTTGCCAAAACCTTGATGTCATTCTAGGATCCCTGTTAGATATAATCAATTCTGGTACACCATGCAACCTGAAAATTTCGTGTACGAATATTTTTGCCAAAGACTTTGGTGAATCATCCTTTAGATTTCCAGTGATGAAATGAGCTACCTTAGTCAGTTTATCTACAACTACCAGGATAACATCATGTTTATTCCTGGACATGGGTAATCCTTGTACAAAATCCATGGTTATTACTTGCCATTTGTACTGCGGTATGCTATGAGGATATACTTGATCCAAAACAGGTGCATATGTTCTGCCTTAACCCGCTGACACTCCAAACAATGGGTCACAAAATTTATGACATCCTTTTTCATACCTTTCCAAAAGTATTGTTGTTTCAGATCAGCAAGCATCTTTGTGATACCCGGGTGTCCAGAGAAAGGTGAATTATGAAATTCAACTAACAACTTCTTTCTCAAGTCGTTCAACATAGGTACATATACCCTGTTTTCATAACGCAAGATTCCTTCATTATCAAAATGAAAACCTTTATACCTTTCATCATTAGGTTCTGCAGCAAGCGCTGCTTTTACTTGCTGAAAGTAATTATCAGATTCTGAGGCACTCTTTACCTCCTCCTTGAACTGAGTTCTTAATGTTATAAGAGCAGAAATGTGCCTCCTATGACTTAGAGCATCAGCTACTCTATTCTCCTTCCCTTTGATATAGCTAATATCAAAATCATATTGTGATAAAAATTCTAACCACCTTCTCTGTCTGGCATTAAGATTAGGCTGAGTGAAAATATATTTCAGTCCTAAGTGATCAGTTTTCAACTCAAAAGGTTTCCCAAGTAAGTAGTGTCTCCAGACTTGAAGTGCATGAACAATGGCAGCAAGTTCCAAATCATGAGGGGCATAATTCAGCTCATGTAACTTGAGTTTTCTACTTTCATATGCAATGACTTGATCATTTTGTAGCAAAACACCTCCAAGGCCTTCCCCAGAAGCATCCGTTACAACTGTAAAATTCCCATTAGGGTCTGGTATAGCTAATATAGGTGCAGAAGTCAACTGGTCTTTCAGACTTTTGAAAGCCGCTTCACACTTATCATTCCATATGAATTTCTTATCCTTCTTTTGCAATGAAGTTATTGGTGCAGCTACTTTAGAAAAATCCTTTACAAATTTTCTATAGTAACCAGCAAGACCCATGAAGCTTCTTACTTCATGCACATTCTTTGGTGTAGGCCACTCAGTTATTGCCACTATTTTTGAAGGATCTACAACAATTCCTTCTTTACTTATGACATGACCCAAATAGTGAACTTCTGAATCAAAGAAAGAACATTTGGATAACTTACCATACAACTTTCTTTTTCTCAGAATTCCCAAAACTATCTTCAAATGCTCATTGTGCTCCTCAACGCTTTTAGAATAAATGAGAATATCATCCAAGAATACAAGTACAAACTTGTCCAGATATTCTTGAAAAATATTGTTCATTAAGTTCATAAAGGTTGCGGGTGCATTAGTTAATCCAAAGGGTAGAACCGTGAATTCATAATGTCCGTACCTTGTTCGGAAAGCTGTTTTATGAATATCTTCTTCTCTAATCCTTAACTGATGATAGCCAGATCGAAGATCTATCTTAGAATAAACCGCTGCTCCACGCATCTGATCAAATAGATCGTCGATCCTAGGAAGTGGATATCTGTTCTTGATTGTTGCTTTGTTCAACATCCGATAATCAATACACAGCCTAAGTGTTCCATCCTTCTTTTTCACAAATATCACAGGTGCACCCCAAGGTGAAACACTTGGTCTAATCAAACCTTTAGTCAAAAGTTCTTGCAACTGTGCCTTAAGCTCAACTAACTCCGTAGTAGTCATCCGATAAGGTGCTTTGGAAATAGGTTCTGTTCCTGGTTTGATTTCGATGGTGAAGTCAAATTCTCTCTTGGGTGGTAACCCTGGTAATTCTTCAGGAAAAACATCCCTGAAACTTTGTAACAGAGGAAATTGCTTCATGTTATCACCATCTTCTTCTGAAAATTCAGATATCTTTACTGCATAAAGGGTACATCCTTTATTCTTAGCCTTTTTAAGCTGCATAGCTGACAGTTTTCTAACTGAAATTTCCCGTTTCACACCTTGAATCTCTGCTGATTCCAGCTGATCATCTAAACATTTTATGTTCTTTTCATAGCAGTCTACTTTTGCTTTATGGTCAGCTAACCAATTGACACCGATGACAATGTCATATGATCCTAAGGGTGTAACATAGAGATCAACTTCCATGGAAAAGTTAGGTAAGTCAAGGACTGCCCCAAAAAGACACATACTCACTGTATGAATAGAGTTATTACCATACTGTACAGTCCAAGATTTATCCATTTTTCTAGCTTTTCTTTTAAGTTTAGAAGCAAGTTTATTAGAAATAAAACATTCAGTAGCTCCTGTATCAAAAAGAATAGTGACAGGTATGCCAAATAACTTACCCGGAACTTCTATAGGTGTCACTTGCTTTTCAGCTTGCTTTGTCGCTCATGCGGCAAAGCATGTATCTTATGCTGCTGATTACGATCATCCTTCTTCAAAGGGCACTGATTTGCGTAGTGATCTTTGCCACAATTGTAGCAGCCTCCTACAGGTCCCTTTTTAGGCTCAAAATTGCCTCCAGTTTTGTAATTGTCACGTTGTCCTCCATAGGGCTTCTGCCCATTGTTATAATTTTTAGCAAAATTATCCCTTACATTTCCAGAGCTTATTTACTCTGCTTTGATTTTTCTTACTATTATCTCTGAAACTTACTCTTGTTTCCAAACTTTTTCCATGGTCCTTTTTGGGTGCAAGAGAGGTTGAAGAAGGGTTTGCAGTCTTCTTCCGCACTTCCTCTTTATGAGCAGAAATAGCCTTTAATTTCTATTCTTGCCTTATGGCCTTTTCAACAACTCCTTCCATAGTGGTTGGACTATGAACATCGACCTCTCCCCCTATCACGGGATTCAATCCCATGATGAATTTCCATATTCTGAACTTCTCGTCAGTTTGATACTGCGGTACATACTTGAGGAGTTTTGTAAACCGCTCCCAGAATTCAGTTACCGTTAGCTTCCCTTGAGCTAAGTTCTGAAATTCTGTCATTTTCTGATCATAGAAAAGTTGTGGCAGCCAACGTTGCCTAAAATAGCCTTTAAATTGATCCCAAGTAATATTGGTCTCATCAATGTTTAGTTCAGCTTTACGGCTATCCCACCACGAAGATGCTTCATGGGAAAGCTGATAGGCTCCCCAAATAGCTTTGGTTTCCTCTGAGAAGTTCCTTATTGCAAAGTACTTCTCCATTTCGTTGAGCTAGTTCTCAGCTCCATCTCCTAATGTGGTGCCATCATACTTAGGTGGACTTATCCTTTTTATATCATTAGTGAGTTCTACTGCTAATCTGGCCTTTTTGTTTTCTAGTTGGACAGGTGCATTCCCAGCATTAACATCAACACCCATATCGGGGTTGTCCTCAGGAGGTTGCTGATTGTTATTACCAGCTTCTTCATCCTCCTCATTTCCCATCACCTGCTGTTCAAGTACAGCTAAGCGATCTCTTGTGTCCAATAGGGCAGCAAGGATCTCATCAAGTTTCTGGGTTGTTGCCGCTCCTCCTTCAGGTGGAGCATTATTCGCAACGTTTCCCCTTGTTCTAACCATTTTCTGTTACAAGAAAATTCAGGTTCTCATCAGATTATGGACACAATAGGCCCAAGAGCTGCAACCTTCAGCTCTGATACCAAGATGTAACATCCTCATTTTACACATTAGAACAAGTCAATTTTTTTTTTTTTTGATAAATGCTTCCTGGTTCTAAATACATAATTTAGAACTCACAAATCAAATAACCATTCATATAACAGATAACCATATGCAGCTGTAATGACTCGGAGTACCTCCGATCTATTCATTCCATGACTCGGTAATCTACCGATCTATTCATGAGTGATAAGAGTTGGCATTTTTATTTAACACCCCACTCTTGCGGTTCTCTTCCCTATTCTGGGAATCAGAATGCTCTGTCCAAGGAACCTATCTGAATAATTGTTACTATTATTCATCGGCATCTCATTCCTTAGACTAGGTGATTCAGGACAACGCAATCAGCAGCTTGCGATACTTTGGCCAAAGATTTGAAACATACTGCTTATGTCTCGTATTCCTTAACGGCATACTCGTCAATCTGGAATACGTCCCTCACCCCATTCTTATGTTATGTAGAATGTCTTATACCGACTTCAGTCAGTCCCTCCTATCCCAACTTATTCACTGAAAATGGATTAGTAAGGTGATAACGTTATATGGATGCCCACGAGGACTAGGGATACGATGACATACTGGTTCAACCCTAGTTAAACCAGTGTGTCAAGATACCCCGAATCTCCTAGGCAGCCTTATAACGTGACCACATTCCTAATCGGTCCCTGAGTAACTCGTTCGAGATCAAGATGTAAATCTTAGCGATCAATGCAAAGGGTGTCGTCATAAGTCACCTGCATTGTTGTAACTTCGAGAAGATCCTAATCTTCTCGGAGGTACAACCCCGCAGTTGACTTGTGCCGTCAACCTTTAAATCCGCCTCGAAAAGATCTACTTATTAATAAGTGTTACGCACACTAAGTTTAAATTACATTAAAGACGTTCCCCTAAGGTTAGCCTTTCCCGATCCCTGGATTCCTCATCTTAGGATGACCTTTCTCAATAAAACCCATTACACAGAGGAGTTATTAAGGCCAAGGTCTCATCAAGGAGTTCATAGAATATACATAATTCTAAAACAACGGAATTGGACAATATCTCATAAACTTCACATGAGATTGCCATCTGAACCCCATTAGGTTTATATCAGTTCTCATAACTGAATTTATATCATACTTATTAGTATCAAGATATAAATGATTAAGAATCCAATTAAATGTTGTCCTGTCATAATCAGGACTAGGGATTAATAATTTAATTCAGCTTGTTTAGCGTTCTGCTTAGGTATATTTTAACCCTATCTTCCAAAAAGACAGTGATCTAAATTTCAATTTAGCCTTCGATAGAACATACAAGAACTGCTAAACACTCATAAGAATTCAATCACATATTCTTGTAAGCTTTCATTGACAATCACAAAAGTCTCCAAATTATACAATGATAACAATGCCCCTCCGGTATATAAACCGAAGAAGGTCAACTATCAAAATAAGAATACAACACATAAGTAGCAAATACTTATTTCTATTCCTTTCAGAATTAATCAAATACATTTTATGCATTCAGCATACTTGATACAATGCTCAACGGAAGAAGAACATCTTTCCCCATATAGTACATTTAGAGAATCAAACTGTAATTCTACTTAAAATCAAATCTAAACAATCTGATCATCCTATCAGATCTGCATGCTTTTACCACTTACGGCAACCATCTGCAAAAATAGTCAACATGGGTCAGTTCGATGAACTGAGCATGATAAGCACTAACTCTTAAAACAATTGCAATCCATCAATTGTTTTCATTAAACACCCTGTTTAAATGAGATCAATTCACCAAACAAGTAAACATAATTCAGACTATACTTTAGTAATTCAACATGTCTATAACGTGTAAATACAAATTTTCGTTACAGAATAGTCCTAGATACGTCTCAAATATTTCATCAAAATATTAGGGATCAAGAAGGATGAAAGTGTCCAAACAACTATCCATTGTAATTCCCAAGATGAACAAACATCATACAGATCATTACATTCAACATAAGAAGAGGAAAATCATATCAAAACATGATTCCATCATTATATAAAAACAATTTCAGAAGTTAGATAAACATTTATATCAACTTACAATTTGCAACAGAAGAGGAATACACGAATTATACATATTTCCCTCAGAACTAGCTCATGACTGTACCACCTTTCCAAGAGCAAGGCATTCACCTTAAACACATGCGAATAAAACAGACCAGACCACCAAAAGCACCACTGTTCCGTTTAAGTTTACAATATAACAAACTAAAGTACAGTAGCTCTCATGCCAAACAGTGGAGACTAACTACCAAACAGACTCTGTATGACCTCCCACAAGAAGCGACAGACAAGAAGATGTTCACTGCTAGTACCTGTTGAGGTGCAGTCAACAACTCATAAGTTCAATCATACTCAAGAGTAGATATACCTGCCATAGAAGACGTAACATGCCAACAATCCCTTACATCAACCTACAGCCCATTCTAGTCCTTACTAAACACTGTAAGGCCTTTAGATCCAAAGTCGAAATCAAAAGATCTTCTCTGTTATCGCAGTCAACAAGAGACTCAAAATCATTAAAGCAATGACATTACCCTATGTCTATGCAGAGAGATTTTTAAACGAAATCCACGCAACATGCACAGCCACATCTAACTGGAATTTAATCAGAAAGAAAACATAACATATCGTAGTCACTTCTGAACGCATCCAGAGTTGAAAGTATGGTATTCACGACCTACTAAACAAAAATCCGAAAGACATGATGTCAAGCTATTTAACGAAATCCAACAAAGCCAAAAACATTACATGTTCATAATCAGGCTTATACAGAAGCAGTGACACTGATTACCTATCAAGGATTTAAAACTAAATCCGTATAACAGTATTCACGATTAAGCTTTTACAGAAGCCGATATACAAGATATCTTTCTATACTCAAGGAACCCAACAGTGTCGAAAACAACAGTAAACCAAACAGGCTTAATTTGAGGCAATTACACTGTTTATTTATCAAGAATTCAACTGAGTCTAAACAACAGTATACAAGATAAATAATAGTTAATGATTCCATCCGTGCCAACAATGGTAAGCATTCAAAATCAGGCTTATACAAAAGCTAAATTACGATTTTGTAACAAGGAATCCAACTGAGCCCGTATAACAATATTCGCTCAAGCTTACATAGTGGAAACATAATAAGTACCCAACTGAGTCTGAACCACAATTCCTTGTAAAACGAAGGTATTCATTACAAAATAACAGAAGTCGCATTACCTGTTACTCCTTCCAGACTCTGTCAAATCAAATTACCAATATTCAAGTATATATAGCTTCCACAGTGGTCCATAGTACACGAATCATTCAATGGACTCTACAGAGTCGTTTCAAATACAATAAAATACATATATATATATATATATATATATATATGCATGCTATCAACGGGTTGAATCCCATAACCTCAACGCAAGGGAAAAACAACTTCAACAAGGTTACAATGAAATACTGTAACACAACAAGTTATCTATTCACAAATAACTTTAAATTTCAAACGAAACCCAACAAGAATCAATAACCACCACCAATAATAACCACGACAGAGCTTACAAAAAGTTCAATTAAACTGAACAATCAAACAAATGTCCAGCAGTATCCCTTCCGACGAGTATAAACAACAAGCATCGACGACAAGTGTCAACAACAAGCATCGACTACGAGTATAAATCAACAAGCATCACAGTAGCCTGTACCCATCACGAGAACAATTCATGGGTTCTCACAGAGCAGGCCTAGCATACATTCATTTCATATATTTCACAAACTTAAAGCCGGAATGCAAAACACAAGGAAATATAGCAACAGTTTGAAATACAATAAACACCCATCAAGGGTTAAATTGAAAAACCGAACCAGCATGAAGATACAGTGCCAAAAATCACACAAGACTACCATAGAAACCAACCAATTCCAAAAATCATCTGAACAGAGTTGTTCTAATGAAATCACTTGAAAGACAACAAGATTTTTAAAGGTTAGGGCCTAACATGCCTGGATATTTGCTCAAAATTCGAAGCAGACCACTGAAAGAGCTCGATCCTTCTCTTCCTTTTCCAAGTTAGAGCCACCAACAAAAATTTTCTATTTCCATGACTTATATATTTTCCTTGCCAGAGGAAAGAGCTAGTTACGCTCATACTTGCCATGCAACACCAAGAAGACTGGTGTGAAGAACCAGTGAATAGACAGAAGGAAAACCGGAGCGCATGCAAAACTAAACAAACCATTAACTTTCCATTTTCCTACCTTCCGTGAAATCCGAGCTCGACTACCGAGTTCATTGATTGCATTAATTCCCAATTTCCCGCTCAAACTCCACTGCCACCGACCGCCATAGTTGGCGATAGACAAATGAAATTCAAAGACCATTTCCAACTTTGGCGACCTGCCACGTCGGCTCTAGTTAGCCATTTTAAAACCTCCACCAAATTACCTATCTCTCAAGCTTATCCACGCATTTAATAACATAGAAACTACCGCCCATGGTTCGCACCCCTCCATAGGTCCCCTTTAATCCTTGCTCAATAGTTAGGTTAGTAACTTAGGTTAGGATTTAGGATAACACCTAGGCTAACCTCTTAGAACATAGATACTAACTTAGAGCATTAGCTCTTAGCCTAGGTCTAGGTTAGATTAACACTAATCTAACCCCTAGGTTAAGTTTAGTTTTAGGTTACTAACATTAATAATTCCAGTTAGGTCTAACATTTCATATGCTCAAAAAAAGAACCTACAACATACATTCTCGAACAGGGTTCACTCCTGTACTGCCATTAGGCTACAGAATTATATGTAACAGAATTATTACCTGGTCTGAAATCAAGACCTTCCAGATATATTACGATATCGGGAACCAATTCATTTAACATGATCAGCCTGAGTTATACTCCGGACTAGCTTATTCAATGCATCCAGACCTTGCAACCTGCTTAAGGTCTGTAATTTTAATTCATCACGAATAAACTTAAAGCACCACTTGGATCAATTCCACTGATCCAAGGCTAGGTCTTATAGATGGATAACTCCATAATTCATTCCGAGATCGATTAAACTCAATCATATTGTGTAAAATGAAAGAAATAAAAGAGTCCAATCATATTAACAACAATTCGGGGTGACTAGGGTGCATGGGACTTATGAAAGATGACAATTAAGATGATATGTAACAAAGAAGATACAAGACTACATATCAAGCATGACTTCTCAATCAAAGGAACACATCCTTTTTACAAAAGAAATCACATATTCTTGTACATCCTTGATTCAGTCACATGTTAGTTACAAGTGCTTTGGATGGGATGAAGTTACTGGCCATTTCAATGGGAGTAGGTGAATCCTTGCTATAAATAAGCCTTGTATTTGTAAATAAGGTAGTTTTTATAGTTAGACTATAATTTCCCTTTATGCATTTTCTTTTCTTGTGTTTCCCTTTCTCATTTCTTATTCCTTTCTTTTTGTTCTATTTTGCACCTTTTGTGCAACTAACCACATTATTTTCAAAAGGTTTTGTATGCGTAGAGGACCACACATCAATTTTAATGTGGGGTAGAGTAGTGTAAAGTGAAGTATAAGCTGGCAGTAAAAGTTAAATGGCTCGGTTGAAGGATAGAAAACACGTGGGAAAATAGTGGACGAAGATGGTTGGTGTTAGGATAAGGATTTATAAATACCACGTACAGAGAGGGAAAAGTGTAGGAACAACATGAGGTAAGTGAGGGAAAATTTGGGTAAAGGAAAAAGAGGTGCCTTGGTGCCACGACGCGCGTGTAAGAGTCTTCGGTTAGTAAGGATTTTTGTGTGCTAAAAGGTTGTAAAGAGTTTTTCATGTAGGATTGGGTGTGTGGGTAAGGGCACTTAAGGTCGGATTTAGTGGAAAATCCACATTTAATGCTAAGTATGTTAGTAGGTGGCATAACATTTATTACTGGAAAGGAGGAAAAAAATCATTATTTTACCTTGCGATTACGAAGTGGAAGAGCTCTTGTGAACTAGGGCATCCAGAGAGATTTGTGTGAAGGAAGAAGAATCATAGAGATCTAAGTGCACAACTAGGTTGATCTACGAACTAGAGTGGAAGGATTACATGGGTGTGGGGAGAGTTATTTTGGATTATGCCATCTTATGGAAGGGTTTTCCTAGTTAGGGTTTGGAATCTAGGGCATGAAGGTAGGAGTATTCTTCATGGAGTTGAGCCTTAGAGTTAAGTAGAATAGTAGAGTAGATAAAGGAGGAATTTAAGTTTTAACCTGAAAAGTAGAATGACACCAAAGAAGGTAACCATCTTGCCAAAGAAACAAAAGGGAAAGGGAAAAGGAAAAAAATTGCTGCCATTGCTAGTTCCAATGAAGAGTGGTACGTAGAGATGTAGTACCTAGATGGAGTGTTTTTGGGAAAATAGTGGGAATCGCACTTGACGAAGATGTCCGTAAGTGACTACAATCATCGCATGAGCACTACAGGAAAAAGATATGGCATTAGAACTGGTTCATCCAACTAAGAAGAGGACACTAGAAGGAATGTCAATCTACAGCAATGAAGTGAAGGTGAAGTATGAGAAGCTCGTGTTTCTAAAAATATATGAGTTGCCCTATTTTTGAAAGCCTGAGCAGTTATACTAGTGGTTGATGTCGCACGTGCACAAAGAACACTTATATTTTATAGGCCACAAAATGCGCATAACTCCTCAACTGATATACAAATTCACTGGCCTGAATTGTAAAGAAGACTCCATAGACGATGACTTGGATGATAAGGAGGTCATCAAGGAAACAATGGAGGCCTATGAATACAAGAAGGGTTTGCACTACTTCGATATCTTAGATATCCCTGACCCTGTTATGAGAATGGCCACATGTTTGGTTACTAAGCTGAATGATCAAGAAAGGTGGACACAAGTGAACAAGGCATGACTAAATGTATGCCAGAAGATTTTGAAGGCACCATTTACAACTTATCCACCTATATTGTAGATGAGATCATTAGTAGTGCATAGGAAGGAGAGAAGATATTGTTTGGAAACATTATCCTCACCATCATCTTCTTGGAGATTGGAGTGCCTAATGGGCCTAGAGAAGTTCATATGGGAGTATCTAGAAGAAAATCCCTCACCCATGAAAAGGTTTGAGAAATATACTTGTGAGACCATGACAGTGCTCACAAGGCACGCCTAGAAAAATGGTACAAGTGGATGTATGACTCGTTCTAGGTAGAGTGGAGTGTACCGAGTAGTTTCCCATGCTCATAGATGGGGAAGTGGAGTTTTTTGTATATCAGCATTTTTGTATTGGCTAGTTCACCTTAACAGATGGGACTAAGATTCCATGGTGCAAGCTACCATTTTCTTTCACCACGTAATACTTCCAAGCGGGGGTCAACCATTTTAAGGAGGCTAAGAGACTAAGGTTTGACCTTAGTGAGGTAGATCAAGACCACCATGAGTTGTGTTGAAATATCATGTATCCAAAGAAGCACACATATGTGGAGAAATATGTCTCCCACAAAGTGCAGATGATAAAACCACTAACATTTTCGATCATCAAAATGGATGCAACAAGGGTATATCCATGTATAAGGCTAAATTTTGAGAAGGGCGAATACCTAGAAAATGATGTATCCATTCTAGAAGACCCCGCAGAAGAAAGAAGGCCACACCAAAGAAGAGGTGTAGGATAAGAAAGCACTAAGTATGCAGATAACATAATCTATGGGCGCATCAGAAACAAGTGCTAAGACAAACACTTACTCACACACTAAGAAGTCCCAGTCAAGGAGAAGACCCCAGAAGAAGAGGCACTAGAGCAAGAGGAGCCCCTCACAAGAGAAGAGTTGCCAAGGAAGGAGTCACTCACTAAAGAGAAAGAGAGGGAAGAGTCTCCTATACTAGAATCACCAGTTAGGAAGAAACAAAAGGTGATGGAGAAGGAAGACTCAAAGGAAATGGAGGGCTTAGAGGCCTATAGGGGCAAGAGGGATAATGATGAGGATGAAGAAGTTCAGAATCATCTCATGTATGATATACACAATTCAAAAGAAGAAGGAAGCAAAGGGAAGAATGGCGAGGAAGAAGAAGATGCTCAAGGCAAAGGGGTGAGTGAAGAAGTAAACACAAGAGATCAAAGGACCCCAAGCCTCACCAAGGAACAAATTAAGTGTAATGCATCATCAAAAATTTAGTGGAATAGGAAGTAGAGTACAACACAGATGAAGTGATGAAGGAGATTGAGGAAGAAAGAATTGGAAAGGAGTATGGCAGCATGGGTGGAGATCCCGGTCTGCTATGAGCTGCGTTCCAAAGGCTGATCGCATAGGTTGGAAGAGTGTGGTGACAACACAAGGGAAAGGAATGGGTTGAATCAATTATCCAAGAAAATTTCTATGCATGTGGTTTGAGAGCACCGCTCCAATAGAACAACTCCGACTATGCCCTCATTTGATGTAGAAGGCACATACCCATGAACTAGGAAAATGCTATCTTTGGTGTTTGAATCCCATGTCAATGAACCTAAGTTCGAGGTAAGCTAAGGGGTGCTAATGAAGATGTCAAACATGAAAGGGATAAACCCCTTGGTTAATGCTTAATGGTTGTCAGATGAGAAATTATGTTATGCAATCAACAAGGCTTCAATTGAGGTTGAGGCCAAACTTTTTGAAGGAATGATAGGGTGAGATTCCTAGAGGTAGAATTGGAGGAGGAAGAGATTCTCAAGAAAAGAAAGGATCTGAAGCAAGAAGAGCTAATCAATGCATAACTAAGGTGTGAACTGAAAGAGGAGAAGGCAAGGGCATACAAATTACACAAGAAAATCAAGATGATTATGGATGTTATTGTCTTAAAGCATCCCGACCTAGCACCACCCGAGAAAAAATATGAATCAACCAGTGCCTAGAGGATTTGAATCGCATCCTCACTATGGAGAGGTAGCCACTCACCTTAGAGTCTACATAAGAAGTACTGGCATGCCAAGAGAGAGAAGACAAGTTGAAGGTCATATGGATTTTTCTCAGTATACCAAACTCCTTACCGATGTGAAGGCCACCACACAAGTTGCTGAAGCTGCCTATGATAATTGTGCTGATAGAGATAGAGTAGCAAACATCTTGGTTGCTACACATGAGATGAAACTCAAGGATTTCTAGGAGAAGAATAAGGGGAATAGATCAAAGTGGGATAAGATCCTAGCTGAGATGAAGAAGAAATTAGAGGCTATCGAGACCTTGCGGGGTTTGATAAAAAATTGGCTAAAGGAATTATACCCCCAGATCACCCGCAAGATGGATGCCCTTAAGGATTTGGGTAAACAATTGGAAGGAATTGTTGAAATAATGAGCACCAAGGGAGAAGATATAAGCTTTGAGGAGGTAAGCACCCTAGTAGGTGACCTCGTCAAGAAGCACGATTGAGGTTAATGCCTAGGAGAAGCTAGCAGATATAAGGAAGGATTTCCCTCCCCTCCTTCAAAAATAAACATGTTATCCTTCTTTTCCCATTCTTTCATTCTTTCTCCCAATTCTTCATTCCTTCATTATTTTTCCAACTATTTAGAGCCCACCATTCTTTATTCATTAAAGAGAAGTGTTTTTGAGGATGGAGAACATGCTTAGTGTGGGGTGATGTTGGGCCTTAGAATATTGGCTAAGTACAAGAAGGCGCATGGGCACGTGGGGCCTATATGAATAAGGAAGCGCAGGGTAAAGGTGTGTAGGATATGGTTTTAGAAGGGTTTAGCAGAACCCAAGGTGCACATGTAAGGTAAAGGAAAGGGTTTTAGGACTTAGCCATATTCAGCATTTAAGGAAGAACATGAGAAAAGTGTGACCCGACTGAGCATGTAGAGTGGATAAGGTGCCAGTTGGCAACTTGGTGGTAAAGAAAGGAATATTCCATGCGATGGAAGGATCCAAAAAGGCATCATTGCAAAAAGTGAAGAGCTCGGATAAGAGAAAGCATGCTCCATCAAGAACCACATGGACACTGACACCTAATCTATTACTTCGGAAGGCATATCAGTGGATGATAAAGCTATATATAGAGATGTTCCAGAGAAAAGGGTGTCAAGAGAGATATCAAGAGAGGTAGAGAAGAAGAAGAGGAGAGGTGAAGCTCTGCAAAAATAGTAGTAGATTTTATGGGTTAAGGTTCTCATTAGGAGGACAGTAGGAGAGATGGCATATTTAGAGGGATGGGTCTATCAACATCTTTGTAATCTGGAAAGCATAGTTTAGGATTATGATGTATAAGTCTTATCTGCATTAAGACATTTGGCCCTGTAATTTCCTTGAGGAATGTTATGTGGTTACTTGAATAGAGAGTAATATTAATATATGGATTTATTTTAAAATATATAAATTGTTCATGGGTATAAACCCTAGTGCCTTTTCTTTTGTATTATCAGATTTGTTCTCTGTCTAATATTTTCCTTGTTATCGGAATGAATGCATGGTTATTTCCCTTCTTGCATCTAATATTCTATTAGTAGGGGATGTATTCTCACAAAACTCACATAAAGGAGGGGCTCGTCACCCGCTCGTGCCTCAGTGAGCGCCAAAGACCTCTTTGAGTGATAGGATGACACGCATGGGATTAGATTGTTGATTTAAGGGAATAAAAATGACTACGAGAACCATAATATAACTCATAGAATAGGTAAATATATTTTCATGTCATATTCCTTTAAGAATCATATATCTAAAACTGGATGCTCACCATAGAGAGAAAATCAAATAATAATTGACTTTACAGTACTTGCTGCTTTCACATGATTTGATAAGAAGCATGTTAGAGCCAAAGTGATTTTGGTCTAAATTGAAGAAATATTAAACTAAATGTGAGATAAACTCTTTATGTTAAGTGGAAATAAGTAAAAGACTCCATAGAAAGAAGGAAAGATGCCTACTTTTAAGTCTGCTTTGCTTCAATTTAAAAATAAAGAATTTTTTTCCTTGGAGTGGACCATTCCACTTAGAGAGTAAGAATTTTTTTACATTATGTAAAATAGGGTTGAGGGGACCCTACCCCATACATAACGAAGCTCCCAAATAGAGAAGATATTCAATACCGAACCATACAAAAATATAGTCTGATCCAAAAAGAAAATCAAAACTAACAACCAATATAGTAAACTAACAACAATAAAAACACGAAATAACAACACTAAACAACAACCTAACATCAACCACTACTTTTTCATTTTCTCCAAGTTGGCCACTAGAGTGGCCCATTCCTTAGCCAGTGATTCAATGTTAGTGCCCAGAGTGGTTACATCAGCTTCAGATAGTTCCATTTTCCTCTTCTTTGATGTCCCCTGCTCTTCACATTTTCTGTAGGCATTAGCTAGAGCTATTTTCGAGAGTTTGAAGGTGTTGTAAAGTGCACTTGACAGTGAGAATACTCCACTTAGTGAAGTTATGAAGCATATCCTTAAGCTGATCCACATCACTGTTTAAATTCTTACACTTTTCTTGCAAAACCTCCATACTGCCACCCTTTATGACTTGAGCCACATCCTCAAATTTCATCTTCATTACATGTCAGTCATTGAGGATAAACTAGATAGTTCTTTTAGAAATCTAAGTGTCACATTTCAGCTTTTCAAGTTCGGAAACCAATTTAGCAAGATAAAATCCCTCTTCTACACCACATTTTCCAAGAACTTCCATTTAGGTATTTTCTGTGTGTCAAATAAAACTTTCCTCCTCTGTTGACTCAGTTCCCCTTTTTTAGCCTTCTTAATAGCCACCACCTTCACGTCATCTTGTTTTAGGTCTTAGAGGCCCTGTATTGCTTCAAATTCAACCACATTTTGATCATCCCCTACACTCAACTCAGGGTATTTGCTAGACTCCTCATTCTCATAATTAGTTTCATCTTCCACAACATAATCTTCAAGGGATTTTGATAGGACACTATCCCCATTAACCATTTTATCCATATCCAAGATTGATCTTTTCAAAATGGCCATAATAAAACCCTGATGTAGGGGAATACTAATTTTTCCTTTTTGTAGTGGTCCAGGTAGCACATAGAGAACGAAGTATATAGTATGGAAAACTAAAACTATGCCCATGTTTGAGGAAATTGAGCATGGGAAGATGGTAAGCATAGATACATTTGTGGCATCCCTCAAGAGTGAAAAAATAGATTAGGTTAAGGGCCACTTTGTTGAATGGGGGAGGTAAGGAATTCTAAGAAATCCCGTAAAATGAGGGGTGATTTTTTCCTTACCTCACAGAAATAGCTTCATTTCATCTGTTGGATCATTTTGTATGCTCGTAACATAAGCCACTATGTTGATTGATAATTCAATCTTTACTCCCCATAACACCACATTTCCCCCATCCATTTCCTAACCAGTTGTCATGCCGATCTGAAATCCTTACTGAGTTGCTCGTTGTACCCCTCAAAAATCTTTAAGAAAGGGGAAAATCCCATTCGGTTGAACACCTCCATAGCCTTAGATTTAACATCATTGATATCCCAAGGATCAGTGTGCAAACAAAATCTTCCCCCATATTCCTATTAACATTCAGGATATCACAAATAAAAATCATTATTCAATGCTACATAGACCCGACCACATAATGCAATACCAATACACCAAGTAACAACATAAATCCTAGATTCCTAGAGAGGAGTAAATGCACATTAACATCCCTTTGGCCTTAATAGAGGAATAAACCTAAATTCCAAGAGAGGAATAAACTCAGATTACAAGAACATTAACATCCCCTTAATAAACTGTGTTTCACACGGAATGGTTTCGGCTCATGAGAATAGACTTGCTTCTATCCTATCATTCCTTTGAGAAACAGATAAGGGTTAGGGCTAGGAGGAATACCTGTTAAATGTTGAGATGGTGTGCGCGTACCGTAGAGAAAGATCAGATTGACTACGAAGAACTCCTTTTTGTCTTGGAAGGACTACCTGCAAGTAAGAATACAAGACCACCAGATTTTAATTAGACAATAAATGAGGGATCTGCCTTAGGCCCAGGAAATATAAAACTTCCTTTCGAAGGTGGTCAGTTCCCTTTTTAATACGATTTAAAACAAATGATAACAAAGAAAGCTATTGCAAAATCATGATTTAGGTATCTCGCTACAAAGCAATAGAAACTAAATTATCAATAATAAAGCGTCACGTTGTTTGTTCGGTTACTGGTCGTTGGTACGTTCAGGTTGAGTTATAGGGATAAACCAGACTGGATCTGAGGTTGTTAGGTGGCAAATAGGTGAGAAAAGGGTTTTGGGGTATAAGTCACAGTGACCGACGCCGGTCACTGGGTAACCGACCACGGTTAGAGAACCGCTGCCGGTAGGGGATAAACGATACCGGTAGGGTCAGCAATCTAAGTGCTTTTGGATAGAGGTTGGTTGCAAGGTGATTGTGGGGTTATTAGGATTGGGGGATGGCTGAGGGGAATGATGGGAGGATAGGGAAGACTCAGAGTGTGGTAAAATGGCCTTCTGGGCAATATCAGGATGTATGGGTGAAGGTTAAGTGCAGTATGTTGCTGGTAGTAGATCTAGGAATAAACTTATGATTACTATTAAGCAACAGGTTCAAGAAAATGGTGCTTAGAAACATATGAAACACTACTTACTCGTCCCTGATGCAGGTGCAGGTTTCAGGACTGTGATGGTGAAGACAGGACCCAAGTTGGATGCAGTCTTCTCTTCTGATGCTCGGATGAGTGTTACTGGGCTCTGGTTGTGCCGTTTGCAATTTTGGGCTTGATGTCCTTCTCTGCAAGCTCTTCCTGTTTCTTCACTTGTCTCTGCTCGGCCAAGCAAATCCGGATCCTTTCGATGATTTCTCTTTCTTCTCGATCAAAATGAAAAATCCCTCTCTTTGTTTTTGGTTGGAAGTGGTCATTTACGGGGAACCGATGGTGGTTACGCAACCGACGGCGGTCGAGTAGGAACCGGTATCGGTCAGGTCAAAGCGGGCTATTTTTGGTAAAATAGCCAGCTTTCCCTCCTTTTCTTCCGAGGGATTGGTAGCGGGCTTGGTCAAGTCATTATGAAGTTGGTTTTAGGTGCGGATGAGGAGTAATTAGTCATAGGTGTGGAATTGGACCAAGTTATAGGTCTTAATTAGGTTAGTTTAGGGTTAAGACTAGGTCATGATGAGGTGGCGACATGAGGTGGCAGGTATGGTGATGTGGATTTATTAATTATAAGGTAATTAATAAATAATTGTGTAAGGTTTAGGTGATGAGGTTAGGTTGTGAAATGAGATGCGGGCATAAGGGGTCGTAAGACACAAATTTGGTGTCTACATTAGCCCCTTATTGTCGTGTAGTTTGTTTTGTAAAGCTGCACGAACAATAATAAGAAGTGGTTACCCCTGTTAAGGGTATAGGTAATCCCCCTCAAATCTATCACAGATTGAGGTAGCGTGAAAGCAGGGATAGGGTTGATAAAGGGTAAATGGTGTTGAGATAACGGTAAGAGGGTGGGGTAGGTCCAAGGAAGCAGACGCACGTTGAAATGCAGTAGTGCGACCAGGGTATATGATTTGAAGAGCAAACAAGCAATTCATAGGCAAAGGTCGATAGTTTATCCAAACAAGGGTGATATAATCCTGGTATCCAAGGCATAGGAAGTAGCTCCAGGGGATATAACGGGTAAGGTACAGGAACGTTTAGGCATGTTCGGCAGTACCAAATGGTTGGTTTGGTTGAGATAAACGTCACGGTCTAAGTCTAGGCAAAGTTGGTCGACAGATCAAGTCAAGGACCCTAATCATGCTAAAACATGAACAGGTGAGCTCGATTGAACAAAAAGCTACATGATGGGTGGATAAAAGTGTATGTTGTTGATGTTGGGTGGGGTATTTAAGTGGTACGGCCTTGGGTCGGGTGGATGCCAAAGTGAGGGGTGGGTCGGGCCAAATGGGGTGAGGCCTTGGGTGGGTTGGGGGACAAATGGGTAGGGTGAGGCCTTGGGTCGGGCCGTAGGGTGAGGCCTTGGGTCGGGCCAAATGGTTGGGGTGAGGCCTGGGGGCCTTAAATGGTTAGTGAGAGGGCCGGATGGGTAGTCGGGATGGGTAGAGGCCTTGAGTCCTGGGTCGGGCCGGATGGGAGGGTTGGCCCAAATGGTGAGGCCTTGGGTGAGGAATGGTTAGGGTGGGCCTTGGGTGGTGGCTTGGGTGGGCCGGATGGGGTTGCGGCCAAATGGGTTGGGTGAGGGCCGTAGGTCGGGCCGGATGGGTAGAGAGGAGGCCTTGGGTCGGGCCGGATTAGCCGAATAGATTAACAAAGGGGGTTGCAGCAAAGGTTGATATAGGTGATGTTATGAGAAAGGGCGATTAGTAAATAGGGGCAGAAGTTGGGGGAAGGGTTGGAGAAAAACCGATGTCGATTGTCTATGACCGATATCGGTTAAGAAACCGATACCGGTTCCTTAGGGCACAATAAAACCGATATCGGTTATAGGTCAAAAACCTATAAAAAGAAAAATACGGCCAGTCATTGTCACATTTGCAATTTGAAAACCAATTTGAGTTGTCTGACGTGGAGAGTTGAGATTGGAGCATTTTTGATTGAGGTGGAGCTATTTTAGTGGAGGAGTGAGTTGTTAGTGGGCCCGAGTGAGGAGGAGGCAGCAGTTGATTGGTGGAGGACTCAGAAGAGGACAGTTAGAGCCATGGCACAGCCAAGAGGAGCAGGAGGGGCTGGACCAGCTGGACCACCACCACCCATCCCACCACGACGACGTGTCGTCATGCACGGTAGGTTCGAAACCCCTCATTGTGTGCATTTTATTGCATTATGCTATATTTGGGATTTTGGGTAGGAATGTACATTTTGTAGAAAATAATTAAGAAATGGAAATGATTTGAAAAAGGGAGAGGGTAGATGGGTTAAATAGGTCAAGGCGGTAGGGTGGGTAGGTTTTTAGGGTATTTGGGTGGGTAAATTGGTAGAAATAGGAAAAAATGTAGTTGGGGGGGCGCGCGGGGTTCGGCTCCGGAAATTTACAGCGACCGATGCCGGTCACTAAGCGACCGGCATCGGTCACGAAATTTCGGGAAAGGTTGGCTTTGTCGGCGACCGGTGTCGGTCGGTCTTTGACCGGTGTCGGTGGGAAGGGGACCGGGGTCGGTTATGGGTGACCGGTACCAGTCCTTAGACAGGATTTTCTATTTTTGTTGCATCATTCGGTGGTGGTTTTGGGTGTGAAGTTCTCGTTGGGGATGGCATGTTAGGTTGTTTGTTGTTGTGTATGATTGGGTTTTATGTGTTGGGTGTGAAGATGGAGGGGGATATCGTAGAGGTTTTTAGGGTAAGATAGGTGGGCGTAGATGTGCGTTATGGAGTCGTGGTGTGGTTAGGTGGATAAGAAAGGGGATAGAGAGGGGTAAAGTAGTTGTTTGTAAAGAGTAGGGCTAATGTAGTGAGTTGGTTTTGCAGGCACGTCAGCAGCTGACGATGCGGGACAGGATGCCCCCGCTGTTGAGACGGATGCGGCCACATGTGTCCGCAGCGCAGTGGGCCATTATGCGTGAGGTGGGACTTGGCGGAGTCCAGCGTTATAGGGCCATAGAGAGAGATCATAGTTTGATGGTCGCCCTCATCGAGAGATGGGATCCGGCGACCAATGTGTTCCATCTCCCGACTGGAGAGATGACCATCACATTGGAGGATGTGTATCGCATCCTTCGATTACCGATTGATGGAGAGGCAGTCTTTCAGGTTGACGCTGAGACAGCCATGGACAACATCCTACACGTATTCGGGGATGCAGCTGCGCTACTGACATATCACAGCGCGAGTATCGCGTATGGGGATATGTACCGAGCCCACCGCCATGAGACACGGCTTGCCATGCTGATGATGATCGGGATCACCTGCTTCGCCCTCCCAGACTCAGAGGGAGGCCGCTTTCCACGGGCGCTTATGGGGGTGCTACATGAGATGGTGGAGGAGCACACATGTTATGCTTGGGCACCAGTATACCTGGTGCAGTTATACCGAGAGCTGTGGGGCTATCGCCGGATGAGGTGATTCGGGATTTGCTCGACGTTTTTACTACACTATTGGGCGTATGAGCATATCGTATGCATTAGACCAGTAGGGCTGCCCCAGCAGCCAGGGCCACAGGTCATCTATAGATACGGCTTTCAGAGGTGGTTGGGGGTCGTGGGCCAGCCACGAGCAGTGCTTGCAGGGCGGGACGTTACTTATTACAGACATATGTTAGAGGGCTTGACAGCGTTAGATGTTGTATGGAGACCGTATAGAGGTCATCACCCTCACGGAGGAGCCCGAGGACAGTTGCAGTGGATCCAGTATACATTCTGGATAGCGGGACGGAGGCCGGGAGAGTATGAGAGGATACCCCTGGAGAGGGTACGCAGGTAGATGGGGCTACGACAGGATGAGCCCCCTCGCTTCCCTCAGTACCGGAGGGATGATGTAGAGGCTCCACTGCCTGCACCACAGCCCGTGGACCCAGATTGGGTTGCTGAGAGGCCGGCAGATGATACCGTAGATGATGCCGGCTGCACAGGAGCATTTTTGGTTTGGTGGGCCAGAGAGAGAGCTGCGAGGATAAGCACACCGCACACAAGCTAGACTTATGGTGTTAGAGCGAGAGAGGACCAGCTCGAGGGAAGGTATAGTTATTACATAGGGGGGCAGCTTCACGCGCCGCTGTGCATAGATAGGTGTCTTACAGGGGCAGCTAGCCCAGAGCTCGAGCTCGAGTGCAAGTGCAGTACAGGCACTAGCAGCAGCACCACCAGTGGCACCGGCACAGCCGCAGGTACAGTACCACCACAGCCACAGGCACCACCAGCGGCACCAGCACAGGCACAGGGGGCACTGGTAGTAGGAGTCAGGGGACCAGCCCCAGCACCTACGGTGGCTCGTGATCGTTATATGGAGGCTAGAGCGGAGGCCCGGTACTATCAGGATATTCTTGATGGTACCGGGGCTGATTATCAGCCATATGCGGCACATAGAGCAGAGACCTCTCGGAGCCAGAGATCTCAGGGAGGTGCAGCCACAGCCGGTGGGTCTGTGACAGGCAGGAGGCGAGAGGCAGCACAGGGACCAGCAGGCAGACAGGCAGAGGGCGGTGGAGAGAGCTGAGGGGTCCCTGCATAGTTTTGGATTGGTTCATTGGATATGGGCACCGGTCT
Source organism: Taxus wallichiana var. yunnanensis (assembly GCA_018340775.1). Taxonomy (NCBI): domain Eukaryota; kingdom Viridiplantae; phylum Streptophyta; class Pinopsida; order Cupressales; family Taxaceae; genus Taxus; species Taxus wallichiana. The sequence goes on along the minus strand of CM031236.1, from coordinate 362,638,998 downwards.
GCGAACCGGCTATGTTTATAGAGGCCTGCGTGCCTAGATATTATGTATTCATTTATTCATTCATTCATTTATTGTATATACCGGCCTGCGAGCCGAGTATGGGTTGTACAGTGGATACCGGCCTGCGAGCCGAGTATGTTTTTGATATGAGAGACCGGCCTGCGAGCCGAGTCGAGATTATTGACAGTTATTGCGGCCTGCGTGCCGGCTTTGTTGTATTATGAGATCACAGAGGCCCCGATGCAGGGCACATTGTATATTTGAAACTTTGTATATATATAGATATGATGATTTGACCCACATGTTGTGTGTAAAAATGTGTTTAAGTGTTTTGAAAATGGTTTGTGATATTTAATGTATGATGAGTTTGATTTACATGGTGTTATATATTAATGATGTTGATGTCTTTTGTTGATGGGATGTATGTATGTATATATAAATGATGAGTTTAGTTGACGTGTTGTATGATGAGTTTCGCTGGTTTTGTGAAATTGAATATATGTAGCTGTTGATTTGGATTCAAATGGTGTTAGATGGATGGTTTTTGATATCGTTTGTTGATGGCGTGGCTGTTTTTGTAAGATAGATAGATGATGTTGATGAAATTGTGATGAGATATGGATTTAATGAAAAATATGGATAATGGTGTTGTTCATGCAGGAAAAAGGGACGGGCGCCACAAAAATGTGCAAAAATGAAGAAACGGCTTAGGTTTACGCAACAACGGGGCACATGACCGATATCGGTTATGTAACCGATGTCGGTAGCTATATGACCGATATCGGTTATGTAACCGATATCGGTTACGCAAGAATTATTTTCCTAAAAATAGAACTGCTGGGTTGGCAACTTAAGTTCTTATTTTTAGCATTCTTATTTTTAGAGTCATGAAACACGTTAAATATGTGAATGCGACGCTGTTTGACAATTGCTACAGGTAATTGCATGAAAGAATTTGAGTGATAAGGAGGAAAGAGCCAGGTGAAGTGAGCGTGGGCTGAGATTCAGAAGACAGAAAGACAAGTTATATTTGAAGAGGGTGGTGAATATGGCTGAACGAGGAGAAGCATCCAGCAGGCAGGGACGAGGGGGAAGACATGTTCCACCCCAAGCTGCTGCATCCCGAGAGGTAAACTGTTTGGTTGTAATTTGATTCTTGCATGTGTTGCAAATAGGATGAAAGAAGTGTAAGTGGGTAAAGATGAGAAAAAAGGTGATAGGCAAGGGTTGGGGATGGTATGAGTGCTACGGGGTAGGTAAACAGGGTGGGTATGTATGTTTTTAGGTATAAATAGGAGTGAACGGGCAAAATAATTATCGTAGGTGTATGCTTTAAGCAGGGTAGATATACTTTGACAGTGACCGGTATCGTTTTGAAGTAACCGTTATCGGTTATGCATAACCGCTATCGGTCACTGTAAGGGTTTCCAGAGTTTGAGAAAAAACCCGTAGAGATTTGTTCTTTTGAATAATCATGTGTCGTTTTGATGTATGCAGGAAGAAGCAAGGTTAAGGATGAATGATACTGTGCCAGCGTTGTTGTCACGAATCCGAGCGGATGTAACACCAGCTGAATGGGCATTGATAAATCGGTTGGGGTTAAGTGGAATCCACTATTATTCAAGAATCGCGTGTAACCATGCTATGTTGCAGGCGTTGATTGAGAGATGGAATCCAGAAAAGAATACCTTCTATCTACCAACAGGGGAGATGACAGTGACTTTGGAAGATGTGTTCCGTATTTTGAGACTCCCAATGATAGGAAAAACCGTGTATCAGGCATTGCCCAGCGCGGGGCGAGCAGCGATAACAACAGTATTTGGGTCAGCTGCACGAGATTTGACACAGCGAGGTTTATCATTTACGTATGGTACAATGTATGCAACACACCCTGAGGAAACAAGGTTGGCCGTGCTATTAATGATAGCGGTGGGGTATTATGCATTGCCGAGGGCGGAAGGTGGAAGATTTCCCAAAGCATTGATGAGTGTTATTTGGGAAATGATAGAAATGAGCGTGACATTCGCATGGGCACCCGCATATCTGGCAGAGTTATATAGGGGTTTATGGGCATGCAAGTGAAAACACAGAACGACACTGGATTGTTCGTACTTATTACATTATTGGGCCTATGAGCATATTGTTTGTGTGCGTCCAATAGGCCAACCCATTGAGTCGGGAGAGGTAGGAGTGCAAAGGTTGGGATTCAGACGATGGGTCAGACAGAACAAGAACAAGAAGCGAGATCCCAAGCCGTGATAGATGACATCGAGTATTATAGACAGGTATGGGAGATGGTGACGATTGCGGATATTTGTTGGAGGCCGTACGGGAACTATATGGTGACAGAGCACATAGCTGAGGAGTTGAGGGGTGTAGAGCGATTGAGGTGGATCGCAGGGCATAGGCCGGGTGAATACGAGAGGATTCCTCTAGATCACGTGTGGCGACAATTTGGGTTCGTTCAGGATATTCCTATGACATATAGACCATACATGAGGATCGACGCCGAGGCAGCATTCTCACCTCCCCGGCCTACACCTCCAGAAGGGCCAGAAGAGATAGCAGCCGATCGTAGGGTTATGGATGCGGGAACGACAGAGGCGTATAGAGTATGGTGGGTAGCAGAGCTGCGAGGTGCACGTGAGTGCCCTGACATAGCTGTGATTACAGCGGAGAGAGATCATCTGCAGGATTTAGCTCGCCAGCTTCAAACACAGGTGAATGAGACAATGGGATTGTTAGAGGCTTCACAGCTACGAGTGGAGAGACTGGAGGCAAGATTCCTCCACGCGAGAGGACGTATTCGTATGTTACAGGAGATGTTGGCGGATCAATGGGAGGAACCAATGGCAGTGGCACCTTTGAGGATGGAGAGGCCCACTGAGGGGCATCGACGATCACGATCACCACCTGATTCGGGAGGAGGTGCAAGGATCTAAGTGAATTTCATAGGAATAGAAGAATAAATAAAGATGCCGACCTGCGAGTCGATGATAGAGAAGATGTATTTGTTTAACATCTAAAATAAAACTAAAGATGTATGTTCTTTTGAGTGATGATAATAATAAGAAAATGTTGTTTTTGTTTGTTTTGAAAAAGAAAAGGATAAAGATGAATGTTGGCAAATAGAAATACACAAAAAAAAAAAAAAAAATATTTATATTTACAACACATGATAGGGTATGGTAGGGGATGGTCGAGCTAACCTTGGGAGACCCCATGTCTCCTAAGTGCTGCCTACATAGCCCATTGCACAAAGCAAGGAGGGGCCTCGGACCGATGTAGTTCTCCTTAAGACCAGGAGAGGTGAATTCGTGCAATTTGATTGTATGGTTAGGCAATTTGTTGGTTGGTAAAAATATTGATGGTGGTAGGGTAATGTTGTTGGTGTTGGTAAGGGATGGACGTTGTTGGTGTAGGTATAAGGGAAGTGAAAGTTAGCCTACCCAAGTGGTAGGGAACCATGTCCGATTAAGATCAACACATAATCCTAGATGCGAGGAAAAAGAGGAAAGAGTGTCCCATAGTTGAGGAGAGCTAAACAAAACACATATTAATGTAGGATGAGCTTGAATCCCTAGGTACCTTGCATAGACGAGAAGTCAATAGGTGAAAAGAGTTGTATGATCACAATATATCGATTGTACGTCACGTCCCTTGAGTTTAAACAAATGGTGAGGTGAGGTGGATGGTATAGCTGAGGTACGAAGAACTTGGTACAAAGTGAGTGTTCTGACGAAAGAGAACCTACCCTAAATAGACAAGTCCATGACTCAAAAGTTCTTTTGAATGTGGCTTTACTTTACTGAATATAGACTGATCGATGTGGGAAGTCTACAAGGGATATTAATTGTATTATTCTTGAGGTCTTCACGAAGCTGATCAATGCGAGAAGCTTCAGCTAAAGGCTGACTTGTGTATAGCTGTCCTTCAAGGGAATAGTCTATTTATAGTAATAAAAGTTGTGATTTTAGTGTATAGCTGTCCTTCGGGGGAGCAGTCTATATATAATAGCAGCAATAGTTTGGCATATAGCTGTCCTTCGAGGGAGCAGTCTATATATAATAGCAGCAATAGTTTGGCATATAGCTGTCCTTCGAGGGAGTAGTCTATATATAATTTAGATAGCTAGATGTCCTTTTGGCATGAAGCATCTAGTTTGGTAAGAAGTTTGACTCAAGAAAATCCCATAAGAATGTGTTATTTTAATACTTTGAAGTCATGGACTAGACTAAAAAGGGAAGGCATCGTTAAGGGGAGGTGAGAATCAAACTATGTGAGCTTGATTTTATTTTGAGATGTAGGAAACAAAGTGTATGTAGCGGTAAATGAGCTCAAGGGACGAGCGTTAGGTAGATAAGAAGTGATATAACACTAAATTCAACAGTAGAATGGTCGAAGATGCAAGGCATTAAGGGGTTCAGGCTCAGGTTTACCGTTAAGCGAAGCTAAACGATAAGTGCCTGATCCGTAAGTGTGAGTGATTATGTAAGGCCCAATCCAATTGGGAGCAAATTTTCCACGTTTGCTCTTTTCTAGTTTGGTTACATGTTGATTCTCTTTGAGGACAAGATCACCAACCTTAAAGGTACGCTCATGAAGTCGCTTATCATAAGCACGTTTGATGCGTTTCTGGTAGATTTGAAGGTGATCAAGAGCCGTAAGACGACGCTCGTCAAGAAGCTCCAATTGGGCTAACCGCTCTTGGCGGAAATCATCGTTGGTAAGAATATCCGAAGAGATATTCGAGGAGGGTATTTGTATTTCGAGAGGCAAGACAGCCTCGGTACCATATACCAAAGAAAAAGGTGTGGCATTAGTGGAGGTACGAATGCTAGTACGATAAGCCCAAAGGGCAAAGGGGATGTGATCGTGCCAATTTCTTCCGGACTCATTGACAACTTTCATAAGGATTTTGGTTAGGGTTTTATTAGAAGATTCATCTTGTCCATTCGCTTGTGGATAATAGGGTGATGAGAAACTAAGTTTGATACCAAAGTTGTCACAAAGGTCTTGCAACAACTTATTTTTGAAAGATTTTCCATTATCTGTTATTAGGCGATGAGGAACACCAAAACGACAGATAATGTGGTGGTTAATGAACTCTACAATTTTTTCTTTTTTAGTTGAAATGAGCGGAATAGCCTCCACCCATTTTGTGTAATATTCGGTTGCTGTGATTATCCATCGGTGACGTTGCGAAGAGGATGGATGAATCTCACCAATAAGGTCTAAACCCCATTGTGAGAAAGGCCAAAGATCTCAGGTGACCTGTAGCGGGTGGCTTGGAGTATGTTGAAGGTTGGCATGTTGTTGACACATAACACAACGCTTAACATATTCGTAGCAATCGTTATTAAGAGTAGGCCAATAATAACCTAGGTGAAGGATTCGTTTGGCCATGGCAAGGCCACTAAAATGTCCACCACAAATGCCGTCATGGACTTGTTGGATGGTATAGGTGACCTCCGCGCCGGTTAGACATCGAAGAAGGATGCCATCAAAGCCACGTTTATAGAGGAGTCCCCCCATGACGACATAACGAGAAACACTTTTAAGAAAAGCACGTTTTCCGTTACTAGTAAGGTCAGGTGGGAGAACAGAGGTTGTAAGGTAGTCGTGAAATTGGTGGTACCAGGTATCCTGCAAATTAGCAGACACATTATTTATCATACAAACAACCGGGGTTGAGTAGGATGGGGCAAAAAGTTGTTGGACCAAGATGAATATGTCAGAGTCAGTTGGTGAGGTAGGAATTTGCGAGGCTAAGCAAGCCATAGTATCCGCAAATTTGTTAGTGGAGTGGGGAATGGTCTGGATAGAATAACGAGTAAATGAGGTCAAAAGTGAATCCACGTAATGTTTGTACTTTTGAAGTTCCTCATTCTTACATTGGTAGATGCCCATAACTTGATTGACTACCAATTGAGAGTCGCCAAAAATATTAATGGATTTGACACCTAAGTGTAATGCAACCTAGAGACCCAAAACAAGGGCCTCGTATTCCGCTGTATTATTAGTGCAGGGGAAATTGAGCCGGAATGAAAGAGGCATAGGTTCAGCGTCAAGAGGAATGAGAACAACGCCGGCTCCTCCGCCGCGCTGGCATTTAGATCCATCGAAGAAGAGGGTCATTTGATACGACTCTTCCCTGAGTGAAAGAGTGGCGATGAGTTCATCGGGGAAATTAAAATTGGTGAATTGTTCCCCAGGTAAAGGGGCCTCTGCAAGTTGGTCCGCAATAGTTTGTCCTTTGATTGACTTCTGTTGTACAAACTCAAGGTCGAGGTCAGCGAGGAGCATAAGCCATCGGGTGATGCGTTGGTTTAGATGTGGTTTGGCATACATATAATGAATGGGGTCCGTGTTGGTGATGACAAAAGTTTTGTGATTCAGGAGGTAATGTCGGAGTTTGGTGGCTACGAATGATAGGGCTAGGCACAATTTTTCTACATGTGTATACCTAGTCTCGTAATCCACGAGAGTATGACTTATATAATAAATGGCTTGTTCTCGACGTGCCGAGTCCCGATGTGCGAGCATGGCTCCTATAGCATGGTCAGTGGCAGAAAGGTAAAGGTAGAAAGGGCGATCATCCTGCGGTGGAATAAGCACAGGTGGCTGCAAGAGATAGGATTTGAGAGCTTCAAAGGCTTGGTGACACTCGTCACTCCATTGAAAGGCAATGTCCTTTTTAAGAAGGTGATGGAAAGGTTGACATCGATCCGAGAGTTGGGAGATGAAACGCCGGATGGATTGAAGTTTACCCTGTAAACTACGCAATTGTTTGAGGTTTTTGGGTGGGGGCATTTCTAGGATAGCTTTTACTTTAGATGGATCGACCTCAATGCCACGCAAAGAGACAATAAAGCCAAGAAGTTTTCCCGAAAGAACACCAAAGACACATTTCTTTGGTTGAAGCCGGACTGAATATTAGCAAGGTGATCGAAAATAATGGTTAAAACATCGAGATGTTCACTGCGATGTTTAGATTTTCCAAGAAGATCATCGACATAATCCTCAAGGATAGTGTGCATAATGTCATGAAAAATGTAAGTCATAGCCCGCTGATAGGTCGCACCAGCATTCTTAAGGCCAAATGGCATGACACGATAATAGAAGGTTCCCAAGGAGTTATGAAGGTAGTTTTATGTTGATCGGCCGGGGCTACCAAAATTTGATTGTATCCCGAAAAGCCATCCATGAGAGAAAGCATTTCATGGCCCGCAGTGAGATCAACAAGTTGATCAATACTTGGGAGGGGGAAGTCATCCTTGGGGCAAGCGAGGTTAAGGTCTCGAGAAATCCGTGCATATCCAAAGTCCCCCCGTCGCTTTAGTGACAGGTACGATGTTAGAAATCCATTGAGGATAGTCAATAGGCAAGATGAAGGAAACAGAAAGAAGTCGTTGAAGCTCTTCTTTGACCAAGAGGGCAATGCGTGGATGCATTTTTCTCAGTTTTTGTTTGACTGGTTTGGAATCGGGGTTTAGGGTGATGTTATGGACAGCAATGGTAGGATCAATTCCTGGCATGTCAGCGTAGGACCAAGCGAAAGCTTGGTTGCGGGTACGGAGAAAGGTAGTAAAGGCGGCTTGTTCTGATGCGTTAAGGGATTGTCCGATCTTCACAATGTGAGGATCTTCCTCTGTGTGGATGTTGATTTCTATAGTAGACTCGTTCAGCATGGTTTGAGTTTCAGATGGTAAGGCACGTTGAATATAAGAGTCATCCGCACCAAGGTAAGTGAGGATGGAGTCATCATCCTGGCACTCAACAACATTAATTGAAGGTGAGTCCTCTTCAATCATGTCTGGATATAGAAGGGGAATAGAAGAGGGGTCCTCATTATCGCGTTGATAAGTGAGAGGACCTAGGAAGATAGCATTTATGAAAAAAAAAAGTTAGGAGGGATAGATTCGGGATCTATCGACTCTGTGGGTGACGAAGGCAAAATGGGTGATGATGGTTCGGTAGGGGTGACGTTGTCATCTTCCAGAAGACAACTGACACGAGGTTCCTTCGGTGTAAGTGTTCCCGGAAATCTGAGACCACTACGATCATTGTGTTTGCGAGTAGTTACAGGAATGATTGTATGTCGGCCTTGTTCATAAAGACCAAAACCAAAGCCTTTCCAAGCACAGCGAGTCAAGAAGGTAAGGGTGAAAAATGACGATTTGTCAGGTATTGAAAATCGGATTGGAAGGGAACCACGCCAAGAGGAGGTTCAGGGGTTATGGAAGATGCATCGACACCCCCATATGTTAGGTTAGTGCGGCAATGAGGTGGTCCATAGGGGATTACTTCCCCCACACGACGGTCATAGGTAGGATGTGCATGTACCTGTCCGTACTCCTGTGGGGTATGGAAAGAACTAACGTTATATAGGCGATACTCCCCAGCGTAAGGCATTGAAAAACATCTACTAAGGGGTCGGAGGTTGGGATGTTATCTGTGGGAAAGGAAGTAATATTTGTAATGGCGGTTTCATTGGTTGAAGGTGTAGGTGCATTGGAAGTGGATGGCTGGGTTGGATGAATGGGTGTCTTGACTGGTACAAGCACATCATTAGGGCGATACAACATATTACAAGTTTTGAAGGGGGGAGGATCAGCTTTTACACGGTGTAGGACTTCCCTCGTACTCAAATTTTATGCATCTATGTAAAGTGGAGGAACGCATCCCATAGCCGGATAAAAGGGTGGCCTAACAACATATTGTATTGGAACTCTCCCTCAAGGACAAAGAAGAGTTCAGGTAAAGTGTGTGGTCCTACACGAATGTTAAGGATCACGGTGCCTAAAGTAGAAGTAATAGCATCATTGAATGATCGCAACATGATGGGGTTGGCACACATGCAACTAGAAGGAATATTCATTTGTTGGAAGGCTTTTGAAGAGATGATGTTTAGGCTAGCGCCCCCATCAATCATAACACGACGTACCCGAATATCCCGAACGTACGCTGAGATGAAAAGAGCAGGGTCAGGATCTTCGGCACCGAAGTCAATAATTTCATCTTCGGAGAAACTGACAGCAGTGGCTTGCTGTACAGAGATAGAAGTGGTTGGGGAGATAGATTGTTTGGTGAGCAAAGCAACGTGATTGGGTGTTAGAATAGAGGTAACGGGAAAGGTTTCATTAGGTAAAACTTCTATCCCTTGAAGGATTTCAATGAGAGCTTGTCGATGAGATTCAGAAGTCTGAATGAGATCATACAGTGTCATTTTTACAGGTGATTGGTGAAGCTGTTTGATCATAGTTCGGTGGGCAATGCCATTAGAGATGGGATAGGTGGGTCCGTGAATAACCACTTTAGGTGGTGGTGCAATCGGGATGGTGGATGGAGAAAGAGATGCCGCAGGTGTGTTTTCTTTCACTTTCCCATTGTTTTTCTGCCCTTGAGTAGCAACACTAATCATACTGATCTCGTGAATACGAGAGGAGGAAGATGGTAAGGATAGGTCATGGTTTTTGAGAGGTGGGGCTGTAATAATGATAGATCTTGGTGAGGCGGGGACAGGTGGTATAGGAGAGGGAATTGAAGCTAAAGGTCTCTCTCTTTGGAAGTTGTCTTTCTTAACTTTTCTATCTGAGAGAGGTGACGGACGAAGTATGGCTTTCAACGCTTTGCATCCCTCTACGTCATGTCCTGGTGTGCGGTGGTAAGCGCAGATTTTAGACTCATCGTAACCTATAGGTTGAGGTTTAGATGGATCATAAGGTCTAAGTGGGGGTAGGGAAATGGTCACATTCTCTACCAACATAGCAAGGATTTTGGCGTAAGACCCTTTGAGTGGGTCAAAGTCAGAGGAAAATGAGGCTATTGACTGGGTCGATTCTGGTGATGACGTGGTGGGGTTGGTTTGTATGGGGGGTGTTTTAGCCAAGGAGTTTTGATAATGGGTTTTAACTAAACGTGGCTTCTTTGACGCAGAAGCTAGGTTGGATGATGAGGCCACAGATGATGTGGTATCAGAAAACAACCATGGAGAAATAGGAGTGACAGAAAACAAATCTTTTGATGATGGAATTTGTTTAGGGTTGATAGGTGGACAGGATACGCGGGGTGATGGCGTTGCTATACCTTTGGATTTTTGTATGGGTACGAAGGCATAGGTCGCTTAAAAGAAAACACAGGAGGTATGATATATTGATGTAAGGTAGAGGGATGGGGTCCCAATATGGAAGGTAGGTGTGACGACGAGGGTTTTAGTTGTGTTAACGGCCTAGATGGAGGAGATAGAGTCTGTCTCCTAATGGGATGGATGGCTTTATTTTTAGATAAATCAAGCCGCTTAGGTGGATGTGTTAGACTAGGTATGGGTGAGGTCCCAAGCGTAGGGAATATTTGGTTAGGTTAATAGAAGTGGATGAGGTATTGGTAGAGATGAGGGGGTGAAGATGAGGACATAGGCATTTTAAGATTCTGTAAACACTTCGTGTATATGGTAGAGGCATCAGGATCGGTCATTTGCATTTGAGTAGAATATGGCATACTCAAACGTTCCCATAGGACCTGTCTATCTTACGGGAATGACAGTCCTCACGTGTGAATAGGAACTTTTGTATGGAAGAAAGGTGGGTTGTGATTCCGGTCCACTGTGGGTGTGATACAAGGGGTATGTGAGGCACTGTATCAATGGGCGTTAAGAGGTCCACTGGTTGCTGAAAAGATTTAGGTGATGAAGGACTAATAGGTAGGAGGGCGTGTTTGAGAGGATCTGTCATGTTTAAAGAATGTGGTGATGTCGGTTCAAGAGGTTTCTCGTCTAAGGATGACAAAAGAAGTGGCGAGCCTTCCTCTTGTACAGCAAGAATGGTAGAAGGAGACGTTTGGGAAATAGATAAATTAGATAACATCCGCTCACAGTCTTGCAAGGATGTGGTATAAGAAGGCTCATTTGTGAGAAGGGAACTCTGGGCAGTTAATTCCTTGATGGATAAAGGAATGGCAAGGATTTCAGTTTGTCTTGATGGCGAGGAAGGGGGTTCGGTTTCCTGCGTTAGTGAAGAGGTTTGATTCAGAATTTGTTCGATAGAGGTCTTTGGCTGGGAATCGAAGACTGCATGGATCTCATGAACACTCTCCTCGGCTAAGATATCTTGGTTTAGTTTACTGTTAGAAGAATGATTCGGGAATGGTTTGTTGAATATTTTCAAATTTTGATTAGCAGGGGCGTTAGGATTATCGAGGGCTATATCCCCCGCATCAACCATTTCCTGCACTATGTTTTTCAACATCTTGCAGTTCTCATGACTGTGTCCCTTCACGCGGTGGAAGTTACAGAAGTCATTTTCTTTGTACCAAGAAGGTATGGCGCGAGTGGAATCGAACCCGGAATGAGGTTTAACAGGAGGTAAGGTAATGGCTCCTGCTTTGAGCAATTTTTCCAATATCACACCATATGTTTCTCCCAAGGGAGTGTAGTTGATGGGCTCACTTTATACTTATAGGTGGTTTTTGGTGGAGTATTAGACGGTGCTTGAGATTTGACCATCACCGCGTGGACAGATCCTTTTGATTTAGAAGAAGTGGATGCATGAGGAGTGGTGGTGTTTGGTTTATTGGTAGAATCTGGAGTTCGGAAATTGGGTTTTTGTTACGCAACCATAATTTCTCTTCTTCTAAGGCTCGAATTTCTAGCTTCCGAGCCATGGTAAAGGCCTTGTCAAATGTGTGGAAAGTTTGAATTTGAAAAGTAGGAAAAATGTGCTTAGCACATGCCCGCGTAAAAAGTTTGATAAGTTCAGCCTGAGGCAAGGCATATGTAAGTTGGTTGATAAGGCCGCACCATCGTCCAAAGAAATCTGCGATAGATTCGTCTTCAAATTTTCAGATGGCATAAAGGTTAGTGATAGATACTTTCTTGGCAATGTTAATGGAGAAATGATCCAAGAAAGATTGGGCTATTTGGTTAAAAGAGAAGATTGATTGCTAGGTTAAAGCATCGTACCACTCAAGGCGGGTCTGATAAGGACATGGGAAAAGTGCGAGTAACAAGGCATCATCATGAGCAATCAAATAACAAGCATGTCTAAATGATCGCAAGTGTTGTTGAGGATCCTCTTTAGTATTAAAACGAGTAAATTTCGGCAATTCCCATTGAGGAGGATATGAATGAAGGGGGACAGAAGGGTGAATAGGCTCCCGACAAACTTGCTCGTATGTCAAGGCGCTATGACTTCCCGAATAGACTTGATTCTATCCTATCATTCCTTTGAGAAACAGATAAGGGTTAGGGCTAGGAGGAATACCTATTAAATGTTGAGATGGTGTGCGCGTACCGTAGAGAAAGATCAGATCGACTGCGAAGAACTCCTTTTTGTCTTGGAAGGACTACCTGCAAGTAAGAGTATAAGACCACAGATTTTAATTAGACAATAAATGAGGGATCTGCCTTAGGCCCAGGAAATATAAAACTTCCTTTCGAAGGTGGTCAGTTCCCTTTTTAATATGATTTAACACAAATGATAACAAAGAAAGCTATTGCAAAATCATGATTTAGGTATCTCGCTACAAAGCAATAGAAACTAAATTATCAATAATAAAGCGTCACGTTGTTTGTTGATTCTTGGTCGTTGGTATGTTCAGGTTGAGTTATAGGGATAAACCAGACTGGATCTGAGGTTGTTAGGTGGAAAATAGGCGAGAAAAGGGTTTTGGGGTATAAGTCATAGTGACCGATGCCGATCATCTGGGTAACCGATCGCATGCAATCGAGAACCGCCTGCATTAGGTAGGGGATAAACGATCTTGGTAGGGTCAGCAATCTAAGTTCTTTTGGATAGAGGTTTGTTGCAAGGTGATTGTGGGGTTATTAGGATTGGGTGACGGTTGAGGGGAATGATGGGAGGATAGGGAAGACTCTGAGTGTGGTAAAATGGCCTTCTCGGGCAATATCGGGATGTATGGGTGAAGGTTAAGTGCGGTATGTTCTTTGGTAGTAGATCTAGGAATAAACTTATGATTACTATTAAGCAACAGGTTCAAGAAAATGGTGCTTAGAAACATATGAAACACTACTTACTCGTCCCTGATGCAGGTGCAGGTTTCAGGACTGTGATGATGAAGACAGGACCCAAGTTGGATGCCGTCTCCTCTTCTGATGCTCGGATGAGTGTTACTGGGCTCTGGTTGTGCCGCTTGCAATTTTGGGCTTGATGTCCTTCTCTGCAAGCTCTTCCTGTTTCTTCACTTGTCTCTATTCGGCCAAGAAAATCCGGATCCTTTTGATGATTTCTCTTTCTTCTCGATCAAATGAAAAACCCCTCTCCTTGTTTTTGGTTGGAAGTGGTCATTTACGAGGAACCGATGGTGGTTACGCAACCGACGGCGGTCGAGTAGGAACCGAATCGGTCAGTCAAAGCGGGCTATTTTGATAAAATAGCCAAATTTCCCTCCTTTTCTTCCAAGGGATTGGTAGCGGGCTTGGTCAAGTCATTATGAAGTTGGTTTTAGGTGCGGATGAGGAGTAATTAGTCATAGGTGTGGAATTGGACCAAGTTATAGGTCTTAATTAGGTTAGTTAAGGGTTAAGACTAGGTCATGATGAGGTGGCGACATGAGGTGGCAGGTATGGTGATGTGGATTTATTAATTATAAGGTAATTAATAAATAATTGTGTAAGGTTTAGGTGATGAGGTTAGGTTGTGAAATGAGATGCGGGGCACAGGGGGTCGTAAGACACAAATTTGGTGTCTACATGAGGATATCTTTTGCAATTAAATATAGATATGAAATAAATTAAAACTCCTTTTCTAAAGGTAGAATTATGGTAAATCATTTTAAGAAGAATTTGAATTTCATTGTAATACTATTCATCACACTGGAATCCTAAATTCACTGTAATAATTCATTACAAATTAAAATTGTTTTCACGATATCTATGAACACATTGATTATTGAAGTGTCTGAAAATTTTTCAATTCTATATATACCTTAAACCGATGTGAACAATTTTTTCAAAGTGGACAGTTTGAAGTCAAGAGGATAATATGACCTTAAAAAATAAAGTAAGAGAGTTTATACTTAACACTCGCTAGGTAATGCCAGTGTAGCTTATTGAGGTAAATTAACATTAATCAAATAAGAATTCACTAGAAATAAAAATGTTATGTACACTTTTTATATATTAAGATATCTATTATCATTTTAAATCCTTTATTGTATTATAAATTTCCTAAAGATAATCACACATATTATACATATAAACATTATTAAGATAGTCGGGCACATTATACAAAAACTTGTTGTCAAATAAATTTAGGGACAAATTACATACAAGTATCCCATGTTTTGATCGATGAAAGGATACATACAAAAACTAAAAAATGAGTACGAAAGATAATGAGGCCAACATGTAACATGAATAATCAGGCCTGCAAAAAACATAGAGTCGTGAATACAAAAAAAAAAGTGGGAATGATAGAGAAACCTAGGGTTCTACCCCAAAAATGTTGCAATAATCTTGAGAAAGGAAAAGGATGTGCCAACAACAAACTTCAAGTACTCCAAATGATCAAGAAAGGGTGGGATAGGTTTTGCAAGTGCGACCTGTGTCCAGGATACAACACTAGAGATAAATGCCCCATTAGATCGACAGATTCTTTGAACAGAGTCATAAATTGAAGTAGGACCTGAATTTTAAATTCCAAGGCATCAAAAAATCCTACTATCAGCCCAAAATGGTGATGGAAAAGGATCCATCCTTGCAAAGAGACATGGAAGGCATACTTCTCAAGAAACTTGACCAAATCCACATGAAGGTTTGGGTAAATGAAATTGGATGTGACCTTCGTGACCACTTCTTTATCTTAACACAACACCAAAAATTTGAACATGAAGATGCCTACACTCTCAGTGTTTACATGAGCTCTTCCGGTGATCTGGAGATAATCCACACCCAGGATGTTCACAATTGCATTCATAACATCTTGAGTCTATGTAGAAGAAATTGTGAAGATGAATGTAATACATAGTAGAGACGAAAATTTTTCCCGCTTTGTTGCTACGCAATAGGATGAAAGGAACATATCTAGATGCCATGAGTGGGAAGGGGAAAAAAAAACAAAAAGTGAGAAAACGAGTGAGGATAGATGAAAGCACAACCTAATTAAATAGTCACTCGACTCTTGTGAGGAAGGTCGACATAATGAAAAAATGGATGGCATCATCAACATTTTCCCATGCATTGGCTAGATTATTTGATGAAAAGGATATTATATTATATTAAATGCAACATGATACAAGATTCTCTCAACAAAATAAATGGGTGGTATGAGAGAAAGCCCCAAATCCACAAGCACACTAGGCCAAGCCTAGAAAAACAACAAAGAAACAACTATAAGGGGGTCTAAGGAACACCAAAAACAAAGGATAGATTATGAATAAAGGCTACCCTGATTGATAAACACACATTATAAAAAATTCATTACTAGAGACAATCACACACATTATACAAAAGGTGTTATCAATTAAATCTACCACACCACCTTTGGAGCCAATTAGGATGAACAACATATTTCCACTTTGGATTTTGAATCATTGACATTGGATCCTGGTGGGTGGGGACACTCCAGCAAGATTGATTCTAAGGATATTCCTATAAAGTTTTATGAGGGTTCTTGTTTGGTAGAAATTTCAAGCTTTCACCACTTGTGGCATTATAGAACGCAATTGTTAAGGTGTAATTTGGCTACTTTGTGGATGCGCATGGTATTATTGTGAACCACTTTTTGGTCATGATCGTTGAAATTGTATTCCATGATCTTCTTCACATCATTTTCATCTAGCCCAATGATATTCGGTGGTGGTTGATGAAAATCAGGTCTTTGTTATCCTCCTCTTTAAGCTCCCCCATCAAACTTTGTTAGACGCCATCATTGTTTCTATTTTATATTGGCTAGTGGTAATTAGGATTTATTTGTTGCTTTGGAATAACATTTTTAACAGTTTTAAAATGTCATTAAAATTATGTTTTAAAATGTATAACCCGTTCCTGTAAAGAGTGCAATATGTAACACTTGTCTAATTCTCCTTAATCATAATCCAACATGTGTGTGGGGCATGTGTGTGTATCATTATTCTCCTATTCAAGCTCCCGCATCTCACTCTGTCATATAAAATCACTATCATCCCTAGCTCAAGAAAAAGGCAACACACTGAAATCCTCATGCATCTGGGGAAAAGTTATCATTGGTTTGTAGACACTCAAATTACTAGTTATCACAATAAAACCCTACAAATAAAAATAAGAATACTTATGCTCACGTAAAATTCTTGTCAAGGACAATACATCTCCACTAGATTTAAGCTTAAGGATTTGTTTTTTTTCCAATTAAATTTTTTTTTTTTTTTTTAATTTGGTTTAATCCCCACAAATCTTCCAAATCATCAAGTACCAAACAACATATAGAAAAAAAACACTTGATAGAAAAAGACACTTTTGTATCATCATTTATGTTAAATTCAGTGGAAGAAATAAAATAGTATAGAAATTCAACATCTTGCATTGTCTTAAGGGGTAACAAAAGCATAATACAAATCATCTAGAAAGTAAACATCCACCATAAACATCCAAAGTAAACATAAACCATAAATTACTATTACTACCGTAAGGGTGGAATGGAAATGTCAATAAGGGAGGATATGAGGGAGGTGATACATAGTGGGAGGGAAAGTAAAGGAAGGGGAAATATGTAAAATAAGAAATCAGGGTAATTTCATGCTCATTGAACTTGTATTCCACAATCTTCTTCATGCCATTTTTATCTAGCCCAATGATATTCAGCGGGGATGATGAAAATCTAGGTCTTTGTTATCCTCTTTAAGCTTCCCCATCACACTCTACTGGACGCCATCACTATTTTTGTTTTATATTGGCTAGCGACTACTAGGCATAAAAATAAATGTTTTTTAATTTGGTTTATTCCCCACAGATATGCCCAATCATCAAGTACTGAACAACATAGAATAACACTTGATAGCACAAGACACTCTCTTATGAAAACATGTTTCTTAGAAGAAAAAAGAAACCAAATCAAATCCTTTGTATCATCATTTACATTAAAGTTGGTGGAAGACATCAAACAATACAAAAATTCAACATCTTACATTGTCTTAAGGGGTAAAAAAGTAGAATACAAATCATCTAGGAAAATACCACAGGAGTGGCCCATTCAAATTTGAGAATAAGATTATCATAACCATAACCATTGATCTTATTGATAACTCTCTGTGTGTCCTCCATGTTGATGAAATTAATAAAACCAAAACCCCTGCTAACCCTTATCTTTGATCCATGGCCACGTAGACACACATGATGTGTTCAAACTTGTCATTAAGATTAACATATGAAGATCTGGTAAAAAATCATTTTATGATTTTAGGGAAGCCTCCATGGATCTATAATTCAATAAGCATAACATGTTTCTGTTTTATACTATCTAGTGACTGCTAGGATTATTTATTGCTTATGAATAAGGTTCCTATCAATTTCAAAATGTCTTTAAGATTAAACCATGCATAACTAGGGAAAAAATTGTTTTTTATTTCAGAGAAGCCAACATCGATGTGCGAAACAAAATTTTAAGAACCTTAAGGTAGTTACTTTATTCCATAAAAATGCACAATACATTGTTGGATTTGGAAGCAAAGTATATAATTCAAACGCCAATTGTGCATTTGAACATTTTCAATGATCTACACATGTTTTTTTGCTCTCCTGCAAGTTTTAACCATGTACATAATTCAGTATAGATTTTCGAATCAATCTTATAGTTTCCATCAAATCTCCAGTATGTTGGGGTTTTGAGATTAATTTCTTCTTTAACCTCATGCAAAAATAATCCTCGCCATCAATCAAAAGTATATTGTTTTCACCATAGACATTACCATAAATGTCTAGTATCATTGTCTTGTTTTTATTTGAGCTTACATTCTTGGCATCCCCAAATGAACCTGAAGTTGGTTTCTTGTAGCCAACTAAATTTTTTGATGAACATGTATTTCACCATTGTTGAATCCATAAATGAAGACCATAAGGAAGTGTCAAAATATTTTGATGCAATACTTATCAAGTCAACACTAAACTCTCGTTCAAAGTATTTGATATTCCTAGATCTAAAATATGGAACCATATTACGAGGTATTTTGTCACCAATACTAGAAATTCCAAACAACAAACCTTCAACTCCAAAACTAGTAATTTTCGAGGCTTCCTAATAGGATATATAAAAATAAATTAGAATCAATGTAAGATTCCAAAATTGATTAAAAAAAAGGCATCAAAGTATTTAATCACAACTCAAAAACAACTTATAAAACTATAATATCATCTCAATCACAGTGAAGATATAAATACTGCCTACTTTTAAATTTGTAATCTCAACATGTAAAATAAACAGTGACCATATGACTATACGAATGAATATCATTGTAAAAAACATTTTCAAATAATTAATAGTTATATATTTTATGTTTTTTGCAAATTTTGAATGCCCTCCACAACACTCAAACCCGACATATGTCTGTGATATGTTTATGTACAAATTGGTCATCAACCACATATCTTTGAAACAATTTTCTTCATTGGATTTATTTCCCACCATGAAAATTTTGGAGGATTTCCCTTTGGGCCCATTGTAATACACAATGTGTTTCTAAGGCCAAAAACAATACCATCTCTACTCCAAATATTTTGGAGATCTTTTTCTACAATTTCATCTTCTACACAACAATGTTCTTTACCCAAAATAATAAATGGTTTGAATTCAAATGCTAATTTTTTATCAAATCCTTAATCAAATTTTCAACTTCGGTGTAAGAGAGATAGCTAGACAAAATCCCACTTCACATTTTTTGCCCAGTATCTTTAAAAATTCCTTGATCCCACCTCACAAGTTGAGAGTATCCTTACCAAACTTGATTGTCAAGTCTTTGTAGGATTTTTTTTTCTCATAGAGAAAACCCTTGCAAATCTAAAATAATTAAATAATCCATTTGGCCAATTGCACAAAAGTAATTTTTTCTTAATTGTCCGCAATTTGATATTAACTAATTGAAATAATAAAAACACAGAGAATGTTAACACTTATTGATTCAGACTCTATCATATATTTCCTTGCACTCCCCTCTGCAAGTTCTTGTGATGCTCATTCTATTTTTAAAAATAGTAATCAATTCAAAATAAATTTTAAGTTGATGTAAAAAAATGTGAAACAACTCACTTTTATACAATATTACATAGATGTAGTTGTATATTAGCGACTAGTAGGTGTAAGCCAACTGTATAGAAGTAAGTATTTTTTTGATTGTCAGAAAATAAATATTAACCAATAAACCAAAAATTTACTCAATTCAAAATAAATCTAATTAAAATATGCATGTTAGCGATCTTGCTAGGGTAATACATATTATAAATAAACTACTTCGCTATAGGTTCCTTCAATTATGAGGGTCTTATAAATGGTTTTATTTATAATTGTATATGACTATCATACCATTTTATGTCTGCGAGTTTGTGCATGACGTGCCAAAAACCTCCCCATTTGGCATCAAATCTGAAAAAAATTGAAGTTTTTATTAAAAATATGTAAACAATGACAATTGAAAACATCTTGTAGTGATAAATTTATAAAATGAGTATTTCCCACTCACCTTTTATAGATTCATTGGATGGATGGTCAATGACATATGGGGAAACAAGTTCAATTGGTTCTAACATACTAAGATCGACATCGTCTCCTCTATTTGTATGTGGAGAGGAAGAGACGATGTCTTCCTCTATTGTTTGGTTGTCTACATAAATATTGTATGTATCAATTCAAATGCATTAAACTAATAGAATTGTTTAAAGTGATCTTAATCAATGTAATTTTTTTCAAATGACAATAGTAATGTTGTAAAAACATTTCTTGATCATGTGATTCAACAATAAAAACTACAAATAGACCTAAGTCAACCAAATCTTGCACTACAACACTACCACCGTACAACACTATAACCAGAGAATTATCGGAAGTGATTTGAGTGAACATATGAGACCAAAACCAATAAGATATCTTGTAAAGAAAAGGATGTGTCTTTCCTCATAGGACAATTTTTTCTTGTAGTCACAATTTTTTGTGGAAGATGATCCATCCAATCCATTGTGATTTCTGCTATATCCCCATCGTGAACATCACAATTGTGCACATCAGTTATTGTGTACATAAGACACAAGCTCTTAAATTTTCTACTACTATCATAAAATCAGTAATAGCCTTCCACTACTGATTCCCCCTTGTTTTTGATTTTTGCATGTATTTTTTTAATGTCTCTCTTAACATTTTTGAAGAAGAAACAAGTATGAGGACAATAATTACACAATTTAGCATACTAGATTTGAAAACTATAAGTAGGTCCATTATTGCATTGCATCGAAGTGAGTAAACATAATAGACAAATGACCACACATTTAAATCTGGACAATCACACAGAATAGAACATATTGAATGGATTAGTTGACACTAAAGATGGAATCCAGAAATATTTTCTTCCATTGCACTCAACTAGTTATCTATAATTGATTGAGTGAAAGGGATATGCACATTAACAGGTAAAGTATTTGGTGTCTTCCATCCTTGCTAGAATATTTTCTTCCATTGCACTCACATACACACAACTGGTGGTAGTGAGAATTATGCACACCATATTTTTCAACAATATTTTTTTAGTGCATTCTGCCAATACACGATTACTGGATATTTACTTTTAACATATTTTAGAAATTTTTCTCTCATCTTTTTGTCATCTTTTACTCTTTTACAGTAAGTATCTAAAGTCTCAGTATGATGCATGTTTAATAGAGTGAGTTAGACATACTCTCCCTACTTGCACTTCATCTAGTAGAATTGATATCTCCTCATCGGTCATTCCTCTTGCAAGCCTGAAGTAATTTTCCGTGAACCTTTCCAATGAATTTTGTTGAAAGTTAGGATGGTTATCCTTAAAAGTAGAACAAGCCAACTCACGGATTTAAATAACTCAATGGTTATTATCAATTTTGTCCATATGTCCTCAAGTAAATATAGAAATTTCATTTTTTCATGAAGGGTATCTTTTTAGACACTTTGAAAATAACAAGACATTGCATCTCGAAACACTGCATTGAAATATGAAATAGTATATTTATTTTCTACATATTACAAAATTAAATTTTAAGAACAAATGCGCTAAAATTAAGTTTCGTTACCTTCAAATTTTCTAACTTTGAGTTTCCTCTCTAAGCCTTTGAGGACATCCTAGGGATCTCCAAATAATTCAAGCCTTGTAGAGTACATCAATAAAATTGGTATCAATCCAATTTTTGTTTACATCATTTTGCTGCTAGAAAATTTTAACAATGTCTTTGCACAAGGAGTATGTGAAGACATAATGCGAGCCTTTCTAAACTGCATCTTAGTATGTAATGACTTGTATTTTCTTTCAGAACAATTTTTTTGGGGCACAAATTGTATGTTGACCATCAAGAATGTAGAACTGCACTTCATCACTTTTAGGTCATCTAGATCCTCGAGTTGCACAAGTTCCTTTATATAAGGTAAAAGGGAAGAAGAAGTGCATCCCTCAGTGTAGGAATAACATTAATCAACATTGAATAGAAAAGAAGGTCAACATTCTCATCATGCACATCACGTAATTGATATTTTGGAGGTGCCAAATGGCACCTAGAAACTTCAATTGGAAAAGCATCACCATTGAACAAAAACAATTTTAATTGTTCAACATTTAAAGTTTTGTTTGCTCAAATATACTAGTCACTTTCTTCAACATAAAAGCCAATTTGTTATTCTTTTTAATCCCTTGCAAATTTGACTTAGATGGATCTATCTCTAATTTAGAAAAATAAAAATATCCTCAAAGCAAGGTAAATAGCTTTGCATGTTTCGGTGGAGAAAGAAAATATTTTCTATTAAAATAATGACAAACAAAAGAGGTATCACGGTTCTATACAATTTTTAATACCAAATTCATGTTGTTATGAAATTAAAGGGAATTTCCACAACCTTTTTTTGACGATTGCATGAAATTTCCCAAATTCCAACCATATTTAAGACAAGAGCACATCTTATTTTCTCTAGAATCTTTCATTTCAATTTATTTGAATAATGAAACTTCCAACTCCATGTCAAGAATAAGGAACTTATTCATTTTGACATCAATGCATTCAACTTGAATACACAATGTTTTCTCATTAATAAATTTTGAATTTAGTACCATACCGACTTCATTGACAACGTCCTCATCAACAAAAAATAACCACATATCACCATGGTAATTTTTTAGGAATGCATTTCTACAAACCATTCATCATATCTCTTTTTCATATCCTCTGCTCCTTCAATCAAAGGAATTTACATGAATGGAGTGCAGCCAATGGAAGACATATTACCTGAAAAAAGGAATTAAAAAATTAATATTTCGTAAGTAATTAGAAAGGACAAATATTATTTCTCAATAGTGCAATAGCAACAAGATGTCGTATCTTAATGTCATTATTTTCATAGAGTAAAAGTCAATAGGAATAAATATTTATAGCATAGTGGTCACCAGACATACTTCAACCCTCCTTTAGTTATAAAAAACAAGAAAAAAATTAATTAATTTTTTTGTTATGTGTTGCACTAAGCAATTTAAACAATTAGTCGCTATTAAATTTGGTTTGTTTCAAGTAGTGAATTTTTTTCTAGAAGTGTAGACTAGTGGCCACTAGCATCTATATATTCCCATCACTATAAAAACATATTTGAGTTACACTACATCATTGTGAAAACCTGGAAACCAACATGGGTGATAAGGGTTGAGAATTGAATATTTAATAATAAAAAATCTTACATGTCGTGATGTGTTTGGGTGTTGTAATTAGGTTCCTTTTATAGTTCTCATAAGATATATCATGTATATCACATAATTGAAATCAACTAGTATATAGGAAAATGTATAGTAACCGCTACTAGGTTCAATTAGTAATCAAAAGTTATGGTTTCTAGTATTAAGCCTTAATAGTTTCTTATTTTAGAATTAGTGATTGAATAAAAACAAATCATGGAAAACCCTGACATCTTCTAGGATCCTTGTGGTAGCTAATCTACCTAATGGGTGCTAGGCTTAAGATTACGTGTTTGACTATGTGTATTGTATTCTCTTGAATCTACGTGTGTATTATATTCTCTTGAATATTCTTGTGTTAATTATGTGTATTCAAAAAAGTGGTAAATATTTTTAATTACATGTATTCAAGAAAGTGTTAAATATATATCTTGTCTTTGAATATTAGTTGTCTTCTCTTGTCTTGGAACATCAAAGAAATGAAAATTCTTGGTGACCACTAAGGTATCAATGAAAAAGTTTTTAGTGACCACTAAGTATTTAATCAATGAAAAATTCATTGTCTACATTATCGAAAAATATTAGTGTTGGAGCATAATAATAGAAGTACATATTTTAAACCGAAGATGTATCCTATTCATCTTGGCCCTGCATATTTTTAGAAATTACCCATTAAAAAAATAATCCTAAAATTTACTAAACATTGAAGGTGAATATGTACACGAACCTTGCACAAGAATAAAGGATCAAAGGCCACAAAGAGAAATGCTTGTTTTATGTTTGATGAGAAGGATAGTTGTTTCTACCCTCTACAATATCGGGGAATCCATTTTAACGATGCAAAAAAAATCTCAATATCTTTGTTGTCATTGTTTGTAATTATTTTATATTAGTTGGACTATCCCTGGCAGAGCTAAGTCCTTAAATACATACCTTGAGAATGATGCCTTATGCAGTTATCATTTGATATTTTGTGTATAAAATGTAATCCATATATTTTCATATAAACAAAAATGCTTTACAACCAGTAAGTGCCTTTGTTTAATGAAAGGTAAGTTCATTAGTTAAGGTTGGTAATAAAGATAGACACATAGTTAGGCAAGTTTAGATCATAGTAGAGGAAATGAGCTAGTTATCATGAATCCTAATGTAAGAGGTTGCTAGAGCCACTTAATAATCATAAAAAAAATTAAACAAAATACCCTTTAGGGGAGAGGGGATAATAGTGGTACACCCTAAGTTAAGAGGTCCACAAAATCAATTGTTTATCATATAGGATTGTGATTTTTTCACTAATATGTAGTTCAAATTTGTGTTAGCTTATATTTTTTCTTTGGAATGTTCAATTGGAGGGAAAGCCATATTTTGAATTGATTTAAAATAATAAATTTGAGTTACACTATAACCATGGTGGAAACCAATACTTGAATATGGGTGAAAATGCTTGAACATTGAATTTTTATACTTGTACATGGGTGAGAGGTATTACATGTCATGATGTAATTGGATACTCTACATAATTATTATGTCAAAAATAACTAACTACTACATAGTACTATGAAACTATTTGGTATTGTTTTATCAATAGTCATGTAAACTATTGGACCATGTTCACCTATTGGCCCCTCTCCCCTAATAGTTCATGATTTTTCTAATATGCATATTTTATTTTACACATTTAAATTATGTGGAAAACATATTTTTAAGGGATTTAAAATAAGTACTTTTGAATACAAAGGAATTTAAGGCAACCCATTACTTGAGAATAAAATCACCTTTTATGGGTTGTCTATGTGTCACCATTTCATTGGATAATTTATTGATGAGACTTGATGTGACTTACTTTATTGGCTAGTTTTTATTTAATTTTTAACTTGAATTCAAACAACTAATGGTACTTTATTTCACATACCCACTAATGGTCATTGGCTCCTTTTCCCTAGCACAAGTAGATCATAATAGAAGAAGTTATTTGTCCCTAGCTAATGACTCGAATACTAATGAATTAATTATTGGAGGTGACTTCCCATATATTACTTCTAAAATGTCGTTTAAAAGTAGACCTTGTCAGGGATAATCAATCTTGTGTGATTAAAATTCCCTTTGTATGCTCTCATTAACTCCAGATTGGACCTTAAATCTTATCTATTAAGATAACTACTAAATAGGTAGGTTTTGTGAAAAATTGAGGGACTCACCAACCATTTTGTGATAATATTTGCAATAAATATGTTGATTGTAGGACTCATCACCTTTTCCAATAAAGGTTGATATTAAAGCCGATGGAAATCTTGTCTTAATTTCAAGCATGCGATGGCATATTCACTCCATATATTTATCTAAATACTCCCCCTTATTTCCACACTTTTGAGGTTTTTTCATGAGATTTCATTTATTCTATCATGGTGGACCAATGTTGCCTTTCATGCAAATTTTCCATGGTGGGTGAAATAAGATTTGTACTAAAATATCATGTCGTCATTTGAAATCAATTTTTGGTTTGAATCTAAGAAAGACCTAGTTGCAATTGAGGAGTTCTTGGAGATGATTATCTTTCTCTAGAGGGATGTCTAAGGGTAAATGTAGAAGTTGCTTTGACATTCATTTTCATCTTCTTATCATTCATCCAGTGAAGGATTGGGCTTTGGAGATGGGTTGTCACTAGATCAAGCCAATATATAGGGTTGGCATGGAAGCGGAAATGGAAAAAACCTTGAGTATGGAGTGGTCCTTGCTTTTTGATTCTCACTATAAATAGGAAGTTTTGGTGCATGTAGACATTTTTGCAGAGTTTTCAACCAGTTTGACGTCCTAAATCATTTCTTGTTTGAAGTGGAAAATGTGGTAAGAACATCGTTGAAGAGAAGTAAGTTGATTCACTTGCCTCGACCTTGATTTTATTTCTACCCTACTATAACAAGAACCAACACATTGGGATGTTCTTCATAGGAAAGGTCATGAGGCATACGATTGGTTAAAGATTCAGGATGCTATTAGAAAAGAGCATATTTTTCTGGAACCACCAACGGAAACCATTTTCATGCCCGTTAAGTTTGAGGTTACAGAGATGTCATCGATTCAGATAAATAAGTGTTTCTAAAATACATCATGTTATATATTTGTTTTGGTTTTATATAGTGTTTCTAGTTCCATTGTTATCTATTCATATTTTTAGCTTCTTTGGTATGGGGTTTTTACATTCCCAACCACTTGTGTTTTTTGGCATTTTCCCTTACATTTTTACCAAGTTATTGCATCTCATTATATCTATAATGTAAAGGGAAAGGGACCCTTCAACCCTCCTTTAACTATAAAATATAAGAAATCATTAGTATAAGTTTATGTTGTGCATTGCAGTAAGCAATTTAAACAATTACTCGCTATTAAATTTGGTTTGTTTCAAGTTTTCAATTTGTTGGTAGAAGTGAAGACTAGTGCTGCTAGCATCTATATATTCTAGGATATCTTTCCATTAATGTAAAAAAATAATATTTATAGCTTTAGGTTTGAGGGGCCTTAATGCAAGTGAAGAATTATCCTTAACCCACTAATCTCAAGACTGTGTTATGTTACACCAAATGCCATGAACATCAAACAAAGAAAGTAAACATCCACCCTAGCAGTCGCTAGTCTTAGAAGGTAGTATTGTAACATCCAAATATAATAAAGGAGCTTAGTTAGTTTTTTAGTTAGGTCATTATAAATTGTCCTTTATGCAAGGCAACAAATATCCTAAGGCCGTTAATCTCAAGACTTTTTTATGTTGCACCAATGTTATTTAATAATCTTCAACATTAGTGGCCACTAGGATTCAAATATCATGGTAGGATTCCGATAAATTAATATGGAAATATAAATATAATGGTAGGAGTAATTTCTCTAAGGACATGGAGGTGGACCTAGGTCCTTAATGTCTACCAAGTGATCCACATTCGAAGTGCCCCACTATGTTATTACTTGGTCCATATGGAGAAGTTTGACCCCTACCTCAAGGTGTCCCCATGGCCACTTATTGAAAGAATCAATGAACTCAATGGGAATGGAACTTGGGTTGATGATTAAAACTATTTATAAATTTTGGATGGTAAATGCTTTTATTATACAAGAGCTATGAACTAGAGTGGTGGAGGAGCACTTTCTCTAAGCGAGACATAGAGGTGGGCTTGGGTTCTTAATGTCTGCAGAAAGTGATCCACATTCAAAGTGCCCCATTATGTTTCACTTGGTCCATATGGAGAATTTTGACCCCTACCTCAAGGTTCCCCATGGCCACTTATTGAAAGCATACAACAAGAACTCAATAGGAATGGAACTTGGGTTGATGATTACAAACTACCCTTTAATAGTTCATGATTTTTTTAATATGTAGATTTTATTTTAGACATTTAAATTATGTGGAGAACATATTTTAAGGGATTTAAAATAAGTACTTTTGAGTACAAAGAAATTTAAGGCAACCCATTACTTTAATATAAAATCACCTTTTATGGGTTTTCTACGTGGCACCATTTCATTAGATAATTTATTGATGAGACTTGATGTGACTTACTTTATTGGCTAGTTTTTATTTAATTTTTAACTTGAATTCAAGAAACTAATGGTAGATGTGAAAAAATAATGGGTGAATAATGAATAGAAATTTAGTAAAATTTTAAATGTATAAATCAAGTAAGTTTAAGTATTGGAATGTTATTTTTCCCTGACTAATGACTCGAATAGTAATGAATTAATTATTGGAGCTAACTCCCATATTAAAATGTCATCATTAAAATGTAGACCTTTTAGGGAAAATAAATCTTGTGTGATTAAAATTCCCTTTGTATGCTCTCATTAACTCTAGATTAGACCTTAAATCTTACCTATTAAGATAGGTACTAAATAGGTGGATTTTTTGATAAGATTTACAATAAATATCTTGATTGGCGGACTCATCACCTTTTCCAATAAACCTTGATATTAAAAGATATTGGCACACTTGTATTAATTTCAAGCATGTGATGGCATATTCACTCAATGTAAAAAATAATCTTTATAGCTTTAGGTTAGAGGGGCCTTAATGCAAGACAAGAATTATCCTAGCAACCGCTAATCTAATAACATATTAAACTCAGTGGCTACTAATAGTGATGCCGATCTTCTTGCCAATGTGGATGTAAATGGTCCTTACATTCACATTGATTTCATGTAATTATAAAGATTGGATGGTCTGGTAGATATCATTTCACATGAAGGGAGGCATGAAACTTGCATCCATCATTAATGGTGGCTCATGTCTTTTAATTTTTAGTTAGGCATTGGCTCCTCTTTCCTCACTATTCTCTCTTCCCATTTTTGAGCAAGAGAATTATGGTTTTCTTGGGCTTTCCTTTTATTTCTTGTGTCAGCAAGCGGTGGGAATTGGCCTTCTCATCGACCATCTCCCGTAGGCATCTTCAAGATGTCTTCATTATGAATCTTATTTGTGAAGTTGAAGTGATCGAATGTGTGTTGGGTGACTCATATATGTAAGATTCTAATAGGGCATGGGATGCTTCTGATATAGTCATGAATTTTGTTTCCAATTGTCTTTCGCTTAACCGATAAGGTGGATGTTGATGATGTAGCAGAGTACTTCATTTACCTAGTTCACAGAGGTGGCTTGCATGATGAATTAGCTAATTATTGTCACATCCCAGACCCCTTGATTTGGGTGGAAGAGGTTGATGAATAGGCTATAGTCTGGGGCATGGGGTTCATTGGATTGGGGAGCAATAACGGGACTACTCATTCATGTTGAGAAATCATGATTCCTCTTGGCATGATGGCTTGGATCTCAATAGTCTTCCCCCTTGGATCTACCTATTGCATGTTTCCTATTGATTCGGATATTGATCACCTTAACGTGTTTGTCATGCCCTAGCTAGGGAGAAATTTATTCTCTTTATTGGCAAGGAATCTTAGCGGGTAGAAGCGGGTGGTGTGGGATGGTAGCTATTTACATAACTCTTTTAGCTCATGTTCATGTTTGGTTCTGGTGCTTCCTAGTCTATTTTGGTTCTTCTGTTCTCTTGGTTTATCTCCCCTTCGTGGTGTTCCTTGTTATGGGGACTTGGGTTTTTTTACATCACTTGGTTTTTGTATTGGTTCTATATTATATGGGTGGGGTCCGTAACCCCTTGGTTCAAAGCTACGGTTAAAAGTATTTACAAAAAAACATATTGAACTCACCGGATGCTAGGATAAAAATTTCTTTTTGGAATATGTGTAATCATGAAATTCATTAAAATTTGTTATGTTACACAAAGGGAGTATAATAAGCTTTGATCTTAGGGGCTACATGTAATCTGGAAAATCATTTATATCTATCATGTCTTTGAATATTTTTTAGATGATTCAATACTTTTGACATGAGCTTAGAACCTAGGGATTGATGGACAGGATCCCACCCAATTACAAATGCGAAAGATAATAAATAAACCACATGACCTAGAAAAAAAAAACCACAAAAACTAACTAGGCTGCAAGACGAGAAAACCCAACATCAACAAAGCAAACAAAATACCCAACCACTAACAACAAGGGATAGGAACTAGAAATTACACCTAAGAGGGTGAATTACTTAGCTTTGAAGACATTCTCCCACCCACTGAGACATCCTCCCAAGCCCTCAAAATAAGCAACATGAACACCCAAATAAAACACATCAAAACCAATGCAAAATGTTGGTGATATAATAATCCAACTTCTAGGACAAATCTTTTCCCTTTCAAACATCATTTATTACCACCTAGGAATCACCTTCAATTTCAAAGCTTCACAACCAATATTGACCTGCAAATTGAGACCTTAAAGAAAATCTTGAGCCTCTACCTCATTACATGTTTCATCTTTTAAAGGAAAGGATCTAGATATTACTAAACTTCCATCTGCATCTCTAATTAAAATACCATGCTCTGATAGGCCCAAGGGGTTTTTGAGGCTTTGTCAAAGGTAAGTTATTGAAAAGTGGGAGGGGGTGGAAAATTTTTGATGGTAAACACTTTTATTATACCAGAGCTATGAACTAGAGTGATGGATGAGCATATTTCTCTAAGTGGGACATGGAGGTGGGCTTGGGTCTTTAATGTCCACCGAGTGATTCATTCGAAGCCCCCCACTATGTTATGCTTGGTCCATATGGAGAAGTTCAATCCCTACGCCGAGGTGTCCTCATGGTCACTTATTGAAATCATCCAATGAACTCAATCAAAATGGAATTTGGGTTGATGATTAAAAACTAATTCTAACTCACCAATAGCCCAAGAGCTTGAGTTCATCTTGTCTTTGAATATTTATTATCTATTAGTCATGTATTTGGAATATCCATCGGTCATTACTTATTATCCCGCACTGCATGCAAGACAAAGCTATCCAGTGATCACTAACCTTAAGCCTCTGTGATGTTGCAACAACACTAATTTTAATAACATAATGAACCCAACCATAGGCTTAAAATTGAACACATCGTCCACTAGGCTTCAATTTTCATATGGAATACATCGATAGGATTCAGATATACTAGTGATCTTGAGAAGATAGGATTATATTTTCATTTGGAATCATGATTATTCATGAAATAAATGTAGTGATAAACCACCCTAGCGGTCTCATGTCATTAAAAATAGTCTTTTAAAATTGAAATATAATTATGGGGAGCATTCGAAGCACCCCACTATGTTCCACTTGGTCCATATGGAGAAGTTTGATCCCTACCCCAAGGTGTCCCCATGAAACTTATTAAAAGCATCAATGAACTCAATGAGAATGTAACTTGGGTTGACAATTACAAACTACTTGTAAATTTTGGATGGTACACACTTTTCTTATACCAGATCTATGAACTGGTATGGAGGAGTAATTTTTCTAAGTGGGACATGGAAGTTGGCTTGGGTCGTTAATGTCCACCAAGCAA
Source organism: Taxus wallichiana var. yunnanensis (assembly GCA_018340775.1). Taxonomy (NCBI): domain Eukaryota; kingdom Viridiplantae; phylum Streptophyta; class Pinopsida; order Cupressales; family Taxaceae; genus Taxus; species Taxus wallichiana. The sequence goes on along the minus strand of CM031236.1, from coordinate 362,608,193 downwards.
TCCCCATTCAAAACACCCCTTTATGTTCCACTTGGTCAATATGGAGAAGTTTTACCCCTACCTCAAGGTGTCCCCATGGCAACTTATTGAAAGCATCCAATAAACTCAATGGGAATGGAACTTGGGTTGATGATTACAAACTACTTGTAACTCACCAATATCCAAGAACTTGAGTTCATCTTGTCTTCAAATATTTGTTGTCTAGTCATGTATTTGAATATCTGTCAAGTCATTACTAATTATCTTGTATGCAAGATAATAACTATCCTAGTGGTTGCTAACCTCAAGGATCTATGATGTTGCAACAATGTTGATTCGAATAACATATTGAACCCAAAGTGGCCACTAGGCTTAAAATTGAACACAAAGTGGCTATTAGGCTTGAATTTTATTTTGAATTCATGCGATAGACCTCAAATATAATATTGATCTCAACGGCTTCTAGTCTTAAATTTTTATTTGGAATCATGAGTGTTCATGAGAGAAATGTAGTGAGAAACCACCCTAGTTGTCACTTGTCATAAAAATAGTCTTTTAAAATTGAAATATAATTATGGGGACCATTTGAAGCACTATGCTATGTTCCACTTGATCCATATGGAGAAGTTTGACCCTTACCTCAAGGTGTCCCCATGGCCACTTATTGAAAGCATCAAGTGAACTCAATGTGAATGGAACTTAGGTTGATGATTACAAACTATTTGTAAATTTTTCATGGTAAACTCTTTTATTATAACAATATCTATGAACTGGAGTGATGGAGGAGAACTTTCTCTAAGTGGGACATGGAAGTGGGCTTGGGTCCTTAATGTCTGTCGAGAGATTCACATTCGAAGTGCCCACTATGTTCCGACTTGGTCCACATGAGAGAAGTTTTACCCCTACCTCAAGGTTTCCCCATGGCCACTTATTGAAATCATCTAATGAACTCAATGGGAATGTAACTTAGGTTAATGATTACAAACTACTTGTAACTCACCAATAGACCAAGAACTTAAGTTCATCCCTGTCTTGGAATATTTGTTGTCTAGTACTATATTTTAATATCTCATGAGTCATTATTGATTGTCCTACATGCAAGATAAAAAATATTCTAGAGGCCACTAACCTCAATCCTTTGTGATGTTTTAACAACACGGATTCGAATAACATAATGAACCCACTAGCCACTAGGCTTAAAATTGAACATAAGAACCGCTAGGCTTAAATTATTGTTTAGAATTCGTGTGATAGACTCGTGAACATACTATTGAGTGTAGTGGCCACTAGGCTTAAATTTTCGTTTGGAATCACGAGTATTCAGGAAATAAATGTACTTGAGAAACCACCCTAGCAGTTTCCAATCATTAAAAATAGTCTTTTAAAATTGAAATATAATTGTAGGGAATATTCAGAGCACCCCGCTATGTTCCGCTTCATCCATATGCAGAAGTTTGACCCCTACCTCAAGGTGTCCACATGGCCACTTATTGAAAGGATTCAGTGAAATCAATAGGAATGGAACTTGGGTTGATGATTGCAAAATATTTGTAAATTTTGCATGGTAAACACTTTTACTATACTAGATCTATGAAATGGAGTGGTGGAGGAGCACTTTCTCTAAGTGGTCTATGGAGGTGGGATTCGATCCTTAATTTCACATTTGAGAGATTCACATTCAAAGTGCCCCACTATATTCCTCTTAGTCCATATGGAGAAGTTTGACCCTGTTGGCTAGATTTTCTGCATAGCATCAAACCTAGGCAGTCATGAGATAAATCTCCCTCATTTAACTGGTGAGGCTCCCATGTCAGATTTGTCAATATAAATGTGTTTTTATCTATCAGGGGTTTTACTTTAACCACTTAGTTCATGAACCATAACTAAGAAGTTACAGCAACAAGTAAGCAGTTGTTTAAGAAAGGAAAATTATAGAAGAAGGAAGTAAAGGAATTACAGAGAAGAAGTAAGGAAGATGTGCATCCCAATTAGTAGATAGCAGAGCTAATTGCATGCACATAGAAGAAACTTAATAGATTTGAACACACAGAATTCTAAAGCAAAGGCAGTTCTAGATCCAGATCTAAAATAACACAAAGTTTACTTTAAAGATCTAAGATTTAAAAGCAAGAAACACAGTACGCCGTGACACAAAGTTCTCCGGAAACCTGCTTCTTTGTATTCCTCTGCAACAAGTGGCTCTCAGGGGTTCAACAAAAAGTCTAGAACACAAGATTGCTTCTTACAAATTCTGATCGATGATTAACTCGTAGGTTCTTCTCCTACTTATAGAATGTAGGAGGGAAAGTACAAATAGAAGACTCAAACTGAACTAAAGTATGAACAACAAGTAAAGATGACATTTGGCAATCATCCTCAACTAACTTCTTCTTAAGTGACACATGTATCACTTAACTAATAGAAAGGTTCCACATGACTTCAAGTAATGGTTGCAAAACCAACAACTTAGAAGTTTACAATTTCATCCGGGAACATAGAAAGTAGAAGAAGAAAGAAATAGAAGAAGTCATGCCAGCTGTAACATCTACATCTTCTTCTTGTTCTGATATCTGATATACTTGTCGAACATATAATTCAGCATCTTTCCATCTGTTTTAGCTACTGCTTCCTTTTCTGTCCTGAATTGCAGCAATCCTTCATTCAACACTTTGCTGCATGCTTCCACTTCTTCCAAACTCGGCCCAAATCTCGCAATGTCTGCCTACAAGTGTCACCACTCACGATAGAGTTCATCCGGGCTTGGTGGATTTATCAATCCTCTTTACACCATTAGAAGAGAACTTTCCAGGGAGTCATGCACCTCGTTAGAAACAATCCACACGTATGAAGTAACACCTCCATCCACTCTTTCCTCAGTGAAAGAAATGGTACTGTCCGGAAAATCTGATGTTCTACTCTCAAGCGCCTGCATCCTCTTCAGCAAAACTCTGCAGATCTCCAAACGGAAAGATACTGCAAACTCTAGCTGCTTCCCCTTCTCGACTGATCCATCTGGCACAATTTGTTCTGCAACCAATACATCTCCCGACAGCTTGTTGATCTCGGCCAAAATACTCAGGTTACTCTCTGCAACTGTATTCATTCCTTCTATGCTTTCTATCAGTTGCTTTAGTTGATTTGCTGCATCGTTCATAACCTTTAGGCGGGCTGGCACTTCCCCAAGTTGCACAGAAGCTTGACGAATAATCAGATCCTTCCACTCGTCAATAGCCTTTACTTGATTGCTTGCATCTTCCATTTCGCATAATATGATCACTCACTGCTACTGAAACGGGTGAACGGAAGATTTAGCAACCTTGGCTATGATCTCACATAATTGAGATACTTGCTTCTGCAGCTCTTCTTTCTCCGCCTTTTCACTGTCAAGCCTAAGGAACAAAGCATCCAGCAACGTCTGTGTGTCCTGCTTCAATCCTTCAGTGGTAGCTTGACCGAGTGGTATTTTGGTCACTGTCACATCTTCTGCCGTGAGCTCCTCTTCTACCTTTCCTTTCGCGGAATTGATATCTCGAGAAAACTTCTCTCCCAAATCCGTGATGATCAACCTAGAAGTTGCTTTAGCAACTTTAGGCCTTCTGTCTCTTCTGCTCAGATCCTGAAGTAGCTGCAAGTCATGTTCCTCTAAGTTCATCTCTACTCTTGCTTCCGGAACCAACTGCATAGCTAACCATTCCGAGAAATTACTTCTCGGAGAGTGAGAAGTTGCTGAGTGCACTACCATCTCCCGCTGCATCCTCTCCATCAGAAAGTGCCATAGTATCATGGCTGCCATCTTCTGAAACATCCAAGGACAAAGCTCTTTCAACTTTAACATCTCCTCTGGAACGGGTGCTGAACGAAGTGGCTGCGGAGAGAAGACGAACGTCGCTGGTTTCAATGAAGGCATGGAAACATCCGGCTGCTATGGTGCAATAGTTGGTGATCCTCTAGTAAGTCCGGAGAAGTCGAGTCAAAGCTATGGTCGTAGAAGTGGTCTTCTCTTTCCCTTGAGATCTTCTGTGTACTTTCAACTTCTCGGACCTTCTGCTGCTTTCTCCTTCATGCTTTCGTTTGAGGGAATCTCCTGCGCCGAAGTTGCCCGTGATTTGATTCATCAATACTTCATCAAGGCAGTATCCCTTTGTTAGCAGCCAGCTCGAAGTACTCACCAACACAGCTCCGGATCTCTCTTCTATTGTGTTGCAGCCGCCATTGCTATCCTGCAGTATAGCTCTATCTCCTCCCATTTGATGGTAAGTGTCAAGTACCACGTTCCCATCATCTTTAAGATCCGCAGGTATCCGTGCTAGTCCAAAGTCAAATACTTGCTTTGCCGATAGCCTGCTGAAATCTTTCTTTCTAACCTCGTACTCACTTCTGCACTTCATCCAGAAATCTTCTAACGAAGGCACATGTGCGTACTCCTGGGAGATTGTCTTCCTGGCTATTCCAAATGGATCGAAATTAAGCCGCGCAGGGAAGAACTCTTGCTCATACTGACAACATTTGTGCTTCCATCCCTTAAGCTCTATGAATGCTGATGCAAGTGTAATATCCCACAGTGAGTGGGAAGAAGCCCGTAGACTTGTCTTCGACTGAAGGTCGTGTAACTCCACAAGTTGCCTACTCAGCTCCATGGCGATCAATCTGTCACTCGGGTACCTTGGCATCTTTATTGGTTCACCTGAAAAGCTCGTAACCCTGAGGTATGTGAAATCTGCAAACTGGATGAATACACTGCCAATCTTGGACACTGCTTCCCATGCTTCCTTGCTTACCCTGTGAGTCTTCAAGTCTTTGTCTAACCTGCAGATGAAATCGTAGAAGAAGTCATCGTTGATCACTTTGAAGTCCTTCTCGCACGCAGGTACAGTAAGCTGTGGGTAGCACTCGAAAATGGGATCCTTGGAAAGAATACCACATCTATCCAGCTTGGAAAAGACACCCTGTGAAGCTGCAGCATACACCAAGTATGAAGTCATCTTGAAGCTGAAGGTACGCTTCACGTTCCGCAGTTGCTCACCGATGTTGCTGCTAATAATTTCTGACCAATTGATTATAGAATCAACCTTGTTGATTTCAATGGTCCTGATGAAAGCATACATCCATGTCCGGAAAGTGTAGGCATTCGCTTCACCATTCAACCTGCATAGCAATTTGACGATATCATCCGCTTCCTGCACCAAATTGGATCATGGAAGAGTTCTCGGGAACTTGGAAGGGGATCTATGCTTCTTCATGAACCGGCTATTCATGATGCTCACACAATCAGCTCGTGCTTTTCCCCCTCCGTCGGCATCACGAATGCTAATAGAATTCACAACCTTTCGACCTTTGGAATCTTCAGACAATAATCGAAGAATTCTGCATCCAAACGAATTATTGTCTTTCCCGCAACATCACGCACTGATCTGGATGAAGGATGATAAGATCTAGCACACTCCATCACAAACTCTGGCAATTGGGCTGTACACGGGAAAGCTGCAGCTCGAATAATTCCACTACTTTTGACCGCACGCATGAGTGAAGTCTTTCCAGCTCTGGATCTGTCAATCAAATCAGAAAGAGGTTCTGGGCCTAGATCTGTGTCCCCTATGTCTGAAAGTTTAGAAACAATGCATGAATCCATCGTGCTCTCTTTTTCATCTCCTTTCGCCATGGCTTTAACAATCTTTGTCCGAATAATTCTTTTCTTCTAATTTGGCGGATTTCTTCAATCCGTGCAGATCTGGACAATTCTTCGATTCGGAGGATATTTGTAATGTATTGGACATTGATAAAAAATCCTTTTCTTTTATAAAGCACTGTAATGATTTCTGCAATTTATTCGAGACAAAAATGGCCACGGAGCATGAATAGTGAATTTAAATTATAAAAATATGCACTTTTCAAACTCGCTGCCCCAAAAATTGGTGTTTAATTTACACATAAAGAGAGCATGAATCCTTTCAATCAACACCTGAGCTCCTGTAACACCTGTGAAAACAATTATGCAGACGAAGATCAACCTTCTCCAAAGCATGCGCCAAATCTGGAAGCTTTTAGCCTTTGTTAGCACTTTTCCTGCGTGCAAAATCCTTCCTCTAATGGGGCGCACTTTTCCTCCTTGCTGCAATTCTTAACCTGTGAATTAAATAATTCATCCATATGGCTGCCCATGCTTATATAACCTTCACAATTCTATAATTAATAATTGCCCTAACAATTAAAGGCAATTAATTAATTAAAAATCATGCTTTTCTCTTTTAAAAATAGCATGTTTAAGGACAACCATCCAATAAATTAAATTAATCCAATTTAATCCTTCACACAGCACTTCACTCAAGCCCCACAGTGTGCTTTGACCATAGCCACTGAAAATAGAAATTAATTTAATGATTTAATGCTTCAAAAATCATTAAATAATGCCCAAATGGGGCGCACTTTTTGAGAGAAGGGGGCAGCCACTAAATAAATTAAATTTAATTAATTTAATTTATTTCTTTTATTCCTTCTTTGACTTTTTGACCCCCTCAAGCTTGGGCGCACTTTTTGAAGGAAGAAAGATTATTAAAAATAATCAATTTAATCACTTTAATCCATCACCAAAGGGGGCGCACTTTTTTGCACATGTAATTCTATTTTTAAGAATTTTTCCATAATGGGATTCTTTACCCTGCCAGGCAGGCACCAAAATCCCATGATCCACTTAAGTGATTTGACTTTGACAATGGGATTCTTTACCCTGCAAGGCAGGCACTAAAATCCCATGATTTCACTTAAGTCACTTTCCTTTTATTATATCATGGGAATTTTCACCCTGCAAGGCAGGCAATAAATTCCCACCTGCCTGCAGCCTCTATTTTTCCCACTGCAGCTTAAGTGACTTTTATAACATGGGAAAAAGTACCTCGCTGGCAAGTATACAATTCCCATCTGCTGGCTTATATTTTTCCCATCGCACTTAAATCCTTTGTTTTCCAAAAATGCGCCCATCCCATAGGGGCTTTTTGCTGCGACTTCATTTTTTCCCAGTGATCCAGACCTCCGATGACGACTTCCTCTGGGCAAAATGTGCGTGTATGTTTTCCAGCTGCTCCAGGCCAAAAATCGGGCTTACCCGGCGAAGGAGTTGTTCCAGAGAAATTTTACAGAAAACAGAACGGGACACCACAAAAACACGAAAAATTGCCAAAAGTTACAAATAAAGCCCAAAACTTAAAATAAGTTAAAATCCTTCTGGTACATAGGAATAATAACATATCCGCTCATAACAGAGTTGAAACGGAGCGCAAATAGCCTCATACGGGGCTCAAAATAATTAAATACAAATTTCCCGCAGACAAATCCCGACGACAGAATAAAACAATTTTGGGCATCTGGGTATTTGGCGAAAAGGGCTAATATGGCTCTTTGGGATTATCTTGACGCAATACAAGAACTTTCAGGCAATAAAAACAACAAATGACCCACTATTTTAAAAGTACGAAAATTTTTCGAATTGGGTAATCACAGATTTCGGGGTGAAATCTGAGTGACACTAGTTCTCTTTTTCATCTCCTTTCGCCATGGCTTTATAAATCTTTTCCGAATAATTCTTTTTCTTCTAATTTGGCCACTATTGAGCTTAGTGGCCACTATGCTTAAATTTTAGTTTGGAATCACGAGTATTCAGGAAATAAATGTATTGAGAAACCACCCTAGTAGTTTCTAATAATTAAAAATAGTCTTTTAAAATTGAAATATAATTGTAGGGAGCATTTGAGCACCCCACTATGTTCCGCTTCATCCATATGGAGAAGTTTGACCCCTACCTCAAGGTGTCCACATGGCCACTTATTGAAAGCATCTAGTGAAATCAATGGGAATGGAACTTGGGTTGATGATTACAAAATATTTGTAAATTTTCCGCATAACTAAGAACTATTTGTAAATTTTCCCAATGCGAGATGGAGTCGCTTTAAAAGCTGTTGGCTAGATTTTCTACATAGCATCAAACCTAGGAAGTCATGAGATAAATCTCCCTCATTTAACCGGTGAGGCTCCCGTGTCGATTTGTCAATAAAATGTGTTTTTATCTATCGGGGTTTTACTTTAACTACTTAGATCATGAACCATAACTAAGAAGTTCTGGCAAAGCAAGTAAGCATTTGCTTAAGAAAGGAAAAATTATAGAAGAAGAAAGTCAAGGGATTACAGAGAAGAATTAAGGAAGATGTGCATCCCAATTAGTAGATAGCAGAGCTAACCGCATGTACATAGAAGAAACTTAATAGATTTGAACACACAAAATTCTAAAGCAAAGGCGAGTTCTAGATCCGGATCTAAAATAACACAAAGTTTACTTTAAAGATCCAAGATTTAAAAACAAGAAACACAAGACGCCATGACACAAAGTTCTCCGAAACCACGCTTCTTTGTATTCCTCTGCTCAAGTGGCTCTCGGGGTTCAAAGCACAAAGTCTAGAACACAAGATTGCTACTTACAAATTCTGATCGATGATTAACCTGTAGGTTCTTCTCCTACTTATAGAATGTAGGAGGGAAAGTACAAATAGAAGACTCAAACTGAACTAAAGTATGAACAACAAGTAAAGATGACATTTGGCAATCATCCTCAACTAACTTCTTCTTAAGTGACACATGTATCACTTAACTAATAGAAAGGTTCCATATGACTTCAAGTAATGGTTGCAAAACCAACAACTTAGAATTTTACAAATCGCGACGATAGAATAAAACAATTTTGGGCATCTGGGTATTTGGCGAAAAGGGCTAATATGGCTCTTTGGGATTATCTTGACGCAATATAAGAACTTTGGTGCAATAAAAACAACAAATGACCCACTATTTTAAAAGTATGATTTTTTTTTGAATTGGGTAGTCACAGATTTGGTGGTGAAATCTGAGTGACACCGATTCTCTTTTTCATCTCCTTTCGCCATGGATTTATCAATCTTTGTCCGAATAATTATTTTTCTTCTAATTTGGCCACTATTGAGCTTAGTGGCCACTAGGCTTAAATTTTAGTTTGGAATCACGAGTATTCGGGAAATAAATGTACCGAGAAACCACCTAGTGAGTTTCCAATCATTAAAAATAGTCTTTTAAAATTGAAATATAATTGTAGGGAGCATTCAAAGCACCCCACTATGTTCCGCTTCATCCATATGGAGAAGTTTGACCCCTACCTCAAGGTGTCCATATGGCCACTTATTGAAAGCATCCAATGAAATCAATAGGAATGGAACTTGGGTTGATGATTACAAAATATTTGTAAATTTTGGATGGTAAACACTTTTACTATACTAGATCTATGAAATGGAGTGGTGGAGGAGCACTTTCTCTAAGTGGGAAATGGAGGTGGGATTCGGTCCTTAATGTCCGCTAAGAGATTCACATTCAAAGTGCCCCACTATATTCCTCTTAGTCCATATGGAGAAGTTTGACCCATACCTTAAGGTGTCCCCAAGGCCACTAATTGAAAGCATCCAATGAACTCAATGGGAATGGAACTTGGGTTGATGATTATAGACTATTTGAAATTTTTGATGGTAAACACTTTTATTATAATCAGATCTATGAATTGGAGTGGTGGAGGATCACTTTCTCTAAGTGAGACATGGAGGTGGTCTTGGGTCCTTAATAACCGTTGACCGATCTCGCATTCGAAGTGAATTTCTATGTTCAACTTGGTCCATATGGAAAAGGCCAACCCTACGTCAAGGTGTCCCCATGGCCACTTATTTAAAGCATCCAATGAACTCAATAGGAATGAAACTTGGGTTGATGATTAAAATAACTTGTATTTCACCAATAGCCCAAGAAATTGAGTTCATCCTATCTTCAAATTTTTTTTGTAGTCATGAATTTTAATATCCGTCAAGTCATTACTAATTGTCTTGTATGCAAGAAAACAACTATCCTAGCGTCCTCTAACCTCAAGCCTATGTGATGTTATAACAATGTTGATTACCACTAATTAAAATTGAACCCAATGGCCATACTAGGCATTTTAGAATTGAACAGTGAACATTCACTAGGCTTAAATTTTCATTTGGAATCACAAGTATTCATGAAAGAAATAAATTTTTATTATAACCACCTATGAACTTGTAAGTCATTAAAAATAGTCTTTTAAATGGAGGTGAAATATAATTACCGGGAGAGCAAAGTTCCTTGTTATGTTTCGCTTGGTCCATATGGAGAAGTTTGACCTCCTACCTCAAGGTGTCCCCATGGCCACTTATTGAAAGCATCCAATGAAATCAATGGGAATAGAACTTGGGTTGATGATTACAAACTACTTGTAACTCACCAATATGGTAAGAACTTGATTACATCATGTCTTTGAATATTTGTTGTCTAGTCATGTATTTGAGTAACATGTTCATCACTGTTAGGCTAAAATTAGAGTTTGGAATTCATGGATACCTTGGAATATTCCTATTGAGCGATTCATGCATTTGAAGGTCACTAATGCTTAAATTTCCATATGGAAAAATCACCAGTATTCAAGGAAAGAAATTTATTGAGAAACCAATGAACTATGGGAATGGCCATTCATTGAAAATAGTATTTTAAAATTTAAATATAATAATAAGGGAGCATAGTTAGATTTTTTCAAATGGTTTTTAATTTTCAAGTCATGAAATAATATGAAAGAAATATCCTAAATGATTTTACATTAACCTAAAGTTTTTGTGATTTTCCTGGAGCACTATGTAATTATCTTTGACCATAGTAGATGCTAGGAAAATCATGCAATAAAATTTTAATACCATTTTATGCTCAGAGGTTTCCTAGATAAAAAAATATTGGTGTTGGAGTTAAGTTTAGTATTGATTTTTTAGTGGGGTCATTAATCAATATCTTTAATGCAAGACAAGAATTATCCTAGTGGTTGTAATCTTAAGTCTTTATTATGTTACACCAACACAATGGAATAATCTATGACCTTAGTAGCCTACTAGGCTTCAAATATCATGTGATAGACTTCAAATAACCCACGTAAATATGGGGTGGGGTGTATTGTGAGAAATGAGGTCAGGGATGTAATTGTGGTGGGCTCCTTTCCATTGCAAAATGGCACTTGCAACCTCACTAAAGACTAAACCCTTTGGAGGGTATCAAGCTAGCATTTTCCAAAGGTTTTAATCATCTCTAGGTAGAAGGAGATTCATAAGTCACTATCCATGTAATTTCTAAGGGTTCTTCCATATCTTGGCACTTAAATTTCTTCATCTCAACATTATTTTTTGGCTTGGAAAATAGCAAACTTGGAGTATCAATCATGTATTTTGGGAAGCTAATAGCATCACCAAACTTCTTTCCAATGCACTTTTATCAATGGCCTAGACATTGCATTGATATCGAATCATTATGAAGATTGGGTCGGTCTGGTAGATATCATTTCACATGAAGGAAGGTGCGAGATTAAGCTCTCAGCATTAATGGAAATGGCATCTTCCCAATTTTAGATGGATGTTGGCATCTTTTCCCTCATTCTCTCCCTTTCATCTTCCATGTTGGTGAATCATGGGTTTCCTTGGCTTCCCCTTCATCTCTCTACATGGAGAGAGGTAGGAAATGGCATACTCCTCAGCCATTTCTTAGAGGTACATCTAAGAAGTATTCACTATGCCTCTGTTTGTGAGGCTAAAGCTATCAAATGTGTGTTAGGTGAAAATATTTTCTGCTGGAATCTCCTAGGGCATGGGATAATTCTGATATAGCAGTGACCTTTGTTTCAAATTATTCTTTACTTCATCCTGGTTTTGAATGAAGTCGAAGTTGTAAAAGTATTCTATTTATCCAATTCAAGTGTTGGTTTGCATGAGGAATTGGTTCATTATCGGATTCTTGACCCCTACTTTGGGTGGAATAATTTGACAAGTAGGCCATTGGAGTTGGGCGGGGGATTCATTGGTTGGTGAGAAATATAGGGAACTACTTCTTCATGTAGAGAATGTGCATGCTTCCTTTATCACATATGGCCCTAGATCCCAATATATTCCACCCTTGGAGCTCCCCAAAGATCTTTTTTCCTATTGATTCAAAATTGATCAACTCAATGCACTTAGGGATCATGTAAAAAATGATCCTTCCTCCTTCTTGGCAAGGTCCTGCCATGGGTCATGGTGCTAGAGGTTTTGGTCGCAAGGGTCAAGGAGGTAGATAGGGAAAAAGGAGGAGGAGGATGAGCTTGGAGTGGTGGATGGCCCCACTCATGAGGATTTGTAAGGGATCATGTTTTTTTAGGAACTATTTGAGCCTTCCTTTTTCGGCTCACTTTTGGCTAGGTTCTTTGTTTTTGGGTCCATTTTGGCTCTCTAGCTAGTTCTTTGTCTAGCTTCTTTCTTTGGAGCATTTTTTTTATGGGATTTGGGCTCTTTAGTCTTGTTTGGTTTAGTTTGGTTCTATTTGTATGGGTGGGGTCCCTGTAACCCTCCGGTTTAAATCTCCAATCAAAATCATTTTTAAAAAAAACATATTGAACTAATGGCCACAATGCAAAAATTTTGTTTTGGAATATGTGTATTCTAGGAAAACCATTTAAATTAATCTTGTCTTTGAATATTTTTGTCTTGAAACATCAAAGAAAGAAAGTAAAAATTCACTATATAGTGGTCACTAGTCTTAGAAGGTAGTATTGTAACATCCAAATATAATAAAGGAGCTTAGTTAGTTTTTCAGTTGGGTCATTACTAATTGTCCTATATGCAAGGCAAAAAATATCCTAGCGAAATTGCTAATCTCAATTATTTTTATGTTGCACCAATGCTTTTTAATAATCTTTGACATTAGTAGCCACTAGGCTTTGAATATCATGGTAGGATTCTGATAAATTAATACATGGAAATCTAAATATAATGGTAGGAGCACTTTCTCTAAGTGGGACATGGAGGTGGGCTTGGGTCCTTAATGTCCACCAGAGTGATCACATTCAAAGCACCCTACTATGTTTCACTTGGTCCATATGGAGAAGTTTGACCCCTACCTCAAGGTGTCCCCATGGCCACTTATTGAAAGCATCCAATGAACTCAATGGGAATGGAACTTGGGTTGATGATTACAAACTACTTGTAACTCACCAATAGCCCAAGAACTTGAGTTCATCTTGTCTTTGAATATTTTTTTCTAGTCATGTATTTGAGTAACATGTTGAACCAGTGGTCGCTAGGCTTAAATTTTAGTTTGGAATTCATGTGATAGAATTTGAATATACTATTGAGCTCAAGTGGCCACTAGGCTTAAATTTCCATTTAGAATCACCAGTATTTAGGAAATAAATGTAGTGAGAAACCACCCTAGTGGTCACCATTTGTTGAAAATAGTATTTTAAAATTTAAATATAATAATGGGGAGCATAGTTAGATTTTCAATCAAGTGGTTACAAATTTTCCTGAATGTAAAGCAACATGTATCCTAACGGCCACTAACCTAAAGTATTTGTGATTTTCTGGAGCACTATGTAATTATCTTCGAATTAGTAGCGGACACTAGGAATATCATGCAATAAAATTTGAATAACATTTTGTACTCAGAGGCTTCACTTGGCTAAACTATTGGTGTTGGAGTTTAGTTTAGTATTGAGTTTTTAGTCGGGTCGTTAATCAATATCTTGAATGCAAGATAAGAATTATCCTAGTAGAGCCACTAATCTTAAGTCTTTATTATGTTACACCAATGTAGTGGAATAATCTATGACCTTATGCCGCTAGGCTTTGAATATCATGTGATAGACTTTGGATAACATATTGAACTCATCGGCCACAATATGTGAAAATTTTTCATTTTGGAATATGTGTATAGAAAAAATCATTTAAATTAATCTTGTCAACAAATATCTTCAAACATCAAAGAAAGAAAGTAAACATCCACCCTAGTGGTCACTAGTCTTAGAAGGTAGTATTGTAACATCCAAATATAATAAAGGAGCTTAGTTATTTTTTCAGTTGGGTCATTACTAATTGTCTTGTATGTATGCAAGGAAACAAATATCCTAGTGGCCACTAATCTCAAGTCTTTGTTATGTTGCACCAATGTTATTTAATAATCTTTGACATTAGTGGCCGCTAGGCTTTGAATATCATGGTAGGATTTATGATAAATTAATATGGAAATCTAAATATAATAATGGTGCTTAGCTCGGTTTTTAGGTGAGCCATCCTAGTTGTATCATATGTGAGTCAACCAGAATCTTAGGCCATTAGTCTCCCTTCTTGTTTGAAAAATGTATTTAGGAAACTCTTTAATATTTGTCTTGTCTTGGAATATTTGTTTCCTTGTGTTGTTTTGTAATAGCTAGGCAATGTCATAAACATCGAGCTTAGTGGCCTCTAGTCTTGGAATATGTTATTTTAAAATTTAAAAATTGTTACTTTAGATTGGCTCATTTATCAAGTAAGTCATTACTAATTGTAAATGAAATATATGTTTGTAAATAGAATGATTAACATTTATATTTAATAATATTTATGAGTACATATAATGTGCTTACCTTTTACTAAACATAAAAAAATTGTAAAGAAAACACATTTAATTATTTCTATGTGGGAAAACAAATATAAAAAAACTATGTATATCAACACCACAATCAATTTAGAATCGAATATTGAAGAATTAGTCATGACTATTTCTTTCATATTAAAAAATCATTAAAGGAAGTCAAAATGATTACCTATACTATACAAAAGCAAACCATTATGATTTATAAAAAAGAATATGTGACTCATTTTTTTGCTTCTGCTAGAGATAGATCAGTGCTTATGGGAAAAAAATGAAGAAGAAGAAAAAAAAAAAAAACCAAAGAAATAGATAAAAGGGATGAAAAGGGAACCCATTTAATAGACACGAATACTTGAGTGATGGAATAAACATAAAAATGGGTTTTGGAAGGAGTAAATATTTTAAAAGGGATTACAAAATCTTTGGTCATGGGGAAAAAAAAAATTGGTCATGGGTGGAAAAAATATTTGAGTCATGGGTGGAAAAAATCTTCGGTCATGGATGGAAAAAATGTGGTTTTGACAAGAAGATGGAACAAAACTGCAAAGGTGCCAAAGGGAAAGGAAGGGATGGATTGCGGTGCAAAACACAAGAACTAGGTGAATACAAAGTGGTTGCAAGTGCCCACCATCAACTATGGTACACATACAATAACATAGATGCTTTTGATAAATACATGTTTTAGTTGTATCTTATATTTTGATGTGCTTGATAATGTCTGTTTAAGCTCCGTATTCTCTCTAAAACATAGTATCAACGAGATTCTATCTGCAACCTATTTTACTTGTCTCTTTTGATTCCATCCTTTGTGGGCCTCTTGATCTACACTCCAACCCATGATCTATCCACAATCACTATTTTTGTCTTGTTTTGTGCACCCCAAAAACGTGATTATGATCACTGCCACAACTTACCATTCAAAAAAACCTCTGGAATCGAGCACTCGGACCAGTAAATTAGTGCATGTGTGTGTTGTATTCTGATTTCAAGAGCTCCTTTTCTATGCTTACAAAATAAAAAAAGAAACCTAATATATATTTCTTTGGTTTATTTAGTTTTTTCCAAATGCATTCAATGAAAGAAATTAAGAAAATTGAAAAAAAAGTGGGAATAGGAAATCTCAAAATTTGAATTTCCACTTCTTAAAGAAAAAGTGTGGGATTTTGATATTTCAAATATTGGCATTTAATGTGGGGATTTTCATACCATACTTTTAATTAACCCATCATTAATGTTTGCATTTAATTTGGGGCATATCGTGGGATACGGGAAATCAAATTGATTAATTTTACCTACTTTAGAAACAAGTGGGACAATGACAAAATTTTCTTTGTGAACACTGGGAAAACCACAAATATTAATTTAAGCATAATAAGAAACCATTTACAAAATAGAAGTGAACATTAGGAAACAAAAAAATTAAATTTTAATAGAGTGATATACGCCTAGTTAATTATTAATTTTTATCGAGTGCGACTTTGATATTTTTAAAATATATTTGCGTTAATTTGGGGGATAGTGTGGGATTCGAGGAAATCAAATTTATTAATACTACCTACTTTAGAAACAAGTGGGACATCGACAAAATTTTCTTTGTGGATTCACGGAAAAATGACAATTGTTAATTTGACATAATAAAAAACCATTTAGAAAGTAGAATTGAACATTAGGAAACAAAAAAATTTAAATTTTTAAGGAGCGATATACGCCTCGTTAATTATTAATTTTTATCTAGTGTGAATTTGGTATTTTATAAATATAATTCGTGTTAATTTGGGAATAGCAGTGGGATACGGGGAATTAAAATTTATTAATACTACCTACTTTAGAAACTGGTGGGACGACGTCAAAAGTTTCTTTGTGAACTCGTGGGAAAATGAAAAATATTAATTTAAGCATAATAAAAAACCATTTAGAAAATAGAAGTGAATGTTACGAAACAAAAAAATTTAAATTTTAAGAGAGCGATATATGCCTCATTTATTATTAATTTTTATCGAGTGTGAATTTGATATTTTTAGCTATCATCTACGTGTTAATTTAAAAAAATCCAATAAAATGTGGCATCTTGAAAGTTTGAACCAGTTAATTACACAATTATATAATTGACACATTTATTAAGAAATTTTTAATTAGTGATAGAATTAACAAATATTTTTAACCTATAAAAATCCACATTATTATGGTGTAACTGTAATCCATTAAAATGTTGCCACGTGGCATGAAATTTCTAATATATCTCTTGATCATCGATATTTTGGAGTTATTTATGCATTACTCTAGAAAAATTAAAACATAATTTTACTCTACACCTGAATTTGAGAGTACCTTATAGATAGGAAAGAAAATAGTGAACATTATGCTCCATTAGAATAATTTTTTTGCAACACCGAATTCAAAATAATAAATACTTAGATTTTATAGGGGATCAGGGTATTCTCTTCAACACGTGTTAATGAACAACTTGCATGTCGTATATGTTGTCTTTCTATTTGATGAGTAGAAGCCTAGTGGTCGCTAGCCTCTACAACTCCTAGGTTTCATTTCCAACAATGTAAATAAATATCTTTACAATTTTTGATCACTAGTATTTTCATCAACTGTAATCTTATCTTATTGACTATACATTCCTTCCACAACCAAGTGTGGCACTACATACCATATAAAGATTTCTCAACTTCTATATTACTCATAAGTTATTTTGTGTCTAACACATAATTTATATCGGTTCGTATCAAGTAAAATACTTAGCGACCGCTAAGCTCCATTACTTGAACAAGATCAATCAAATAGTGGTTGTGAAAGAAAATTGCTTAGTGACCGCTAAGCTTCAAAACTCACTAGAAGGAATGATTATGTGGAAAATAGGCTAAAAATTTCTTGATAACATAGATGCTTTATGAACAAATCATAGTAATAGATATTAGTGGTCACTAGGCATTTTCCATAATATATTTTGATGGCAGATAAGTGAGATATGGACAATTTTTATTCTCGAAAGCTATGGAGGTCTTTGCATAGTTGGGAAGAAAGATGATTAATAAAAATGTTTTAGGGTGCTCATATAACACCATAGGGACTACTAGGCACACACCTTTGCATATTTTCCTTTTTACACATCGGTGTGCATCAATGAAAATGATTAGCGACCGCTAAGCTCCACTACTTGTCAGGAGGAGTAGATTAGCGGCCACTAGGCTCAACTGATTTTTTATTTTGAATATAGAGATCAAACAATAGTTCATATTAAAGAAAATGCTTAGTGACCGCTAAGCTCGATTACTTATAGAAAGGAATGATTTTTTGGAAGTAGCTAGGCTAAACAATATCTTATTTCAAACATAGTGCTCTAATAACATATCATAGTAATAGATATTATTGGTGCTAGGCATTTTTGTGAAATTTTTAGATGCAAAATTTGTGAGATATAAAAATGTTTATTGTCAAAAGCTAGGGAGGTCTTTTGAGAAAGTAATAGATTAGTGGCCTCAAGGCTAAATTGTTTATTAATTTCAAAAATAGAGATAAAAAATAGTTCGTATAAAAGAAATGCCTAGTGACCGCTAAGCTCGAATGCTTATAGAACATATGCTCTACAATTATTTTTTATTGATAAATGAGAAAGGAATAGATTAGCGCCTCTAGGCTAAATTGTTTCTTAATTAAGAAAATAGAAAATAAAAAAAAGTTTGTATTACAAAAAATGCTTAGTGACCACTAAGCTACGATACTTACAGAACATAGCGCTCGGATAACAGATCATATGAATGGATGAAATGGCATCACAAGGAATTTTTATGTCGGTTTGTATCAAAGAAAATGCATAGTGACCACTAAGCTACATTACTTACTGAAAGGAGTGGCTTGGTGCTCACTTGGCTATATTTTTTTGTTTTTAAAAAATATCGACCAAATAAAAATCATTGTTTATCTTTGTGACAAAGATAAGAGTTAGAGCATAATAATAGAAGTACATATTTTAAACGTGAAGATGTATCCTGATCATCTTGGCCCTGCATATTTCAGAAATAACCCATTAAACAAAATAGTCCTAAATGTTTTACTAAAAATGGAGGGAAAAGATGAACATGGGTCTTGCTCAAGAATGAATGATCGAGACCATGAAGAACAAAGTGTGTTTTATGATTTCCAATTATTCATTGATGACAAGGCTATCATTTATTATCCTATATATTGTTGATGAATCTATTTTAACAAATGCAAAAAAACAATCTCAATAGGTTTGAAGTCATTATTTGAAATTATATTATATTCGATGAACTATCCTTGGTAGAGCCAAGTCCTTGAATACAAACCTTCGAGAAGGATGACTAACCACTAGAATTTTTATAACCGATAAGTGTCGTTAGTTAGTGTGGTTATGTAGATATGTAGTAAATTTTGAGAAGTCGATTCACAAATGCGGAAGGTGTTATTATAGAGAATGTTGAAGAGGGTATTGAGAAAATAATGTTAGTGGAAAGCATGTTGTGTATAATTTGTGTAGAAGGAATTGTCTTTAACCAACCCTGTCGATACAATATTGTATCGATCAATTTTTTCCCAATATAGTGGTTCGTATTGCCCAACTATATGATTTGTATCATGAAACAAGATGAAGTATGGAATTTTTAGACTATTTTCATTAAATTTTAAGTAATGATTTTTTTTTTGTTCAAGACCACACCGATATTTTTATTTGAAGGAAAGCAACAAAAGGGAATTGTCTATCCTCGAGACTTGTTATGGATCTTGATGGCATTATCAAGATTTGTGCACATTTTGGTCAGTAATTCATAGTTGAGGCTTAAATTTTTTCTTTTCTGTCTTGTGATGTTTTGTAATCGGATGTACTCTTAGGATTTTTGTCTGCCTAGTTTGAACTCGTGGCTTTGGGGCGTGCTTCCATACCACCAAATTTTTGGTGAATATTCTTATATCATTTTACTTGTTAATAGAATATAAGATGTTATTCATAAATAAAACACACCATCAATCCCAAATTAGTAAATTAAAAGTATATGTAAAAATTATTGAGATTACTCGAAGGACCAAATATAATTTTTTTTTTTAATGATTATTAATAGTTTGAAGATTAAATTGTGTAGTATCTTGATATTGATTACCGAGGTTGTCCCTGACTGTAGATTATGGACCCTGATCCCACCCAATGTAAATTAATAAATGTATGAATCAATAAATTAAAGTGTTGGAACATTGTTGGTCCATTGCTATTGAATTGAATAGTAATGAATTAATTATTGGAGGTGACTCTCATATTATTGCTAATGCCGCCATCAAAAAAACTTGTGTGAATAAAAATCCTTTTGTACTCTTTCATTAATTACAGATTGGACCTTACATGTTATATATGGGGAGGCTACTAAAAAGGAAGATTTTATAGAAAATCATGTGATAAGATTGGAAATAAATATGTTGATCACCCGGACTCATCACCTTTTCCAATAAAGGTCGATATTAAAGCCCCTAGCAAGCTTGTATTAATTACAAGCATGTGATGGCATAGTCACTCCACATATTTACCGATCCTCTCCTCCTTATTTTCACACCTTTCATCTTTATTTCACTGGATTTCATTTCATCTGTCATGGCCTTTCCAATGTTTCCTTTCATGCAATTTTCCGTGTCGGTGCGTGAAATGGCATTTTATACCAAAATTTTGTGTTGTCATTTGAAATCCATTTTTTGAATTGAAACAGAGAAAGACCTAGTTTCTATTGAGGGAGTTCTTGGAGATGATTATCTTTCTCTAGAGGGACATCGAGGGTAAATGTGGGAAGTTTTTTGACGTTGTTTTTCATCTTCTTATCATACATCCGATGAAGGATTGGGCTTTGGAGATGGGTCATCACTGGATCAAGCCATGTATAGGGTTGGCATGGAAGTGGAAATGGAAAAAACCATGAGTGCATCATGGCCCTTGCTATTTGAGGCTCATTATAAATAGGAAGGTTTTTTGGACGTGGCCATTTTTTAGAGTTGTACAAATGGTTTGACGTCCTAATGTGATTTGTGTCTAGTGTGTCCAAATGGGGTGAGACATCGAGGTGGGAGATAGTTTCTCCCCTTTCCTGACCTAGATGATATGTTTTCTCTACTACAAGAGGAACCAACACATTGGGATCTTCTTCCTAGGAAGGTCATGAGGCATACCATTGGTTAAAGAGTCGAGTTGTTTCTAGAAAAGAGCATCTTTTTTTAGAACCTCTGTGGAAACCATTTTCATCCCCATTAAAGTGGAGGTTACTGAGAGGTGTCATCTGATTCAAATAAATAAGTGCTTCTAAAATCCATCAGATGTAACTTTGTTTTGGTTTTTATATAGCCTTTCAATTGCATTGTTACCAAATCATCTATGTTTGTCTTATTGGTCTAGGTTTTTTTGTATTCCCAATCACTTTTTTTTGGCATAGGCCCTTAAGCATTTTTTCACCAAAGTATTGTTGGATCATTCAGGGGTTTTTAGATTGATCCTCTCATTATATCTATGATGTAAAGGAAAGGGACCCTTCAACCCTCCTTCACTTATAAAAATCAAGAAATCATTAATAAAAGTTTTTTTTTGTTGTGCGTTGCACTATGCAATTTCAACAATTAATCACTATTAAATTTGGTTTGTTTGAAGATGTCAATTTCATTGCTAGAAGTGAAGACTAGTGGATCACTAGCATCAATATATTATAGAATATATTTCCGTCAATGTAAAAAACAATCTGTATAACTTTAGGATAGAGGAGCTAATAGTGGATTGATGGCTATCTTCCCATCACTTTAAAAAAATTGAGTTACACTACATCATTGTGGAAACCTGGAGGTCTTCACTTTCAAAATCTATGGAGGTCTTTGAGAAAGGAATAAATTTAATTCTCTTTCCCTAATAATAGAAGATAATGTAAATGGCTCTATTTATTTTATAGAAACCTCTCCTACAACAATCTATGGGAAATTCTTGTCATTAAAAACTTTTCATGTTTTCCTACATACATTGTAGATATATAAACACAAATTTTTCTACGTACCAATTCAGTTTTGTTTCTTATGGTTTTTGGATATCACCAATTAACTGATGCAAGAAATAGTAGTTGTCTTTTAAATAGCTTGGGTTCTAGAGACATTCTTCTATTGTTATCAAAAAATTTGGCAAACTTGGATATGTATGATGTTGTCTAACAAAATTGTGGCCCAATGCAATGAACAACATCCATCTCAAAACCGGAAATTGTTTGCATCTGTTAGGGTTTAGTACTACTATTGTGCATAATTATAGCTTTGTACCATTCAAATCATCCAAAGGTATTTACAAAAGTCTCTGCAAACAAAATGGAGCTAGGTGTTAAAACTAACATGGCAAGACATGATTTCATATTGTATAGATTATCAAATGAAAAATCAAAAAGCAATATCATATTACAATTTCTTTATTGACACATCTATTTGTTGCATTTAGGTTCTCCAAGGTTGGTCATACTACACATGAACATGGCTCTTTACATGAATGATGACATAATGAAAAACACAAAAAAATCTTAAAGAGAAATATGTAATTGGCTATGGTGCTACAAGAAATCTTTATAAATGTGATCTAAAGAATTCTAAGCCAATTTTATAAAGAGAATGTACAATTCGCTACCCACTAAGCTTGCTTGCATTTGAAACTGATGTGGTAATAGTTGGAAGCATCAAGCATCAGAATCTTGAGAGTTTGCATGGATGTTCACTTTCTCCACTTGGAAACCTGATGTTTTATGATTACATGGTAAACAAAAGTCTATGAGACATCCTACATGGTGAGTAAAATGATTATGTTATGAAGAAAAATGAATCTGTACATTGTAGATTCAATTTTTGAAATAGAAGTGTCCAATCAACCTCTAACCTTCATAGTAAAATGGATATTTGGAAAATCTAACAAGTGTTTTATTAATTTTTATTTTGTATAGGATCATCAAAGAAGATTAAGCTAGACTAGAATGATCGGCTAAATATTTCTCATGGTGCTGAAGAAGGATAGCCATATCTTCATTATGACTGTAACCACACATTGTTTATAGGGATGTGAAGACTTCTAACATTCTTTTGGATTATAATTTTGATGCATAAATTTTTCAGACTTTGGCATTCCAATTACATTTCCTCGGCCAAACACCACACCTCTACCTATGTTATGGGTACCATTTGTTACATTGACCCAGAATATGCAAGAACATCAAGGCTGAATAAGAAATATGTAGTACACTCTTATTGTTGCTTGCCTACTTGTAAATACTAGTCTCTACTTTGATAGCACCTCCACTGCTACTTTACTCAACACTACTTGTATCCAAACCGGCAGTCCATTCTAGAGGAAAAAAATGTATTCATGTTTTGTGCAAATAAAATTGTCCACAAAAGGTGATGACTCCTCATATAAGATTTACAATTGTATATGTATGAATTTGTAACAAATTTAAAATGTATAGATAGAACCTTTCAATGTAAAGATGATGACAGATCAATTTTGTTATTTCTTGACTCAAAAAAAATACAATTGTGGCACAATGAGTGTTTTGATTGATGTAAACTATAAAATAATGGTTCAATGTATCTTTGAGGGCATAAGACAATGTTTCTCAAACAATTTTCTTGCATTGTGTCAAGGATTATTTCATTTTCTTTCTCATGAAGTGACTCATTGTTTATATGGAGAATGGAACAATTTACAAGCATAAATTCTACTATCTTTCAGAGTAATAGAATTTGTGATATACATAAACTCCCAACTTTTTGTTTGATTTTAATGATTACTCACAGGTATAGTTTATAATAATAAACACTAGTGAACTTGTACAATCTAAAAAAACAATACTTGAGTTGTTACAAGGTATATTTGGGGTGAGAATGTAATTTTATTGTGAGTTCCACAGAAGTCAAAATAACACCACTAGCATTTAAGGCCAGTGTCAAATTTAAGGATATGTGCATACTAAACATTGAAAGTGTGTGCCTCACACTTTCAAAGTTTGAGATTCACACTCTGAAAGTGTGAGTGTGAGACTTCACACTTTCAAGGTGTGAATCTCAAAATTTGAAAGTGTGGGGCTCACACTTTCAGAGGGTGAGGCTCACACTTTCAAAGTGTGAGGCTCAAATTCTTTAGAGTGTGGGGATATCACTTTGAAAGTGTGAGGCTCATAATTTTTCATAGTGTGGGGCTCACACTTACAAAGTGGCAGGGGCTCTCAAACTTTCAAGATCATGTGGCTCACACTTTGAAACTGTGAGGCTCTCGGAATTTCAAAGTGTGAGCCCCACTTTCAAAGTGTGAGCCCTGCACTTTGAGAGTGTGAGGATCACACTTTCAGAGTGTGGGGCTCACACTTTCAGTGTGGGATCACACTTAAATACAATGGGATCATGACTTATAATAGTTACCAGAAGCTAACCTTACATCGAGGATTTTTCACTTTCATTTAATACAATGGGCTCATGACTTATAAGAGTTAGTGACCACTCACCTTAGATCAAGGCTCATGACTTATAAGAGTTAGCTGACCACTCACCTTACATCGAGGCTCATGACTTATAAGAGTTAGTGACCACTCACCTTAGATCGATGCTCATGACTTATAAGAGTTAGTGACCACTCACCTTACATCGAGGCTCATGACTTATAAGAGTTATCAATTTCTCACCTTAATACAATGGGCTCAACAAATAATAGTTAGCAGTTTCTAGCCTTACATACTCTCAACATTGCAATAAAAGTGTTTAGAGAAAAAGGATTATAATCCTTGGCATAATTATTTTGAAAAGGACCTAACTAAGTATGACCATGTTAGGGTTCGAAGAATTAAAAATCACCTAAGGTTCTATTGTTGGGCCAATATCATATTAAACATGGCTCAGGATTCGAATGAGGGGTGATGAGGTGAGCTGGCATTACTTCCTCCTCTACATGTACTCTAGCATATTAATGAGAAAATATTAAATGCTCATTGTCATTAAGATAGTTAGATACCGAGCTAAAGTTTGAAGCCACGACCAGGGGCATATGTAAGTATGCAAGTGGTTGTTTAAGTTATTTTTGAACTCCACTAAAAATAGAGGTAGGAGTGAATGATAGAAGATGACCTGACAATCCTCTTGTGTATTGAATACCCTCGAGTTACCCACCACTACTATTGTAAAGTACATAGGAAATTTTGTGGGAAGGAAAAATGAATAGCAGTTTCATTCTTGTTGCTTTTTTCTTATTGAGCTCATGGAGCTATGTAGGTTGATTCTCCTATTTTATTTCATTGCCTATTCTGAATCGTGCATGTGTTATTCTATAACTGCATGTATAAATATATGGGAGCTATTATTAGATTTCATCAATAAATACAAAACAATAAGAAGGGTGGACTTGGGGCTTTTTATGGAATTGATTTGATATTTTATGTGGATTTGTCTTGTTTGAGCTTGTAGAGGAGAAGCTGGAATGGAAAGAATAAATAAGGAGCTCTACCAGGGTGTGATAGGATCTATCTTTTCTTACTATCTTTCTCTATTTAGTTTTTACATAAACGAAGTCCTACACTAAGCTTTATTATGTCTTGGTTATGGGTTTGAAGTGGCTTGACTCGAAATTGTTGTGTTACGTGATTTCCTGCAAATTGTAGATATGGGTATGAATTATTTCTTGGAAGTTTTTATGAATTGAACCAGTTGCTTTTTGTATGCATAGAAGGTTGAATATATGTTTTCCTACATAATGACGAACTATGTTAACTGAGCTTTCTTATTTATTAGAATATATTGTTATCACGCCCTTATTAAATTAAATGGAATCCTGGATTTAACATTTTAATAATCATAATGCATCAGGGAAAATGAGTAATACCTCTAAATAGGTATATGAGTTCACTAATATTTATATTGAATATATTTGTTTTCTTCTCTTCTATCATGGGATGTATTTGAACATAATCCTAAGTTTATTTTGGTTTTTCTAGTTATGTCATCTCGGCCATCACTTTGGGATACCAAATAGTGAAACCCTAGTCTTCAACACAGGTAATACTGTGAAAGTGTAGATAGACCATTTTCATGGGTCCCTGTAGAATTTTATACCTTTTCATTACAAAGTGATTTTTCTTGCATTATTAAATGATATCATATTGACTTTGTTCTCCTAAAATCTACCACTTGTATCTCAAAGTATTATGTGTCCTGACAAAATATGCACATTCTTAGAGTTATACGACAAATGAATTAGTCACCTATTTCCTTCTTGGTTGTAAGGTAATTATATTATCTATCTTTAAACTACAGTACCCGGATCTAACCACACTATTTTGGTCCCTTATGATTGTGGTTTAATATGTCAACCCATCGTGTTATCTTTAGTGAATAATTTAATCGATCGTATCAAGTTGGTAAGGTCAATCATGATGATAAATGTAAACCAATATCATCATGATGGTTATTTATTTAGATAGTTGGTATATTTTTGGTATACTTGTAGATATCTAAATAATATGGATCCTAGTTGAGAACCATTTGAGTATTTGATATGAAATGAGAACTGGTAGTTGTTCAGAAAACTTGTATTTCCTTAGTAGCTAAAGGAAAAATTAATAATAATTGATGTCGGTAAGACAAGATCTAGTGAACATATGTCTTAGACAATATTACTTATATTAGCAACTATATAAAGAGATATAAGGATATTTTCTTGGAACAAATATATTTACTAATAGTCATAAGTAATAGAATGAAATTGGTTTGGCGGAGTATTGCGTATGATTAGTGATATATTTAATGTATTAATAACTTATGTTCTAAAGATATAAATGCAATAACCTTGCATAATTACTCAAAATAGTAAAATTGACTGATTGAATGTCTTAATTAGCTATGAAAATTGTAAATGTGTTAATGAAAGGCAATAGTTGCATTCATTATGACAAACAACATTGTACATATAAATGATTTCTAGAAAGTGGTAACTAGCGCATGTATGTAGTTGGAACAATTATGTGATATTAACTTACTACAACATTTATTTTATGAAAATAATAGATAGTGCAAGTTATTACAAGAGACATAGATCTTATCATGTCAGTTCGTATGAACTAATAGTTGCTAACAATTTTGCATATGGACTTCGTGAAAGGTGAAAGAAGGATAGAGTTTAAAAGTTTGCATTTTTTCTACTGATTGAAGAAAGATAAATTTATATCACTTATTCTATTTATCACTAAATGAAGTAGTCTTGTTTGTTAAGTAATAAAAAGGCTAGTAGCCTATTTAATTATATCAATTCTATAAATGGAGGTTGTATGAACTAATTTGTCTTAGGGAAATTCTATAATTTTGTTTCATCTAGCTCCAGAAATGAATAAGAGGATACTTTTATGTTCATTGTCTCATGAATTTATTTGTTTTGGAAGGGAAATTTATGAAATTTAGTTCATATTTGAGTTTTATTAAAGATGTAAAATTTTGGTATATCAATACAATTGTTAAATCATTGTATGCTTAACATAAAATGAGCTTGTTGTAATAATATGAACTATGCTAATAAGTATAACTATTTACAATCAAGATAAACATAAACTAAATTCTATTAGGTGTTTCATATGATCATATAATATATTGGTACATACACACGTACACACACACACACACACACACACATTCTTGCAAATAAGTGAATACTTGCTGGTATAAATGGTTGCTTACTTAGCATAATATAACATTGTTATATTAATGTTCAATTTAAGTGATATGAATGGTTGTTAATTGATACAATATCTATAACTTGGTAAGGAACTTCATGCAATAATATTTATAAGAATGAAATGTATGCATATAAATACATTATCCATAGTAAGGGAATTATATGACATTTAAATATGGATTGTTGCCTTACTTGGGACTTGAGCTAGAATGCATAATGCCTTAGTTATATATCTTTACTTAATCAAGGATTAAAACATACTTAAGGGATAATACCTTAAGAGCGGTTTAATATCTGTAACCTGTAATTAATTAGGTCTTGATGTACTTCCCTATTAAGTAAATGAAAATTTTGAAATCTCGTTACATCCTTAGGCATGACACCTATCTTCGAGAGTAACATGAGTTATCAAGGATTAACAAGACATGAAATAATTAAACTAATTAAACTTATTAACATTTAGCAGAGATCGACAGTTGTCTCGGCATATCCCTTGTAGCATAGTACCCAAGTAATGACACATGTCATTACTTGGCTACTATGAAGCATTAACTATGATGTGATAAATCGTCAAGCTCCTCTAAACGTAACTATCCTAAATATTTTGATTCAAGTGCGTAAAGGATATGAATTTTGAATGGTGGTATGGTTAAGTATTGATTTAATGTTGAGATGGGAATTAAATTAGTATGCAGATTTAGAACTGTAATCACCAAATATATTGAACATGTTTAAGGAACTCTAAATAGGTAGATCTGCTAATATCTTAAGACCGAAGGGAATCTATATATGTGAGAATCGGGTGATGTTCAAGTTCCTAATGATGATTGTGCCATTGTGAAACCGAGCATGGCATACATGTCTCTAAAACTTTGTGAAAAGTAGTGTAAGCTACTTATTACACTGTCCCGAAGTCACTAAGGATCTAAGATGTTGGATGCTTGGATGGTATTCAATGTCTCGAGTGCTAGATATACACTTAGAAAATTATACTTGATCGTCAATACTTGACAAAGGAAAACCAAATGAGACACATTATTTTTATAGCTCATAAAGAGTGTTTTACCTTATAAATATTGTTTGAGTGGGGTTAGGTAGGATATGTAGACTCTCATAGCTACACATGGTTTTATGATTGTTATCGAATGGATTCAATTTCATATTTATGCTGATATTTAAATACTAGATATTTAAATTAGTAAAGAATGAAGTTAAAATGAAATAAAAGATATTTATCCAAGGAAGATTAAAGTGACCGAAGTGGATGTTACATTTTTGTATCGAGTTGGATGTTGCATATCTTGGACCTATTCCTTATGCTTACTAAATTCTAATTTTATTAACAAAATAAAATGAATGAATGAAGGATGTACCATGGATAATGAACTAGACCAGATCATGCTTTAGGTTTGGCAAAGTAAATAAGTTGGATAACACTCTAATAGTCCTTCGTGACACATAAAACTAGAAGGATGTTGAAAGCAACTAGTAAAGTGTGAACATGATCAACCAAGGTAAACAACTTGAGCTAAATCAAAAAAATCGAGAAAAGGGTTGCTTTCGATTGATTGAACTGTCTTAATGATAGATTTGGTACTTAAATCTAGTATGACATATAAACCCACATAGGGTAGATGGAGTAGATAGGTGTAAACTATCTATTGTAAAAGAAATGTGTAGAAAATCCAAAATAGGATAAAAACATAATCTAAAGAATGAAATTCTAACTTAAAATGAGTAGAAGAATACAAGAGTGTTAGCTCTTCTCCACCAACAAAGTTTATGAAAAAGAGGTGGAAACAATTAGGTAGAAAATATAGAATTCCAAAATGATCTTAATAAGGACTTACAATTTCCAACGAGCAGGAAAACAACACTGCTGTGACTAATAAGCTAAGATTAAGGAACAAGGTTTCCTACTGTGATTTCAGGTGGTTTAATTAAAAATTCTTGTTGATGTTTTAACTGATACTAGTATGGTTGAATTATTAGTATCTAGAGATTAAAACAAACAGAACTAGAAATCTGATTTATCCTTTTGTATATGAAGAAAAAAATTACAATTTTATGACTGTCAATGTAACACTAAAATTGGCATTTTCTGAGCCTCATCATGGAATTTGGATTTGACAAGTTCTTAGAGGACTTAAGTCTTAGTGATCAACTTTAACTATTCTTACATATTTTGATGTTTTTGTTGGTATGGAAGATAAGTAGTACTTGGAAACATGTAAATTAACAATAAAAAAGGAAAAGAGAGGAACAATTAGGATGATTTAAGTAATCATTGACTATGAAATTATGATGAAGCTATCCAAAAGGAAAAAACCATATAAATGTTCAAATAAAAACAACCAAAAGAAGAAAAGACCTATCTAAATTGTAAAGAAAATTGAGGATTGCATAGGAAAGGTCTCAGTAAAAACAAGTGAATAATGAAACAAAACAACCTTTTAAGACTTGGGAAAAATCTAAAAACAATGTTTCCTAGTTTATGTTTGTGTTATAAAACTTATTTTTGACTATCTGTATTATATATTAAATAATATTGGTGGAAATAATACTACCTTTGTAAAATTTTATTAAAAATGGAAGAGAAAACATCGTTGGTAGGAATGACAGGTTTGAAAGGAAAATACCTTTTGCTGGTTGCTTCAAATGTGGTGACAGTGGTCACTACGCTAAGGATTGCCCTTGAGAAACAAGGAGAACAATCCACAAAAAAAGATTCAGATTGTAGTCAAAACCAACAGTGAAAAGAAGTGACAAATGAAGGAGATGAAGACTTGAAACTGAAAATGTTAAGGTGATACCAATTAGGTGTTAGTACAATTTGGAAGAGATCAAAACAACGGGTTTTTCTTGATATTAAGAATACTGAAAACTTTGTTTTTGGATAATTTATTATGTTTTCTATCAAATATTTGACGTACTTGATATTTTTAATGATTAGTTTGATTGAAATACTACTTTTGGGTTTATTGTTTTCAAGAAAAAACTTGAATAAGTGTTGATTACAATCATTATGACACTGTTATAAATTCTGCAAACTTAAATTTTTGCAAGTTCATACTATTATGTCTGATTAATTGATGGTTGAATAAGTAATCTACTACTTTTTCTTAAATTCTATTTTATATTTAAAATTTAATCATCGGGGTGATGATGCTTTTAAGAGGGGAGGTATATAATACCCTATTTAATTAAATTAGTTATGCTTTGATTTCCGTGATGATTGGTATATAACTACGGTAAAAACTACATTCTTCTTTATGATCTTGCTAGGGTGATATGTGAATGCATTACCAAGACAATATTATGATTATCTAATGAACTGGTACACTTTTATATCTTGACTATTTTAAATTTATATTTTATGGGATGTTGATTTGATATACTTGTAGAATATGATAAAATTGTATTTATCCTTACCTTTTTTTTTTTGAAAAATTGATGAGATTAGTAACTTCGGCTCTTGGATAATGTGATCCGGGTTCAAGAGAAGAGAAGTAATAACATTGATGAGGTAAGATCTATAATTACTTATATTTCAATTCACACCTTGGTAAGATAAGGGCCTGGTCTAGTTTGCTGTGAGATCTATTGGATTATTAAGCAAAAATGATGCTTCAGAATAATACCCTGGATCAATTTTAAATGATCCAGGCTATTACCCTGAGTCATCATGATGATGACATGGAATGTAGGGATTAAGGAATTTCATAAAGTCCTTAAGGTTATTATATTGATAGGCCTAATTTGATAATAAATCTAGCCTAAGTCTAAGCTCAAATTCATATTTTTTACCATCATAAAAGCTTTATTTATACTCACTAAGCCTTTTCTTATATATGCTCATGTAGGAGGTACCTTTGGTATTTCTAACATGAACTTAAGTTCCTTTTGATTAGAATTATAAGGTCCTATACCAAGATCTAAGGAAAAATAATATTGGGAACCTAGTTATAAAACTAAGATTTACATTTTTATTCTAGAGCACAAAGGCTTATAAGCCTTGACATACTTATGTTGAAAATGACCTAACTAAATATGACCATGTTAGGGTTTAAAGTATTAAAAATCACCTAAGGTTATATTGTTAGGCCAATATCATATTAAACGTGGCTCGAGATTCGAATGAGGGGTGATGACGTGATCCGGCATTACTTTTTCCTCTTTATGTACTCTAGCATACTAATGAGAATATAGTAAATGGTTGCCATCATTAAGGTATTTAGAGACATAGAAAAAGTGAGTAGCCACAATCATGGGCATATGTAAATTGGAAAATGGTTGTTTAAGTTATTTTTGAACTCCACTAAAAATAGAGGTGCAAGTGAATGGTGGGAGAGGACTAATAGTCCTCTTGTGCATTGAATACATAAACCTACCCACAACCTCCATTGGAAAGTGCATCGATGGTTTTGTGGGAAGGAAAAATGAATAGTTGTTTCATTCTTGTTGTTTTTGCTTATCAAGCTCATGGAATTATGCATGTTGATTTTTCTAATTGATTTCGTTGCCTATTTTCAAATCCATGCATGTGTTACTTTTTAACTACATGGAGAAATATATGGGAGCTATTATTATATTTGATCAATAAATACAAAAAATAGAGGAAGGAAAGAGTTGGGGGTTTTGTGGAATCAATTTTGGATTTTCTACGTGGAGTTGTTTTTTCGTTCGAGCTTGCAGAGGAGAACTAGGATGGAAAGAATAAATAAGGATCTCTACTAGGCATGATAGGCTATATTTTTGTTACTATCTTGCTCTATTTAGCTTTTGCATAAATGAATTCCTGCACTAAGTTTTATTATGTACTTGTTATGGGTTTAAGTGGATTGACTCCAAATTTGTTGTGTTACGTGTTTTCCTACAAATTGTAGATTTGGGTATTAATTATTTATAGGAAGTTTTTATGAACTAAACCAGTTGTTTTGTGTATGTATAGAAGGTTGAATATATGTTTTCCTGGATAATGAAGAATTGTGTTAACTAGGATTTCTTATTTAATGAAATATGTTGTTATTGTGCCCCTATTAAATTATATTTAATCATGCATTTAAAATTTTAATAAGCATAATGCCTCGGGAAAATGAGTAAAACCTCCGAAAAGGTATAGGATTTTTCTAATATTTATATCGACTATATTTATTTTCTTCTCTGCTATCATGAGATGTCTTTGAGCATAATCCTAATTTTATTTTATTTTTTCTAGTTATGTCACTCGGCCATCACTTGGGATACCAAATAGTGAAACCCTAGTCTTCGACCTAAGTAATACCGTGATAGTGGAGATAAACCATTTTGAAGGATCGTTGTAGTAGTTAATACCATTTCATTCGGGATTTAGTTGTTCTTACATTATTAAACGATGTCATATTGACTTCGTTCTCCTAAAATATACCATCTATATCTCAAATTATTATGTATCCTAGATGGATTGTGTACATTCTTATGGTTAGAGTAACAATGACTTAGTCTCTTATTACCTTCATGGTTTTAAGGTAATTATTGTAATGTCTCTGTTTTTATTACTTATGTTATTACTTCTTTGCAAATTGATTGCAACATTGACATGCGATTTTGTTCTTGAGTGTGTGTATGCTTGGCTGAACTACTTAAATCATGTTGTTAGAATGACATCAATTTCTTAAGGATATGTCTTATTAATCAATCATATGGCAGAAATTTTACTAATGTTGTGATCTTTACTTAACTAGTTTGAGAAATGAACTTATTGGTTTCATCTTGTGGAAAGTTTGAATCAGTTCTTAGAATTATAGTAATCTAGTAATTTGGAATATTGTTAATGTCTTGGAATAATTGTTGAATTTGTATCGATATCGGATTAGGATAGCACCTTGGATCAATTGCAGTGATCTAAGGTATTCTCCTAAATCGATATGTGATTATGAATTTAATATAGTGACTACATGAGTTCATATTTATTCTAGAATTTCAATTTTAATATTGATCTAGTTACAATGATTCTAATCTCAGTTTGTGTATAAATTCATTACTGTGATAAAGGCTTTTGAATGCTTGGAAGGCCTGGTTCGTATTGAACATGTTTAATAATGTGAGTAATAAAATTGTGTTATTGATTTAGACCTAACCTATACTATGGTGACATCTAAATTTCTATGGACCTAACCTAGACCTAAGACATGGGATCTTTTGATTAAATAAAACAACCTAACCTAAAGGTGTTCTATCTAAGGTTATTATAATTGGAGATTGATATGACTAAGTGGATAAATATTACCTTTCTAGAATTAAACCCTAACTATGATCTAACTAGGGGTTTTCATTTTTAAGGACGGGGTTAAGTGCTAAGGTAATGGCATGGCACCACCTCCCATGTACTTGAAAATTTAAATGTGGAATTTAATGATTTCCACCACCACCTTTTGGTGGGAGACCACCTCCCATGTACTTGAAAATTTAAATGTGGAATTTAATGATCTCCACCACCACCTTTTGGTGGGAGACCTAGTCAACTTGGCATACATGCCAAACTTGGCGCTAATAGTTTAATGAGGGGATTGTTTAACTAGAAGTCATTTAGCCAAATTTAGTTGGAAACAGGTAGTTGGTGGGATTTCTAGTAGTTAAGTTAGACATTAATGGCATTGGTATTACCTTGAAACCACCTTGGGGAAAGACATGTCAGTTTTTGGTGAAAAGAGTTTGGTTGGTTTTTGTCTCTCATTTGTCTACTCAATTTCATTCTCTCTACATGTGGAGTTTTTTTTGTTTGAACTGGTATTTTATCTTTTGATAGACATGCATCTCACTATTTCGTGGAGAAAATAGTGGAAGAAATTAATGTGAAGGTTATAAAAATGAATGAGGAAGAGATGGAGGATTTTTCTATGGAAACTGGTTTGATTTGGTTGTGGAAATTATTGTGGAAATTTGGAAAGGAATCTTGGGAGCTTGAAGAAGAATTTCAGGATCTCTACTAGGCATGATAGGCTCTAACTCTTTGAAATAATTTTCTCTATTTAATTATTTCATGAAAATAACTCTTCTCTTGAAATGGAATCATGTTCTCTCTGGTTCTGGGTTTTGTGTATTCATATTATTATTTGATTATTTGGTTGTATTATGGATTATTTGAAGATGGTCGTGTTTTGTTTTAAAATATTCGTGGTAGCGAATTCTTGACTATGACTTAATGGCTTTGGGCATGGTTATGCTAAGTTTTTTTGGAAATAAGAATGCATGTTCTGATTATGTTTTTATGTAGTGCCTCTTCCATGTTGATATATGTACTTTCTTCTGTAATTGATGTTTGCAAACGTTGATATGTGATTTCTATTCTGAGTTAGTGTACTCTTTGAACTATTGGTCATGTTTGTTAAAAGATATCCATTACCTATAGAAGAATCTGATGTAAATCATACTTTGGAAAAATTGTACTAACATTGAATGATTATAATATACTCACTAAATGTAGTTTTGTAGTACATTATGTGAACCCAGCTGGTATGTAGTAAATGTAGTCCTTATGAACCATGTTGGTAAGTTACCTCCGTTACAAGGTGAAATCTATTCCTTAGACTATTGTAGTATATTCAAGGAATGGCCATACCTTGGATCAATTTCAATGATCCAAGGCATGGATTTGATTGATATGTTGTTATGATCATATTTGTTAGTCTAATTGACTCCATTTGTGTTGCTAAAATATCATCATATCCAAGCTCATAATAATGCGATGTCGTTGGGGAAACCGGTAGCATCTAGTGAATGCATCCTTACTATGTGATCTATTTACTTTGATTCGATAATTTTCTAAAGGTAATGTTCATGTTGATTATTGTTAGGACCTAACTAAACCTATTCTAAGGTGAATGCATTTTTTCAAGGGCATTGACCCCTAAACTAACCTAAGGAAATTCATTGATATCCTAGCCTAAGCTAAGGTTAGTACCACACACTAGGGGTATAAACCTAATTAAGGATACATCAACCTAACCTAAATACTAACTTGGGTTAGAATTTAGTTAGGTTTTGTTAGAGATAAGAGTAGTGACACCATGCTTGAGGAAGTACTTGGAAAATTTAATTTGGCATTTAATGGTATACACTGCCATTTTGGTAGCGACTCGGTCTAATTTGGCATGCTCATTAGTTTTGAATCACTAAAAGGTTTGGCATTGTTATTTTAACTATTAGTTAATACTAAGTTTAAATGAGTAGTTGAAAGGTTTCTTGGTGGCTACTGATGGTCTGTCATGACATTAATGATCTTGATCAAAGAGAAAATACCACCTTGGAAACAACAAGATGGAATGGTGGAAAGGGAAAAGAGTTAGTTTTACCATTCATTTTTATTATTGATATCTATGGCTCTGCATGTTGATTTCCTATTTTTGAACTGGTAGTTTGTCTTTGTTGCATTTGCAATCTTTCCATTGCATGGTGAAAATAGAGGAAGAAATTTATTGTTGAGTCTATAAAGGAAGATGGGAAATAAGATCATGGGTTTTCTATGGATTTGGTTGAATTTTTTGTGGAATCTATTGTGAAAGCTTGAAAGGAAACTCTAGGATCTTGGAAAAGTTTTGCAAGAGCTCTACCAGGCATGATAGGCTCTAACCCATTATGATAATATGTTCTCTCTAATTACTTCATAAAAAGAACTCTTCTCTTCTGTGAAATTGCATTCTGAGTTTTGATTTTTTGTGGTTACAATATTATTTCTACCCATTTATGGTTTCAATCTGTTATATGTTGCATATCTTACTAAGTTGGACTTAATGATTGTTTTTATTATATTGACTTTATGAATATTTGGTTTAAGTCGATGAAAATGACTCTGCTTGCATATCTGGATCTGGGTTTGTGATTTATGTAAGGTTTAGCAAATTCATGTATCTTTAGTTTGAGTTTTACTGTTTGCATGCAAACCTTTGTATTAAGATTGAAGTTCTGGTTACAAGGTCAAAACCCACATGGAAATAACGTCTTGGGTTGTTCATTGTTTACTTGTCAAGTTAGGTAATAACATAATATTGTCTATTGTCCTTTTGGTTGAATTGAAGCAGGTTTTTGACTCGGTCTTATTGACCATTCTCTTTGTAAATTTTGGTTTCATACCTTTTAAGACTTGAAAATTAGTTTAAACCTAGTTCAGGCATTAATAGTTGAATATTTTGAATCTCTCCATAAAGGAGATGGTAACTAGTTTACTGGTATGGATTTTTCCAGTCTCCTTTTATAACTTATGTATCTGTTTTATTGTTTCAATACCACCCTTCTAGGGTTGGTGTGAATCTTGATCAAAGTGGGTAATGCTTTGTTCATGGTATTCTATGATATTTATTTTTCGAGTTGTGTGCTTTTTCCATTTGGGGGCTATATTCAAATTTGGGTTTTCAAATTTGTTCTCTTATGATGCCATTTAGTATCTTGATAACTTTTACTTGGTTTTATCTCGTATTTGATTTTTATCAAGGCACTTTTTATTGATTTGTGATTTATTATTGTCTCGATTTTGTAAATTATTAAGAATGAAACCTAGTTTCAGTTCTTTAGAGTTATTCCTTATTGTGCATGAAACCTTTCTTGTATCGAACTTAATTTGATATATTTCTTGGTATTTGTTTTTTGAATGGCTAACCTAGGATTGGACTTGGAAACTTTGTTTGGATTTCTTTTAAACTGGTTATGTGGAATTTTTACGAATGAGCTAAGGGGTTCTTAACCCTTGAGAGTATGAAATTGAGTTCTTGTATTGTTGGGTTTGTGTTGTAATATGTTTTACATTAACTATAATTACCTTATTTTGACCCCCTATAGGAGATGGTTTTTATAAGTTGATAGATAATAGCAATTGTAAATGATATCCCTTTTGGTACATGGACCATTTGAGTTTTTCATGGTTGAATTGGTCAATAAATTATTGTATAATAATCTAGATGAAGTTCACTGTTATGATATGCATATCAGTCTTCCTTAGGATTTAATTTGTTTTCAACTTGATTATCATATGGTTGGAAGTGGCTTTTATCCTTTCAATTTGACACCCCTTGTGTTGCATTTGGTTCATATGGAACCACTCACGATTGGATAATAGTATAACTATAATAGTCTTTGTGAAGGGGACTTAGTTAACAAACCTGGAAAGGAAAACAACTAGACTATTTAATCAAGTTTCATTTAATTATGATTGGATATTTGGATATTTATTAGTCTTGTTGTAATTTTTGGAAGTAAATTACCTTGATGACTGAAATTTTATTGATATAGATAATTGGTTCCTAAATGTGACTTAAATTGACTTACTTTCTTTATTGGACATTGTGGCATTTTGGCATGCTTAAAAATAGTTGTTTGTATTTTGGTACTTAGAACAATTTCATTAAATAACAATGTTCCTTTCATGAAATTGTTAGATATAAGCATACTATTCTAATGTTTTAGTAATTATCATGCTCAGTTCTCGTGAATTGACTCATTCTAATAATTTTACAGATGGATTTCATGAAAAGTGAAAGAATAAATACGTATAGGAAGTTGAATTTATTTTATTGATAAAGTTCATTTAATTCAGATACTTGAATGTATTAAAAGTTTTTGAAATGATTTTGTTGAATAACCATGAAGGCCTAGTTCCATAGTACTCTGTAATTGTTGAAAAATGATGTCATTATTGACTGAAATATTTATGAAATATTTATTGTGGATGGAATAAGGGAATTATGCATTTGTTTTGAGTGACTTATTGTATGATTGGAATTTGAAAGATAGATTATCTTTTCGATATGATCAATGTTGATTTGGTTATTTAATCCTAAGTCAAAAGTATACATGACTTATTAGATACCTTTGGTTTATGTGTTGATTGGATAGGAAACTATATATATCTAAGTCCATTATTCTAAAAATATAATGGTAAACTAATTTGAGTTATAATTCGATATAGTAAACCTTACTAGGTTGTGACTATAATGTAATATAGGTATTATGGATTATATTGTATTCCTTATCTGAATCAAAATTAATAATGTTGTTTGAACTTATAGATGAAATAATAAGTCCCAAAGTGGAAGGAAAGGGGAAATTTATTGTCATGTTAATAGGAACATAGTATATGATCCTTAGCCTATGTTTATAACTATATCTATAAATACAAACAGTCATGCGGTCTCTGCGATTCACGCGCGGAAAGTCTGCGCAATATGACAAACTTACTGAGGAAAAGCAGATCTCAGACTGCAATCGGACGGCTAGCAGAGAAAATGAGGAAATACTGAGATCCACACCTTTGGCTTGGAATAAGCTTTTTCAAAGCCCTAACCTCAAGGTGGGTCCGAAAAGCACTGAACAGTTTACATGGGAAATGGACAAAGAGGGTGCCACCTGTCTTAGGGTCCCAGATGGTTTTGTTGATAGAGCTTTAAACAAAACAAACCTCTCCCTTGTTGGTAAGTTTCTTGGCTCTAGACCTAATATTGATTTCATTAGAAAATGGGCTATGAGAAAATGGAAACCCAAGGGAGCCCTAAGCATTACCATTATGCCAAAAGGTTTTTTCTTGGCTAAATTTAACCAACAAGAGGATTTAGATTCGGTGTTACTTGGAGGCCCCTGGTGGCTGGGAAATATGGGTCTTTTTTTGAAAAAATGGTATCCGGGTTTTGATCCAAATACAGAAAATATAAACACCATTCCAATCTGGTGTAGGCTGCCAGGACTGCCATTGCATCTATGGGATGATGAAATACTGTTAAATATTGCAAAATCCCTAGGCACACCTATTGGATTAGATGGACCCACAAGAAACAGATCCAGGCTTGCTTTTGCTCGGTTCTGCATTGTCTCAGCTATTGATCAGGAGTTTCCAGAGCACATAATATTGAAAACTAGATTTGGATCCTGGACTCAAAGAATTGAAGTTGAGACCTTAAGATGTAAGCGGTGCCAAAGCATTGGTCACTCTGATGAAAACTGCAACAAGAAGAAGACCCCTCTTTTGGTTTCTGATCAGCCTGGGATTGACTCAGATCTAAACATAGTTAACGAGGATCAAGCAAGGAAAGGAAAAGCGAAGATAAAGGTCCCGGCCCGAGAGGAATGTGTAATTAAATTAAATAGCAGGGGGAAAAAAAAGAAAAAAGGGGGTTTTAGAACTCATATTAAGAAACATCTTGTCTGGCGTCCCAAAGATGCTACAATAGCTTTGCCTGAAACCCCCAACAAAGAAGTAGTGGACAAAACTGTGAAGGCATCTCCGGGCAAACCTTTTGAAACTTCTGTGAAGGATGACCTTGTTAAGGTTTCCTTGGAAGTGAACGAACAAGAAGGTTTAATCCCTTCTGGTTCAGAAGAGAAAGAAATCCTGTCATTCATTAGAGAGGAAGCTTGTAACAAGGAGAATATGGATGTGAGTGAACCCCTGGAGATCCTCTCTACTGGAGAGACAGGAATTGCGGATCCGCTGCCATACCTCAGCATTTCAACAGCTGATCACGGAGGCTGACTGCGGCATCAAAAGCGCCTTACGATCATACTCCTGACAGTATCCATAAGGAACAAAAGGAAGGGGGGATCACGCCTACCATGGAAAAGAAGACCTATTTAATCCCTTCTGGTTCAGAAGAGAAAGAAATCCTGCCATTCGTTAGAGAGGAAGCTTGTATCAAGGAGGATATGAGGGTGTTTGAGCCCCTGGAGTCTCTCCCTACTGGAGAGAAAGGAAATGCGGATCCGCTGCCATACCTCAGCATTTCAACAGTGACTGAGCAGGTCTGTTGCAATCACACTCCTGTCAGTATTCATAAGGAACAAGAGGAAGGGGAGATTACGCCTACCAAGGAAAAGGAAGATCCAGACTCTGGGTTCACTTTGGTCATCTCAAAAAAGAAAAAAAAAAGAATGGAAGGTTTTGAAAGGATCCCAGAATCACTTTATAGTGAAAAGAAAAAGGAAATTGACAATTGGGACACCTCTACCTCCAGAAAAACCAGATCTTCAGTTAGACGAATAGCTGATTTTGGAGGAAGCTCGAAAAGAGGAAGACCCTCTAAAAAGACTCTCGAGCTAAGAAAGCGAGAGAGGATATTGCAGATGGTGTTGGTGCAAGCTGAACCAAGCAAGCAATTCCAATTACCAACCATTCCATATGAAGATCATATCTTGGAATATTAGAGGCCTTAACGGTTACTCTAAGCAAAGAAACATCAAGGAGTTACGGGACTCCAGTAACCCCAGCATTTTGATTCTTCAAGAAACTAAGATGAAAGCAATAACCATGGATAATATTAAAAAAAAAAATTTGGGACAGCTGACTCGAAAATGGCGGTGTTTGTTGATTCTCAGGGTGCTTCCGGAGGGCTGGCTACTCTTTGGGATAAAAGGCACTGTACTGGTATGATTCTTAGTGATAATATTAATCATCTTGCAATTAAATTTGTCACTATTGAAAAAAAGTGTGAATGGATCTTGTCTAATATTTATGCCCCTAACTCTGCTAGTGGTAGAAGAAAACTATGGGCTGATCTTAAAATCTTTAGAAACCAGCACAGTTCTGCTAACTGGCTTATCATGGGAGACTTCAACTCCCCTCTAAACCCAGGCGAAAAGTTTGGGGGAACCCCCACCTTCTCTAATGGAATGGAGGATTTTGCTGATTTTATCACTGAACAAAACCTCATTGATGTGGATCTGCATGGTAATAAGTATACTTGGAATAATAGAAGGTTGGGAAAGGAGCTCATTCAGGTGAGACTGGACAGGGCACTAATCTCAGCAAACTGGATTCTTAGCCAAGACTTTTACCTCTCTTCCCCTGCCCGAATTGGATCGGATCATAATCCGATTGCTTTAAGCTTTCTAAATTGGACCAAACCTGCAAGAAGCTCATTCAAATTTGAAAAAATGTGGATGGAGCACGTTGATATCTATGATAGAATAAAGGAATGGTGGGATTGGAATGGGGAAGGCCTTTGCCAAGATCTGATTGGTCCAAAACTCAAAAATGTCAAAAAACAAGTCAAACTTTGGAACAAAAATGTTTTTGGAAACATCTTCGGAAAAAAGAAAGAGTTAAAACAGAAGCTTCAGGATCTTGAGTTAAAGATGGATACTATGGGGAGATCAGTTGAAGATGAAGTAAATGAAAAGAAAATTCTTTCTGAGTTGCACACGATCTGCAGTAGAGAAGAGTCCTTTTGGCGCCTTAAATCTAGGGCTATCTGGCTTAAAGAGGGGGACAGGAACACAAAGTTCTTTCACATGACCACTCTAAAGCACAGAGCCAGTAATAGGATCTTAGAGGTTTCTAAAAGCAACGGAAGTATCACTAAAGATCCAAACAGCATTAAGAAACAAGCACTTGAATTCTACAAAAATCTTCTTAGAGAGAGTAATGTCAGCAATCCGGAAGCTATTTCCTTCATGCTAGAAGCCATCCCTCAGAATGATATTGAGGACCAGAAATTCAGAGATATCACTAAAGCGGTCACGCTTGATGAGCTAAAAAAGGCTGTTTTTTTCTCTTGAGGGGATAAGGCTCTGGACCGGATGGATTCTCCATTAATTTTTTGAGAAATTGCAGGAAATATGCTCGGAGGATCTACTCAAAGCGGTTAATGAATTTTATAGATCGGAAATCTTCTAAAAGAACTCAATAACACACACATTGTCTTTGGCACCTAAGAAAATGGATGCAAAAGATTTCAAGGATTTCAGACCTATCAGTCTTGTTAATGCTATTTTTCGAATCTTTACCAAAATTATTGCTTCTAGGCTGCAGCTCATAATGAAGGATCTCATCTCAAGGCAGCAGAGTGGCTTCATTAAAGGCAGGATAATACAAGACGGTGTGATTATGGTGCATGAAACTATGCATTCTATGGAAAATAACAAAAAGGCAAACATGATCCTTAAGCTTGATATGAATAAAGCTTTTGACAAAGTTTCTTGGGTCTTCCTTGACAGGATTTTATCTAAATTTGGGTTCACAGAAAAGTTTAGAAAAATTATTAAGTCTTGTATATCTACTGACCGGGTTCTCTGTGGTTGTTAATGGAGAGCTGTGGGATTCTTCACCAAAGTGAGAGGTCTTAGGCGGGGAGACCCCATCTCCCCCTACTCTTCATCCTTCAGTTTGTGACCTTAGTAGAACAATTAGCAGAGCGGTGGAAGTCGGCCTTTTAAATGGTTCTAAACACACTTCTCTCGGCCAAGCCAGTGTCTCTCATCAACGGTTTAGACGACACCATCCTTCTTCTTGGCCTCGGTTGTAGAAGCTAAAGCTATCAAGGCTCTTCTGCAGCTATATGAATCTGCTTCCAGGCAAGAGATCAATTACGACAAAAGCATCCTTTTTTTCTTTAACACCCCTGGGGAAAGACGGCTCAAGATTGCTAAAATTTGCAGGTCAGCAAAATTGGTACTCTTCCAGACAACATACTTAGGCCTCCCTCTTGCACGAAGAAAGTCTCTCACACGGTGTGGGATGATTTATTGTGAGATTTGAGAAAAAAATGGCGGTTGGAAAGGGACCACTCTCTCTAGTCTTTGGTAAGTGCCTTCTCATTAAAAGCACACTCCAAAGTTTGCCCATATATATCATGTCACTATTCAAAATTCCTTCCTCCTTCAGAGAGAAAGTGGAAAGGATTCAGAAAAAAATTTTATGGCAAGGCATGGAAGAAAAGTTGATTTCACCTTGTGGCACAGGATAAAGTCTGCACCCCAAAATCTAGGGGAGGGTGGGAATAAAAATATTGAGAAAATGAATGAGGCACTCATTGCTAAGATGATTTGGAGATTGCTTTCTAAGAAACAACCTGGATTGATGTTATTAAAACAAAATACTTGAATCAACAAGTTGTTTACTCCTATCTGCGCATGATGAGCAACTCCCCAATGGTTCCATTTTTGGAATAATGCGGTTAAAGTAGAAACTTCATTAAGAAGGGAAGCAAATGGAAAGTTGGGGATGGCAGCGACATAAACTTACGGGAGGATAAGCTGGTCAATGATAATCTCTTGGAGAGATTTGGGATTGCTAAGGACAGACCTTATAAGAAAGTATGGAACTAAAGTCAAGGACTACATTGATGGAAATGGCACCAACAAGAATTGGAAAAGACTTACTATGGAGTGTATTGAGCTGAAACAAATTATCTCCTCCCTCCAAGACCTTTTAGATCTCTTCCCTTTGTGTCAGTTGGATTCCAAGGATGAGCTGATCTGGAGCAATTCACACGATGGTAAATACTCAGTCAAATCTGGTTATACCAGTCTTTTCCTGATAACTAATCGATTTTAAGCTGGAACTTGATCTGGATGCACGAGTTAACCCCAAAATAAATTTTTTTCTTTGGTTGGCCATCAGAGGCAAAATTCTCACCACTGACAATTTGATGAAAAGAGGATTTATCATTCCCAATTGGTGCCACCTTTGTAGGAATAACTATGAAGACATTAGCCATCTGTTCATACATTGTGATTATGCCTTTAGAGCTTGGAACTTTGTCCTTTCCAAATTTGAAGCTCTGGGTGATCTTTGGAGGATCTTATTCAGCTATGGAATCAATGGAACCCACCATTCAGACATTGTGCTATCAAAAGAATCTGGAAATTAGCCATCCCGCATTTAATTTGGAGGATCTGGAAGGATAGAAATAATATCGTTTTTAGAAATAAGAAGCAGAATTTTAAATTCACTCTTGGAAAGATCTCCCAAGGCATCAAAGAGGACATGGCAGATTTAAACCTCCCAAGAACAATTGTTACCACGGAAAATGAAAAGCACATCTTATCAAATTGGCGAGATCGGATATTGGAGCAACCCCGGGAATAGTGTGGATAGATCTTTGGTTAAATGGCATCCCCCGAATCCAATTGGTTCAAGCTGAACTTTGATGGAGCCTCTAAGGGGAACCCTGGAACAGCAGCTGGAGGAGGAGCAATACGGGACCATAAAGGTAATTTGATCTTTGCATATCTTTGGAAAAATGGGAATCCAAACCAAACATTTTGCAGAAGCTTTATCTGCTCTCTGGGGATTGAGAGTCGCACGGGCCCAAAATATCCAGAACCTCATTGTTGAAGGGGACTCCCTTAATATTATTAAACTGCTTAATCAGTCCTCTTCTCCTAGCTGGAATATCAAAGATTTTATCTCTGAATCCATAAGCATCAGTCATACCTTCAACAGCATCAGAATCATACATTCTTACAGGGAGGGAAACAAGCTGGCCGATGCATTGGCCAATTATGGCATTAATATAAATTTCACTATTTGGGATAATGATAGTATCCCTAATCAGCTTCTGTGACATACATGCGGACCTTCACACGCAAACAATCTCTAGAGATATGCCTTAATCTTTGGAGGAAATCCATAAATTCTTCCACATGTGCTGTTTTAATTTATTTGGCGTGGCAAATGATATCTACTTCAAATGATAGCAAGATTTTGTTTAGGAACTTCAAGTGGAGTTGTCTAAATTT
This sequence comes from Taxus wallichiana var. yunnanensis, assembly GCA_018340775.1. Lineage (NCBI taxonomy): Eukaryota > Viridiplantae > Streptophyta > Pinopsida > Cupressales > Taxaceae > Taxus > Taxus wallichiana. The sequence continues at coordinate 362,563,519 of CM031236.1, read as the reverse complement.
AAAAGCAGCACGCGGGAGAGTACAATAGCTATTGATATTCGGATGCCAAGCTCCATGAAAACCGAAGATAACTCAAGGTGAAAAGTGCGGGGAAAGGGTTTTCACGCGCGACTCCACGCTTGGCTCGGATCGGCAATCATACGGCCGTTCGTGGGAGGACCAACGGCTCTGATTCCCATTTTTATGCGACCCCACATGTTGAAAGCGAACCACTCTCAACGCCCAAAGGTATTCTGAAAATTGTTGTAACCAGCACATCATTGTGAAGATGGGAGGGCCTCCCTGCCAGATTGAGCCGTGCGCGGACCCTGACTGGAAAGAAAACACTGAGCTCTGGAACATTCTTAGCATCGGCGGATTCACCAACTTTGTGGAAAGAGTGCAAGGACATGATCAAAGCATCTCTGTTCACTTTGCCAAGGAGTGGAATGAGAGGACGGTCGACTATGGAGGGCAGAAAATTCTTATTAATGAGGAACTCATAGCCGAAGCGACTGGCCTCAGCTTGGAAGGATACCGCTTCTTCAACAAGAGGGTTATCAAAGAGGTTGAAGAGAGAAGATTTGTGGAGGAGGAGGAGAAGCTTATATTCAACACCGCGGGTCTGCTTGTTAACTCAATTCCATCCCGTATGATGAAGTCACCCGCATGATGATTCGCTTCATATCCTTGGAAGGCAGGTTTGTTATTGTCCCTGCCAAGCACCTTGTCTTTTTGAATCACTTTCGTAGGAGTAGGTTGGTTTGCTTCCCTCACTATCTGTTAAACTCTCTTGAGCGCTCCATTTTGGAGTTCCAGAAGCATACCCGGGCGGTTCCCTTACACCAAGGGCTTATTTTGCTTATTCACAAGCACTGCCTTATTAAATTCCCCGGTCTCCCTTCCTCTCCCGGCCCGGCTTTGTTGGGTTCGCTGCTGCCAGTCCTGTCTCCCCTGCTGCCCCTGCTGCTGCCCCCACCTTCGGTGCTGCTACCCCCATGCCGGCTGCTCATGCTTCTCCTTCTTTTCCTCCTGTTGCTGCCCCTGCCACCCACCCTGTCTCTACCTCTAAACGTGTCACCAGGGCTTCTAGGAGACTCAACCTTGAGTCTACTGCTGAGGGGGTTGAACCTTTGGAGGACATTGCTCGTGATCTGCTGAACATTAGTAGTGCCAGTCCCCAGGCGGCACCAACGGATAACCCTTCTAGGAGATTGGAGGCCTTAGAGGCTGAGCTTAAATTGCTGAAGGATGAGGTCAAAAACCTTGCTAAGCAAAAAGGCAAAAAAAGCATTGAGGGGGAAGGGAGCATTGGCAATAGCCAGATTGATGACATATACAAAAAACTGACCTCCTTAGACTCCCGCCTAGGGAAGATGAAGACTAGGCATGAGTATAATATTGCAGCCTTCAGGGCCATCGAGGAGTTCATCGAAGGTCATGCAAGAAGTGTTTCACATCTTAGCGGTGTCCGGCTACACTTTGGGGCAATGAGAAAGAGAGCAAAAGAACCGAGAGAGGAGCTCGATAAGGCGGATCTTTGCTCATATGACCACGTTGGGCATGTATCATGCTTGGAAAAGAGTAAAGATGAGTATTGATCAAGCGGCCAAGAAGTAGTCCCACTACTTTTGCTGGTCCTTATTATTTTTATTTTATTGCTTCTTGTTTTGTAGGCTGCTTTGCTTTTTTGCCGTTGTTTTTCTTTGTTAAGTCTCGTTTGTGTATTTGTTTAAGGCTTCGTTGTTCTTTCTTTGTAACTTTTGTGATTTGCTCTGACTTCTCTGCTCCTCTCTCTTATTCCGGCTTTTAGGCCTTCTTTTTGTACACAAGGGTATAGTCCCTTTCAAAAAAACTATTTACCAATATTAAAAAAACTATATCTATAAAGTGATTGGATAGAATATTTTATTTAAATGTGAACCAATGTATGGTAAATTGGAAAGATAACAATGTTATGTTAAAATGGGGTTAAATGATAAAGAAATCATTAAATCTAACTTAACAGTTTTACAATATGATTTGTACTTATTAGATGGACTTAAGTAAAGGAGACTTAAATGATGTCCTTACTTATTTAAATCAGATTGAATATTAAGGTTTATGGGACTAATGGAAAATGAATAATAAATTCATTGAGTTAAACACAGATTTGATCTGCTTACCTTCAACTAATGAGAATGTTTATTATGATCCTTACTTTAAGGAATATTGGTATTAAACTTAGTTGATCCATAGGTACGACACCTAATAAATAAACATAAACTTAAGTGTAATTAGTAAGTGAGAATTAAATAGTTAATGAGCTCATTAAGTATGTCAGTTCCATTAGCGGAACTAAGTGGACTGTTGTAGTATAGTTACTACTACACAACATCCATGTAATGACACAGGTCATTAGGTAGATATTTTGAAACAAACACTATGCCTTAATATCCCACTCATCTCCTCTAACTCAACTATCATAAAGTAGAATTTCAGTTCTCTTTAATATTCTAAACTTTGATAGAAATATAGACAAGTGTTTTCATGAACTTATGTTGACCTAGGGTGAATAAACACACACCTAAAACAACGTAAGTTGATTCCATTATGTCTACCTATCCTTAGTCACCATAAGTAGACTGATGCTCTAGCTTATGAAAGTTGTTCCTATTTATTGTGAAACATAAACTCGGGAATTGGTTGTGAAGTCAAGGAAGTCTAATGTAGATAACAATTTTGAGTGGGGTGAAAGACATATACCTATTGATGAGTACATCGTCTAGGAATGAAAACATGGTAATAATGTTTAAAAATTTGTCCAAAGTATCGTAAAATGATGGTTGTGTTGTTGTATGCCCACTGGTCTATGGTTGCATGATATCATATGAGTATCAATAACAGATATTTAGATAGGATTCTTAGATAGTAACACTTGATTGACTGTAAAGGGTAAAATAACCAAAAATATACACAAGAATACATTAAACATGAGAGATTGGTTTAATATTGAGTCATGAAATGAGAGATCGGTATTACACCGAGTCATTATAACTGCATATGGTTTACTATTATGTGATGGATTAGCAAGGAATGTTTGTTCTAAATTATGTGAATTTAGAATAGTGAACATTATGTTTAAAAAAAAATTCCCCTATTTTCTAAAGTCATAAATGAGGATGTTACATTTTATGCTTTTTAAGGAAGGAAAATTTATTTTGTTGATAACCATTCTGTAGGTAATACAATTTTGTCTTGAACTAACTTATACATGGAAATGGGTGTTTGCGGGCTTATGTTTGTATAGAATTTCTATTTTTGGGTATTCGATATACCGGATTAAATGGGGAGACATAAATTTGTAAATAGTTTATCCATGTTTGACAATGAATGACTTGTCAATTTTTATATACCAATGTATATTTAGTCAATTTGATTTAAGTTTTATGAAACTCCTTTGTTGGAGACAATAGTTTTTTTGGGTATTCGAGTATTTAATCCTTTTGGATTGATGCTTTCAAATCTTAATTAGGTTTGAATTTAGGTTTTACTAGGTCAGTTTGAGGATCCTGGGAATTTAAAAGTTAAATATGAAGTCTTTTTCACTTCATCTCTACATGGACACCTCTGTTTCTGTAAAAAACAAAGCCTTATTTGACATCTCAAAAGGGGTATTTGAGGTCTCATAGACATCTCTGTTATTTTTTATTTCCTCCATTGTCCTTCTCACTTTGTGGAAAGATTCATTTTGATTGAACTTTCTTCACCCCGGTGAACTATTGAAAAGAACTAGGAATTATCTAAGTAATTAAAACTCTTAGTAAGCCTTAGGATCACTCTGTTTGAATGATTTGTATTGAATTATCTTAATCCTTTAGATTTTACCAAATCATTTATGGATCAAAATTATTTTTAAATGATTACATGGTATTGGAGATAAGAAGTCGAGATGGCTCGAATTCACAATCCCAGATGGTAGATTAACATCTTGACCCTATAAGTAATGTTCAGATTTGGAATGATTTGTAATTAGAATGATATTCAATTATTCTTGTTATCTGTTATAAACTAGTTTAAGCTTGTATCAAGCTCAGTCATATATATGTTATTGATAATTGTTTACTGTTATATAATCATTTTTCAGTGAGATGTTTGGTAAAGCTTTAGAAAGCAACATCGAGTTTTTATGAAGTAAACATACATGATTACTTACATTAATTCTTTGACTACAAACATATAGTGCTAATTCCCTTAGACTTTCTTCATTATTACAAAGAACAATGGCCTTTTAGCTCAGCCTAAATGATGACAATTATGTTCTAACAAGGTTTTTGTAGATAACATAGTTGAGTCTCTTTACCATTAAGGTCTACAACTACTTAGTTAATATCTCAGTTGTAATGATTATGTTGAAGTATAATTTCATACCTTAATAGATCAAGTTCGGTTTGAACCGACCCTTAATTGGAAGTTAATGTTATATTATGATTTCTTAAGTAAAATGAACTCATTTTGTAGTGTAAATGATTGAAATTTACTTGACTTCTATAATGAGTTGAAATATATAAATTATATAAGGATGGCTTGTTACCTTGTATATTCACTTCCGTAATAAGTATAAAAAAATTTTAACTAAGCTAAGTTGTATAAACTATATTCAAAGATATAATATTATAGTCATATAAGTATGGGCTTATATGACTACAATCTTATTAATCTTGTAGTTATACTTATATGATTGATTAGGATCAATTTCATTTATTTGAGTTACTCTTATGTGACTTAAATTAATATCTGATATGAATTACTTAAATGAATTGCATGTGTTAACTTGTCTTCCTTAGATGGTTTCATTTTGATGTTCTTGTGGCATGATCAAAAGAGTTGTGTACTTTATTTTTAACCTTAGAATAATTTCATTTAAAAGAAGTGTTCCTTTTATGAAATTATTAAGTTAGACCATGTTGTTTTTAATATATAGTACTTATCATGCTCAGTTCATATGAAGCGGCAGATGCTAACAATCCTACAAATGGACTTTGTGAAAGATGAAAGAAGGAAGAAGTATAAAACTAGGCATTATATTCTTTTGATTGAAGAAAGTTGAACAAAATAACTGATTATTGTATTCATAATTGAATTACTTCTTTATAGAAAGAGAAAGGTCATTGGATACTTATTGTAACTATTTTGAAAGGAAAGATTATGATCAATTTTATGAACATGATTTGATACCTATTTCTAGAAAGTAATAAAGTTATTAAACTTGTTATATCATATTGATTGGAAAAAATTATTTTGGAAATGATGAAATTAGTTGTTCTACATTCCTTTGAGAAAGGAGTTTTTGCATGAAAGATACTTGTTATAAAAAACATAGTTATAAGACAACTAAAGTGCTATTTGACTTATATGATTTGATACTATTATTAAGGAATAATGTATGTTTGGGTTGCATGTAGTAGAGGACTTAAGTATTGGTTAAAAGAATGTTGTATACTTGAAGGGAAGAGTAAACTAATACTAGATGACTATCTATGTATCTTACGAATTATGTCATGTGACTATTTGGATTAAGTGCATCTAGCAAGAATGAATAAGTTATTAACAAATGTTTATTTATGTAACTTATGAATTATATCTAAGTTCATAGATGCTATGTAAGTGTATGGATGCCTTGATGATAAGTTAAGTGTTTTTATTTGAAATTAATATACCTATTCGTATTAGGTATGGAAATTAAATCCATCCCTTGTTCATGTTGAATATGTATGATCATATGAGATTTTTTCCCTATAATAAATATTATTGAAATGCATGCATGACACTTAACAACCTAAGGAAAAATACATGCTTTTGAGACTAAGCTAAGTGCATATTTAAATATGCAATACCTTCAATTAAGTGATTAACAACGTTACATCCCTTACTTAAGGAAATGTTGTTCGATCCCAAGTTGTTCCTTAAGAACAAAACCTAATGATGAGAATAATAAGGGTGAATTAGCAAGTTATGAATTAAATGAATTAATGAAATTGTTAAGTTATGATGTTTCACTTAATGGAACTTGATGGACTGTCACAACATAGTTACTACTACACAATATCCATTCAATGATGGCGTTATTCATTATTTGGTTACTTGCAAAGTAGCCACTATGGCTAATGATTATCCACCTAGCTCCCTTAAGCATTGCTATCATAAAATTTGGATCCAGGTCTCTGTTATACAATAATTAGTAATAGCAGTATGGCCTAGTGCCAATGTCATTTTATGATGACTACTAGTGATGAAGTGCATCCGAAGAAAAAAAATTTGATTTGGATGTGCTTGATTTTCCTTAGTCTTCATAAGAAGAATATCAGCCCTAGTCTATGTGTGATAGTTATAATTAGTATATAACAAAGACATAGATGTGATTAATGTAAGTCAAGGAAGCCTAATCTAGATAACAATTTTTGAGTTTGGTGAAAGACATATTCTTGTTTATGAGTATGTTGTCTTGGAATAAAGACATGGCATACATGTCTTGAAACTTTGGCCAAAGTATCGCAAGCTACTGGTTATATTGTCTTGATTTCACCTCGACTAAAGATGTGTAATGCCCTATGGTTATCTGCAATAGATACCCATATATGATCTTTATTTTTTACACTTGATTGACCCTTAATGGAATAAGGGAACCACAAGTATACTTGGTATACACATGAGAGATCATTTTAATACCGAGTCATGAAATGAGAGATCGGTTTAGTACAAGTCATTACAGCTACATATGGTTTACTGTTATGAGATGGATTAGCTAAATGAATGTTTTTTCTAAATTATGTGAATTTGGAACAATGAACATTAAGATTTATGTTGGATTTAAATATATGGGTATTTAGATTGAGAAACATAAAGTAAAAATAAAAAAATCCCTTATTACTAAAAACTTAAAATGAGGATGTTGCAATTATATTATCTATTTGTAAACTATAGTACCCCATCTCTAACTATCATAGTCAAACAAAGAATGCCGTAAGGCTGATCTGAGCACACTATTTTTGTCCCTTATGAATATGGTTTAATATGTTGACCCATCATGTTCTCTTTAGTGAATAATTTAATCGGTCTTATCAAGTTGGTAAGCTCAATGATGACAATAAATGTAAACCGATATCATCATGATGGTTAGTTATTTGGAAAGTTGGTATATTCTTTGGTATACTTGTAGATATCTAAACAATATAGATCCTAGTTGAGAACCATTTTATTATTTGATACAAAATGAGAATCGATAGCTATTCGAGAAAACTTGTATTGCTTGAGTAGCTAAAGAAATAATTAATACTAATTGATGCCATGTAATACAAGATATGTTGAACATTTCTTAGATAGTATTACTTATATTAGTAACTATATAAAGGGATATAATGATAGTTTCTTGGAACATATATATTTATTAATAGTCATAAGTAATATAATGAAATTGGTTTGATAGAGTCTTGTGTATGATTAGTGATATCTTTAATGTATTAACAACTTATGTTATAAAGATATAAATCTAATAACCTTATATACTTACTCAAAACAGTAATAGTGATTGATTGAATGTCTTAATTGGCTATGAAAATTGTAAATGTGTTAGTGAATAGAAATATCTCGCATTCATTATGGCAGACAACATTGTACATTTAAATGATTTTTAAAAAGTGGAAACTAGGGAATGTATTCAGTTGGAACAATTATGTGATATTAACTTGCTGCAACATTTATTTTATGAAAATACTATATAGTGCAAGTTATTACAGGAGACAAATTTTATCATGCCAGTTCATATGAATTGACAATTGTTAATAATTTTTCATATGGACTTTGTGAAAGGTGAAAGAAGGATGAAGTTTAAAAGTTTGCATTTGTTCTATTGATTGAAGAAAGCTAAATTTATATCACTTATTATATTTATCATCACTCTTATGTTGTTAAAAATAAAAAGGCTAGTAGCCTATTTAATTGTATCAATTATGAAAAGGCATAATGTAGGAAATAATTGTATCCATGTATGAAATTCTATAATTCTATAATTTATTTTAGGTAAATTCTATAATTGAAATAAATTCTATAATTGTATGAAATAATTTGTTTTAGGGATATTGTATGAAATAATTTACCTATAAATGTAACTATCGTAAATCTTTGGATTCACGTACATAAAGGGTGTGAATTATAAATAGTGGTATGGTTAAGTATTGATTCAATGTTGATATGGGATTTAAATCAGTATGTAGATTTAGAACTACAATCACCAAATATATTGAACATGTTTAAGAGACTCTAAACATGTAGATGTTATTAATAACTTAAGACTGGAAGGGAATATATATAACAAAATCAAGTGATGGAAAAGTTCCTAAAGACTAGTGTGTCGTTGTAGAATTGAGCATGGCATACATGTTTCGGGCCGAGCATGGCATACATGTTTCTAAAACTTTGCGCTAAGTAGTGTAAGGTGCTGATTACACTTTGTCCTAAAGTCACCAAGGATCTAAGATGTCGGATGCTTGGATCAGATTCAATGTCCAAGTTCTAGGTATATACTTCTAAAATTATAATTGATTGTCAATACTTGAAAAAGGAAAACCAAATGATACACATGATGTACTAGCTCGTAAAGAGTGTTTTGGAGGATCAAGAAGGATCTGTAGACTCTCATGCAATTGCACATGGTTTTATGATTGTTATCGGATGGATTCAATTTCAGATTTATACTGGTATTTAAATACTAGGTATTTAAATCAGTGAAGCATGAAGTTAAAGTGAAATAAATTTTTTACCTATTATTGAGTGACAAAAGTGGATGTTACAATGTTAAGAAGGTAAACAAGTAGTTATGGATTTGAAACCCTAGCTTGAAAGTGGTATGCATGAAACTATTCCTAAGTGGAAATTTGTGTTTCCTAGTACATGGATGATTATTGTAAAATTTATATTACTCCTTCATATTTACATAAAGGTTTGGTATAGGTCTTGGTGATGAGTAGGCCCCACTAAAAGCAGGCCAATTTCTGAAGAATAATATTTTGGGACAAGGTTTTTCAAAGGAGTTTCATGATATATAGATATTATGGAATGTAAATGAGGTTGTATTTATTTACAAAGAGGTTTGGGTACATTTTCATGTAGTTACATGGTGAAATGATCTCCATTCAGGTTGATTGCTCAAAGGGCAATTTTGAGGTCATACAAAGTTGTGTTGAGTAAAGTGATCATATCTAGAGCTAGATGTAGATTTTGAATATGATTCAAGTTTTGTTGGAAATAAGATTCATAAATATTTCCATGTATCTATTTTTTTCTCACGATGATGAGATTTGATGTGTTTTCTAGGTCGATATTTGGAAAAGAATCTTTTTATCAATGGAGGACATGACATGATTTCTTTGGATGTTTTGAGTTAGATGAAGCATGAGATGGATTAGGTGATGATTTATATCACCTGGAATGTAAATATGGATTCATTAATAATAAAAATAATCAAGTTATAGGTCTTTAATGTTCTTATAAAGGTTTTTATCAGCTGATATTTGAAAACAAATTTTTGGGCAGGTTAATTTGGTGAAGACAAAAGTTATTGTGGTTTGAGAATGTGATTGTTTCAAGGATTATAACTTGCTTATAAGTGTTATACAAGTTATTTAATTTACATAAGTGGTCACATGGCATGGTTTATTTTATTTTAATTGATTTGTTGGCATAGTTAAGTTTATAGGGTCCTAAAGGGTGTAGGAAACAACAGTTTTGAGATGAACAAAGAGTATTGGGCCCATTAAATGAAATAATTTGGTTTTTGTTGAGCTAAATTGTGACCATGGATGAATTTTAAATGTTATTTTAATAATTTTTAATTATTTATGGGTCATGAATAATTATTTTTTTGATGTAGGGGAAATTCTATCTTTATGCTCATAGGGTTTTGAGCCATTTTTGGAACATGTAATGATGTTTTTAGCTAGGATAACCTACTTTAGTTACTTGTGACCATTGTAATTTTAAGTTTTTATTTTTTTATGATGTGTGGGTCAAGCCAAAGGAGGGAAATTTTTTGTTTTTTAATTTGAAATCAAGAGAAACCTATAAAAACATTGTTTTGGGTGCTTTTGCAAGCTAGTTGTGTGTGTGTGTGTGGAAGAAGTGAAACCTAGGTGAGAGATATTTGTAGGTTTTGAAGTATTAATTGAGGTCATATCAATTTTTTTATAGTTTTAATAAGATCAGAAATCATGTAAGTGTTTGAAGGATTGAAGTGTGAAGAAAGTGATTTTTGTGAAGGATTGGACACCTAGGGTTTGTATGAGGGTTTGAAGAAGTGAGAGATGAACCAAGTGGTATCCATAAGTTATGGAAGAAACAAGTATGAAATAAAATAATCATAATGTTTTTGATTATTTTCTTGATCATCTTGGGGGTTGCGGCCTACTTGAGGAGTGGGTGCTTCACTAAATTAGGGGTTGGTGATCCTTGTAGGGTTATAACTCTACTAAAATAGGGGTTGGAGCTCCTTGTCGAGTTGGTTCCTCACTAAATTTTGAAACATATCAATATAATATTATGTTTCAGTGGTATTTATTCCCTTGATGGTTTCCCAATTATATCTTGTATCTTGCATTGATTATCTTGCTTATGGTTCTTGCACATGCTATAATTTTTTCTATGCATACATATATGGATGGTTCAATTTTATGATTATTTGAATAAGTAAATCTGAAATTTGAGTTTGAATTTTTGAAAGGAATGATTCACCCCTCCTCTTAGTCCATTTTCTTCTAATAATTGGTATCATAGTGGGTCCTTTTGGAGAATCTTAACAACTTGAAGGAGATCTTCTGAAGCACAAATGGGTGGTAAGAAGAAGAATTCTCAGAAAAATAATTCCAAAGATTATTTTTGTTCTACATCAAGTGAAGGTATGAATTTATTAGAAAATTTTCCTAAATTTTACTCCCCCTTAGGAGTTGTAACTTGTGAATTTGGAGAAGGATTTTTAATTCAGATTTAGATTGTGAAGAGTCACCTTGGGAAGTAGTAAAAAGGGAAATTTCTCATGCTAGAGATGAGAACCAAAATCTCACACAACATATTGATGAAATGATGAGAAACCATGAAAAACAGATTAAGCTCCTTGAAGGCAAGTTGAAGAATGAGATTAAAGAACATGATGAGATCACAAAAATTTAGAGGAACAATTAGAAAAGGTATAATCTTTCCTTGAATCCAAGATAGAAGCTCATGAGTATAGTCATGCTTTTGGATGTTGGAGTCATAAATGGAGGAGGTTTCTGTAACCCTAAAGATCAAAGAGGAAGAATGTACTCAGCTGAAACCACATGTTTCTTTGCACAATGATAGACTCAAGACTAATAACAATGAATGCATCAAGTAAGAAATAGGCATGAAATATTTACATTCAAGACTTGATCTAGTTTCAAGAAAACTTAATTTTTTTGAGAAAAGTGCAAATGACCTAGATTATATTTTTATCCAAAAAGATCAGTAGGTGATAGGGTTAGTTTGGGATTCATTAAGGATTTCAAGGAAAAGGAATTGAAGCAAAAGGATCTGGTTTCAAGAAAGGAATATGGTGAACCAAGTGCTAAGGAAGAAAATAGGGTGACATACACCAAGGAAAATGAGAATACCAAGCCTATTAGGCAACCTAATGCATTAAGGTATGAAATATAATTCAATGGTTATTGTTTATCATGTTATTATTTTTGTCATAGAGCTAAAGATTGTAGGAAAAGGTCTCTTAGGAATGGTGTAGAGATCTTACATGGTTAATATCATTCATGTTGTATGGTCATAGAGCCAAGGATTATGGATGGAATATAAGAGTGTTTGATCCAATAAAAAGTAAGATAATTTTCATTAAGATATCTGATCCTAAAGATACTCATCTATGGGAAGAAAATAGAAGTGATCTTGACAAAAATGTTGTATGCTACAATTGCAATGATTAAAGACATGTTTCTAGGCTTTTCTTGTATAATCCACATAGACATATTAATGGTTTTAAGATGAAGAGTGCAATATTATGATATAGTTGTGACAAAGTTGGTCATGTTTCAATGAATTTCTATCAGGGTATATCAAGTCAAAACATGAGTTTTCAATATCCTAGTGTACAAGGGGTCTTCTAAGGCCTAGAATACATGAAAATGGTCCAAGAAGGAATTGGGAACTAAAAGGAGATCTTCATACCTTAATAAGATATGGTAATGGTGGAAGGAAAGGTTTGATATAAAGCTCATATCATAAAAGAGAAGAAGGAGTTGGTTAAGTACCTAAGGGTCTTAAGACCTCTTCAATATCTTCTTTTGTGTCTTCTTGGCATTCATATACCTTCACTATGATTCTTGGAGGTATATCAGTGCATATGAAGCATTTGTGTGATTAGGAGTTTTCTAATTAAAATTGTGCATCCTCCATAAGGTTAAAATATGTCTCTTTTTTTCTTTTGTTCATAGTATTTTTGGTTCAATTAGGTTGATCTTAAGTATGAAATATTGTAATATTTGCCTTATAATGATATGGTGTATATGTATGATTCCTCTCGGGACATGTCTTACATTTTCATGTCAAAATTTCTTGTATGAGATGTTTTAGGATGTTCATGAGTCCCATTATTATATCATAAGAAGCATAAAAGTGATTTAGAAGTCATGAAGAGTGTAATCTTAACCTTTGTTTCAAAGTGTAAGCTGTGTTGAATGTGTCTAAGATATGTGAAGTACATATTATCTTGTCTATGTCTTAATGGTGTCTTAAGGTCAACCATGATTTTTAATGGCATGTGTCAAGTGTTTATTTGATCCCGTAATGTGTATTAAGCTTTGAAGATGTCTTTGAATTTATAAAGGTCATCAAGAGTCCAAGTGTACTCAATCTTCTTAGGAGCTATAATATTATCATTGCACATGGTCTAGGGACCAATCTGCTCTATGTGTGTCACTCGGTCATGTGTCATGAGTCCCAAATAGTGTAAAGAGTTATGATAAGTGTTCTTCGATATGTTATAGTACCATCATGTGTGATGGCTTGATCACATAACATGAAAGTAGAGATCTGTACAATGCTTCTTCAAGGCAAGTAGACAAAATCAAGGTGGACTCGGGTATGATATTGGATATTACTATTCTGATTCATTATAAAAGGTTCCCAAAAAGTTGGAATGGTTAATCTCAATGTGTATGATCATTTTTGAGGTCACAAGAGAATTTTTTTCACTTTGAGATTTCTTTGTCCTTGACTATGTATTCACGAGTACATAATCAACGGTATTGATGGAAACTAAGATTTAGAGGTTCAAATGATGGAATTTAGGTCTAAAATTTTGAACATATCATCTTAAAAAGGATGGATAAAGGATTTAAGTGGTTTTAGGTCCTATGAATGCCAACATTCATGGGATTTTTGACAGTTGATGAGTTGAGATTTTTTGGTGCTAAAAGACCTAATTGCAAGATGAAAGGTGTATGAGCTGGGAAAGTTGTACTTAGGAACTAAACACAAGGCTTTAGGAGAAAGTTGTATGGATAAATGGGTTTCTAAATCAAGCATTATATATTCCTAAAAGTACCTACATAAAAAGTTATGAATGATTCTTAGAGGTACATTGACTAGTTGATTGTGAATGAGCAAGTTGGTGGTGAAAGGATGGGATTATGATGGAATACATGGAAAGAGATGTATGTTACAATATGAATCTTGAGGATAAAAAATTCAAGGATTTGATTGATCTCAAGAGGTTTAAAAGTAGGTTTTTATGCTTCAAAATTAATGTTCTCGGTTCTTGACAGAGATAGGTCTTAATATGTTGGTGAATTCCAAGACATGAAGTGTAAAGTCTGCTAAGTCATGTACATGTGCATCTAGAACAATGAAAAGAAAAAACCCGGGAAAGATAAGATGATTTCGTTATATTCAAGTTCTTATGTATTCATTCAAGGTTGTACAATCTCATTCGGGGTTTTATAAATTTCTTCTATTATTTGTGAATAAGTCAAATCAAGAGATTTTTTGAGCTTGTGAGTGTTATTAAAGTTTATGAAAAGAGTAAATACTCTTAGAATAGTCAAGTTGATAAAAGTACAGAGGTATTATGGTGTTTAAAGAATGTATATAGGGGTTTGAGTTTATAAACCCTCATGTGATTATTGGTGTACGATATTTACCATGCACATATTTTATGTACATGAAATTCCTCCACATAGGTGATTCACCATGCTTAGGTTTCCTAGGGTGTCATTATGGCCTTACACACATCATACAATATCATAGGAATTGCATTTGACCGGATATTCCAGGAATGTAACTCCCACCTCTTGACAACTACATTTTTGGGGGAGTTACACACCCCACTACTATATGTACACCCTTTCATATTGAGCATTACATGGTGGAATGGAATAGAGTATGGCATTTGAGCCTTTTTTCCCTTAATACATTCTCATTACTCCCATGGGTGAGTTATTTCTTGGATCTTGAAACCGCATCATTCCACGGTTGAGTTCAACGTGTTAATGCTCATGAATTCCCTCCGGATCTTCGTCATTCCTCCACATAGTATCAGAGCTTGGGGATCGGAATCATGTTGCTCACAATAGTTTCTTACTAGTCTATGTCTTGGAGTTTCTTGTGCAAGATCTCCTTTGTATGCACTCTACTTGCATTTTTTAAGGGACTTATGCTTGGTGTTTTCAACCTTCAAGAAGATAGTGGTTGATTCGTTTGCAGGGGTTCTTTAGACCACCACTCGGTTTTGCTTTGGCATGGACCTATGGTTCATTGTTGTCTCGAGGTTACCTTTGCATGGATGTTTTCTGCAACATTGGCTCATGCTTTGGTCTTCTTGACTCATGTTTTAACCTCCACTCCTTGTGATTTGGAGTTACCTTCTCATGCATTGGTGGAACAGACTCTTCCTTTGCCTTGCTTCTGCCATTTTGCACCTACATGTGCATTGGAGCTCCTTCCCCACTCGCATTTTCTGACTCATTGCTCACTACTGCACCGTGTTGGACCTAGGACCCCATTCTTGCCTCCACTCATGGGCGTGTACACACAGCTCATGTTTTTTCTCCTGCATGATAATTGATTCGGGCTCCTACTCTCTCTGTTGACCTAGATTTGAGATTTTACATTGTGTTCCCATCTTGGAATTCCTTGCTCATGCCTCTACCTCACATTGTTTATTGTGCCTTGTTCTCTGTTTGCATTTGGCTTGTTGAGTTGCTCAGGAAACTACTTGTTGTTCCATGCACATCCACTCACAGGTTCCTTCACCAGAACCATTTCACCTCACTTGCTCGTTGGTTTAGTTTGAGGTCAGCGCTTAGCACGTGGATCTGGCTTAGACCTGCATGAAATCATGCCTCTTTAACACAAACAGTCACATCCCTCTTCAAGGTGGACTCTGTTGGACGGTTACACTGCACGTGTGGCACCGACTCTGCTCAATACATTTGGATTCCAACTTAGATCATTGACATGGCATCAATCTTGGCTTGGTGCATCACTCGACTCAATTTCTCCATCTAACTTGGCTCTGCAACACCACTCAAGCTTGTTTGATAATTTAGGATCTGTTTTGTTGTGTTGCGTGCAACTCCCCTTGCCACTGCCTCCTAGTTGTCTAGAGGGATCTCTACCCATGGACATTACTCTGCTAAGCCTAAGTTGACGTGGATACTGTGCATTCCCATAACCATTTAAACGTTCACTACTACTTCAAAGCTTCTATTGGTATATGACACGTGGCCTCAGCTCATCCTATTTGCTTAGATTGTTTCACGGTTATAAACCTGCACACATGGCCCAACACCTTTGACTGCTTCACGGGAATCCTGCCCTCAGTCAGCTCTTGTTGCATCCAACACTTAGCACCAACTCAACATTGGCTCGAATGGCTCGTGCTTCCCCTCAGCCAACTCGCCATGGAGAGCCATCAAACAGCTCGGTCGTACCTTTATTCCCTTTTAGAATTGTTTGAAGGTTAAAACAATCCCTTTTTAATGATTTTAAGGTGAAAAACATTCATTATGGCATTGTAATAATTTTAAGGCTTTATTTTGCTTGTAATTATGTCCTTCATTCGTGTGTCAAAGATAGAGGGTGAGGTTCGAGGTTGGTAGGAGGCTAATCCCCTCGCAAGAAAAAAAAACCCTACTTGAAATTTGATGCCATTTCAATGAGTACCCACACACAATACCCTTTGCACCCATTTGGGCACTTTTTAATTAGTTTGCAAAGCCTATTGACATTTTCCATCAGTTGCGGGAATCATTTTCTTGCTATAACTTTTGACTCGCTACTCGGTTTTGAGTGCTTCTTTAGTCAAAGTTGCATGATTTTTACACATTACATGATGACATTATTAGTTTTGTAAATGCACTACTTTATAAAGTGCCACATTTTGGGGGTTCACTAGTACTCTTGGGTTTTCACATGCAGACACATTATCGACCAAGTCGACGTCTTGCTTTTATGCACCTTGCACTTTTCATTCCACATCATGGAGAGTGCTCTTTCCAGACTTGAGCATCATAGGATCACTTTATAGCCTCTGCCACTTCTTACTAGTATAGGGAACTATTCATCTTGGCGTGCTTTCATAGAACGTTACTTCACTCACAAGGGTCTTTAACCCTTCTTACTTGGGCAGTTCCTGCACCCACTGATCATCATCATCTAGAGGACTTCCTTGACAGTTGTGACCATGTTTTTGGTCACATGATGATGCATGTCTCTCGATCTCTCTGGTTTCATGTGGTAGACTTAGATCCACCCCACTATGTCTGGAGCATTCTTGAGTCCCTCTATGGAAACCCTTCACATACTACCACCATTTTTGCTTCTGCTGATCCACTTGTCTCCTCTTGTTCTTCGTGTGATGAAATTTCCACTTTGAAATAGACTTGCTTGGTTCTACTTCTAATGATGAGGATTGTGTACTCGGTTCTGATGTTGAGAATACTATAGAGGACTCTTCTCCTCCTTCTCTGACTATTACAGAGAGTGTTGTCACCCCTCCCATCTCATCAGCTATCGAGAAATCTCCTACTGGACCTCATACAGTCATCAAACCCACCCCTTTTCCACCTTTAGTGTGTGAGGCCCCTTTTAATCCTCTACCTTCATTGGATTAATCATACCTATCTGACATCACTCTTTTGTTTGTTGAGCCCCCTCATTAGGAAGAGTATCTACCTGAACTTGGTCATCTTTTCACATATTACACTTGTGATGTACTACAGGTTCATCATCCATCTATAGGTATTTCAGAGGAGTTCATCATCTCCATTATTGGGAGTGCCCCTTCTGGGACTCTTACCACTTCCACTTTTTAGAGACCTTCATCGATCCACCTTTGCTTTTGGATCCATTTTTTGTTGTGGGGGATGTTTTGTTTCCTTCACATTAGTTGGACATCCTTTCTATAGGTGTTCACCCTTCATACTATGATAGTTATGCACTCGTGACATTACCTTCGGTTCCTTCACACTCACTTTCTAGACCTATGTCACACTTTCATGGACCAGACTCAGAGTTCTTCATGCTGCTACATTTGGTTTCCTTTGTGGAGTGGACAGGACTTTCAAGCATGTCATTTATGTCCTTCCTAAAAGTATGCACATAGTTTGGTGTGGATGGCTCTTTTCGATCTAGAGATAGAGGATCTCATCATCGACATTCTTTTGGGAGACCTCCTGAGCTACCGAGTTCAGATCTATCCATGGCATATTCTGCATTCCTCTCATCTCCCTCTTCTTCTCTCTTCTTCTTCTTTACGAGAGATTACCTCCTTGTACATGGGTACCTTTATAGGCTTGTCTATGATTGGGACCCATCTTGGTATCTTTCTTAGATTAGAGAGTGGGCTTGTCTCTCTTTTGGGGGGGAGTTTTTCCCAATGGGTTTTCTCCTTTTACCCCACTTTTTGAGAGCTTCTTGTTCATGGGTACCTCATCGGGATTGTTTCAGGACCCACTTCTCCTTGTTTTCATCTGTGTCCACCTAAGCTATGCTTTAGGGGGTGTTGGTGTAGGATATTTACCATGCACATATTTTATGTACATGGGATTCCTCCACATAGGTGATTCACCATGCTTAGGTGTCCTAGGGTGTCATTATGGCCTTACACGTGTCATAGAGCATCATAGGAGTTACATTTGACTAGCTATTCTGGGAATGTAACTCCCACCTCTTGATGGCTACATTTTTGGGGGAGTTACACACCCCACTACTATATGTACACCCTTTCATTTTGAGAATTACATGGTGGAATGGAATAGGGTATGTCATTTGATCCTTTTTTCCCTTAATACATGCACATTGCTCCCATGGTGAGTTCACACTTGGATCTTGAAACTACATCATTCTGTGGTTGAGTGCAATGCATTGATGCTCACGAATTCCCTCCGGATCTTTGTCATTCCTCCGAGTGATCTCACAATTTCTATAGGATGTCATCATGATTATGTACAATGTTTTTGGGTGCACATTAACATCTTCGAGGATTCTTAAGGGTAAGAACTTGTGTCATTAGCTCATTTACAAATTGTACAATTATCGTAGATCAATTTTGAAGATGTACAAATGGGTCTAAAATTATGTGTCAAGGTTAGCTAAGGAGAAATGCCTAAAGTTGTTGATAGTGGTAGTACTGAGTCATAAAAAGAGTGATTTAGCTTCAAAGTTTAAAAGGATGAGGTGGAAAAATGTGAGTGTACATGAACAAGGTATCCTCATGAAAATAAGGTGTTACAATGCTTTCAAATGCATCTAAAAATGTAAAAAAATCATCTTACAAGTTTGTATGCATCTCTAAAGGTAGGGCAAGATAATAATCATGTGTTATTATCAAATTTAGATGCATAAAACCAAGAATAAAGTGAGCTATAGGTGGCATAGTCATGGTTTGAAGATTCAAGGAAAAAAATGATGATCAATGGTTTCTAATGTCATAAATTGTCCATAGAGAATCAAGGTGAAAATATGACGAAGATCTAGGTATTGAAATCAAATATGATGCTATAGATGATCTCGAAGAGCGTGTGTAGGTAACTATGTTCAAAACTAGCAAGAATATACTCCCAAGGGGATTTATTTGCAAGATTTCCATGGGTTGTTCAAAGAAATATTGTGCATTCTTAGAGGTGTAGAGTTGGTACAATGATCTAAGAAATATCTAAAAATAAGGTAAAATGCCGAGGTTGTATTCTCAATTGAATCATAGAAGAAATAGTATAGTGAGCTAGTGTCAATGACAGAGTTTTAGGCCTAAGAATTTCTCGAGGCAAGGGAAATCCAAAATGATCAATATTTACAAATTAAGTATGAAGGGTCATTGAAATTTATGCAGGTACAATATGAAGACTCATTGAATAAGTTATGTAAGTGCTTTATGTGGGAAATAAGATATCTTGAGAAGTATGTGTGCATCCAAAATGAGTTTGAGTTTATAGCTAAATGATGAATTCTATGATCAGAGGAATACATCTCAACAATGGTGGTATTTTATATGGTTTGAGCTTGTAGGTTCCTAATGGATTATATGTGAAGAGATTCAGTGCTATCTTAGCTTCATAAGGCTAAACAAGATTGTGAAAGTGTTGAGAAATGGTCTCTTGGCTTAAGTTAGCCATGTTGAGTCAAATATTGGGTCAAAAAACCTCTCATGCTAGACTATTACGAGTGCCTAAATGGCTCATAGAGTCTCTCTTATAGTGTTCAAAAGTGTTTTTATGAGTCTAGATGGTGTGTAAAGTCTCTTCATGACAGGGGGAGCTTGAATAAACTCTCTAGAAGGTCAAAATGGTGATCTCAAGGAAATAAAGGTAAGTATTAAATGCCCGAACAATGTATTGACAAATTTTGTTCCTTGTATGCATGGTCTTAGTTAAATATCACTATTAAGACTGAAAGGATGGTTTAGGTCATGGAAAAAGTGGTCAAGGTGATTTCTAGCCATGATAAGAAGGCGAATGACTCAAATTTGGGCTTTTGAGCTAGAAATGGGGTCTTAAGTCTAGGAGGAGCAATAGGTTACAGTGTCAAGGTGTGTATGAGGTTCTAGCACTTGTCAAAGTTGGTTCTAAATGTACTAAGAAGACTATTTAGGGCTCTGAGTTCTAAGTATGGTATGAAGAGCAAGAATGTGCATGGTAAAGCTATTCTTATGCCTATACAAGTTGGGTTATGGTTAAGAAAGGTGATATGATGGTTTGATATGCTTTATTATGACATTTTTGGCATGTTCAAGGTGTGTATGACTTCAATGTCAGTCTACTATAGTGATCATATGAGGACTAAAATAGGGTTGATGTGAAAAATGCTCATTTTTTCATGCCTAGAGGTTGGAATATGATGTTTTGGTTCAACCAAAGGCAAGATGATTTTTTCATGATTTATTGATGATGTTCAGATGTTGTAAATGCTTGGCCTAGGGGCTTGGTGATTGGATGCTTGCAAAGATGGAAAAAAATAGTTTTTGTACAAATTTCAAGGTCTTGAGCTTGTTTGAGATCTTTGGTTTATTTTTATAACCAAATAATGATGTTATGAAGCTGAAAAATATGAAGATTATGTAGGTACAATATGCCTTTGTCATTAATGTAAAAAGGGGGAGAAGTTTAGGTAGTTTGCCATCAATAACAAAGGAGTGGATTTTTGGCATGTGGTCATATAAGTTTTTTCATTGATACAAAACCACATTAATGTCAAAATGGATGATGGAATATGGTTAGATGATGTTGTGGATGATGATGACATGGTGGAATAGATGTTTTCATTATGATATAGGAGATTTAATGAAGATTATTTGATCTTGTAAGCCCATTCAGGTGCCTAGGTGATGCTACATGATGGTATGAGCTTCTTGGATGATTGAGAAGCATGTTAAAATGATGGAGAGTAGGTTTAGAGAGTATTTAGGAACTCACATGAGTTACGAGTTAAAGATACAAATTTATGGCTATGTTTCAGGTGCTCATTTAGAGTAGGCATGGATGCTTAGGAGGTATGAGATTAAGGTATGGAGCCATATGATATCATGGATTCATGTATTTAAGTGTATTATGGTGTAATAGGTATGTTTGGGTCATTTTTAGTGATTTCATGATGAGTTATAGCATTCTTTTTAGTTGACCCTAGCTTCTATAGTGTGAAACCCTAAGGGGTAGCTATGCAAGTCTCAGTGTCTAGAGAGTTTGAGGTATGGTGATGAAATTATGATGATTTTATATGTTAGTGTGATGTTTCATGGTTCTTTGAGAAAAATTTAAGGTTTCTAGGATGTGAATTTTGTAAGATATGTCAGTTTTGGTGAGACAGGGTTAAGAACAAGTGCATTTCCAGCTCGAATTTGATCTTTTGATGCTCACCCTAAATTGTGTGATTTGCATGGGACCTTATGGATTTTATGTATGTTTATACATTGATTATATAAGGTTTCACAAAAAAACAAGGTCATTTAATCGTTAGGTTTTTATGAACGAATGTTAAGAAGGTAAACAACTAGTTATGGGTTTGAAACCCTAGCTTGAAAGTGGTATGCAAGAAACTCTTCCTAAGTGGATAATTTTATTTCCTAGTGTATGGATGATGATTGTAACATGTAGATTAATCATTCATATTTCCATAAAGGTATGGTATAGGTCATGGTGATGAGTGGGCCCCACTCAAATAGGTTAGTTTCTAAAGAAGAATGTTTTGGGACAAGGTTGTCAATGGATTTACATGCTAAATTGACATTGTGGAATGTATGTGAGATATTGATGTCCAAAGAGGTTTCATGAAATTTTCATGTAAGAGTCTTGTTAGTGTAAAATCACGGCACCCACGGACAGCGATCAAATTTCTAGGTTGATCACTCTTGCATCCAGTGTGATTGCACAACATTGAATCCTTTCTTTGAGTGTGGGACTCGTGAAAATGAGAAAGGAATCTCCAGAGAAGGCTGGTTCCTCTTCCTAAACTACCTGCCACAAGCTATTCCAGTGCAGGAAAGCTAATCTAAACCTAATCTAACCACCAAGGAGATAGGGAGAGAGAGAAAAGGGAAAAAGAATAGAAATCCTACACTAAAACGGTGATACACCAGAGAAGGATAATGTTGAACATCTATCAAAGCGCCATTAACAAGGAGAGGTGAGCGATGGGAAGGATGGACATGGACGCATCACATCCCAAAACACCATGAACACAGCTCCAAACCTGTAATGAACATTAGAACATGCAAAAATACCGGAATGAAGATAGGAAAGAAGAGAAACAAGAAAATAACGAGCAAGGATGGATGAAGCATCACAAAACACGTTTTTTTATTGAAGTTTACACGAACATCATTTCAATAATAAAATGTAAAAATGCCATTACGAGATAAGGGGAGGAGGTTCAAACTCCATTTTCAACCCAGAGAAGAAAAGAAGGAGCGGCGAGTTGAAAAATTAACAACTTGAATAATTCTTAGAAATGAGAAAAATATGGCTTTTTACAATGCATGGGTCGAGCCGAGAGAGAGAAACGTGAAAAGACATGGGAGCCATTCCTCATTGAATATAGATGCATTAAAATAGCGTGGGAACCCTTACAAACCCATGCTCTAACATTTCGACCATAATGAAGAAGAATGCGACCCATTACGCATTGAAACCGGTTGTTGAAACGTCACGGCCATTACCACGTGCTAGACACGTTTCCTTGATTTCTCTCCCCAAAATAAACAAAAATGCAAGATTGAACTAGGAATCATGTAGAGAATTTCATCAACTTTCCATTGATATAAAGAACATAGAAATCCGAGCTCGGATCGAAAGTTATGGCGATCTAAAGATTTAGGGAAAAAATAGGCCAAAACAGATTTTGAATCTTTTCCCGCGCTCTGCCACTAGGATGACACATGTCGGCGCTGATTGGCCATGAAATTCTCTCTCCTTCCCTTTCCGTGGGTTTTTCTTTCAAAATTTTGACTTTTTATAAATTTGAAAAATTTTCCATTTTTTCCCCACGCCCCGCCACTTGGGACATGTGGCGTGATCTAATTGGAGGACGGGCGTGGGGTCATCCTTGTCTTCTAATTTTTGGCCCAAGACTTTTGTCAAATTTTCCTAAGTCTTTCCACGGCTCCGAACTTCCCTCACCTTAAGACACGTGTCCTGTGTCTATTAGCTCGGGTGACTTTTCAAACCACCTGCCCTTTGAAATTTTTACTAACCACTTAGAAAATTTTCCATTTTGACACATGGCATGCTCGATTCGTTCTCGGCTCCTTCGGCCTTTCACATCCCTCGCGTCCCTCTGGCCTGGCTATCCCAAACTGATTGGGACGAATTTCTCTGAAGCCGCCCGATTTGGGGCTCCTTGTTCCTCTTTGCGGTGAAGACATGTGGCAAGATTCCATTGGCTCTCATTGTTTTGGCTTTTCGCATCCCTCGCGTAGTTTTTTCCCGGGTGTCCCAAACCAAAGTTCCATGTTTCAGCCGATCCATGTGGTTCACATCCTTTGCGTACCTTTGTCCCAAGCGTGCCCGGACTATCTTCGACAAATTTCTCGAACCGCCAAAAGCGATTGACTTACGCCAAACAAGCCGATCCACGTCCTTCGTGTACTTTTTGTCCCAAGCTGTCCGGACTTTGCGAAACAAGACTTAGGCAATTTTCTTCATTTTTTTAGTTGGTTCGGCTTTTCGTGCCTGCGCGTCCCGATGTCCCAACTCTCCCAAATGCTATGAGACCACCTAGCGTTTTTCGGTCGATTCGTACTCCGATGTCCCAACTGTCCCAAGGACCGCCTGGACTAGGACTTAGCCAATTTTCTTCATTTTTCCGGCCCCAAGCTTGGTTTTCTGCATTTCTTCCATTTTCTCGACCTGTTGGGATTCCTTCTTGGGTGGGAGAGTTAGAAAGAAGTGAGGGACCACAAAAACATGATTTTGGGTCTTGAATCAATCTATTTCTTTGAGACTTGAATATTCGATGCATGTTATCAAAATTACCCTAGAGGGTGAATTTTGGATAACGATTTTAGCGACTCAATGCGGGGGCATTTTCTGCTAGATGAAATTACCGATTGCTTGAAGCATCCATTGGGCATGGAGTCATGAAATTACCCGTAGAATCGATCCGAACTTTGAAAACCACCTCTATGAGCCACTTGAAACCCCTTTGAAATGGAGCGTTCACACCAAAATGCCATGAAATGGGATGCAGGGAGCAAAACCAGCACCACAAAAACTATGTACAGAACTAAAAATCATACATGCTTCAAATGGAACATGCAGAGTGTGCACAAGCACTTCTTTTGCTAAAAGCAAACCTACCTACTCTACTCTAACTGGAAGCAAAGGCAAGCTAAACAAACCCTATAATTGGTTGTGAGAAATAGCTTCCCTTTTTTAAAAGTGGCAGTCATGCAATTGATTTGGAGTTGATCATGGCTGTTAGGATGAGTGGAAAATCAACAAGAAGCTGGTCTTCCACCCAAATCATCAAGGTATCAGCTGAAGGCAAATTCAATACCTCTTTTAGTTGCTCTACATTTGGATTGAAGAGGTATGACAGCTGATCCTTGGTACTTTCTAGCTATCCCTCATGCTCGAAGCAAGAATGGTGGTTGTGACTTCTCCTTTGGCTCCAATGAAGCCAAATATCTAATTTGGGTGAGGTTTGATCTATTTGATATGCCCATAGCTCGACTTTCAACTCCAAAAATGGAGTCTTCTTGTAGACATTCTTGAATGGATGGTGTGGAAGAAATGGTAGAACCCATCGCCCTTTCTCTTCCTCCAATGAAGAACATGAAATATTAAAATCTTCCAATCTTGGTTCCAAAGAGCTGCTATAAGATGCAGGCTGCTGCAAATGAATGTTCTCCTTCATGACAGCAGACTCAAGTGTTTGGAGTGTGGATGATGAAAGAGAGAATGGTGGAAACTCAACTGGTTCTTCTCCATCAAAACAATCCTCCAAATCGAGATAAAGCGCCTCATGACTGTCCTTACGCAAATGTTCAACCTCTCCCATGGTGTTCTCTTGATCTGCAACTTGATCACCATGGTTTCTTTCACCCTCCAACATTGAGTTTGAGAGATCAAACTCCTCTTCAGTACTAGAACTTGAGAGAGATGAAGTAGAAAGAAGAACTAAAGGTTCTCCTGTAGCCTGCTTTGTGCTCAAAGCCCTTGGATCTACACTTTTCTCCTCCACAACTAGAATGTGCTCCTCTTATTTTGGATTTGGAGCAGCTTCTCCTTCCTTCGATGCTTGAAGACAATCTTGCTCTTGATTGAACTCTTCCTCCAGCATGAAGTTTGTCAAGTCAAACTCTTCAATCTGCTGCTCTAGAGGACAAGTTGGGACTGCAAGATCTTCTTCTTCTGCTGCAACAAAATCAGTCCTGACCACCATTTGTTCTCCAACTCCAACCTCAGCCTCTTCTATAGGTTTAACCATCAAGGGGATCTTTGTCATCCCAAACCCTCAAGTTGTCTGTCATTTCTTTTCTGTTGGGCTCCTCTTCTTGCTGTCCTTCATGGCTGATTTTTGCAATTTCTTCTTCCCCACATGGAATTGGGAATGCAAGAGGAGGGATGGGTTGTAACTCAATTGATTTGGAAATTTTTTGTGGTGGTGGAGGTAGAAACTCTTGTTTCTTTGGAGGAGGGGGTATTTCTGTTAGCTCTTGTGGAGGGGATGACTGTTTGGAAGGAAAAAGGAAAGAAGAATTGAGGTGTGGTAGAAGACTGAGAGGTGGAGACATGGGATCAACATTTGGGACAACAGATGGGGAGTTTAGAATTTGCAATTCCAAATGAGATGGTGCTACTTGAGTAATGGGAAGAGCAAAACTAGATGATGGTATAGAACTTACCCATTGATAAGGTTGTTCAACAACAAGTGTATAGGCCTCTATTTTCGTTGTCCATTGTGCAAGTTGGTGCAGCATCTTCATCATGAAGTCCAGCTTCTCCTAAGGGCTGAAGTGTCTTGCAAAGGGGCTCCCCATGGACAAGGAGTCCTGCAACCAAGTCTGAAAACGCTCATTTGAGATGTTGCTTTGGGTGCACCATCTTTACCTCTATCTTTTGGATTTTCTCCAATGACCAGCATCTTCATCATGATTGTCTTCATTATATGCATACTCTTGCTCTTGGAAAGCTCCAAAGCCAAACTGATTTTGGCATTGCTGCTCATATGGGTATGCATGCTGATTTTGAATTTGTTCAAAATGCTGATTTGGAGGATTTAAAAAATGTGTTGGAGGTGGGAAACATTGCTGCTGTTGTTGAAAATGTGAATCCCATGATGGAAATGAATTCATGATTGCACAACTTCATGGAATGGAAAAGAATGAAAGAGATGGAAAGAAATATGGATGGAAATGGATGAAAAACAGGCCTGTAACTTCATAAATGAGTTGCTGATCAGATGGAGTCACCAGATGTGTTTGAAAGTGCCTCTAAAGGCTGAAATCTTCACGGGAACACACCAACCTACAAAAGATGAAGTGGAAGACCTCGGTGTCCCACCAGGGGTGTGCAAAACTATTAGTGCATGCGCACGGTGGCTTAAACTTTCTTTGTTGATAATGAGACACCTCTGGAAGATGAAATAATCTAACCTCGGTGTCCCATCGGCATGCCAAAACTGTTAGTGCAAAATCACAAGCCCCTAGATGCCGATCAGATTTCTAGCTTGATCACTATTGCATCCAGTGTGATTACACAACATTGAATCCTTTCTTTGAGTTTGGGACTCGTGAAAATGAGAAAGGAATCTCCAGAGAAGGCTAGTTCCTCTTCCTAAACTACCGCCACAAGCTATTCCAGTGCGCAGAAAGCTAATCTAAACCTAATCTAACCACCCACGAGACAGAGAGAGGGAGAAAAGGGAAAAAGAACAGAAAGCCTACACTAAAACGGTAATACACCGAGAAGGAGAATGTTGAACATCTATCAAAAGCGCCATGGGACAAGGAGAGGTGAGCGATGGGAAGGATGGATAGATGCATCACGAGGCCCAAGGATAGATTTCACACTGAGAAAATGTCCCAAAACTCCATGAACACAGCTCTAGACCTGTAATGAACATTGGAACATGCAAAAATACCGGAATGAAGAGAGGCAAGAAGAGAAACAAGCAAAGAATGAGCAAGGATGGATAGAAGCATCACAAAACACGTTTTTGTTGATTGAAGTTTGCATGAACATCATTTCAATAATAAAAGGAAAAAAATTCCATTACGGAGAAGGGGAGGAGGTTTGAACTCCATTTTCAAGCCAAGAGAAGAAAAGAAGGGAGTGGCGAGAGCTGAAAAATGAACAACTTGAATAATTCTTAGAAATGAGCCAAATCTAGCTTTTTTACAATGTATGGGTCGAGCCAGAGAGAGAAAATGTGAAAAGACATGGGAGCCATTCCTCGTTGAATATAGATGCATTAAAATAGCATCGGCACCCTTATAAACCCATGCTCGATATTTCGACCATCTTCGAAGAAGAATGTGACCCATTTACGCATTAAAACTGGTTGTTAAACGTCACTTCGGCCATTACCACGCGCTAGAGATGTTTCCTTTATTTATCTTCCCAAAATAAACCAAAATGCAAGATTGACATAAGAATCGTGTAGAGAATTTCATCAGATTTCCATTGATATAAAGAACGCAGAAATCCGAGCTCTGGATCGAAAGTTATGGCGATCTAAAGATTTAGGGAAAAAACAGGCCAAAACGGATTTTGAATATTTTCCCACGCTTTGCCACTAGGATGACACGTGTCAGGCACTGATTGGCCACGCAATTCTCTCCCCTTCCCTTTCCGTAGGTTTTCCTTTGAAAATTTTGACTTTTTATAACTTTGGAAAATTTTCCATTTTTTCCCCGCAACCCCGCCACTTGGGACACGTGGCGTGATCTAGTTAGAGGACGGGGTGCGAGGTTATCCTTGTCTTTTAATTTTTTGGCCCAAGACTTTTGTCAAATTTTCCTAAGTCTTTCCCCACGGCTCCGAACTTCCCTCACCTTAAGACACGTGTCCTATGTCTATTAGCTCAAGCCGATTGTTCAAACCCTACCCTTTGAAATTTTTACCAACCACTTAGCAAATTTTCCATTTTGACAAATGGCACACTCGATTCGTTCTCGGCTCCTTCGACCTTTCACGTCCCTCGCGTCCCTTTGGCCCGGCTGTCCCAAACTGACTAGGACAAATTTCTCCAAACCGCCCAATTTGGGCCTCGTTGTTCCTCTTTGCGGTGAAGACACGTGGCAAGATTCCATTGGCTCTTGGCTCTTTCGGCTTTTCACATCCCTCGCGTACTTTTTCCCAGGTGTCCCCTGGACAAAGTTCCCTATTTCGGCCGATCTAGGTGGTTCACATCCTTTACGTACCTTTGTCCCAACCGTCCTGGTATGCTGGGACAAATTTCTCCGAATCGCCCAAAATGGACTGACTTGCGCCAAACCGGCCGATCCGCGTCCTTCGCGTAGTTTTGTCCCAACTGTCCCAGCTCTGCGAAACAAGACTTAGGCAATTTTCTTCATTTTTTCAGCCGGTTCGGCTTTTCGTGCCCCACGCGTCCCGATGTCCCAACTGTCCCAAATGCTACGCAGACCACCTGGTGGCTTTTCAGCCGATTCATGCTCCGACGTCCCAACTGTCCCAAGGACCGCCTAGACTAGGACTTAGCCGATTTTCTTCATTTTTGGCCCCAAGCTTGGTTTTCTACATTTCTTCCATTTTCTCGACCTGTTGGGATTCCTTCTTGGATGGGAGAGTTAGAAAGAAGCCGAGGGACCCCAAAAACATGATTTTGGGTCTTGAATCAATCTATTTGCTCGGGACTTGAATATTCTGATGCATGTTATCAAAATTACCCGGGGGTGAATTTTGGATAACTTGATTTGGTGACTCGGTGGGGGCATCTGCACGCAAGATGAAATTACCAGTTGCTCGAAGCATCCATTGGGCATGGAGTCATGAGTTTTAACTCGTGAATCGATCCGAACTTTGAAAACCTCCTCTCTCGAGCCACTTGAAACCCATGAAAAGAGCGTTCTCACCAAAATGCCACTGAAATGGACTGTGCAAGAGCAAAACTAGCACCACAAAAACTATGTACAGAACTGAAAATCATACATGCTCCAAATGGAACATGCAGAGTGTGCACAAGCACTTTTTTTGCTAAAAGCAAACCTACCTACTCTACTCTAACTGGAAGCAAAGGCAAGCTAAACAAACCCTATAATTGGTTGTGAGAAATAGCTTCCCTTTCTCAAAAGTGGCAGCCATGTAATTGATTTAGAGCTGATCATGGCTGTTAGGATGAGTGGAAAATCAACAAGAAGCTGGTCTTCCACCCAAATCATCAAGGTATCAGCTGAAGGCAAATTCAATACCTCTTTTAGTTGCTCTGCATTTGGATTGAAGAGGTATGACAGCTGATCCTTGGTACTTTGTAGCTCTCCCTCATGATCAGAAGCAAGCATGACTGGTTGTGACTTCTCCTTTGGCTCCAATGAAGCCAAATACCTAATTGGGTGAGGTCTGATCCATTTGATATGCCCATAGCTTTGACTTTCAACTCCAAAAATGGAGTCTTCTTGTAGACCTTCTTGAATGGATGGTGTGGAAGAAATGGTAGAACCCTTCTGCCCTTTCTCTTCCTCCAATGAAGAACATGAAAGATTAAAATCTTCCAATCTTGGTTCCAAAGAGCTACTATAAGATAAAGGCTGCTACAAATGAATGTTCTCCTTCATGACAGCAAACTCAAGTGTTTGGAGTGTGGATGATGAAAGAGAGAATGGTGGAAACTCAACCGGCTCTTCTCCATCAAAACAGTCCTCCAAATCTGACAGATAAACTGCCTCATGATCGTATTGCTGCAAATGTCCAACCTCTCCCATGGTGTTCTCTCGATCTCAGTAACTTGATCACCATGGTTTCTTTCATCCTCCAACATTGAGTTTGAGAGATCAAACTCCTCTTCAGTATTAGAACTTGAGAGAGATGAAGTAGAAAGAAGAACTGAAGGTTCTCCTGTAGCCTGCTTTGTGCTCAAAGCCCTTGGATCTGCACTTTTCTCCTCCACAACTAGAATGTGCTCCTCTTATTTTGGATTTGGAGCAGCTTCTCCTTCCTCCGATGCTTGAAGACAATATTTCTCTTGATTGAACTCTTCTTCCAGCATGAATTTTGTCAAGTCAAACTCTTCAATCTGCTGCTCTAGAGGACAAGTTGGGACTGCAAGATCTTCTTCTTCTGCTGCAACAAAATCAGTCCTGACCACCATTTGTTCTCCAACTCCAACCTCAGCCTCTTCTGTAGGTTTAACCATCAAGGGGATCTTTTTCATCCCAAACCCTCAAGTTGTCTGTCATTTCTTTTCTATTGGGCTCCTCTTCTTGTTGTCCTTCATGGCCGATTTTTGCAATTTCTTCTTCCCCACATGGAATTGGGAATGCAAGAGGAGGGATGGGTTGTAACTCAATTTATTTGGCAATTTTTTGTGGTGGTGGAGGTAGAAACTCTTGTTTCTCTAGAGGAGGGGGTATTTCTGTTAGCTCTTGTGGAGGGGATGACTATTTGGAAGGAAAAAGGAAAGAAGAATTGAGGTGTGGTGGAAGACTGAGAGGTGGAGACATGGGATCAACATTTGGGACAGCAGATGGGGAGTTTAGAATTTGCAATTCCAAATGAGATGGTGCTACTTGAGTAATGCGAAGAGAAAAACCAGATGATGGTGTAGAACTTACCCATTGACAAGGTTGTTCAACAATAAGTGTATAGGCCTCTATTTCTATTGTCCATTGTGCATGTTGGTGCAACATCTTCATCATGAAGTCCAGCTTCTCCTGAGGGCTGAAGTGTCTTGGAAAAGGGCCTCCCCATGGACAAAGAGTCCTGCAACCAATTCTGAAATCCCTCATTTGAAGTGTTGCTCTGGACTACACCATCTTTACCTCCATTTTTTGGATTTTATCCAACAAACCAGCATCTTCATCATGATTGTCTTAATTATATGCATACTCTTGCTCTTGGAAAGCTCCATAGCCAAACTGATTTTGGCATTGCTGCTCATATGGGTATGCATGCTGATTTTGAATTTGTTCAAAATGCTGATTTGGAGGATTTAAAAAATGTGTTGGAGGTGGGAAACATTGTTGTTGTTGTTGAAAATGTGAATCCCATGATGGAAATGAAGTCATGATTGCACAACTTCATGGAATGGAAGAGAATGAAAGAGATGGAAAGAAATATGGATGAAAATGGATGAAAACAGCCTGCAACTTCGAGAAATGGGTTGCTGATCAGATGGAGTCGCAGATGTATTTGCAAGTGCTCCAAAGGCTGAAATCTTCATGGGAACACACCAACCTGCAAAAGATGAAGTGGAAGACCTTAGTGTCCCACCGGGCGTGCCAAAACTATTAGTGCAGGCACACGGTGGCTTAAACTTTGTTGTTGATAATGAGACACCTCTGGAAGATGAAATAATCTAACCTCAGTGTCCCACCGGCATGCCAAAACTGTTAGTGCAAAATCACAGCACCCCTGGATGTTGATCAGATTTCTAGCTTGATCACGAT
This sequence comes from Taxus wallichiana var. yunnanensis, assembly GCA_018340775.1. NCBI lineage: Eukaryota > Viridiplantae > Streptophyta > Pinopsida > Cupressales > Taxaceae > Taxus > Taxus wallichiana. The sequence continues at coordinate 362,531,928 of CM031236.1, read as the reverse complement.
TGCATCCGGTGTGATTACACAACATTGAATCCTTTCTTTGAGTTTGGGACTTGTGAAAATGAGAAAGGAATCTCCAGAGAAGGCTAGTTCCTCTTCCTAAACTACCCGCCACAAGCTATTCCGGTGCGGGAAAGCTAATCTAAACCTAATCTAACCACCCATGAGACAGGAGAGAGAGAAAAGGAAAAAGAATAGAAAGCCTACACTAAAACGGTAATACACGAGAGAAGGAGAATGTTGAACATCTATCAAGCGCCATGGGACAAGGAGAGGTGAGCGATGGGAGGGATGGACAGAGATGCATCATAGGCCCAAGGATAGATTTCACAGAGAAAATGTCCCAAAACTCCATGAACACAGCTCTAGACCTGTAATGAACATTAAAATATGCACAAATACCTGCAATGAAGAGAGACAAGAAGAGAAACAAGCAAAGAACGAGAAAGGATGGAGAAGAAGCAACACAAAACACATTTTTGTTGATTCGAAGTTTGCATGAGAACATCATCAATAATAAAAGGAAAAAAATTCCATTACAGAGAAGGGGAGGAGGTTTGAACTCCATTTTCAACCCAGAGAAGAAAAGAAGGGAGCGACAGAGCTGAAAAATGAACAACTTGAATAATTCTTAGAAATGAGCCAAATCGGCTTTTTACAATGCATAGGTCGAGCCGGGAGAGAGAAAACGTGAAAAGACATGGGAACCATTCCTCATTGAATGTAGATGCATTAAAATAACATGGGTGCCCTCACGAGACCCATGCTCTAACATTTATGACCATATCGAAGAAGAATGTGACCCATTCTACATTGAAACTAGATGTTGAAACGTCACTTCGGCCATTACCACGCGCTAGAGATGTTTCCTTTATTTATCTCTCCAAACTGAACCAAAATGCAAGATTGACCTAGGAATTGTGTAGATAATTTCATCAGGTTTCCATTGATATAAAGAACGCAGAAATCTGAGCTCTGGATCGAAAGTTATGGTGATCTGAAGATTTAGGGAAAAAAAAGGCCAAAACGGATTTTGAATCTTTTCCCGCACTCTGCCACTAGGATGACACACGTGTGTCAGGCGCTGATTGGCCATGTAATTCTCTCTCCTTCCCTTTCCGTGGGTTTTCCTTTGAAAATTTTGACTTTTTATAACTTTGGAAAATTTTCCATTTATTCCCCGTGCCCACGCCACTTGGGACACGTGGCGTGATCTAGTTGGAAGACGAGGCGCGGGGTCATCCTTGTCTTTTAATTTTTTAGGACAAGACTTTTGTCAAATTTTCCTAAGTCTTTCCCTAGCTCCGAACTTCCCTCATCTTAGGACACGTGTCTTGTGTCTATTAGCTCGGGCTATTTGTTCAAACCCCGCCCTTTGAAATTTTTACCGACCACTTAGCAACTTTTCCCTTTTGAAACGTGGCACGCCCGATTCGTTCTCGGCTCCTTCGGCCTTTTGCATCCCTCAAGTCCCTTTGACCTGGCTGTCCCAAACTGACTGGGAAAAATTTCCCGAACCCCCGATTCGGGCCTCGTTGTTCCTCTTTGCGGTGAAGACACGTGGCAAGATTCCATTGGCTCTCGGCTCTTTCCGACTTTCGCGTCCCTCACGTACTTTTTGTCTGTGTGTCCTGGACCAAAGTTCCTGTTTTGGCTGATCTCAGGCGGTTTGTGTCCTTCGCATACCTTTGTCCCAACTGTCCCTGCATGCTGGGACAAATTTCTTCGAACCGCCCGAAATGGGTGACTTGCGCCAAACCGGCCGATCTGCATCCTTCGTGTGCTTTTGTCCCAACTGTCCCAGACTCTGCGAAACAAGACTTAGGAAATTTTCTTCATTTTTTCGGCCGGTTCGGCTTTTCGCGCCCCGCGCGTCCCGATGTCCCAACTATCCCAAATTTGCCATGCACCGCTTGGTAGCTTTTCGGCCGATTCATGCTCCGACGTCCCAACTATCCCAAGGATCGCTGGACTAGGACTTAGCTGATTTTCTTCATTTTTCGGCCCCAAGCTTGGTTTTCTGCATTTCTTCCATTTTCTTGACTTGTTGGGATTCCTTCTTGGATGGGAGAGTTAGAAAGAAGCCAAGGGACCCCAAAAACATGATTTTGGGCCTTGAATCAATCTATTTGCCTGGGACTTGAATATTCTAATGCATGTTATCAAAATTACCCTGGGGGGTGAATTTTGGATAACAGTACATGCTCAAATGAGCTCCATTCAGGTTGATTGGTCAAAGGGTAGTTTTGAGGCCATAAAAGCATTATTCATTAAAGTGAGCATATACGGATCTACATGTGGAGTTTGAAGATGAATCAAGTTTTTTTAAAAGATAATTCAGAAATATTTCAAACGGTATTATTTCATCTAATACTTAGGATATTTTTGTGGTTTCTTGGTCAATCTTTGGACAAGAATATTTTTTCTACTGTAGGACATGACATGATCAACTGAAAGTTTTGAGTTTTTTGAAGAATGAGATTTATTAGGTGATAATTTATATCACCTTGAATGTGAATAGGGATGAATTTTTCATCCAAAAATCTATTTAGAGGTCTTGAAGGTTCATATAATTTTTATCACCTTATCATTGAAAACAACTTTTTGGGAAGGTTGATTTGGTGAAGACAAAAGTGACTATGGTTTGATAAGGTGAGTGTTTCAAAGATTCTAATTTTATTAAAAATTTTATAAATTTTCTTTAATTTCCATAAAGTTTTCACATGGCATGGTTTGGATGATTTTAAATTATTTGGTGGCATAGTGTAGGAAACAACAATTTTGAGATGAACAAAGAGTTATGGCCCATTAAATGAAATAATTTGATTGGTTGAGATAAATTTTGACCATGTATGAATGTTAAATGTTATTTTAAGAATTTTTAATGATTTATGGGTCATGACTAAGTATGGTTTTTATGTAAGGGAATTTTTATCTTTGTGCCCATGGGGTTTTGAGCCATTTTTGGAACATGTAATGAGGTTTTTAGCCAAGATGAACTACATGGGTCACTTTTGACTGTTATAATTTGAATTTATGATGTTTTCTTGATTCATTGGTTGAGAAAAAGGAGGGAAAAGGTTTGTGTTTGAATTTTAAATCAAGAGGAGCTTATAAAAGTATTGTTTTGGGTGCTTTTGCAAGCTAGTTGTGTGTGTGCAAGATGTGCAACCTAGGTGAGAGATTTTTTCAGTTTTTGAATCATTAATTGAGGTCATATAAAGTTTTTACAGGTTTAATAATATCATCTAGCGTGTGTGTAATTGTTTGTGAAGGATTAGACACCTAGGGTTTGAATGAGGGTTTGAAGAAGTTTAAGCTGAACCAAGTGATTTCCATCAGTTGTGGTAGTAAAATATATGAGATCAAAACATCATAAGGTGGTTGAATGGGTGTTTGATCATCTTGGGGGGTTGTAGCCTCCTTGTGGAGTGGGTGTTTCACTAAATTAGGGTCCATGGTGCTCCTTGTAGGGTTGTAGCCCTACTAAAGTAGGGTTTAGTGATCCTTGTAGGGTTATTGCCTCACTAAATTTTGAAACATATCAATATAAGATTGTGTTTTAGTGGGGTTTTTTTCCTTTAGGGTTTCCCACTCATATCATGTTTCATGTGTTGTTTATATTTATTATGGTTTTTGCACATGTTATAATTTTTTGTATGCACACATATATGGATGGTTGAATATATATGAGTATTTGAATAAGTAAATATGAAATCTGAATTTAAATTTTTTAAAGGACTGATTTACCCTCCCTCTCATTCCATTATGCTTATAATACAAAACCTTCACAAAGTAACTTTGAGAAACAAACTCTAGGAAATCCTGTAACCATGTCATAATAATTGAGATGCTCAAGGTAGTGGTAATTAAGATGGCCAAACCTCTCATACCATAATCTGCTAACTCCATTTTAATGTGTGAGAAATGTAGTACGGGAAACATTAGGTGAAAAAATTGAGAAGGTATATAACCTAACATGGTGATCTACCCTTCCCACTACTACTGTAGTGTTTTTATGCAACTCCCGATTTTAATTGAATTTAGATCAAATAGGACTCTCATTCCCTTCCCTATATGAGTCATCTAATACATTGATAGGATATTAGTTTAAATTGAAGGTACATTAAGAACATTTGTGAATGCTCTACCTTTGACTTCAATAGAACATCTCCCATAAACTATGGATAGAGTATCATCACCCAAAGTGATGGAGGACATGTTGCAGAGTCTAAGGAATAAAAATCAACCTATGATGAACCCATGTGGTGTGAAGCATCAGATTCAATAACCCATAAAGGAGTATATGACCTGATGCAACCTAAAACTAGTGCCTTTCCATTATGTTTATTTGTATCTTTTTCCATTACCTTAGTATATTCTTGGGTGGATGAAGATTGTTTGATATGTTTTTCTTCTTAAGGAGATGAGTGACATGGTCAATCTTATTCTTCATAATTTTTAGCTCATCATTCCCAAGTTACTTGTAATAGGCACACTTGACATTTTCCTTCTTAGCTTTCCCATTGAAACTAGAGGTTTCATTGGTAGAATTGGAAGAAGTAGTAGATTTATGTTATTTCTTAATTTCTAGATCCTTTCTCTTTTGATTCTACTCTTGGTTGCTAGAGGATTTTTGTTTCCCATTATCGAAATGAGGGCTTGAGGTTTGGATGAATTTTCAAGGTACCCATTTGGATTAACTTGTCTTTGTACTTATTCAAATAAGCAATAAAGTCTCATAATGACTTGAGTTTGGTAAAAATCTTCCAAAGTGTCAAAGTTTCTATGACTTAAGATGATAAATTCTATTTCTAGCTCATGACCCCTCAATATGTTAACTTTTCCAAATACGTTTCAAAGGTTTTCCACACCTCATTGGCAGATTTAGAAGACTTTATGCGAAAGAGGAGTTCAAGAGACACTAAAAGACACAAAATACCAAATGCTTCATCACATTATTAAACCACTTGAATTTATCTCGTAGATTCACTAGGCTTATGTTCGACCCCATTTTGATACAAGTATAGTCTTGTTCTCTTAAGTGCCATGATCTTTTTTTATTTCAATTAATGGTAGTTAAAATGTTTAAGTGGGTTTAATTAACTTAGATGCATTAGTGAATAAAGAACGGTTGTGTTAGTTTTTGTAGAAAATAAAGAAATTTGTGGAAAGAAAGAAGTTCTGAACAAGCAAGAAAACACATTATACACCCCCTAGAAACTATATCAAGAAGGCCTTGCCATAGTTTTTCACTTTATAACATGGTGTGTTTTAGAATTAAAATAGGTCCAATGATTTGGTAAAGGAAAAATATTAAAATATTGCAAAAACAATGGCACTCGATATTGACCTACCAATAAAAAGTGTTATAATAATTATTTCTTGTAAATAAAACCTATTTTAAATGATTTTACACTAAACTTGAAATGAATTTTTTTCACTAAAATATATTTTTAACAAAATAAGGAGGAGAAGTCCACATTGTATTAATAATTTCTTCTTGTAGCTCTAAAATTTCCACAGATCCGCATGCAAAAAATTGTAGACACCTAAAATCCACTTGCGTAGTTTTATTGCTAAAATTATAATAGATAACCTCTTTCCTATCATTTCCGTTATAATTAGTGATTTTCTCCTAATTAAATAATTTTTTTCCTCTATTTTAGTCAATTAACGAAACTTCATTAATTAACTAGCCTTTATCACATTTTGGATGCCAATTAATGACACTTCGTTAGTTATAATCCTATTCAAATCAATTAATTAACTATCATTAGTTAATGAATCCTTTTTAACATTGTATTTAATCAATAAACCCTTTTATTGGATAAATATCACTTTCAAATGCCTCAAATCATATCAAATACCTCCTAAATCACCTCTAAATAGCCTAAAAAGATTATTCTAGCCTATTAATTAATCTTATTTGATTGATGAAAGCACCCCCAACTCCCATGAGTTGTTAATCACTTGTTAATCAATCTTAACAAGTCTAAATATAATTTATCCTTTACCCCACATTCATTGGGATTCAAGCGTCTCCCAAAAGGAAAGATATATAAAGGACCAAGCTCCTTCCTCTCTCACACACACCACCCTTTTAATAGTGAAAGTTATAAGCTTATGATAAGATATTTCTCCATTTCTTTGAAATAACTACTTCATCTCTTGCATCTATTCTACCATTGTAGAGTAGAAAGGAAGATCTAAGTATGACCTTGTAGCCATTGCTTGGTGAGATCCTTCCCTCTCTTTGGAGATCAAACATACCAATTTGATTACTCATGATCTAGAGAGGTTCATGCTTTAGAGTAATCATACATAAATAGAGTAGGAATGGTTGGTAATTAGATGAGTTATTTCATGTTTTTACATTAAAAATATAGTTTCCTTTAAGATCTAATCAAGATGTTTATAGTTAGTTTTACTTTGCTTTGAAGCTACTAGGTGTTAGTTTCATTTATATAGCATTGTAATTTTAGCATAGATACATTTGGGATGTCGAGTGGGACAATACGCCACCTGTCCTTTGTATTCATTTTCAATATTTTTAGATTAGTTTCAAATTTTGGTTACTAACCCTCATTTTTCCAAATTTTAGATAAATATGGTGTTTCTTAACTAGATTAGTTGAGTTTTCCTTGTTTTTTTTTCTTTTCGCAACTATAAGGGAGGTAAGGTCTTTGTCAAATTTGGATCAAATTGAAAAATTTTAGGTATTTTTTTACATTAATTTTGTCAAATATCATATTTTGTGGTTACACAGTGCAATGTGGTAGCAGAAATAACCCTTGCACTAATGTTTTAAGGATTGCACTAGTGAGAAACCCCTACACTACCGCTCTTAGGCTTGCATTACCACTTGATAGGCTTGCACTAGTGCCTCTCGGCCCACGTTTGTGATCAACTAGATTTTTTCTCCTTTGTGTATGGCTTGTGCATCTCTGCTCCTCTTTTTGTGCAAGTGAAACACTTTCTATCTCGGACCTACATATGTGATCTTACCCTTGTGCTAGTAGACTTAGCCTTGTGTTCTTGCTTCAATCCATGCATTGTTGATGCATTGGCTTGTGCTAGCACTCTATGTTAATTTTTGGCTCGGTTTTTATGATTTAGATTTTGAATTTCTATCTTTATGGTGTTTTAGACATTTTCCTAACTGTTTTTCGCAAGTTTAAAATAGTTGTAATCAGATTTCTAACATATTGTTAAGATTGAATGAGAAATCATGTTTCCATGATTTACTTAAATTAGACTAAATTTTGTGTATGCTCTTCTTTTGCACCTTAAGGTGATCTTGAGAATGAAAAGTAACTTTAGTTTTCGTTTTTCTAACATTTGGTTAAATTGGAAACTTAATATTTCATATTTGCTTAAAGGAACGAACAATTTATCAATATTTTTTTAAAATCAATTTGATTTAAATGTTTCCTTTACATTTTTCTAGTTGAATCAAATTATTGTGTATGACATTCTCTTGCGTCTTTGGAAAATCTTGAGAATCAAAAGTGATGAATCCTATAATTCACTATGAATAACCCCGACGTCTTTGACACATCACTCGATCCGAGTTGAGTGCTTACGAAGTGTGCAAAGGCACCAAGTCCCTTTTTATGGTTTCTTATTAAAAATGTTAGCATGATAGTGCATATGTATATTCATATTCATAACCAACAATAAACAGTACACATTGCATAAACTAGATCTAGATCTCAGAATATATATAAGATGAACTAAACAATGACTATAACAAGATTTACCATACAAGGAACAATTTCAGTCATGTTCAACACCATTATCCAGCCAACAAGATCCATTATATTGAATACTATAAAACGTACAAGCTTCTTAAATTACATAAGTATCTCCATAAGTCATGCACATGACAAAACCCATAACATAACTCTACCAATTGACACACACAAAACCATGAAAATCAATACATATATATAGGGGTGGGGACTTGGCCTTCACTACCCATGCACTATCTTAAAATAGGACACATGCTAATAATATCCATGCACCTTTACAAAAAGGATGCAAAACATGTAAGTACTCTAACAATAGGCTTCCTATAGTTAACTCTAAGAAGAAATCCTATCATTAGCCTAAACTATGCATCGTGCTCGATTGGTACTTGTTCCTTAAATAACCTTGCATGGACCACAAGTCTTCATTTCTTTGTGTGCTCAGTATGCTAACTCCAAAAATAACCTTACCAATAGAAATGGATAACTCCCGATCCTAGGAGCTTCAACCATCTTGTAGTGTTGTGAGCTCTTCTAACACCCTAAACTCATGCACCCAACACTTAGCCCCTTCTTTTCCATCCAACATTACCCCACACTAAAATGGATTTCTGCCTCAATAATGGGTAATCACCTTGTCTCTCCAAAGAATATAGGATAAGAATAATGAATGAAGAATAAAGAATAAAGAATACGCTAAGTCCTCTATTTTGTGCCCTATTCTTCATCTAGGGTAATGTTGGATGAAAAAGGGGCTAATTGTTGGGAGCGCCAATGTAGGGTGCTAGAAGAGTGTGTGACACTATAGTATGGTTGAAGCACCCATGATCAGGAGTTAGTCGTTTCTATTGGTAAGGCTATTTTTTGGAGTTAACATCTTGAGAAAAAAATACATGAAGAGTTGTGGTCCATGCAAGGGTATTTTGGAACAAGCATCATCCAATAACCATGCATAATTTAGGCTAATAATAGTATTTCTACTAAGAGTTAACTATAGGAAATCTATTGTTAGAGCACTTATATGTTTGGCATCCTTTTTGTAAAGGTGCATGGATATTATTAGCATGTAGCCTATTTTGAGATAATGCATGGGAGATGAAAGGAAATTACCCACCCCTATATATGTATTGATTTACATGGTTTTGTTTGTGTAAATTTTTAGATTTATACTAGTGGTTTTTTCATGTGTGTGACTCATGGAGATACTTACGTAATGTGAGAAGCTTCGTGTTTTACAATATTTAATACAATGGATCCTATTAGATGGATAATGGTCCTAAACATGACTAAAATTTGTCCTTGTATGGTAAATATTTTTATAGTCATTATTTAGTTCATCTTATATATATTTTGAGATCTAGATGTGGTTTATGTAATGTGGACTACTTGCTTTGTTGGTTATGAATCTGAATATACATATGCACTATCATGCTAACATTATGAATAAGAAATCATAAAGAGGGACTTGGTGCCTTTACACACTTATACTTTTCTGCTTCAACTTAGGGATATAAAATTTTGTAAGGAAAGCATCCCATAATGTCGATAGTCCACAAAAGTATGATCATGGTCAAACTTCCTATACCATTTGTGTGTGCGTCCTTACAACTTATTTGCAAACTAACTTGTCTTAACCTATGAAGTAGTAATTCCTTTTACGTGCCATAATATCTCATACATATGGACATCCTTAGTATAATCTTCTATTCCTCTATACTTTGGGAGACAATGTAACATATCCATATAAATATTCTAGGGCTGATGAGGACCATGCCCATCAAATCCATAACCTCATGTGTTACCTCCACCTCTATATCCCCGAGATACACACGGACCCGAGCCACCTGTGCCTCCTGATCCTTCCCCTATAATAGGAATTAAACCAGAGGATGCACTACCTTGTGTCCAAATAGTGGTGCTAATATGAACTCCCATAGTCTATGAAGTTGCGCTACTCTCAAATGTGAGTCTAAAGTTTTTTGTTCCTATGTTCTATGTCGATGAAGCACTTGAAAATGTACCTCCAACCAGAACTCCAAATAACAAGGAAAACATCTACTTGACCATAAATGTACTTGCTATTTGATTTACTCTTAATCCTTCTTATAAGTTGACTTTACCTCCTACTACTCTACTACCCAAACTAGCTTTTTGGCTATTGGCTATACTAGAAAGTAGAAAACTAAGCACAAGGGCCGAGGTTGTTAGGTAAATTGGATGCACACCACTAGCCCATGTTGTCTCTATTGCTGCACTCTCATAGTAGGATGATGAGGGTTCCCTGTCATGTTTTCCCAAATGGGGGAGTTCTAAATGCTTTAGCTCCACATCCTCTGCATGAGCTCTGAATCCTTCACGAGTCATCTCTCTCCACAACACCATCCATTATACTGACCTCACGCTACTTATCTAAATCCCTCTCACCTCTCTCTTTGAACTTAAGCCACATTTATTCTCTTTTCCTCTTTGTCATTAGGCCTTTCATCCTTCACCACACCTACTCTTTCCCCATGCGTGGTGGGGTTTAAATATCCATCGTCTTAATTTCCAAATTCAGGGTTATTATCAAGATCTTGATTGCCATCGAATTCCATGTAGATATGATCCCCTGGGATAACATAAAAATTGAAACTTAGCTACCTCCGGACAAGAGTAAGTGGAAATTGAGTACTCCAAAATATAGCTATTCAGAACACCATGGAACCAAGTATCCACATTGCGTGTCCAAATTAGATCAGCATCATAGAGAGCCTAAAATTCCTCTTGCATCCAGACAAGTGTGCGAAACCTCTAATTCCTTTTATACACATAAGCAAACAACCACTCGTATAGCTCTATGGGGAAGATAGAAACTAATATTTCATATAAGTAGTCATACAAATTTTTCTCAACACACTCTCACGCATCAAACTTAGATCCAGTGCTAAATCTCTAGGTGTAATCTTCTTCCAAGTCTATTATCCACTTGTCATCACTTGTTAAGTTCAACTGGTATGTATTCATCACACAACATCCTCAAAATAGCTGAAAAAGAAGTCCTGATAAGAAACCAATGATGCAGCCTAGAATTCACTTTGAATGATCCGGTGTGTTGACACATCACTCAACCTGAATTTGAGTGCTCAACTAAAGTGTCCAAAGGCACTACATCCCTCTTTATAGTTGGTTATTTAGAATGTTAGCATTATAGTTCATATGTACATTCAGATTCATAACCAATAGTAAACAATCCACATTACATAAACTAGATCTAGATCTCAAAATATATATAAGATGAACTAAAAAATGACTATAACAAGATTTACCATACAAGGCCCAATTTCAGTCATGTTCAAAACCATTATCCACCCAATGAGATCCATTGTATTGAATACTGTAAAATGTAGAAGCTTCTTACATTACATAAGTACCTCCATGATTCATGCGCGTGACAAAACTAGCAACATAACTCTACAAATTGACACACACAAAATTGTGAAAAGCAATACATAGATATAGGGGTGGGGAATTTCCCTTCACCACCCATGAACTATCTCAAAATAGGCCACATGATAATAATATCCATGTGCCTTTACAAAAAGGATGGAAAACATGCAAATTCTCTAACAATAGACTTCCTATAGTTAACTCGAATAGAAATCCTACTATTAGCCTAAACTATCCATGGTGCTCGTGATGCTTGTTCCCAAAATACCCTTACATGGACCGAAATTATTCATGTCTTTGTGTGCTTAGTATGCTAACTCCAAGAATAGCCTTACTAAAATAAATGGCTAACTCCTTATCCTAGGCACTTCAGCCATACTGTAGCATTGCGCGCTCTTCCAACACCCTACATTCGTGCACCCAACACTTAGCCCCTTTTTGTCTGTCAACAAAACACAACTTTGTTTCACTTTCTATTGGAAATTTCTAAAATTATTTTTCCATAGGACCTAATGCATGTCAAACACTTTGGATCTAAATAAAATCTAACTACACGTGTGTTACAGGTTGTTAATGGTGTACTAAACCTCATTAAGATCAAAGAAAAAAATACACCACTTATTCAACACACTTTGTATTTATAGGTTTTGGCTAAGAGCTACAAATTTTCCACTTTAAACATGGGGAAGTATCTTGGCATAAGCCATAAAATAATTGTGAGGATTTCTCTATGAACCCCAAATTAGTCGACACCTTGAGAGAGATGGATGAAAAATCAGAATTTCCCTACTACCCAATTGACTAGTACGTCTTTGTGATATTTACTTTCATTTATATCGCATTATAATTTTATCATAGATACACAAACAAATATGCCGTGGGACTTAAAATATTAACTCAATTTGGATCTTAAATGCATTTATGGGTTGTTGGAAAATGTTTTGTAGGTATTAAAATACCTTTTGATTAGGAAAAACACCTTTTGCAAGTTTTAGCATGCATGCAAAGCACTACCACAAGTGAAAATTCCCTTCACAGGTATGAAAACACCTAGATCTAGATAAATCTTCTAAGGATCCTACAATAATGATTTAGGGTCTGCAAAAAATAAATCTCTAAAATTGTAAATACATTATGCAAAAGTATTGTAAACCTCATAATACTAAAAATAGGCTATGTACCCACAAACTAGACAAACCAAACACTAAACGAAACTGAAATACTTGTAAATAATGATCTCAAATGAAAATAAATTTATAGAATAATAACAAAAAAATATCGATACCAACTCAGCTCGATACCATATTGGAGAACCACCTCGGATGTCTTGGTTTGAAGAATGCATAGGTGAACAATGCAAGATGTGAATTGTTGCAAGACAAAACAAAGCAAGCATACAAGACTGAAAAATTATGAAAATACAAGAGAGATAATTACATAAATACATAAAAATCTCAAACTCAATATAATCAAATAGAATAATGTAAGAGATGTACATATAATATGTGAATGTGTAACCTCCTAAAATCATGGAAATCTCCACCTAGAATAGTGTAGACAAGTGGTAACCAACACCTACAATAGTGTAGTCAAGTTTACACTTAAAAATCATATCCCATAAGTGTATGGAAACTCCAAGTAAGGTGGAATACCACCGGTAGGATAATAAAAATAAAGAAAGGAAAATAAATCCTACAAGATAACACAAATGAGATTGGTCAATAAGGTACAAGGATATTTATGAGAAAAAGAATTGGAAAATATGCATAAGGGTAATCAAGTGTTATGGGAAACATTTCATGCAAAGGTGAAGAATAATGTTGAAGTTATAAGGTTTTTAGTGCTACCGAGCTCCCAGATTGCACTCTCCCATCTCGAGGGTAAAATTTGAAGGCCTAAAAGGTAAATAAAAATTATGCATGATTCTCAAACCTCTTCACCATTATTACAGCATGGAATTGAGACCAATCTAGAAGTGGAATGAGTTTAATTTATGGCCTAATATTTATTAACGAAGCTTAACAGTGGAAGTCTTTGAAAACCTTTCCAAAACCCTCATTATGGAGAGATAAGAAAAACATGAAGAGTTTGGTCTTGAAATTAATTGATGAAGCTAATTTTATTCTTTTAGAATCTAAATGACTCCAAGTAATTCAATTTGGTGTCATTTATAGTTCCAAGTCATATTTTTCAAGTATAGTTTCAACCTTGTTTTGAAGGAAATTGAAAATACAATCATGAATGATAAAGTTTTAGATTGAAATGTTTATGTGGAATCATGTATGGGAGATTATCTTGATGTTCATGAGAATTTATAGGTAAGTTATGTGAAAAAATTAGGTGAAACATATCAAACAAGTGAGCTACACAGGTAAGGGCTAAACATGCAAAGAATAATCGGGTTGTGTTAGAGTGATAGTTGTGTTATATGAGAATGTACACATGGTATGGTATATGTCCAACAATTTTTTTCAAGCCCATGACATGATGAGATGAATTGGTTTTGTGTTCCTGCACTAATGGCTCAAAACTGAAATTTTAGGCCAATCAAGTAGCTCTAAGAAATGAGCATGCAAATGTGTTTTTTTATCCTCATAACCTATTAAATTGAGTGATTTAAGGTGAATTACATGTCTCATGTTAAATTTTCCAAGCCATGGTTCATTATGAAAGTGATATTTTGTGTGGTGGAAGCATGGTGTACAAGACTATTTTTTGGTGCTTTGAAACCCAGTTAGAGTTATCTCAAAAATGCAATCATTGTAATGATAAGATATTTGAAATGAATCTTTGGTGTGATATTAAAATTTGTAAACAGGAAATATATTTCAAGAAATTTATGGCATGATCTAGGGTTAGATGTCTAAATGAAGTTATACCTCATTTTGTGAAGACTAGTTTTTAGAGTGTGAAAATCCTTGAGAGACCTTGATCTAATATGCATGTCATGGATAACCTAAAGGTTATAGTTCTTCTCCAAGTTAATGGTGTTTTTATAAACCTCATGATGATTCTTCCATATCAATTTCCTTTCTTTACATGATTTTTGATGCCCCTCATACACCAAAGTTGAATATTGTGAGGTAAAGTTCATACTTCTAGTTGTGTATGCAAACTCTAATGGAGTATCAAGGAGAAATGATGAGTTACAAGAAACTAAAAGGTGTTATAAGAAAATAATAGGTTACTTGTAACTTACATGCATATGATTTAAAATAAGAAATAAGACAAAGAAAGGTACATTAAAATGAAGAAGACAAAAAGAATGGCGTTACATGAGAACATGTCGGTTATCATATTGTAAGAGGAATATTTTCAGTTAGGTCGTGTATTGAATGATTTGAGGAGAGTTTTATAAATCATCTTAGGTGTCATATGTTTCATGAAAATCTTTTGGAAGGTTATCACTTATAACTTACAAGTTACAAATGTAATAATGGGATTATGACAATTTTGGATGATGTAATCCTCCTCCTTCTACAAGTTATAGTGTCAAGCATCTCAAATGTCATAAGGTAACATTTTTAAGATGTGTAATTATAATACATATGTATTTCCAAGAATGTATGAGAGGATATTTTTGATGAATATGATGTTGAAGTGGTGTGAAGACATGAAATGGAAGAAATATTAAGGTGCATGTGAGATGACCTAAAGATTGCAAATTTTTATAGTAGTATGAATGCTTAAGAGAGGATAGGTTTGAATGAGTTATCCAAGGTAGGATGCATGAAAAATTGTGGATGTGAAAGATTAATTAAGTAATGTACTTCTAGGATAATGAATTGATGAGAAGAGAGGTAAATTAGGAGAGGTTAAGAGTGAATAGAAGAGAGCTAATTTAGGGATCACTATTTATTGTGTAAGACAACTAGAGAGAATTTATCAAAAAATATTGTAAAATATAAGTTGATGATTATAAAAATAGGAATTTGAAGCTTCCTTGTAATTTTTATCTTGCGAGAAGGTCATTGGGTGTTTCACTAAATTATTGGGAGTTGTAGATTCCATGTAAGTAGTAGCTTACAAAATGTCAAGTTGTAGCTTGGGTAAATTTTTGAGGTGTAGCTTCAAGTTAAGTGGATGCTCAATAGATGAAATCCTTATATTTTTATACAACAAGTTTTCCAAGTCAATGAATTGATTTCAGTGGGTTTTTTACCCTTGAAGGGTTTCCCACATTAAATCTTGTTTTCATGTGTGTTTTCTTACTTCATGCTCATGTTTGAATATAATTTGTATTTCATTGTGATCGATGATCAAGATTTAATGGCTTACTAATTTTTTGAAGATTTTTTTCAAAGTTTTAATAAGCACTGATTCACCTCTCTCTCGGTCCCTTGATTTTCCAATAACTCGTATTAGTTTTTGTTCCTCTCGAGAATAAGTTTAACAACTTGGAGGAGATACTTAAGGCATAAGCATGGGTACATGAGATGAAGAAGTTCTTAAACAAAAATTTGAGATTACAGAGTCCCTAATTGATGGATTGAAAAAGTAAATTAAGTATATGAAAGTTTATCATGGAAAATCCCTTGAATACATTGAAGCTATAGTTGGGACTATGTCAAAGGCCCTAAAAAAAAAAAAGTTTTCCCCTTAGATATGAAGAAGAATCAAGAACCTTAAAATCTGACCTAAAAGAATAAAATAGGAGGCTAAAGATGTATGGAAAGTTGGAGAGGATCTCTGAAGCTCTAGATGGAATTCTTGATAGTCAAAGAGCAGAAAAAGACAAGATAGGACTAGGATTCAAAGGAGAGCCTATGAAGAAGTGTGAAAAACACAAGGCTTGTCATAACAAAAGGAAAACATGAGAGATACCAAGGATATCAAAAGGGTCTAGAACTAATAAAAAACCAAATGCATCCAGGTATGAAAGAACCTATAATGGTTATTACTTTACTTGTCATAACTCGGGCATAAAGCTAAGGAATGTAAGAAGAATTTCATAGATTACCATATATGGAGATATTTCAGAGATGATTTCTCTTGGAATATCACTTATTTAAATTTTCAAGAGAAGGGTCATACTAATAAGCATTGTCTCTATAAATCATATAGTCAAATTTGGAGAAATTAAGGTCCTAGAGGAAATAATTATGTTGTGTGATTCAATTGTCATGGACAAGGACATTTTGCAAAACACTTTTATGAACCTCCTAGATGTAGCAACAAGCTTCATGCATTCAAAAGGTAGGTAAAAAAGGTATTAAAAATGAATATTAATGCTAAGAATGATTCAAAGTCAGCCATGTGTGAGAAATTCATTGGAAAGAAGGATATGAAGTACATATACAAGGTCAAGGAAGAAAATTATATATTTAAAGTAGCAAAGAGTGACAAGAAAATAATATGGACATATGATGAGGAGGCAAAGAAATCCATAAAAATAATAAGAGGAGAAATCTCAAGAAAAGCATCAAAAGGTATTGATCAAGTCAAGAAGAAAGAATACAAGCCTAATGAAATCCAAGAAGAACTCTTACCCCTAGTTGTGATAGAACAAATGTATGAGATGCATCATATATGTTTTTAGGAATCCAATCAGAATAAGAAGACGCAGGAGATGAGGTTATCACACCTAAAAGTGCATTCAAGAAGATTAATAAGGTATTAAGGGAAAGAAGAGAAAGGATAGAGTCATCATGTTTCTTTGATGACTATCTACTATTCTAAGGTGATCTAATAATCATGGTGTGCTATCTTTAGGATTCTAGAAGGTATATATCATTTGAAATAAGGAAGGTGTGTTCTTGAATTTGAGTTACCATCAGTAGGTGTTGATTAAGGACTTCTCATGGCTATCAATTAAAAGTTATGTTTGTTCAATTCCTTTCTTAAGGTTTATATGCAAGTTTGACTGTGTAAGGGTCTTGATTATTCATCCATTTTAAGATCGGTGTCCCCATGTTCTTATATAACTTTCCAAGGTCTTTATTGACTATTCAGATGTCTTGCTTGATTTTCAAAGAAAAATAAAAAGGGTGGAAAATGTCATTAGGAATGTACTACCTTATTTAGCTAAAATTTCCAAGGATTCATCTCTTGTAGTATATATAAAATTCCTCGAGAAACTGCAACGTTGTTAAAATACGTCTAGAGATTATACCTTTGTACAAGGTTATTAAGTGAGTTTTAGAAAAATATATCAATTTTTGAGGTAAAGTCATGAATTCTATTTTTAATGTCAAACCTCAAGCCGGTCACATTCAAATCTGATTCTTCATGAGGGTTTTATCTTGGTCAAAGTCATGTAAAGATGGAGTCATTATGGTATTTTGGTGAGATGGACTCTTAGGTGATGTTGTAAGGTTATTAGTGTCCAAATTTCTACAAGGATATTCGTCACACTATAAAACCTAAAGATATTGAGTTCATTATACCCCAAGATGGTCTATGTTTGAAAGGTCTAAGATAAAGGGTATCAAAGGTGTTAAGTGTTCATTTATTGATAAGTTGAAATTTTCTTCACATAACCAAGAATAGTTACCCAACTTTAAGAGAAACTTAAGTTGAATGATGAAGAAGAAAATTATCTCGGTCATCCTGAAGTATTATTTTTCCATTCATTGTCTCGTATCACTCTATGATGAAAAAATCATTCTCAAAGTCCGAGTATGAATAAAATCGGGAACAATACTTTATCATGTTGTTCAAGTCGGTGAAAAGGACCATGAAGCAAGTTTCTTGAGTAGGTTGATCGGTTTTCAAACCTTTTGATGGAAAAATGAAGGAAAATTTGGTCATTAAGAATTAGGTCATCAAGCTATTATGTGCAAGCTATTGTGTGCAATAATGAGATGTAGGTACCATGTGTGTCTCTTTATGTAAAGGTGAAATTCATCAATTAAGAATAAAGCTAATATTCTCAAGAGGTGAGTGAGAAAGTTAAGTCTACTAAAAAATCATCAAGGTGTAATGAAGAATACATATTGTCTAAGCCTTGAGAAAGTCATAACAAAGCTTAACCAAACAATAAATAGCCTTTAAATGGTGCAAAAACAACTATTTTCATATGGTTAATTCATTGCACAACATATTTATGATTATTGCATGCATGATTAGAGTAATAATTTATTATTTTTGGCTACCTAATACGAGTTATCATTGATAAAAATTGTGGTATGATATGACTTATTGACTTGGGGAAGAAGTTTGGGTTTATTTTGTTGTGTGATATTGGTCAACCTTCCTATAGCGAGGCTAGTAGTTTGAGTCAGGGAGAAACATATTGAACAAGTTGAAACTCTCCAATATATGAGGTATAATGGTTACCAAGATCCATGTTGATCTTTTTAATCCTTAGACAATGCTCATGGTCAATTCAAATCAAGATTCATAATCAAATAAGTTTAAATAGAACATAAGGTTTTAAATAGAGTACTCACATCATCATGTTTACTATTTAAAACATGAATGTAGTTGTAGATCTAGTAATTCATTAATGATTTCACTTATTAGTAGTTGATACAGGTTAAAAAAACCTTGTTTTACCCACCAAATCAAGAAATGTTGAGATAGAGCCAAAAATCTTTGATTTTTACCCTCTTGGGCTCATACGAGACTTAAAAGCCCTACAATTAGGGTTTGAAGGAAAACCTTGAATATCTCAAAAATGAACCAATATAAAACCATGGAGTTTTGTATATACCTCTTCCTTGATATTGTGAAGGATATTATGAAATAATTAGATGGATTCATGCACTTTCATGTGAGTTCTCTTTACCAATTTCCTTTGTCAGTTTAGGAGACCTTAAATAATAGGGCAAGTAACAAAGGAAGTATAATTTTCACTAATTGTTAAGACTAGAAATTTGTAGGAAAGGTGAAGGAGGATATTGGATAGTGGAAAGTCTCATTTATTTGTCTTGTAAGAGATATAATGAAAAAATAATTCATACAAATCCATAACTCGGGGCTAATAGAGATCGACAAGTCTAATTTGACAACAAGACAAACTTAAGGTAACAAGACTGGTCTTGGACTTAGTGGAAGGTTTTTAAACACTTTTCAGAAGACTCAAGAAGGTATATATACATATTTTGTGCTTGAAGGTAACCCTGAACCATGAATTCCTAAAATTTCATGTTTAAGAAGAGGATTTGAGGAGTTAGGAGTGCAAACCGAGGTACGAGTTACAAAGAAAATATTCTCTACATCAAAGTGGAAATAAATGATTGAAAATCATCCCAAAAATATCTTATCAATGTGATTATAATGAATAATACATGGTCATGTAGTTCTATGACAATAACAAGAAGACTCGGGGTTAAAAATACAAAGAACACGGTCTTGGTTGTATGGACAGGTTAGAGAACTCAAGAAAAAGGAAATGACTAAGAATGTTAGTTAATTACTCTCTTATAGGATCTTGAGAACATTGAAAAGTTGTGAAGTGTATAAAAGGGATGAAGATTCATTAAAACCAATGAACAAGATCTGTATATGAGGATTTTTATGTAAAACTTTCATGTACGAGTGTTTGCGAAGAAGCTAAAATAATATATGTGAAGTCATGAAACAAGAAATTTAGTGAGTAAGATGAACATAATAGAGTGTAACAAGTATGAAGGGGTTATGGTAGTTGGTTAGATCCTTAAAAGGGTGGCAAATAATTTTTAGAGTCAAAATTTAGTTGTGTAACATGAATGTCCCATGTAGAGTTATGATGAAGCCTTGAAGAACAAGAGAACTTTTTAGTGAAAAGATTGAGTAAGGATCAACGTAGGTGATGGAAAGGGTTGATAGAAGGAGTACAAGGTAATGACAGTGATATTAAATAGTGAAACTAAAAACCTAATCCAAGAAGAAAGGAATACATAGTATGGAGAAGATTACTTGCATCTAGGACAAGAACAAGTCAAGATGGCCTAAAACATGAAACCAAGAAAACTAAGGAGTGAGTGAATAGAAGGGTAAGAACACCTTGATCAATTCATTAGAGGATGGAGGAAAGTTTTGAGATGGTTGAAACCATATAATATTGAAGAAACCCTAGTTTTGTTATTCAAACCCTATCTAGGCTTAAGGAAACACAATAAAAGAGATAAATTGAGTTGGGGGTGTTAGAGAAAGATTTGAACAATAAAATTGGAAGAAATCAAGATTTCCCAAAAGGTTATCTAGAAATTTTTTAATTTTTGATTGGTTGGCTATTAAATTCTTCCAATTTTTAGTTTTGTACCTTTTGAGGGTTAATTGAGACGTACTTACAAAATTACTAAAAAGAAGACAACTTTTTAAGGGAAGAAAATTGAGCTTTGAAATTTGACATCCATCTTAATGAACTAAATGGGTGTCTAAAAATGATTCTGTCAAGGTTGAAGATGAAAAGTGGGTGAATTTTATTAGAAAATTAGGTTTTTGAGGGCTACAAGGCTAGTAGGAGGTGAAAAAGGAAAAGTATGATAAATGAAGTTGTGAAACTTACTTCTTGGTTTTATTGTGTTTATTTGATGAATATAATCATTCTTAAATGGTTCTTAGCCTCTGGTATAGTCAGTTAGTGCAATTTATCCTATTGAGAAATATTTTTCCTTCTTGAGCAAGGTAAAGTTTATTAAGTTTGGGTGATTGTAAAATTTGAATTGTCATTCTTGCAGAGATTATAGTCTTGTAAGAGCATAAAATAAATGACATATCCCGAGTTTGAGAGATAATAATGATGAATGTGTATGTATAAGGTGGATAAGGGACCTAGAATGATCTTGCACTAGAATATAATGTTATAAGGTATGGAGGACGAGTACAATCAGCCCTTAAAAGTCTGAAACATGCACTGTAGATCCGAGAGAGATACTCAAGGCAGTGGGATCTTCATATGACCTTCAAGATGATGTTTCTGGTGTTGATAATTCTAAGAATAGAAGAATTTTTAAGGAATGCATGACTACTACAATAGGGAAGGATTATTGAATCAATAATTTGAATTTACAAGCACTAAAGGTAGCAAACACTAAAGAAGTAGTTCAGGGAAGAGCTAGTAGTGGTGATTCACCTAGAAGTCACATAGTCAAGGTATGGGATCCTAATTCTTGCATAGAAAGGTAGATATAGATGGAATAACCTCATGGGGAGGTAGAAATAAAAATTTCATGAGACAAATGATCTTCAACATCAGGAAAAAGTTGGACTAAAATGCATTGATAGGTTGGTTTAGGGACCTAAGTCCTAAACATTATCTATAACTAGTAATGGCAGAATTAATGTCATTTTTGAATATCTTAAGTTGAGATAAGCATAATTATGAGTCAAGAGGATGTTATTACTCAAATATAAGTTGTTGGCATGTGGATGTGCTTTAAATTCATCTATGAAAGGGGAGCTATAGGGACTTTTAGTTCCATAATGAGACAAAAAAACTTAAAGAAGGAGAGATAAGATAGTGAGCTTGAATGATGATTATGATTGATGTTTTCAGCCAAGATGGGGCCTAAATAAGCTAATAAAGTATAAGAATAAGAACTATAAACATGCAATTTTTCAGTGATACAAAAAGGGAGAGAAGAACCATGAGGTTTTTCATGAACAAAAATGGGGAGATTGTTGGCACGAGGATGATGAGTTTTCATTGATGTAAAAAGAAACTTAATCACAAAGCATGATGAAAGAGAGCTAGAAGGATGTTTGAATGAGTCCGACAAGGCATGACAAGGAATGACATGAGAAAACCTAATGCATACTTGACTTCTTGAGTCGCTAGTGGATTTTACAAGAAAATTAAATCATGAGAAGATAGTAGGGATATTGTAGAGAGGTGTTATATAATGCTACATGTCATATATTAACCTTTGGAGGTATGTTTAAGTTCATATTCATGAATGTCCTTGAAGAAAAATAAGTTTAGCATCCACAAATGATATTAATTAAGAAGTTACATGGATATTTATGATAAAAAAATCATTGGAACATGTGCACATTGGTACTCCAATGTTGTGGACAAAATTTCATGCAAAGATGAAGAATAATGTTGAAATTAGAAGGTTTTTAGCTATCGAGCTCCTAGAATGCTCTCTCCCAGCTTGAGGGTCAACTTTAATGACCTAAAAGGTATGTAAAAATTGTGCATGATGCCAAAAAATCTTCATTGGTGTTATATAATTTAATTAATACCATTCTAGAAGTGGAATGAGTTCAATTGATGGCCTAAGATTTATGAAGGAAGATTAATAGTGGAAGTCACTCCAAACCCTCGCAAAACCCTCATTATGGAGTGATAGACAAAACATGAAGTGTTTATTCTTTAAATAAATCTATAGAGATAATTTTACGCTTTAAGCATGTAAATTACTCCAAGTACTTCAATTTGGTTTCATTTTGTAGTTCCGGGTTAGATGTTTTAGTATATTTTCAACCTTGTTTTGAAGGAAATGTACAATACAATCATGAATGGTAGAGTTTTAGATTAAAATATTGATGTGGAACCATGTATGGAAGATTATATTGATGTTCATGAAAATATTTATGTGATTTATGTTGAAAATTTAGGTGAAACATGTAAAAAAAGTGAGCCTACCACTAAGGGTTAAACATGCCAAAACTAGTCAGTTGTGTTAGAGTTACTCTTGATGAAATAACATGATCTCAAATATTAAATGATCATGTACACCTATTATATGTTCAACACAACTTTTTCAGGCCCATGACATGATGAGATGAAGTGTTTTTCTTGTTCTTGCAGTAATTTATCAAAAATGCCATTTTAGGACAATCAAGTAGCTCTAAGAAATGAGCATGTAAATGTGTTTTTATCCTCATAACCTATGCAGTGAGTTCTTTAAGTGTGAATTACAGGTCCCATGTGAAGTGTTAGAATCCTAGGTTAATAATGAAATTTATTATTTTTGTGGTGGAAGCCTAATGTACTAGACACATTTTTGGTGCTTTGAAACCCAATCGAGTTGAATTATAAATGCAAGCATTCTAATGCCAATATCTTTGAAATTAAGATTTATGGTAACATTTAAATTTTCAAAAGGCTAATATATTTCTATAAAAGTATGGAATTAGCCATGATCAGATGCTTAAATGAATTTATACCTCATTTTGTGAAGACTAGTTTTTTCGAGTGTGTAAATCCTTGAGAGACCCTTATTTAATCTGTATGGCATGGATAACCTAAAGGTGATAGTGATGATCCAAGTATATGTTGTTGTTTTATACCTCTTTATAAGTCTTACATCTTATTTTCCTTTCTTTACATGAGTATTTGATTCCCCTCATACACCAAAGTTGAAGACTTTGTGGTAAAGTTCATACTTCTAGGTGTGCATGCAAGATCTAATGGAATCTCAAGAATAAATGACAAGTTACAAGGAAATTCAAGGTGTTATAAGATATTAAAATGTTAATTGTAACTTACATGCATGTTCATGACACTTGACATGAGTAAAAATAAGAAATAAGATAAATAATGGTACGTTGAAAGGAAGAAAACAAAAAGAATGGAAGTTACACAAGAACATATCAGTTTTAAGATTATAAAAGGGTTATATTTAGTTGTGATAGGTACTGAACGAGTTGAGGAGAGTTTTATAACTCATATTATGTGTCATGAAAATCTTATGGAAGGTAAGAAATTATAACTTACAAGTTACGAGATGTAATGATGGGATTATGACAATTTTGGATGATGTAATCCTCCTTGTGCAAGTTATAGTGTCAAGAATATCAAAGGTCATAAGGTGAACTTTGAATATGTTTTATTCTAATATATATGTAATTCCAATAATTTATGAGAGTATTTTTTTAATGAATGTGATGTTGAAGCGGTGTGAATACATGAAATAGAAGAAGTATTAAGGTGCATGTGAGATAACCTAAAGACTACAATTTTTTGTAGTAGTATTAATTCTTGAGATATGAGAAGTTTGAATGAGTTATCCAAGGTGGGAAGCATGAAAAAGTGTGTATAAGAAATATGCATTAAGTAATTTACTTGCAGGAGTGTGAATTAATGAGAAGAGAGGTGAATTAGGAGAGGTAAAGAGTGAAGAGAAGAGAGCTAATTTAGGGATCACTATTTGTTGTGTGAGACAACTAGAGGGAATTTATTAAAATATATTGTAAAGTATAAGTGGATACTTAAAATAGTAGGGAGTTGAAGCTTCCTTGTAATTTGTAGTTTGCGGAAGGTCGGTGGGTGCTTGACTAAATTATTGGGATTTATAGCTTCCACGCAAGTGGTAGCTTTTAGAAGGTCAAGTTGTATCTTGGATAAATTTTGGATTTTTAGCTTCAAATTGAGTGGATGATCAACAAATGAAATCCATGTAAATTTTATAGGAAAATTTGTCCAAGTCAGTGCATTAATTTCAATGGGTTTTTCTCCCTTACAGAGTTTCCCACATTAAACTTGGATTTCATGTGTGTTTTCTTACTTCATGCTCATGTTTGAATTTCATTAGTATTTCATGGTGATTGATGATCACAATTTAATTGCTTACTAAGTTTGTGAAGAGTTTTTAAAGTTTTAATAAGCACTTAATCACCCCCTCAAAGGTGCCTAGATTTTCCAAAAATTATAATTAGGTTATTGATCCTATTTCGAAAGAATAATTAATATCAATGAATAAATAATTGAGAAGGGGATAAATAATAGAGAAATTATTGAGAGGGGTTGACATCTATCTTCTCATTCTTTGTTTCCTCTCCCAACTTATTCTTATACACATCAAAACATTCAAAAATCTCCAAAATTGGGTCTTCATTGGGCCCTGCATAGTGGAATAAAATTATTTCAATTTTGAATTGAACAATATAAAATTTAGTGGAAATAAATATTTTCTTTCTTATCCTCTTGGCCAATTTATTAATATATCTCTCCAAATGAATGAATTTCTAAATAATTCAGTATTTTTTGAATGCTCCAACTACCCTGTAATATGTTTATGAAGAATTTGGATTACCTTGTTTGCATCTATAGGTCTTAGGGTGTATGTGTCCTTCACAAGAAGCATTCATTCAAATTTGGAGTCAGTGTAATAAGCATACTTATTTTCTTTCTCCCTCATGTATTGGATTTGGCTTATGATATTCCTTAAAGTTTATATTCTTAAATTGGAAGGTCCCCTATATTCATGATGTCTTCCTTTGTAATTTGGGGTAACTATCCTTTCTTTGTCTACCACTTCATCATCCATAAATGTAATAGCTTAAAGCTTGGGAAGCATTCCATCCTACTCAACCACTATTTTCTATTTATCAATTAATGTCTTAATTTCCTCTATTTAATCATACATTTGGTTTTAGCAGTCTATAATATCCTTAATCACCTTACTTCCCTTGGTCACCTTGCTTCCCTTGCTCACAAGTTATTCCTCCCAATTTATATTTTCTTCCTCCCTACTCCTCAAGTCATCAAAATTTTTAAATTATTTCAGGAGTGAGGGATGTAGTTGTTTCTTCACTTCCCTGGGGAGTTTTTAGCCACTTTTACACATAGGTTGAAAAGATATCAACCTCATCTTACAATTATTTCTCAGTTTCCTTGTCCTTGTCCATTTTCTAAAAGAGTCCTCCCACATCCATGGTAAATTCATGATTTAGGCCCTCATTGGTTGGATTTCCAAGTGGGATCTTAGTCAATAGATAATTTTAAGGGGGAGTTTCATCCCTTAAGACATAATTTTGTGGGGTGGAAACTTCTGCAAACCTTTCTCCTTAACGTACCAACATTGTTGTTGTCAAAATTCTTGTTTTCTTATTTATTTTTATGGCCTTAAGGAAATGATGTTTTCAAGGTCAGATTCCTCCACCTACAATTTTACCTTTTTATTCCTTGGGAGGGATGATACCAACCACCCTTTAGATTAATTAGTGCCTTGCCCTTGTTCTTGCAAATGGGTTACACTAGGTACTACCAATTTTTATCGCAGTGTATTGAGAGAAATACTACAACCCTCATTTTGTGCCTCTTTTTGATTAGTAGACTCAAAAATATGCTTTTGGATTCTTTCCTCTTTTATTCCCACATCCTTAACCTCTTCCTATATCATAGTTGAGGATAATTTATTTTTGTATCGTAATTTTTATTTACTCAATATCTTCTTCTCTAGATTGAGAAGGATCTTCTACTAGATCAATTTTTGTTGCTCTTGTTATTGGGTTTCCTATTTTCCAGCTTCATGAGATGCAAATTCTCTCTCGTTGTCTCTAAACCTAGCTGAGTGGGTTTTACCACATTAGATTTTTCACTCTCAACAAGTGTGACCTATTCAACTTGAGATTGTCCAAATTGTTTTACAAAAACATTTCTTCAACACTTTCTTTCACCTAACCACTTTTTACTTTATTTTTGGAAGGTTATTCTTGGTTTTCCTAGTCTTCCCCATTCTCAATTGACACATCTTGTATGGTTTCATTGGGGAGGTCATCCCCAAACTCTTGGTCCAAATAATGTTTGATTTCAGTAATGGATTTATCCATGGATGGGTCAATCACAAAATTTTCTCCTCTACTCCAGCTTCTTGCTCTTAAGTTTCCAAAGTGAGCACATTGATACAAACCTCTTGTTGCATATAAGGAGGGGTAGTGAGAAATACCTCTATATTTTGAATTGCAGTAGTATATTTCTAAACCATGGATTTTTCCCTTGTAGTGTTACATTTGTGGTTATCTCTATTATAGGTTTTGTCACCTTTCTCCTATTAGTCCTCACAAAGTGCAATGTAACTGGTTCCCCCTCTTCCTCCTCCTCCTCATGGATGGTCTCAAAAGTTGGATATAAATTTGGTGGGCCTCAAGAAATGATTCCTCTCACTCTCTTTCCTATGATGGATGATCCTCCTGGAGGAGGTGGTTTGGACATTAACTTCAGTAGTATCTTTTTCCATAGGTGCCTTTTTCCTTGAAGAAGGATGTGGGAATTCCTAGAGGGGTGTTCTTTGCTATGAATGGGGAATATTATATGATATTCTCTAATATTTTATCTACTATTCATGTTAACTTTTACACTAGAGTCCCTGCTATTATTTTTACTTGAATTATCTCTTCAACATCCCTAAAGTTTTTCCTATGATTTAAATTTGTATTGTTGACCCTAAGCCTTGACAATAGTGTGATACTTATCAAGTTTGACCTATTATTAGTGATGTACACGAGAAAAGTAAACTGTTCTAACTTGTAAATAGAAAGAATGTAAAAACACATGACAAATTTTTCTCTAAAACATCAATTCTCTTTATATTTAAGTGTTCATTACATTAGTCTCCTTCTCATACACAATTCCTCTCTATTCTCTCATGTAATTCTTGGGATGCTCATATATGTTTTCTTATGGCATAACGGTATACAAACGATTAATTACAATAAATATAAAATATACAAAACATTCGAAGAGTCATTTATTTTTATTCATGCCTCTATCAGATTTTGTCTCATACTGTCTTGACTTGTTTTGTTCTGCAGATATTTTTCAATTTCCATAACTTCCTTGAGTGTTTCGCAACTTTGTCCAATGTACCGTGGATTAGTCTAGTATCTCGCAAATTTCTTTAGTTTACCCCATGATTCTTCTACACTTCAAAAAAATTTCTATACTATACGCAAATTACTCTTTTCCTTTACAACTTCCTTTAGTCTTTGATGGTTATCTTGTCACCTCTCGCGACTATCTAAAATTTTGATGAAGAACCATGTCTTCAAAAATTTGAGAAATTTTTTATCTTTCTTATTACTAAAGCTAATATTTGGAATCACCTCCCGAAACTTAGACATTTAATGTAAAGAAAGGTTCCCTCACTCAAATCGTTTGATTTGGACTTATGGGATGCCATGTTGAGAGAACATAGGCATCGCCTCTAAGGAACTTAGATGTCTTGAGTAAGAAAGAGATTCTTCACTCAACTTCTCGAACTAGATTTATGGGATGTCATAGTCCACATGAATATTTCTTCTTATTTTATAGTTGTGCTGTGGGGATGTACTTAGTAATCTGCATTGTAATGTTCTTCTCAAAAGTATACCACAATACCAAATGTGTGTCTATCTACTTCACCCATTCTTATAGTAGTGTATTTTCCTTGATCAATGAATGATCTTTGATGGTGGTGAATTTTCTTGCACTTGACCCCATCTGTTTTAGGCAATTGTGAGATCTTGTTTCATTCTAATAATGTCTTTATCTAATGGTGTGCTACACTCTTGCATATCCATTATCTTTTCAGACCACATCCTTTGTTGTATTTGATATTTTTTTAACAACTTAGCTATCTTCCATCTTTGAGATCCATCATTATCCTTACTGATGTCATAATCTATCAAGCTAAATGAATTTGTTTCTTCATCTTGTCCAGTTCTAATTTTTCTTTACGTATCTCACTGGGCCATTCTATGGTGTAAATGTAGTATGTCACATCATTATTCAGTTATGAATCTAATTTACCTACCCCGGTTTGCATCTATGATCTCATTTTTAATTCTCCATACTAGTTTTAAGATTTTTGTTTTTACTCTTCCACAATGTTCTCATAGATTTTCTTGTTTTCTACTTCCAAACTGATTGTATCTCCTTTCAATATTTATTTCACATCCTTTTCGTTTACATCTCTATCTCGTATATTTTATGTGGCAATAATATGTGTCTTTGTGGTTTGAATCGAGAATAATATTTTCTACATTAGCTCTTCTATCACAACACATTGTTGCATCCAATCCTATTTGGAAGTTTTTTCTAGCACTTGGCTCAAAGTTTTTTTTGTGTAAGGGGGTGAGTTTGTAGAAGTTTACCTTATAAACCTTTGTGGTTTGTTCCACTAAGCCTTGTTGTAACTATATTCATTGCTTGTTTTTCCTTTGTTGTAGTGCTTGTTTGATTTTTTCCAAAGAGTCTCTAGGTGTTTGTGCTTGTGTTGGTACCATACTTGTGGATATATTTTTGGATGGTGTTGATGGTACCATTTTCTATTCTTGTGCCTTATTTAGTTCTTCATGTTCTTGTTTCTCCTTTTATTATTGTTCCCTCTTCTCTTGTTCTATCTTTTATTATTGCATGTTTTCTGCTACTTCTTTTTATTTCTTTTCTTTTTCTTCTTTTTCCTTTTCTTGTTCTTTCTTATCTTTCTTTTCTTGTTCTTCTTTCACCTTTTGTTCTTTCTCTTCCTTTTCCTTCTTTTATATCTCCTCTCTCTCCTTCTTTTCTTTCTCCTTCCTCTCTTCTTTTATCTTCTTCTATTTTTTTCGTTCCTCTTGTCCTTTCATTCTATTCTCTATTTCTTCTTTTGTTTACTATCTACCTCATCTTGTTCCTTTTTCTTCTTCTCTCTTTGTTGTTTCTTGTTCTCTTCTTCCTTCTACTATTTTTCCTTGTGTATTTTTATTATAGATTCCATATCTTTTTATTTTTCTCCTCCTACCTTTTGTTCTTCCTCAACCTATTGATATTATTCTTCTTGTTGTTTCTATCTTTATTCTTTTATATGTTTCTCTTTAGAGACTTCTTTGGATTTCTTTTGTTATTCTTCTATCCTTTTCCTTTTCTTTTCTCGTCGAGTTCTCCTTTATATCCGCTAGAATTTGCACTTTAAACTTCTAGGATTCTTCCTCTCTTTCTTTCTTTGTTTTAATGATAAGTCCAATTAATTTTTCCACCTCCTTGATCTAGTTATTGTTGAAATTTTTTGAACTCGTACAAAAATGGGCAACTCAAAAATTCGTTACGATGGATAGAATTGGTGAAGTATACCTAAGCTAGGGAGGTTCTTTCAGACAATATTGTTTTGTTGAATTAATAATGATTACATGAAATATGCAATATGTGTCTTTGTTGCAAAACAAAATAGATCACATAGTCTATAATTTCATGTTATCTTCAAAGCAAAAGAACACAAAGCCCTAAAGGACAGCTATGTTGCCTTGATGAAGAGAATGAATTACTGAATAGATGAAGTTTTAGGTTTTCAAGCAATAATCATGAGTGCAGATTATAGAAATCAAAGTTCATTCTTGGATGTTACATGTATTCTTTAATGTTATTTACTTCATGATTAAGACATTCAATTATTTTATTAGGTTATTTAGTTCATCATACAATTCATATCAAAAAGTAGAAATGCAGAAATAAATACACAACTCAATTTCACAATTCAATGTTTTATTCATAAGGGATTTCAAATGTTCTCACACAAGCCATGGGATGTAAGCGAAAATTAAAGTACAAATTTATTGAAATAAGAGATACATATGCATGAAAGAGAAAATAAAGGAGTATGAGTGAACCCATCATTGCCTTGGAGGTTTCTCCTTTGGTTCATGCATCCTC
This sequence comes from Taxus wallichiana var. yunnanensis, assembly GCA_018340775.1. Classification (NCBI taxonomy): domain Eukaryota; kingdom Viridiplantae; phylum Streptophyta; class Pinopsida; order Cupressales; family Taxaceae; genus Taxus; species Taxus wallichiana. The sequence goes on along the minus strand of CM031236.1, from coordinate 362,501,493 downwards.
ATCTTTAGCTTTTTTCCTCTTCATCTTCACTACTCAAAGCACTCTGACACGAAAAGAAAGAAATAGTAAAATCATTAGTTACAAGCTCAGGGTTAATCCATATTCCTATACTATCCTAACTCATGCATACAGATCTCTTAACAATGGGAGATATAAATTACATGAAGATTAAACAACATATATGATTTTCTCACTCAGAAAGGAGGAGAGAGCAGAAAAAAACCATGGATAAAAGAGAGGCCAAAAAGCCTAAATATTTTCTAACTATTTTCTTAAGTGTGCAGGTATAGGTTGCAACCAAGAAGAAATAAATCATGTCTTACAGTCCTCACTAGAGATAAATATTTTAGATTTCAAAGACTTCTATCCTATGGTACATGAAGCAAATAATTAAAAAGTACATACTGGTATGAAGGAATAACGAATCATGAAAAAGTAGAATAATCGAATTTAAATACTTGAAGTTAAGCTGGAAAAATAATATTACAATTTGAATCGAATGAGAAAGAGGTTTGGGAAAATTTTGACAGGGCTTCACCATGAAAAATGGACACTTAAAACTTTCCATCATGTTGTTTTTAACTAATACATGCTTTAAAAGGTGTATATAAATAAAATAGTAATGCAGAAAGAAGATAATGCATGACATGATAAAAGATAACGATTACGATTTCAGCCCCAACAACAAGCCAAGAAGCATCTAAATGAACTACTATAGTGCTAGATATAGTTACAAGTGCAAACTTTCAGATTTCATTAGAAATTATACAGAAATATGTGTTCTCAATGAACTCCAAATAGTCACCTGGTCGTTCTTAGAGAGAACAAACAAAGAGATTTAAAAACTCATCAATGGTGGCCACCATAACTAAAACCAGAGACCCCTCACAAGAGGGCTCAAAAAGAAGCACATATCGATGCAAATCCTCCAAGAAATATAATACCAAATTGAAGTGAGAGTCGAGCTCAAAGATCATGAAAAAGATGAAAATCCCCACGACCAATTTTCTCAAAGAACTCATACAAAGTGGAAAACAACAGGAAGCCATCAATGCAAAGGGGTCAAGATCGAAAGGTGACTAACAATGGTGTCAAATTTTTTTCCAAGGCTTCACCCACTAGACCAAAAAATTTAGAATGGAGTGATCATTGAGGTCGAATGACATTTACTACCGAGCTCAAGCGTTGGGTTAGTTCGAACTCAACCATGATTAAAACATCAATGATCAACATCCAACAAGTACCAAGATCAATGATCAGGGATCGATCCCCAAGTTTGAAGTAAACCATCAAGGTTAGATTCCTTTACTACATTAAAATTTAGGTTAGTAACCCTAACCATAGGTTAGAGATTGATGGTTCGTGATCAAACAATATAGAAATCAATGACCCAAGATCATCATCGAATTTCAAAAATTAAACTCAACTCAAGTTAAAATACCATTGAAAAAATGCATGGAGGGGTGAGTCATCATGAAGAGGGGGCCAGCCCCACATTCAAAACAAAATCATTTCATATTGAATTTCAAAATTCTTAAACCATAGTCTATGTCCCAAATGATCAAAGGGTGCCACCAATAATGTTATGCAATGATCAAGCCAAAAGTTGTTTCCCACCTTATTCTATTCACAATTCAAAATCTGACCAACTATACACCAAGAATATTAATCAAAGGGTGGTAGACTATAGTATAACATGTATTATCAAAAGGTGGCCAAATGGCATTGTTTGCATTGGCCTTGTATAATGTCTAATCTATATAATATGGCATCCAAACCAATAATCAAAGAACACTTACCTTAATACTTAAAAAATTACCTCATACTCATCAAATGGTGAAGTGCAAAAGTGGTCCCCACTATTGGAGGGGTTGGAGATGATTTACAGTGTGTTATCCATGTGACCACTAGAAGACAAGGAATGTCAACATCAGAACCTAAGCTTGGAGGTGGTCCCCATCAAGTGGATATTTGGATGAATTATTTTGCAAGGTATTGCAAATAATGTAATTAATTTTTCTCACTCACAGGGAGTATTTTTGCATGCCTTCACAAGAGGACAGAATCTACATGCACTAGGAGGAGACTTGCTCATCAAGCAAGATTTATTATTAGCAAATTATTCACCCATGCTTTTCTTAAAATAGAATAGTCAACTGCAAGTTTGACTATATGTAATCAAAGGCTATTAATGCCTCTCTTGTATTAGTTTGATTTATTTTATTCATTTATTTAGTTTTAAATAAAGGATAAAAATAGAATGCATGGGCGAGTACAACCTTAGTCTATTTTTATGAAGGGTGGGTGAATTAATTTTGCTATATATTGTGTGCCTTGGCCAAACACAAGGGGGTACTTTTTAGATACAAGAGTGCTGAAGCAATTTTCTACGAGTTTTTCCCTTTGAATGTGAAGTATTTTTTGTCTTTTCAATTTTTTGCAATCTTGTGTATGTTCCCATTAATATTGTGAATGTTAATTCCATGATTAATCATCTTACACTGTTGCAAATTTTAGTAAACTTTGCTTGATGTTAATGTACATGTTTAACTTAACAATTTTGTTGTGATTCTTTTCCCTCAATACATCGGAAAGTGTGTTTTCCTTTAATTGTCTACAAAAATTGTTGGCTCGTGCATAAGAAATTCATTCCATATCAATTGTGCATGTACACGGTCAAAAACACATACAAGTTTGGTGTATCACCTTAGTTTTAATTTCATTTTACAGTCATCTTTTACCCTTAAACCCCAAAAAATCAGTTTAGGATACATCAATAAGGAACTGACCTTGATATCGAAGAATCACCTCAAAATAGGTATACCCATAGACTGAGGTGTTTCCATTGTATCTGAAAAGAGAGATAGAATGTAAGATTAGAGAACCTGCAACCATCTCTCTACATGGTGTACTTTTGAGAGATAACTATTTTTGGCATTCCTCGAGTGGGACCACGAATCATATCTGCATGCAAGTTATAGACATTCACATCAAATCTATGATAGATTTAGAGTAGATAAAAGTTACTTTTGAGACAAAAGCTACAACAATTTATTCTAAAACGTTTAAATATCTATTTGGCTACTCCATAGAGCTGATTTTAGACCAGTATTATAGCATGTTCCATGCCTAAAGTAACTACAAGATCATCGGTAAGAGGAATTCCTTCTAAGTTTATTTCTTTACCTTTTAATTCTGCAAGAAGGAGAAGAGTTGATAATACTTTACCTTATAATAGACCTAGTTTTGGTAATCCTCCTCCTAATATTCCTTCACCACATATCAATTTCTCTACTCAAATCCCATTTTTTCAAATGGCTATTCAACCACTTAGGAATTTTGTGACCTTTACTAATGGCAGCCCATTAGTGATCCCAGTTTATCATGACATCCCTAATGCTGCCATGAAAAATTTAGCATCATTCATGAGTGAAAATTACGTTACGCCTATAGAGCACATCAAGGATGTTGCAGCCATATGTATAGTCCATAATATTACTCATGAAGATGTGGCTTTGAGAATTTTAGCTGCATCCCTCAAAGGACAAGCCTTGCAATGGTATAGAAATCTAGAGATTGGATGCATAAGAACTTGGGATGATTTAGGTGGTAAATTGCTGAAATAATTTCAAGATAATTCAGATCATTTATCTCTCATAGAACAGTTGTCTACCATTAAAATGGCTCCTAATGAATTTATGTCTAGTTTCAACATCCATTTTTCCAAAACTTGGGAAAGAATTCCAGCAAGTGTCAAGCCTCAAGTTGATCATGTTTTTCTTTATTATCTTAGAGCATTAAATAGTGATATTTTAACTATGATTCAGTCTATGGGAGGTGAAACTCTCCCAGATGCTTATGATATTGCTATAAGAGCTGAAAATAGCCTTATTCAAGCCGAAAAATTAGCACCAAGGCCTTCAATGTCTTTTTGACAAATTTAGCACCTATTCCTCAACCTATCATGATTATAGAACCTGTTGTTGTAACCCATCAGATGACATCTTTAAAGCTTTACAGACTATGGGGAACAAGTTGAATTCAATTGAGAATAGGTTTGCATTACCTAACAGACCTTATCAAGCTCCTTATCATCCAAACAAGCAAAATAGGTATCCTTACCTGCAGAATCAAAATTATAGGCATCCTTATCAGCAAAGGTAGTTTGACCCAAAGGCTCCTAGTTCATATAACAATTTATTTCTAGTTAATATGGCTATAGAAGATTGGTGTCAACTTTGTAATCAACCTCATTTAGCTACAAATTGCCCAAATGATTTTCTGAACATAATTATTGTTGCAAAAACTCAATCTGAGACATTTTCATGCCTCAAATGGAGGGTGGGCAAGCAAGATACTTAGGTTCAGAAGGCACCTAAAAGAACTTAGTCAGTTTTAGTGAGGATGATTTCATTGTAGTTACTACTAGGTCTCAGGAAAAAGATGTAAAAAGTAAAAAAACAACAAAATAGGCTGTTTCGCCAATGTCACTGATAAATCAATAACTATAGGCCCAAAACTAGCTAACAATGTTGTTGTTCCTAAAAAAACATTAGGTGTTTCAGCTAGTAAAGAGTAGCAAAAATAGCTACACTGATCCAAGAAGGTTATTTATACCTCGATATCAAAAGCAACTAAAGAAGAATCATTTTTTCACCAAAGTCTATGCTAAAATAGTAGAATCTATCTCTAAAATTGTTGCTTCTTTTAACATTGTTTATGTAATAAAAAAGCATAATGTTAACATCTCAATGTGGGATGCTCTAAGTATTCCAGACAACAAGATTTACTTTCTCATGAACTTTCTAAGCTGCAGATTTCTTCTAGAACATCAGAAAAGGAAGCCCAAATAATAGACATGGTCCTTGGAACAATGGAACAAGACCACATCAAAGAGGTTAAATGGATGGTTCAGAAATTCTTAAATTCTCATGACATCAAAAATCCACCACCATTTTATCTATCACTAATTATTGGAGAACATCTTGTTTATAACTGTATGGTGGACAACGGTGCAAGTAGCACAGTTATGTCAAAAGAAATTGCAGAAAAATTGGGTTTGTAGTATGAACCTATAAAAAAGCGTGTCCTATAAGTTGGATGGAACCTCAACTAATATAGTTGGTGTCATCATAAATATAGTGGTAACATTGCATACTTACGCAAATGTTTCCATTTTGCAAGATATTCTTGTTGTAGATTTACCTGTTTACTTTGTTATATGTTTATCGAGAGATTTCACAGTAAAAATAGTAGGTTATCTCTCTTCAGATTGATCTTTCTTGTTTTTCACTACACGTTATGGAACCAAGGTTACTATAAATTTAGAACCATTGGCCATATTTCACATTGAGCCTCACATTTCTAATGCATTGGCTAATTATGCAGCCTTAGACCAGTTTTTTTTTATAATACAGCTCATGTTTCAACATTAGATGGTGTTTCTAACATGTTTATGGATGAAAATACACATGAATAACATGCTCATGATCCTTTTAAGGAAGTTTAAGAACATATGCTTGGTGTGTATTTTTGCATGAAGAAAATACACAAATTCCCTTGTTGTTCAAAACAGAAAATGTAGCATAAGGGATTTGGAAGATTCATTTCAATGGAGCTAAGAACAAGAAAGGACAAGGATCAAGTTTGATTCTCACTTCCCCAATAAATGAAATGTATTTCTCATCTTTTAGTCTCCAATTTTCATGCAATTATAACATAGCTGAATACGAAGCATTAATTCATGGCTTACTTTGGGCTAGAAAGAGAGGTATTAGCATGCTGTGATTTTTGGTGATTATGATTTGGTTATAAACCAAGTATGAAATTTCAATGTTTATAAGAATCCATTAATGAATTGTTACAGACATAGAGTTTCATACTTAATGGAATATTTTGGATCTATTAACATCCAATCCATTCCTAGAATAGAAAATAAACATGCAGATAGGCTTGTAGCAATTGGTGCTAGTTTTGAAATGCTGGAATAGATTAAAACCAATGATATTCAGCCTCATATTAAGCTAATTGTCAAGCCTTATATACCTAATAATGACTTGAATTGTAGGTTTTAAAAGTGATGATCAGAAATGCATGTTTTTACAACAAGATGATGAACTTTCTATGGTAAATCAAGATAAATTACAACACTTATATGGTGACAAAATTTTCAATTAAAGACAAATAAACTACCTCGAGGTCTAGTCACATTAGAATACATCTTCAGCATTGACGATCGTTAAGGAAGGTCAATACTAAGATGTCATCAAATGCTGATAATTATGAGAGATCTCAATTGATGAAGGTAAAAATTTGTTTTTTGGAAAGGTATGCTCTCTTGGCTAAAAAAATTCATTTATTAATATTTGCATGGAATTTAAAGATGTTTTAGCTTGGAAATAACAAGACCTAAAAGGGTTTCATCCATTTTAGCACTTCACTATGAACTATTAAATTATAGCCAAAAAAAGAGGTTAAAAAAATAGAGCCTCTAATGAGGAAAGAGTTATCTAAGTTGATCGAATCAGGTATTATCTTTCTAGTTAAGCATTCAATTTGGGTAGCCAATCTTGTTCTTGTTAGGAAGAAAAATGGAGAAATCAGATTATGTGTGGATTTTAGAGATCTTAATAAAGCTTCATTAAAAGATCACTACCCACTTCCAAATATGGATCATATTTTGAGAATAGTTTTGGTTCGATATACTATCTCTTCTAGATGGGCTGGTTATAGTGGATACAATTAGATTTTAGTCTAAGAAGAATATAGGTTAAAAAAAACTTTCACCACTAAGTGGGGTATGTATGCTTACAAAAGAATGCCTTTTATCCTTTCAAATGCTAGTGCAACATTTCAACGTGCAATGGATATGGATTTTTGTAGCTTGTTAAATAAATGCATCCTTTTTTATTTAGATGATGTTACCGTATTCTCAAAAAATTTAGAAGAACATATAATACATCTAAGGTAGACTTTTCAGTTATGCAGACAGTTTGGAATATCTTTGAATCCGCTAAAGTCTATCTTTTCAGTACATCAAGGTAAATTACTTAGTCATATTGTTTCTAATAAAGGTTTGGTAATTGATCCTTTCAGGATCAAAGCCATATCACAACTATCATCACCTCATCATAAGAATGCATTATAAAGTTTTCTAGGAAAAATCAAATTTGTTAGAAAATGTGTTTCAGATTTTGCAACATTGGTGAAACCATTGACAACTATGTTAAAGAAAGAGAAGACTTTCTCTTGGACCAAAGTGAAGGGAGAGAAGGGTTTGAAGAAATTAAGGAAGCCATCTCTCAAGCTCCTACTCTTGCAAATCTAAATTTTGATAAAGATTTTACAATGTATGCACTTGCAGGAGCTGAAACAATCTCATCCATATTAACTCAGGTTAATGATGAAAATGTTGAGTAGCCAATTACTTTCTTTGGACAAAGCTTGCACAATTATGAAACAAGGTACACTTTTCTTAAAAAAACAAGTAATTTCAGTAGTCAGAGGACTAAATATTTGTAAGTACACACTTTCAAACAAAAAAATCATGTTCTTGTTTCTCATACAAGTGTGAAAGCTTTCTTGTTAAATAAAGAATTGAATGAGAAAAGAGTAGGCTAGATAACAAATGTTCATGGAGTATGACGTTGATATCCGCATTATGAAGAAAGTTTGAGGTAAAGGTTTTTTGAACACCTAATTGCTGATATGGAAAAATAACAAGCCGCAGAAATAAGATTCAAAACAACATGCTGAGATTATGTATCAACAATCAAACATCATGGTTCAGCCAGAAAATCAGCAACCTGAACTTGCTCAAGAAGTTCAGGAATCAATATGGATGACTGATTTAGTTAACTATCTACAACATGGCACCTATCTGGAAGGTATGAACAAGAATCAACAAAGGTATTTCAGACTATAAGTTGTACCCTATATTTTTATTGATGAGGTGTTATTTAAAAGGGATATAAATGGAACCTTGTTGCAATGTGTCGATTATGATAGAATTCAGCAATTATTATCGGAATTCCATGAAGGACCTGCAGGAGGTCATTTTTCAGCATGTACCATAGCCTTAAAAATTATGAAAGTTGGTTACTATTAGCCCAACATATTCAAGGAATGTTTTGAATGGATTAGAAAGTGTAATAAATGTGCTTTCTTTGTTGGAAAAGAACATTTAGCTTCGCTGCCCTTACAACCTATTTTAGTTGATCAAGCCTTTTATGTAGTGGGGCCTTGATTTTATTGGCATGATAAACCCACCTTCGTCATAAGGACACAAGTGGATTTTGAGTGCTATTTATTACTTTACATGTTGGATCAAGAAATAGCTTTGAAAGGATGCTAATGAAATTTGATACTATCCTTTTATGAAGGTATAGTTTACAGATTTGGTGTTCCAATAACTATCATATTAGATAATGCTTTAGCATTTCTTGGTGCAAAGGTAACAGATTGGGCTATTAACCATGGAATTTATCTAAGTTTTTCATCTAATCATTACCCACAAGGTAATGGGCTATATGAAAGTACTAACAATAATATTTTAAGGATCACCAAAATAACACTCAAAGATAACCAGAGAGCTTGACATCTAATGTTGAATTCAGCACTTTAATGATAGAGTGACTCCTAAAATATCAGTTGGAAATTCACCATACAAGCTTGTTTATAGAAGAGAAGTAAGAATTCCTATTTTAGTTGAGTTACCCGCATTAGATTTGCTGCATCAAATGGAGCTACTTGAAATGAGCCATTGTAGGTTCATTATGTAGAATTGATGGAATTACAAAAGCTAAGAGATCAAGCTCATGTAAACATGGAAAATAATCAGAAATAGATGAAGAATAATTTTGATAAGAAAGCCAAATTCAGAATCTTCAATGAAGGAGATATTGTGTTAAAATGGGATGTTGATCGTGCAAAGCCAGGAAGACACATGAATTTCAATACAATCTGGAGTGGTCCTTACATGATTTCAATTTGCAAAGAGCATAACAATGCTTTTCAGCTTTCGAGGCTAAATGGAGAGGAACTTCCCATTCCTGTGAATGGTATGTTTCTCAAACACTATTATTGAAAATCCTACAGTGTCTATTTAGAGTAGGATTTCCCTTCAATAAGTGTAGTTCCTGAACATTGTAATGTTTTTCAATTCAATAAATGCATTCATGCATGTGATTTATTTACCATATCCATTCCCAATTTTAGTTCATTTTGGAAGGGTTAAACCTTTAGAAAGGAAGATTTTGGTTACATTCTTTAGACTCCATGCCCAATGGAAAAAATAAGGCACTGGTTTACAAGATAGTAGAAAGATTTCCCCACAGGATCGCTTGAGAAATATTTATAATTTTTGCACTCATGTAAAAATGGGTAACTCAAAACTTCATTACGATGGATAGCATTGGTGAAGTATACCTAAGCTATGGGAGGTTCTTTCAAACAATATTTTATTGTTGAATTAATTAATGATTACATGAAATCTACAGCTATGTGTGTTCTTACAAAACATAATTGGATCACATAGTTTATAATTTCATGCTATCTTCAATAAAAGAACACAAATCCCTGAAGGATAGCTATGTTGCCATAGTGAAGACACCGAATTACATAATAGATGAAGTGTTAGGTTTTGGAGCAACAATCATGACAATAGATTACATAAATCGAGTTCAATCATGGATGTTATAGGTAATCTTTAATGTTGTTTCCATCATGATTAAGACATTCAATTATATTATTGGTTTTTTAGTTAATCATATAATCCATATCAGAAAGTGGAAATGCAGAAATAAATACACAACTCAATATCACAATTCAATGTTTTATTCATAAGGGATTTCAAATGTTCCCACACATGCCATGGGATGTAACTGAAAATTAAAGTACAACTATTGAAATAAGAGGTACATATGCATGAAAGAGAAAATAAAGGAGTATGAGTGAACCCATCATTGCCTTGGAGGTTTCTCCTTTGGTTCATGCATCCTCATCTTTAGCTTTTTTCCTCTTCATCTTCACTTCATGCTGAAAGCATGTGTGCACTGAAAAGAAGAAAAAAGTAAAATCATTAGTTACGAGCTTAGGGTTAATCCATATTCCTATACTATCCTAACTTAAGCATACGGATCTCTTAACAATGGGAGATATAAATTATATGAAGATTAAACAACATATATTATTTTCTCACTCAAAAAGGAGGAGAGAAAATAAAAAAAACAATGGATAAAAGAGAGGCCAAAAAGCCTAAATATTTTCTAACTATTTTCTTAAGTGTGTAGGTATAGGTTGCAACCAAGAAGAAATAAATCATGTCTTACAGTCCTCACTAGAGATAAATATTACAAATTTCAAATACTTTTATCCTATGGTACATGAAGTAGATAATTCACAATTACATACTAGTATGAAGGAAGACTAGAGCTCAAAAAAATAGAAGAATCAAAATTTAAAGATTGAAGTTAACTAGAAAAAGAAGATTACAACTATAACAAAATGAGAAAGAGGTCTAGGAAAATTTTGATAGGGCTTTGCCATGAAAAATGGACATTTACAACTTTCCATCATGTTGTTTTTAACTAATACATGCTTTAAAAGTTGTATATAAATCAAATAGTAATGCAGAAAGAAGATAATGCATGGCATGATCAAAGATAATAGTTACTAGATTTCAGCCCCAACAACAAGCCATGAAGCATCTAAATGAACTGTTATAGTGCTAGATTAAGTTACAAGTGCACACTTTCATATTGCAGAGAAATGATATAAAAATGATATGAAGAAATGGTACAATACCAAATTCTTAAATAAAGTCATAACATGCAATCAAAGAAAGATTCAAGATATAAGTTTTCAAGCATTTCAAGCTACAAGCATTCAAGAATTCAACTTAAGCAATTACTTCCAGTTATATATCCAGTTTAAATACACAGAGTTACAACACACTAAAAGGAGAACCAGTTTCAATATTGGAGAGATCATGAAGAACAAGTACACAAAACATGAGTAGACAACTGTGAAGAAGCCTTTAAAGGCCTGATTTAAGAATTAAATAAAACAAGGAATGCATTTCATGAAGTGTAGATTACAAGTACAATAGGTACAGAAATGATCTAAATACCATAGTTTATTAGGAAATTACAGATTGAGAGAAAGATGAATTCACAGTCAACCTCAAATCCATTATTAAAAACATTATTTGAAACAAGTATGACACAAAAAGAAAGTACAGATGCTCAAATTCAAAAGTGAGTTAGCATGCTTCATGAGTAAGGAAGGAATTCATGTTTTCCCAAAGTCCCAACTATATTAATGTTGAGGAAATAAATAAGTGATGCAAATGTTCACTTATATACTTACTGAAATAGGGGCACCTCATCAAGTAACAAAGTAGTTTTCATTTCCAAATATCAAACTACAAGAGGCACCAGTATGTAAGAAGTGAGATGAAGTGCATATTCAAATCTTACTTGTATAAAATGAAGAAATAGTTTCAGCTCAAGAAAATATGAAGCACAAAATTAAGTTTCCAATATGCAATTGATATTGCAAATGACCAAAACATATCAAGCTAATAGATCAAGAAACAAGTGTGTTATCAATAAATAAATCAATGCTTCAGTTATCAAGTATATAAAAGGTATCTATGCAAGGATGGAACTAAGCCACATGCTGAGGGTACAATGAAAAAATCAGTAAGTACATAGCTCTGTTAAAGCTACAAGAGTTGTAATCAAGGTCTTCCACAAAATGGAGAAAGGAATGATCTATTCAAGTAAAGGAGTTTCATAAGCAATACAAAATCATTTTCAATCAAACAATGGATTCCATTTTAAGAGAAGATAATTCATGCACCCATAGGGGAAGGAGTTCTTGGTGCATTATATATTAGTATTCAATGGAATTTAAGATTACAAGACCTTCATCTGAGCTTAATAGATAATACAGAGGTGAAAGGCTACGAATTTGGGAACCCTTTGTCAACAACTTTGAACCCATGAAGGAATTCAGATCTATGCAAATCCTCGACATCAAAGAAATGACCATGTATATTAAATCGATAAGCTCGAATCAGCTCGAGGAAATATCAGAATTACTTCGTAAAATAACAGAGAAAGCATAAAAAATAGTGACCTCTCTCAGGCATCTACAGTTTTAATAAACACATCAAAACTATGGCTTTAGAAATAGAATAGTCAATACAAACCCAAGTCCAGAGTAATGGCGGATATTTCAAATATCTGAGATTTTATCTCATATATGAACAAAAAAATGTCAAACCCATGAAAGTTCAAGCTCATATATGGCAGCCATAGTAAAAGAGGAAACTATCAAAAATAGATGAAGCTGAAAACTCAAATACCCATGTCTCTTATACAACAGATCTTGTGGTTTTTAAAAAAAATAGAATACCCATTTGACAAATCACAAGTTATGACTTCATTATTCACTTACCAGTTAGATCCAACACTAGAAAGAGACCGAGAAGAGAAAGAAGCACATTCAAAATTAAAATTGAGAGGATATAGGTGTTCTCGACGAGCTCCAAATAGTCACAAGTCATTCACAGAGATAAAAAAAAGTGAGATTTAAAAAATATTCAATGGCAGCCACCATAACTAAAACCAGATACCCCTCAAAGAGAGCTCAAAAAGAAGCACATATTGATGCAAATCCTCCAAGAAATAGAATACCAAACTACAATGAGAGCTGAGCTCAAAGATAATGACCACTTTTCTCAAAGAACTCGGGACACAGGAAAACAACAGAAACCATCAATGCAAAGGGGCCAGAGCTCGAAAGGTGACTAAAAACGGCATAAAAAAAATTTCTAGGGCTTCTCCCACGCACCAAAAAATCCAAAATGGAGTGATCATTGAGGTCGAATGACCTTTACCACCAAGCTCAAGCGTTGGGTTAGTTCAAACTCAACCATGATTAAAGCATCAATGATCAACATCCAACAAGTACCAAGATCAACGCTCAGGATGGATCCCCAAGTTCAAAGAAAACCATCATGGTTAGATGTCATTACTACATTAAACTCTAGGTCAGAAACCCTAACCATAGGTCAGAGATCGATGGTTTGTGATCAAACAGTACATAAATCAACGGCCTAAGATCATCACCAAATTTCAAAGAAAACTCAACCCGAGTTAAAATACCACCAAAAAAATGCATGAAGGGGTGAGTCATCATGGAGAGGGGGCCAACACCACATTCAAAAAAAAATAATTTCTATTGAATTTCAAAAGTCTTAAACCATAGTCTATGTCCCAAATGATCAAAGGGTGTCGACCAATCATGTTATGCAATGATAAAGCTAAAAGGTGTTTCCCACCTTATTCTATTAACAATTTGAAAGCTGACCAACTATACACCAATAATATTAATCAAAGGGTGGAAAACTATAGTATAGCATGTATTATCAAAAGGTGGCCGAATGGTATTATTTGCATCGACCTTGTATAAGGTCTAAACTATATAATATGCCATTCAAACCAATAATCAAAGAACACTTACCTTAATACTTACAAAATTACCTCGTACTCATCAAATGGTGAACTGAAAAAGTGGTCCCCACTATTTGAGGGGTTGGAGATGGTTTACTGAGTGTGCTATCCATGTGACCACTAGAAGATAAGGATTGTCAAAATCAGAACTCGAGCTTGGAGGTGGTCCCCATCAAGATGATATTTGAATGAATTATTTTTGTAAGGTATTGCAAATAATGTAATTAATTTTTTCTCACTCATGGGGAGTATTTTTGTATTCCTTTACAAAAGGACAATCAAAGGACATAATTGCATGCTAGGAGGAGACTTTCTCATCAAGCAAAATTTATTATTAGCAAATTATTCACCCATGCTTTTCTAAAATATAACAATCAACTACAAGTTTGACTCGTATGTAATCAAATGCTATTAATGACTCGTTGTAATAGTTTGCTTTATTTTATTCATTCATTTATTATTAAATAAAATATAAAAATAGAATGTATGGGTGAGTATAACCATAGTCTATTTTTATGAAGGGTGGGTGAATTAATTTTTATATATATTGTGTGCCTTGACAAAGCACAAGGGGGAATTTTTAGATACAGGAGTATTGAAGCAATTTTCTTGCAATTTTTCCCTTTGAATGTGAAGTATTTTCTACCTTTCCAATTATTTGCAATCTTGTGTATGTTCCCATTAATCTTGTGAATGTTAATTCCCTAATTAATCATCTTACCCTGTTGCAAATTTTAGTAATTTCTGCTTGATATTAATGTGCATGTTTAACTTAATAGTGTTGTGATTCTTTTCCCTCAATACATTTGAGTGTTTGCCTTTAATTTTTTTAAAAATTGTTGGCCTGTGCATCAGAAATTCATTCCATATCAATTATGCATGTACTTAGTCAAAGACCTCATACAAGTTTGGTGTATCACCTCAATTTTAATTTCATTTTACAGTCATCTTTTACCCTTAAACCCTAGAAAATCAGTTTAGGATACATCAATAAGGAACCAGCCTTGATACCAGAGACTCACCTCAAAATAGGTATACCCATAGACCTAAGGTGTTTCCATTATATCTATGAAAAGAGAGATAAAATCTAAAAGCTTAGAACACCTGCATCCATCTCTCTATAGGGTGCACTTTCAAGAGATAATAGTTATGATCCTTAGTGGTTTTTTTTCTTTTTATTTAATGTTGTTCTTTCTTGTTGAAGAGCTTGGAGGCAGTTTGTTTCTTCTGCCTCTATTTTTTCTTGAATTTCCTTAGCTAACTCTAGTGGAAGTAGGTGACCAATTTCCCCAATTACTAAGTAAAATCTATCCATGTAATATATTATGTATTCTTCTATAGCCAACTGTTCCCCACTTGTGTTTTCCACATACTCTAGGGCCACCTGAGAAATGCCTCCTAGAGATAAAAATTTCTTATAGTATCTATATCCTAACTTAGTTAAATGTGTTTCCTCCCATGCTTCTACCTCTTCTAAAAATTGAGGCCATAAATGTTCTTGTGATGGTGGGGGATATGCAATTTTCTCTTCTAACTAAGAAATTTCTTCTATCTCTTGAGAATCTTCCGAATCTTCTTCTTCTTTAGTGAATTGAGCTTCTTTTAGTTTTAATTTAGATGCTAATGATTTTTGGTGTTCGATGGTGGGTGATAAAGCAATAGGGCCTTTAGTTGGCCTTCTATTATATCTTTTTGGGATTATGTTACTATGTTCTAATTTTCCATATTGAGATGGATATTTATTTCTATATTCCTCCCATGTTTCTTCAATGACCTGATCAAAATATGGAATTGTTTGGCTTTACGGGGTCCACGGGATAATTTATGATTTCTTCCACTAATGTAGTTACTAATTCATTGGAAGCTTCATATGGCTGTGGGGGTATATGTGATTTGCATGGAATTATAGTCCTGAGGAAGGTATAATCAATTTCTATGATAAAAATTACCTCATGTTCATATTTTTCCATGATTTGCTCTGAAACCTAAGACCTATTTCCAATTATCTACCTTATTCTATTTACCCATCCCAATAAAGAAGTAATTTTGGTGACTGCATCTAAAATATTCGTGTATTCCCAAATTTCTTAGCCACCAAAGTGTATCTGAATTCCATTGTACTAATTCTAATTTTTGGCGTCGGTTTTTCATGAAAGACATGGCTAGGTATATCAATATTGATCCTTAACAAAAAGTATACTTTCTA
Organism: Taxus wallichiana var. yunnanensis; assembly: GCA_018340775.1. NCBI lineage: Eukaryota > Viridiplantae > Streptophyta > Pinopsida > Cupressales > Taxaceae > Taxus > Taxus wallichiana. Next base: position 362,485,767 of record CM031236.1, on the reverse strand, counting down.
TACTTTATTGTTTTAGTGTTTTCATGGAATTATGAGGCCAATAACTCTGTTAGGTTATACTCTAAATGTGAATTCACTATATTTAGGGCTATCTGTGTGATAATCCTATGGGCACCATCTTCTTGATTAGTATGATAAATCTTTAAGCATATGGCTTTGCAACATACCTCAATGTATGATTTTCTATATCCACTATACGTACCCACAATTTTTCTTCATCACTCCCATCACCCAAGTTGTATCTGTCATTGTTGTCTTCTTATTCATTATCACCAATTATCCTTGTGCCCATAATCATGTAACCCTAGCCATGACCTCTGTGTTAATTGGGTATGGTTGATCCAAGTACAACATTTCATTATGGCTGAATGAGAAGAAACCTAATTTCATGATCAGCCCTATTTAAATATGGAATTCGGCCCAAGAATCTATTTTCAATTTGCTGATTACTTTTTTGTGTTCTATAACTCCTTGGTATCAAAATTTTCTTCCAGGAGTAGCGATTTGTCTACTTCGAGATGTGTATGATCATATTCAGCTATTTGGGAGCGAATGTACTTCTACAAATCTCACATGTGGGAAACCTTGAATGGGATATGCGAGAAAGATCCTTTAGGATCATGCTTGTTTGATTTGAGTGATTGTTTGTGGAAAAATAGTTTTGGGGGCTTGTCTTGTGCAACCTCAATTGAATTATCCATGTTTTCTTCCCAATTCACCCCAATTTTTCTAGCTCTCATCTTTGTGATTTCACTTTGGTAATTTATTCGGTCTCATATTTCACTTTTGTGCCTTCATTAATTATGACTCAATGATTTTTATAATTCTTTATTTACACCTACCCCATTTAGTATCTTTTTGGTAGAATCTCTTTTGAGTTCCCCTCATATTTTTTCTTTATTGTGCATGTTTTCTTTATTACATGACTTTTCTCCTTTATTACGTGGGTTTTTATCTTATTCCTTTACTCCACATATTTTTCCTTTCCTCTATTCATTTTGTGGATATTTATTCATTGTTTCGATCCATGGTTTATCTTTTTCTTCCATGGCTTCTCTTGTTCCATGTTTTTTCTCTTAATTCCATGGATTTTTGTTCATTCTATGGTTTTTTCCTTTGTGGATTTTTCCTTTTTCCCATGGATTTCAAATATTGCATATTTTTCTTCTTTACCAGGGCTTTCGTATATTGCAGCTTTTCATGGTTATTCCTTTGTTTCATGGGTTCATCTTCTTTATTCTGTGGGTATCCTTTCTCCATGACCTCCTTTTTTTCGCTCCATGAGATCTTCTTCTTTCACTTTTAGTTTTCTTTATTACACATATATCTTTCCTCCATGGCTTTTCTTGTTTCTTGTTACGTGGGTATGATTCCTCTGTGACTAAGTATTTTCTTATTTTTGATTTTCCTATTTTCTTATGTTTATTATACTAAGGATGCCCTTACTGAGTTTTCATCCTACCCCTCATCCTACCTTCTAAATTGCCAATTTTCAGATAGGTTGTATTTTATTTTTATTTTTACTCTCTTTTTTAAAAGTATTATATCTTTTAATCTTGCTCCATTTATATAGCCTAGTAGTTCCTTCAATTGCAGTGTTTGCTGATTTATTTCTCCTGAAGGTAATATCTCCTTGATAATATATGGTCCAAGCCATCTTACCTTGATTTTTCTTGGATGTTTCCATTTTCTGTCATAGAGCAACACCTGATCTCCAATGTCAAATTATTTTCTTTTGATGTGGCGGTCATGCCAAGCTTTTTGTCTTCTCTTTTCTTACGTTTGGTTGTAAGCTTCTAAGAACTTCTACTCATCCACTTTCTCTAATTTAATTAATCTCTCATGAAATGAAGAATATTAATTCATCCTAAATGTTACCACCACTCTTAATCTTGGAAGTAAATATTCTGTGGGGACCATGGCTTTGAGTCCATTGACCAATCTAGAAGGAGAGTATTTTGTTAACCTTTTGTATGTGGTGTGGTAAGCCCATAAGGCTGTAGGTATATTCAAATCCCAAATAGTTTGTTGTAAATAACATATATGTGTAATCACTTTGTCAATACCTTATTGAATACTTTAACTGTCCCATTTTATCATGGATGGTAATGTGTACTTATGTTATGGTTAATCATGAAGTTACTTAATAATTATTTGGTAGTAGCATTAACAAAATGTTTCCCTTGATCACTTGTAATACTCAAAGGGCATCTAAACCATGTAATGATAATCTCATATATGAATCTAGTAGTGGTCTTAGTATTAAAAACCTTAGTTGCGATAGATACTTCCCATCGTGTTAAATATTTTGTCCATGTTATTATGAATCTTTCTTGAGAGTGTTTTGCAACTGGTTTAATTGGTCTAATAATATATATAAACAAATTTTCAAATAGGGATAAGGAAAAGACTGGTTTTATGGGAATTTCATCATGAGCATTAGGTTTTCCCCTGTTAAAAAATATCACAAGCCATCACATGTTTGTGTGTATATTTAAAGAGCATAGGCCACCACAAACCGACCATCATCATTTTTACGGCTATCTCGATCTCCTCCATTATGACCTCTAGCTATACCTTCATGAGCTTCTATCAATATATTCTCTCTCATGTTCCAAGGCCACCCTTCTAAGGACATCATCTTGTCATTTCTTATATAACTATCCTTGAATAAATTTAAAGGGAAAGGACTGACTTAACAAGTTCCTCTTTTGTTGCTTTGTGTACTCATTGGGGAATTCTCCTATGTGCAATAATTGTGCTATATCATCCAATTCCTTTGGAATGGCCTCTATTATAAATAGGTGTGCACTAAGGAAGTCATCATCAATTTTTCCTCATCTTTTCCTATCTCTATTCTTGATAAATAGTCTGGTCTATTGTTCAATCTTCCTAGTTTTACTGCAATGGTAAAGTCAAATTATTGAAAAAGCATTAGCCAACGACATATCCTTCCTTGCAGCACTGACATGTTTAAAAAATATTTCAATGGCTCATGATCTGTATAAAACACAAATGAAGTATCCAATAAATATTGCCTATATTTTTGAAAGGCATAGACCATGGTCAATGTTTCTCTCTCCGTAGTTGAGTAGTTTATTTCATCTTTATATAACCTCTTTCTTGTAAATGCAATTGGATTATCCTTTTTGTCTAGGTTGTGTCAAGACTACCCCAAGTGGAAATGTCGAGATACATCTATATAGACATGGAATGGAATTTTGAAGTCTATAAATATAAAAATAGGTGCATGTAAAATTTTATCCTTGAGAAATTCAAAGGCATATACGCATTATGTGGTCCATTGTATTTGCTTGTTTGGTATTTTCTTTAACAACTCCTCCAAAGGTACAAACAACACTTCTTCTATAAATGGTGTGGGGAATGGGTCATGTACACAAGCTTTAATAAGCTCTCTATAGTCTACGCATATTATTATTTCTCGTGTCTTCTTGTTTTGAATCACCATTAGACTTATCCACTTTGAATCTTCAACAGGTTTTATAATTCCATTATTCAACATTTTATCTATTTTTTTCTTCACTTTAACTTTTAGGTTGGGGTTTAACCTATATGGCCTCTTTTTCAAGGGTTTGAACCCTTCCTTGATTTTTATCTTCATTGTGCCCATTTCTTATTTTATACCCCTTAGCTCCTTGAAATACTTGGGAAATATGTCTTGGAATTCTTGAAGAAGTTCTATTACTTTGGCCACTTCTTCTTCTGACTAGTAGTATCCTATTTTGGCAAATTTTTCATCTCCATTGGTGACAATATTTTTAGTTCTTATCTTTAAAGGCTAGTAATAATATTTGTATTATTCCACCTTGGTTTCCACTACTTCCATTTCTCCTTCAATTATTTTATATCTTACATTCTCAAGCCTTTCATCTCTCTCCTGCTTCTCTACTGCAAAGAAATATGCCATTTCTAGATTTTTGTTTAGATTTTCTTACCTTGGTGGTTCTTTAATTTCTAGTGCCTTCTGTGAGCATTATTCTATGGTCTCTTCTAGGTTTAGGAATAGTAAATTCCTAATCTTCTTGCAGTTCCTAGAGGATGTTAATATTTTTGTCCCAAAAGTTAAATATATGAAAAAAATATTTTATGATCTAGTACTAATTTATTGTCTCATGTCAGAGTTCTTGATGCATGTATCATGACCCTAGTTTGGGTCTTAGTTTCCAAATGAATAGTTGCATCCATACCACAAGAGAATGTTCTTTGAATATTTTACAATGTCTCTTGCAAACCTAAATGTGTTTTTGTGGATCACATTCACTAGTGTATTCAGGTATTTCCGTGTAATAGCCTTCATCCTCTAGAAATATTGTTTTGAGAAATGTGGTTGATGAATTACAATGAGAGGTGTTAGGTTTGTGAGCTACTCACCATCCTATGAAATGAATTTAGAGGGTACCATCCAGAGATTCCATTCTTGCTTTCTCATTCAAGAATATTCACTCCATTTTATCTAAATAGCCCTCTAAGTCTCCAAACCCTGAGTACTTAGGTAAAGTTTTGTGGGAAGCTCCATGACTTAATATATATACCCTTTTGATGGGAATTTCTTCGATTTATTATTTGGTGGAATGATATTCATATTCTTCCTCAAATTTATCTTTTTAGGCCATAAAATATCATTCACGGCATCCTCAACATCTAATGTAATTTTCTTGTTCTAGATTTTAGGAATCCATATATCCATGCTTCTATAACATTATTTGAAATTTATTTGTAGAATTAGTTTTAACCGATATTTCCCCATCTGAATTTGGTTTTAAATCCTTCCCAATAATAGAAAAAAAAATCAAGGCATATACTCGGATGTCATCGAAACATTCTCCTTTTGTATCACGACATACTTCTTCATCCCATGCAACACTGATCCCTACATGTAATGGTAAATGTACACAAATTCCATCTACTTTTATTGTTACTTATTCTTCTGAATTTAATGTTCCATTACAATCAACAAACCATTCTAAAGATAAAATGACATTATAAGATGGATTTAGAGCCACATTCTCAACAACTTCAAAGTTTACTAACTTCTTGATTCCCATAAATTTTACTTCAACATTCTTTAATACTCCTAATGGTTGTCTTGATGATCCATCTACTAATCCAATGAAGTATCTGGCAGGTTCCAAGGGAGGCTTGCATAGTCTCTCCCATGTAGTTTTTGACATCATGTTGACATCTACACCAAGATCAAGCAAAAATTTGGTGATAGTGGTTTCAAATATGTATACATCCAAATAGATGGTGGATTTTCACCATGTTTGTTGAGTGCGAAAGATATTTCTTTTCTTCTAGTGAGGTCCTACTTCAATCCTTCGAACATTAAAAATTTTGTTCTCCTTATTCCAATATTTACTGAATTGTTTCAATTTATCTGTAAGACCATGTTTTATTGTTAGTCTAGTTATCTCCTTTAGAGAAGTGGTTTATTCTTCCACCTTACTGATTTTGATATTGAGGACCAGTGATTGCTGGTTGGGAAGGTGGTGGGTTAAGTGTGGGTGTTAGTTATTGTTGAGGAGGGGGGTTTGGTGTTGTGTTATGTCATGCTTTCACGGCCCTTTGGGTATTATATTCCTTTAAGTCTTCTAGTGCCTTTATGGAAGGGCATGTATGGTGATAATGGTTGTAAGAACCACAAGTTGTGTAATACATTAACTGGTTAGTGGGTGGAGATACCTATAATAAAGGACAAACATCCTGAGTGTGTTAGTCCCATAATATAAAAATGCCACACCATTTTCTTTCTCCTCAGTGTCAAAAGATGATTTTGGTGATGAATGTTTTCCAATAGTTGCAACACATTTTTCCTTCTTTAAGTAAGGATAATTTGTTCTATTGTTCCCTTCTATACAAAAAATCTTAGGTCTTATGTCACTTCTTAGAGGTGAAATGTTCTTAATATATGCATTCCTCTATATTTCTTATTGTAGTTTTGGCTTATCTAGCTCTAATTGTACTCTATCCAATTTTGTTTTCAATGATGTCTCTCCTTCTCTACGTCATGGTGGGGCCTCTAGTCTAATGGTAATTTCTATCATGTCGAGAGTGTAGTGAAATTTTGTCCATCTAAAATTCTTATGATATAAGGGAAGAGTCCTAAAGTGAACCATTTAATCGATGTTTTTTTGATAAGTTCCTCTAATTTCCTAGTTACATTTTTAAATCTATAGCTAAATTCCTTAATTGTTTCCTTTTCTCCCTAAAAAGATCTCTCATTTTACTTACTCCTTCTAATGGTTCTTCAAAATAATAGAACTTTATTCTAAATTATTTCTCAATGGAATCCTAATATTTATTTCTCTGTGCATTTTTTTTCATATACCATTGTAATGCATCATCCCTCAGAGTTTCTATAAAATCATATAACTTCACTTTATTATCTATGACATTTATACTCTTGCATTAAGAATCCAATATGAATATATGTTCTATTAATTGTTTGTATCTGTGCAAATACGATAACTTGTATTTTTGTTCCATCTTAACTAGTTGAGGATGTACTTGGGGTTGACTAATTGATCTGCTACTTTATTGGTTTCACCTTCTTTGATTGATTATGAACCTTTTTCAAGTTATTATTTCTTCCTTTGTCTCTAGATAGCTCAATATCAAAATATAATTCTCCTAACAATTCTCTGAATTATCTTATGATTTCTGTCTCTTTTGAATTTCTTCTTGCAATTGATGATATCTTTCTTCCAAAATTTCTCCCTTTTCTATCTTTCAAATTGGTGTTTCAAGTGGCACTTGGAAGGGCGACCAATCTAGGGGGTCATCCCCTTTGAGATTGTGTGGTGGTTGGGGACGCATCCTTAGTTAGTGAATTCTCATTATTCTTCTCTTACGAATAACCTCCTTCCTTTACTACTCGTTAATCTATAATTATCCTCTAATCCTTTATCACTTAATCTCTTCTTATTTTGTTTTTCCTTCTCTTCTAGTTTTCTAGAAATTTATTTTTTCTCATCTTCCTCACCTACTATTTTTATTTTCTCTCCAAATTCTTCAATCAATTCTTTCATGCTAGTAACTTATCCTTCCTCTTCACCCTTTTCTTTAATAAGTAATGGTGTTTCTCTTTCCTCTTCTTCCCAAATTTCTGCTTCTAATACCCTCTTAAAAGCTAGTTCTAAACCACCTACTAACTATTGTAAATCTCTCATTAGGATAGCTTTCCTTGTTATCATTTGTTTAATTCATTTATACTATGGAGTATTTTACCACAAGATTCCATGGGGTAACTAGAACATGTTGGTCTCCAATCACTACAGGTATTATAGTAATACTATGTATGTCTTCCTCCATTTCCAGGTTAGCCACCTATTGGCATCCACTTGAAGTGGGTGTTTCTTTCTTCTCTACTTTCTTAACTTTGTTCGATTTTTCTTTTCTCTTTCCTCTCTTGTTAGTCTTTGTTTCTCTATCTTCTTATCTAACTCCTTTTCTATGGATATCATTTCTCTCCCTTCCATTCTTCTCATTTTAGTGATTTTTTAAAGTGTTGATTCTCCTTAATACTCTTAATCCTTTCCTTTCCAACTATGTAATTTTCCTGATTTTTATTTTCTTCATTTTATCCTAGTTCGCTATCCCAACCATCATCTCATTAATTCTAATAAGTTATGTCTCTTGGATCACCCCCTTCATTTATGCCATCCTGTAGTGCCTACACCCTAAAGGAACTTTATTACACTTCGATTAAGCCTTTTTCTACCATCAAAATCTTAATTAAAAATGGAACTAATTTAAGAAATTATCCTCTTGCTCCACTTAAAACTTCACCTTTCTTGTATTCAAAGCTAGTCCACCCTTGTATAGCCCAAGTAATTATCTATAAATCTAGGGTAGTATCGTACCACTAATCAATTTCTCTAGTCCAAGGCTCATCAAGGTGATTAAGTATAGTTAACTTTGTTGCAATCCACTCAAAAGGTTATCTTAAGTGTAATTGTAAAGGTTCTTTATTATTTTGGTGTGAGATAATATGCAAGGGAACAACAAATGTTGAAACTGAGACCAAAATTCTTCTCCATATTCTCCAAGTACTTCTACTTTTGTCTCTTTATATGATTCCTTCAGTCTTTTAGTTTCTCATTTAACAAATTTATAAATTTGAATTTTCCACCAATCCTCAATTTATGTTAGTGATGGCTTCTAATACCTTAGTGGTGATATGTTTCCTGACATCAGACTAAAAAAAGAAACCTAAGATCAAACACAAAATGTTAACCCTAAGCCTCAACAATAGTGTGAGACTTAGTAATTTTGACCTATTGTTAGATATGTACATGGGAAAAATAAACTTGTTTAACTTGTGAACAGAAAGAATGTATAAACACATGAAAATTTTTTTCTCCAAAATATCAATTCTCATTTATATTTCAATGTTCATTACATTAGTCTCCTTCTCATACAAAATTCCACTCTATTCTCTAATGTAATTTTTATGATGCTCACATACATTTTATTATGGCACACCCGTATTCAAAGGATTAAGTACAATACATATACAATATACAAAAAATTCTAAGAGTACCATATTTTGATTCATTCGTTTTTTGTCTTTTATATCATAATATGTTGACTTGTATTTGTTTTGTGGCTCTTTTTCAGCTTTTGTGGCTTCCTTCAAGTATTTTGTGGCTTTTTCTAATGTACCTTTGATTAGTCCTGTATCATGATTTATTTAGTTTACCCCTATCTTCTTATAACCTTTTGCATCTTTTATCTACTATCCACATCTTACTCTTTTCCTTCGCGACTTCCTTTAGTCTTTGGCGGTTATCTCTTGATCTATGTGGGTATCTAAAATTTCAATGAAGAACCCTATCAACATGTTTACAATTTCCTTTAAAAGGATCCAAACCTAAATATTCCTTCTTATAAGGAAGATTCACATCCTTTATGACCCCACTTTTAATGTACTCCCTTAAGAATATTGTGTTTTATTAGGTCAAGTCAATTCTCTTGTTCATAAGCCATACCAATGTCCTTTTGATAATGTGGGTGTTTCTAACATATAGGGAAATATTTTCTTTCCTTCCCCAATCTATACTTGGGATGGCTGAGATAATATGTTCTTATGAACATAATATTTTTTCTTACTAGGTTCATATCATCCATAAATCCCTTAGGAACACCAATATGTTTTTCATCCACCACCTAGGTGAGGGTCATCCTAGAGTAATTTTGATCTCGTAAACTCTTCAACTTTGGAATTATTCACAAATCACAAATTAATTGTTGTTGTTTACTTTTTATTAGAAACTAACAGAGATAGCTAGTGAATGAATTACTATTGTGCTTAGAATCAACAATTGTATTAAAGGAAAGAATATAAGCTCATAACACCAACAATTTTATCTTGGAAAACCTCCAATGGAGGAAAAACCAATCAGGAAGGGAAATTTCTCTTTCTTCCCACTTATATTTTCTAATATAAATCAACAAGTACAAAATTTACAATAAGTAAGAAAGGGAAGTAGATAATATCTCAACACTTATTGACTTTTAGTTACTTGATTGCTTTGTCTTAACACTCCTTTCTTCTACAAAATATAATTTCCAGCACTAGGATTTCTTGCTCACTAGCTCCCATGCTTCAATGATCTTCCAAAATTCTACAATCATGTATTTATAGCCTTTCTCATGTCCTCCAATTCACCTTTGGATAATAGTAAAGGTCATGAAGGAGAAGAGAAATGAACATCCTTTCAAATTTAGAGGTTGTTCGTTTCAAATTTTTTTTTCTATCCGTAATGGCCAGGACCACCACCTTGTATAGACTGGTGGTTCTAGGACCACTACCTAGCTAGGTGGTAGTTCTACAACCGCCACCCCTACGCAGGCGGAGGTCCTATTACTTAAAAGATAGAACCTCTGTTTCATTTTTTTCCTTCTTTGTGCTAACTGTTTCTGATGAAGTAGAGTTATTTTGGATCCCTATGGATCAAAATCCCCTTGTTAGGAGGATTTTGGTCCCATAAAAGATTAGTGGGGGAGTAGATGAGGGAAAAATTCCCACACTTTCTCCTTCGAGTACCACCGGGCCTGCCTTGGTGTCTTTCCGTTTAGTCCAATATTCCAAGACTACTACGAATGTCTTCTAGTCTCTCTGACCTTCTGTTGTAGCACTACATCCTCCTCCAATTCACCCCATGAGTCCAAGACGTAATCCTCAATGGAAGGTAGCAACTATAGTTCGTCATATTCATTTATTATGGATGGCTCATATAGGTCCAAGTTCTCACAGTTTACTACAGTACATCCTCATGAATGATGGCGAATCAAGTCAAAAATCATTTTCCCCAACCTACTCCAATATGGTGAAGGGTCCATATCGTAGTGGCTCAAGCTTCTGTTCTTGACATTTTAGTCTCTCCTTGCTCAAATAAATCCAAACTTTGTCTCTAACATGAAGCTTGTGTTCCCTCCTATGTTGTTCGTGCCTAGCTTTGTACTTTTCTTGAGATTTTTATAGTTGTTCTTTGACCTTGAGATGGATTTTCAGATCCTCTCAATGAACTTGTTGGCTCTAGTCACCTCTATGTCTCATGTATCCTCCTCATCCTATTGTCCAATTGCTATGTCCAGCAGATTTGTAGGTAGATATCCCAAGCATGCTTCAAATGGTGACTTCATAGTGGATGTGTGTACTACCCGATTATAGGAATGTTGAATGTAGGCTAAGAACTCATCCCAAGTTCTTGGGTACTTACTGTTATACCCTCTGATCAACTGTACCAAAGTCCTATTTACCACCTCTGTTTGTCCATCTATTTGTGGATGGAAATTTGTGCTCCTCTGTAGCCTGGTGTCCATCTTGTTCCACAAAGTAGTTAAAAAATTCCCGAAGAACCTGGAATACTTGTCAGAGACAATAAACTTTGGCAAACCAAAATGCACCCATACATTAGCAAAGAAAATATCTGCTACCTCATGTGCTTTTACTTTCTTTTTTACATGCCATAAGAATACACATTTTATTGAATCTATCCATAACAACATAGATATATTCATGGCCATGTTTATACATAGGTAATCCTCCTACAAAATCCATAGAAATGTCCTCCCACGGATGAGTAGGTATTGGTAAAGGCATACACAAACCTTCATTCCTTGTTTTAGGCTTTCTAGTACAACAAAGTTTACATCCACAAATAAATTTTGATACTTCTTCTTGCATGTTGGGCCAATATACATACCTTTTCAAGTGGGCTAGGGTCTTACCAACACCGAAATGTCCCACTACTTTTGAGGTATGTGCTTCCCTCATCAATAGAAGTCTTTCTTCTTTAGGCAACAAAGTTTCCCCCATCGGTAGAGCAGTCCATCCTTGAGATAATGAGTCTTCATTTCAGCCCCTTGGGACTACAACTTCTAAAATGTTACCCCAAAGTCTTTGTCTTGGGCATATGCTTCTCCGTAAGATTCCTTCGTGAAGGGCTCGATCGAGAGAGTCGCCAAACAAGAGAACTTATCTTGTGTGGGTGGCCTAGACAACATGTCTACCACCAAATTCGTACTACCCTTCTTGTATCTCGATCACCGGATGGAACTACTTTGAAGAAACCCCATCCATTTTTAGTGCCTTGTTTGCTACAATTTAGATTCGTGTGCTTGCAAATACTAGAGAGGTTTGTGGTCAGTGTGCACAATAGTTTATTTACCCAACAAATAATGTTTCCATTTTTTAATTGGCTAAATTAGTGCATACATTTCTTTATCATATACTAAATATCCTTTAACTACTGAAGTGAAGGTTTCAGAATGATAACATACGGGTTTACCTCCTTGAAGCAACACTGTGCCCATAACGTAATCACTGGCATCTGTCTCTACTTCAAAAGGCTACTGCAAATTAGGAAGAGCAAGTATTGGAGCATGAATAATCTTGTATTTCAATAACTCAAAGGATTTGTCTTGTTCCTTACCCCAGTCAAAACCCTTACTCTTTGCGGGAAGCGTGTGCGAGAGGTGCTACAATCACCAAGAAACCTAGAATGAATTTTTGCATGTATTGTACTTCTCCCACAAAAATTCTAGTCTCTGTGGCTCCTGTTGGTGTTGGCCATTTTTTATGGCTTCCACCTTCTTTGGATCCACTCGTAGCTCTCCTCCTCCAACCACGTGCCCAATATAGACAAGTGACTATTTGGAAAATTCACATTTCTTCATATTACAAAGTAGTTGTTTCTCCTTGAGAACTTGCAAGACTTGCTGCAAATGCGTTAGATGTTCTTCCCATATGGCACTAAAAATTAGGATATCATCTAGATATACAATGACACATGAATCTATGAAATCCTACAATACATCATTCATAAATCTCATAAATGTAGCAGGTGCATTGCATAATCCAAAAGGAAGTACTAACCATTCATACAAACCCTATTTTGTTTTGAAGGTAGTCTTCCATATATCCTCCTCCTTCATCCTAACTTGGTGATAACCTAACTTGAGATCTAACTTCATGAAAAATTTGGCATGTTGAAGCTGGTCCAAGAGATCATCTATGTGGGGAAGTGGATATTTGTTCTTTATGGTGATCTTGTTCAAAGCATGGTAGTTGATGCACATTCTCTAATAACCGTCCTTCTTTGGCACCATCACAATAGGTGAACTGCATGGTGAGGTGCTTGGATGCATTACCCCTTGGTCTATTAGTTCTTAGATTTGATTCTTTACTTCAGTACTCTTAAGTAAGGATTTACTATACAACCTAATGTTCGGTAGAGGTGACTCTAGCAACAACTAAATCTCAGTCTCTACTTCCCGTTTTGTTGATAATCCACTAGGAGATTGAAATACTTCTTGAAAATACTGAATAATACTATCCAAATCTTGTTTTCCCTATTTAGAAATCTTTGAAACCTCTACCCCATCTTGTTTATCCTTTAATAAAAGGAAACAAACCTGATTATGATTTTACTAAATAAGTCGTTTTACTTGGTTAACACTTACCATAGTAACACATGTCTTACGTTGGTGTGCCTAGATGTTGTAGCTGATCCCATCCTTGACCCATCTGTACCAGTTTTCCCTTCTCATAAAGATAACATCCCTAACATACAAGTAAGGACTCCCGAATACCACATCAAAAGCATCAAGTGGAATAACGTCAACTTCAAAAACATCTATATATTGGGAGTTTATCGAAAATTGACCTTACATCTTCTTGTTACCTGAATTTCAACACCCTTCTTCACCCACCCCAAAGGATATGGTGCGGATGCTCGTAAGTCTCAAGACCAAGATTCTTTACAACTGCCTCAGAAATCAAGTTAGATTGAGAACCGATATCAACCAAAGCATTTACCTTAGTCCTCTTGATCGGATTTCAATCGGGATAGTCTACTCATCTCCTCTTCACTTGTCCATGTTGGTGGCCATACATCCAAGATTTTCATCTACATCAGATTCATATTTGATTTCTACCTCCCCTTCTATCTTTAAAGCTGTCATGGACTTCTTGGAGTCCTTGGTTTGGTTCTTTGGATGTAACTCGGATGAAACTTCTAACATGTAGCGTCAATATGACCACTAATATGACAATTCTTGCAAAAATTCTTGGGATCTTTATAAGTATTTAAAGTAGTGATAGCTTGTTTACCTTTCCCTTTCCACTTACTCTTGTTAATTATTTTCCCATAATCCTTTTTCTACTAATTTTTGTTGCTTTACCCTCGGCTCTACTTCTTCTCACTTTTTCTCATCATCTATGTAGTATGCCAAAGTACACATGCTTCATTGATATCCTTGGGCTTTGTGGAGATGATCTTTCTTCAAAGGTGATGAAAGTCCTCCCAAGTATTTGGTCGAATATCCTCATCCTCCAAATCCATGTTCAGCAACATGGCTTGCCTCCAAAACTACGTAGTATAGTCCTACACACTTCAACCACTACCTTGTGTAAAATACGCCAATTTATAATTTTGTCAGTTTTATGGCCAATAGGATAGAAGTTAGCTCTAAGTAATTCATTAAATTCTTGCCAAGATTTCACAATAGGATGTTTCTTCTTTTCACAAGTAGTTAGATGAGTTTCCCACCAAACTAAAGCATGTCCTTCCATTTTGAGATGTGCAAAGGTGATCCTTTGTGCCTCAGTGAGATTATGGATGCTCAAATAGACTTCTAACTATTTCAACCATTTATCTAGTAATTCTACATCTACTGTCCTTCAAAGCTTTTGATTTTGACTTAAGTATCAACTTTAAAAGGAGTATGTTCATATTTTACATTTTCTCTTGTGTTAGAAGTCTCTTCTTCATGCTCTTCTCCATAATCTTCCTCATGGTGACTCTTGTTTATACCAAATTTTTAGCTAAGCCTCGAAACACCGAGTCTATGGAGTCTTAGTTGATGGAAGCTATCTCCTACAAATATGAAATTTACTCTTGCCTTCTAAACATCCTATCCATCATGGTCTCTAGCATCTCGATTCTACGGACCAAGTTCTCTTCCTCCATTTCTCCCCGAATTCTCTGTTTCCACTTCTTTTTAGAAATATTTGGATCATAAGGTAAAGCTTCTTCACCTTTAGATCTTGTCACTGTCATACAAATTCAATAATGAAATACCACAGTCCTGGATACTTGTTTTCTTTGATACCAAAATGATCTGTAAACTCTTCAACTTTGGAATTATTCACAAATCACAAATTAATCATTGTTGTTTACTTTATATTAGAAAATAGCAGAGATAACTAGTGCATGAATTACTATTATGTTTAGAATTAACAATTATAGTAAAGGAAAAATATAAGCTCATAGCACCAACAATTTATCTTGGAAAACATCTAATGGAGGAAAAACTAGCTTGGAACGGAAATTGCTCTTTCTTCCCACTTCTATTAGCCAATTTAAATCAACAAGTACATAATTTACAATAAGTAAGAAAGGGAAGTAGATAATATCTCAAAACTTCCTTCCAGTTACTTGCTTGCTCTATCTCAACACTCCTTTCTTCTATAAAATACAATTTCTAGCACTAAGATTTCTTGCTCACTTGCTCCCATGCTTCGATGATCTTCTACACTTCTACAATCATGTATTTATAGCCTTTCTCATGTCCTCCCATGCACTAGAGAATGGGAAAGGTCATGAAGGAGAAGAGAAATGAACATCCTTTCAAATTCAGAGGTTGTTTGTTTGAATTTTGTTTTCTATCTGTAATGGCAGGATCTTGCCTTGTGTAGACTGTAGTTTTGGGACCACCATTATAGGCTGGGTGGTGGTTCTGTAACCACTACCCTACGTAGGGTGGTGGTCCTATTACTTAAAAGATAGAACCTCCATTTCATTGTTTTCCTTCTTTGTGCTAACTATTTTTGATGAAGTAGAGTTATTTCGGATCCCTATGGATCAATTTCTCAATTGAATCTCCTCCTCATCCCTACAATCCATATAATAATCCTCATAATGAGGTTCATTTTCATATTAATTACATAAGGATCCATTAATAATCGATCTAATATCATCCAAAGTTCCCATTAATTATCTAGGGCATAAGAAATAGTTTTTGTGAAAGGAAATCTTCACCATTTATATGTTGGGAAAGTATAACTTCTAATTTTGATTGGAAATATGATGTTTATTTTGTGATTTGTTCCAATCAAATCATGCTATTACCACTATCTTCCTCAAGATGAAACTTCCAAAAGTTCCCATTAATTATCTAGGTATTTGAGGAAACATCTAAGGAACATCAAATCCATTGGCTCGATATATGTGAAAGTTTGAGCCAAATGAAATAGAGGATTACTTTTAATATGGATGAAGTAGAATCTAGATCTAGTGATCACCTTATTTACTTGTGTATATATATTATTTTTCTCCTACTCAAGATTATAAAAATTCATATGATGGGAGAAAAAAAAGTGTCATGCATCCTCCAAAAATAATTGATCTAATTTCTTTGGTCTAATTGAGGGTACACATCATGAACTATGTAGTTTCCAAAGTATGTTTGTATTCAACTATCTTCCCAAGATACATGGAAATTTCCTATTCAGAGGGGGTATTATCAATTGAATAAAATGTTGTAATACCCTCGGCAGAGTGTTTTACTAAGTGAATCCCCGTGGTTGTACAATAGGTAGGAAGTCATGTAGAACTCCAACTTTCTCATGGATCCTTCTTGAATTTGAACTACCAATTTGAGCATTTATTCATGGATGCAATCACTTATGAACTCTCCCCATTGAATGTGAACTTTTACAATGATTAAAATTTTGATGAAATTAAACATCCAATCATTTTAATAGTATGTATATTATTTCTACATAAACTTGTTTAACATGGTGATAATATCCCCAATTTCCTCCAAAAATTTAGCTTTGCTAAGGTTTTGGGAATCTTTGGGGCATAAATCCTTTGATTCTCAAGTCAATTTTTGTTTAACATATTAGATTACTTAGCAATGTTAGCATTCCCCTAGTCCTCTATAATTTCAATTGAAATATTTGTCACACGACTTGCATTAGGAAGACCTAATACTTCTTTATAGGTTTGAGTTGTGAGGGAAAAAATGAGGGTGTTGCTTCCATCCCTAACCTCCTTGGTTATTGGGTTATAATGTTGTGCAAAAATCCACACTAGATCTATATATTGATCAAAAGGAGGAAATGCGGATACTGGGAAAGCCCATTCCATTCAATCTTTTTCATAGTCTCATTTTTCGTGAATTATATGTAATCTTTGTTGGAATTAAGCCAAGTTTGCATTGACTAAATTTGTGTCTATGACCCTAACAAGGCCAAATGAGAGGTGGGAAATAATATGGAAACCATCTAATTGGATCTTCATTTTTGTAAGGTCAAAGTATGGAGAAACTATTGAGGGTAAATGTTTACAATTTTTTTACACATGTTCAATCCTTGATTACAGAGATTTATAGGGCACCACAAGATTTAAAATTGTTTACATACTTAAGTGAAGCTCTTACCCATAAAATGTGATTTTTGTTCTTGTTCACACTGCAAAGAAGATATCAAATCATCTTTAGAGATAAAAATAACCATTATATTGATTAAATATACAAAAATTTTGTCTCTTCATCATTTTAGGGCTTCATAGATCCTGTTTAAACTTAAAGTCTGGACAAAAAGTGATGAATTTACAAAAATTACAACCCAATATTTTTATTCATATTCTTCCTTTAATGGCAGCATCTACATTCATGTTTTATCTATTCACGATTATTGATTTCCATTTTCAATTTTAAATTTAAGCCTTACACATGGAAAAATGGGCCTCCTAGTTACCCTTTTAAGTGTTGGGGCTTCTAAAACAACTTGTGTTTAGTAAAATACTCGAGTTGAAATGTTACTTTTCTTTCTAATATTTCCGGGACACTTATATGTCATCAAATTTCCAAGTTGTGGGAGTGGAAATTTAGTTTGTAATATTGTAATTACTGCAAAGTTGTAAACTACACAAATGTGCATCTACTTTCTTCATCTTCTATTATCAAATAATGACATGTGTCCCTCTTGTGGCCTTAGGGATGAGATTGTATTTGAAAGTATTAAAGTAACTAAAAAGTTGTAAAATAAACAACTCTAAAGATAACTTTCTTCATTATAACTTTGATAGTGTGCCACATGTCACTTTTCAAACTTTGGGAATAAAATTATAGTTTTCAGAAATGCAACGACTACAAAACTGCTAGTTGTGACACTATAAAGTTACATGTTTGCTCTATGGCTTCAAGATTCAAAGAATATTCACTTTCAGGATTTGGATATGGAATTACAATTTGTAGTTTTACAACTTTGAATTTTCCACATAAATGTTTGGGTAAGGGAATATTCCCTCCTAATTTCACTTGAAATTTTTAGTTCGTCACAAAAAGTTCAATATTGCTTAAAAGACATGCCTTATCTTGATACATAGAATATTCTATTTTATGGGGTTCGACATGGGCATGTAATGTCTAGGCTTCCAATTGTAAAAACAAAAATTACCCCTACTTAAAAAATACTCAAGGTTTTCAAAATGGGGTTTTTACATCTATATTTTAATGACAATATAAAGGTTTATAGACTACCATGGGATCTACAATAATATATTTTTCTCTTAAATTAAATTAAATGCAAGAATTATGTTAAGTCTCATATTGCAAGGTCAAAACATAGTACCAAGGGTGAAAAATGAATAAAGGTACTGATAATAATAATAAATTCAACCTATAAATCTACATAATCACTCAACACTTCTCCAATCCATAAGTTTTCTTAAAAGTTCTTTGTATCAATAACACAACAAGAAATCAACAAGGTACATTATGAAAGTATGAAATCATCCTCAGTAACTTCTTAAACTTGCATATAACACTCGATATCCCTTCAATCATTCTTTAAACATGGTAGCAAGTACCATAGAGACCAAAGGGACAAATGAATACTATGACAAGGTTTACATCAACATGACCATGAACAAATCTCACAAGGTAGATACAAAATTAGGAACAATACGAGGGAGTGAAATATCACACTAACAAAAATAGAGGACCTTACAAAGATAGTTCCAAGGATAGTGTGGATCAAAATGGGCACCAACATAGCCAATCCAAATATCTTCAATCTCAGGTACATGTAAATGCAAATTTCCAAGACTCTTCAATAACCTCTATAACCAAATCTCGGACTTGGGTGAGAATATTTCATTCTCACCCTTTTCATTTATAACATGACATTATTATATTTTTAGTGGAAAAACATGAGTTATCACCAATAGAATATGGGATTCGAATTCTTTTCTTTTTTTTCCTTGTTAGAACTTATACAATTCCATCAACTACCTTACAAGTTTCATAGAAATACATTTCACACTAGGGTACCTAAGAAGCAAGTATGGGGATACTTGAAATAATTATACTAAAATATAATTGAACATTGGAAAATGGAAGAATATACATATCCTTTGTGAAATAGTATTTTATGCCATATTATTGCATTCACATTTGATAAGATATTTGTCAAATATATATATAATGTTGTAGAAAAATGCATCATTTTCCCTATATAAATTCTTATGACTCTCTTTCAAATTAAATTAAGGATAGAAATCATAGACTCAAGCTAAATTTATTTATTTCTCAATTATCAATCTTGGGCATATTATCATTCTAGATGCAACATAAACAAGGTAAGATATCGTATAAACTATTCCTATTATATTTGCTTCATTGAGTTGTTTATGAAAGGATTCAGTAATGTGTTCTCCCAATATGATATATTGATGGTTCTTCCTTATTATATGAATGAGACGATACATCCATTCTTGAAATTCATTTTATATGGGAAGACCTACAACTCTACTTAGCAAGATAATAATATCACTAACTTTTGGAATGAAGTTACTATGAGGAAACGTCTTAGGAACACGATAACTTAAGGATTTAGATAATTTAGATAATTATTTTTAATTATTTGTTGTAAGATAAAGATTTATCATTCCAAGCCTTTTGATATTTTTTTAATTGGTTTTAATGTACTCATTGAGGTTAGGGACCTTGAGTAAATCCTTAAAATAATAATCATCTAATATTATCACAAATGCCCCATTTTGGTTCGTTATTGTCCAAGTTTCAACATCATAGTGAATTTCAACTATGAACACAAACTATGAACATTCTTATGAGGCTGTGAAAATCCACCATTTTAGATGGTTGTAATCCAAGGTGACTAAGATCAATTGTTCACTCTACTACAAAAATCAAGAAGATCATCATGACCCAATTTAATATATCTTATTTGATCTATATTATAATAAATGTTGGAAGTTAGAATCAAATCCAATGAAGGGGAAAATCATACCATGTTTTTTCATGCTTATAATACCATCAAATCCAACAAAAAAATAATTATTGAAGTCACCAAACCTGATGGGACAATGGCCATTGAAGAAGATGAAATATCTAGGACAATCATAAGCTATTTTCAGAATCTTTATGCTAAAAGGGAACAAGATGATGGGAGGAAAATGGAGGATTTTCTCTCACTCTTTGATAAGGTTATTAATGATAATGATAATAGAGGGCTTATGGTGATTCGATTGAGGAAGAAATAAGAGCCATTATTTTCCTTATGGAGGGTGATAAGGCCCTGGTCCAGATGGATTTCCTACCTTCTTCTTTCAAATGTACTAGGATATCATAAAACATAATTGATATAAGTGGTTCATGACTTATTTTCTAGTGAGATTCTTCTCAAATAGATCAATCATACTTTTTGGTTCTGATACCCAAGGTGAATGGGGATAAATATATAAATAATTTTAGAATGAATAGCCTATGTAAAACCATATAAAAAATTAGCTCTAAAATTATTTCCTTCAAAATTAAGGAGGATATTCTAAAGTTCATATCACCTAATCATGGAGCCTTTGTACTAGGAAGAAAAATATTGGATAGTATCATAACAATCCATGAAATGGTGCATTTTGTGGAAAAATCAAATAAGGAGGCTATGATGGTAGAACTTGACATTCATAAGTCCTACGATAGAGTATCATGGAATTTCTTATGCCTTATTTTAGAAAAGATAGGATTCAATCATAAGGTTACACATATGATTAAGGAATATACCTCTACACTAGGATTATTGGTCCTAATCAATGGAAAGCCTCATGAATTCTTCAAAATGAGAGAGGATTGCACCAAGGGGATCCTATATCCCCTTT
This sequence comes from Taxus wallichiana var. yunnanensis, assembly GCA_018340775.1. Lineage (NCBI taxonomy): Eukaryota > Viridiplantae > Streptophyta > Pinopsida > Cupressales > Taxaceae > Taxus > Taxus wallichiana. The sequence continues at coordinate 362,465,053 of CM031236.1, read as the reverse complement.
CCTATACATCATTATGATGGAGAATCTTAATATAATTTTTCAGAAAGCCATGCAAGATAGAAGACTAACATGTATTCAAGTGACCAATGGATTTGATCGTATTAGTCTACAGAAATTTATGGATGACACATTCCTCCTAGGGAAAGCATATGTTAATGAGGCTAGAAAATTTAGAGAAATCACTAAATAATATGAGAAAGCTTCAGGACAACTTATCAAATTTAATAAGAGTTCCGATTTTTTCATAAATGTTCATCCTAAACAACAAAGAATACTTACCGAAATTATGGAGTGCATAGTTAAATCATATTCGATAGTTGTTTGGGAATTCCCTTGTGTGGAAGTAATATGAATATGGAAACATAGAATTCTCTTATTGTAATTTTTCAAATTAAACTTTATTCTTGAAAATGAGATCTTCTCAAACAAGAGGGTGAATCTCAGCTACTACAAAGATCCCTATAGGGGGTTACTACCTATATTATGTCCATTTTCAAAATACCTTGTAGAGTTAGAACATACATCAAAAAAATACAAAGAAGATTTATTTGGTCCGGTACAAAGGAAAAAAATATAATAGCCTTGGTAGCATGGGAGAATGTTACAAAACCAAAAATGTATGGTGGCATTGGTCTCAAAAATTTAAAATCATGAATGAAGCCCTGATTGCAAAGATAGGGTGGATAATTTTAAGGAACAAGGCTTGTGGGTGGACATCTTACAGGAGAAATATATGTTGATTGTTGGTGGAAGAAAATCCCTTCTATCTTTAGTTGAGCTCCCAAAGGGGTCCATTTTCTGGGACAATCTTATTCAAAGAAAACATCTCCTCCTTAAAGGGATGTTATGGAATTTGGGGGATGGGAATGACATCAGGTTCTAGGAGGACCCTTGGTTGGACAAGAAACCTATGAGTATGATTGAACCTTGGACTAAGCTTAAATTCTATTATAGCTAGGTTTTGGAGAGAAAGTTAGAAATTATTGGATCTTCAATCCTCAAGAAACAAGTTGGGTCACTATCTTCCCCCCACCTGATTTTACAGGTCTAGCCATACCCTTTTAGGATATTAACAACATATAAGTAACCTTTTTATTCCCAACTTAACTAACTAGGATGAGATGATTTTGAGCATGTCTATTTTGAGAAATTATGAAGTCAAATAAAGATATGAAATAACATTTGAGATGAAGAGGAGAAAAAGTACCCTGTAAAAATCTAGAATAAACATCTTAGACCCAAAATTAACTTCTTCATGTGGGAATCAATCCAAAAAAAAATTGTTACCATGGACAACTTGTGAAAAATATGGATGATCTTAATCAAAATGTGTTCTCTTTGCGAGGATAATGTCGATTCATTTTATGACCTCTTTATGGAATATAAGTTTGCATTCGAGGTTATAATGGGATTTACTAAATTTATTTAACATTCAACTCCCTCTTCTTTGAATTCTTAATAATTTTATTGATCAATGGAAATCTCCCTTCAAATCTTTGCTAGTAAAACTGATATGGAAAAGCATCTTGCCACACATCCTATGGGGCATCTAAAATGAGAGGAACAATATAATTTTTTGAAATAAGTTAGTTGGAAACTCAAATGTGGTCAATAAAATTAGGAAAAGTCTAAGGGATAACATTTGTATCCATAAGCACCAGTGGGCGGATACTTACTCTAATGAGGATATAAGGATTCTCCAAACCTTAAAGATCAGTTTGGTTAAATATGGAACTAAACCTGAGTGAAGAAGGATAAAATCAATTTGAAATGGAAGCCATCTCCAATGGATTGGTTCAAACTTAATTTCGATGGATCAACTAAATTAAGGGTAGGAAAGGCTTGGGGAGGTTTGATAAGAGATCACATAAGAAATTGTATCATTACTTGTGCGGGGGCCGTTAAGAAATAAATCTAACAACTATGATGAGGTTATTGTGTTGGTTAGGGGTATATGGATAGCTAAAATACTTTATCTCAAAAGGATCATCATAGAGGGATACTCTTTATTGATTATTAAGGATATCAAATGAAAATGCAAGGTGGGATGGAATATAAATAATATTATATAGGAGGCTCGAAGTATGATTGGCATCTTTGATGATGTGGCCTTATGCCACATGTTCAAGGACATAAAATATAGTGATGATGGACTTACGAACCAAGGAAATGATTTGGAGGATTGAGAGGAATGGGAGGGATCAGTACCATGGAGCCACATTGAAAATATCATTAATAATGAAAGGAATAGGTAAGGGGATCACTTGAACCACAAAGGATTTGGTCGAGGATTCGCAGGGAAGAGTGTTGAATTATGATAAATCCATTTTGACGGGTGGATAAGTGTCATATCTCCTATTTTGATTGGAAAATAATTCTGAAGAATGGGTGGAGTAAAACAAAAGTGTAGAGAGGCCACAATATGGGAGGAGAACGAGCTAGGAATGAACCCACCTCATTTCAAAAGATCAAATAGGATATCATGATGTGGTGCTTGCTTAGGAGGGGAGGATTCTCTGAATTCATCAAGAAAATTAAAAGTAATGACCCTGATTTAGCCTTGGATTTTGGTAAATATTGGGACCATGGTAGAGTTAAGTTCATGGGGGTTGAAATGTATGTTAAATTTTTTTTTTTTTGTGTGGAAGTCACGGGAATGAAAATGGAGGGTTAAAACTATTCAAAGAAAATAATCATAACAACCATGAGATTTCTAATTTTTTTGGGCCTCATTGAAAGGATTCATCTATATGATGAGGGAATTTTAGGACCTACCTTCTGGAAAGGTGGGATGATGTTTGTAAAGTTGTTATGAAATACTTAACTCTTGAAGGAAAGTTTTGGAAAATATACACACATCACCTCTCAATCCTCAACTATTTCTATAGAAATCAAGCAATGAGTTTCTCGTTTTTCTTTTTGTAGTCTCTCATTGTGTCCATTTCAAACTTCAAAGAGGAGAAATTTGATATTCCCCTATATCATGGCCTGATAATTCTCTTGTTATAGAATGTTAAATCGATCATGCCTCCCATTCTATAACCCACCTTCTCAAACAAGGAAAACTTAGCTAATAGGATGAGAAATATTAAAAACAAGGGTCATGTGGAGAATAACAGTGAAGAATTCACTTTGTGGAGGTTCTCTTTGTGATGAAAAATGTGGAATCCTAAAAAGGGGAAGGAATTGCAAAATAAATTATTAGAGACCCTAATAGGGAAGCTAGGTAAGTGAATATGGAGGTTGCGATTGACACTCTTCTCAAGGTTACTAAACATTTGGTCCAAGACATGAAGGAGTGGCACATTAATTTTTCCATAAAATAAAAAAGAATCAATGGTCTCAATGTAGTTGTTATAATGCAAGATCAAATTACCAAGATGTATAAACAGTAAGAAGGGTATACGCCTGGATCTTAAGCACCGATGATGAATAGGATGATCTTTGGAAAAATAATGAGTTACAAGAGAAACATCTTACTCCTTGGAAAAATTTGGAAGGTCTGAATCAAGGTCCTAGTTCTAGAACTAAGAGCAATAAGAAAATGAAATGTTAGTTGACTTTGTGCTAACCATTTCATGGATCTTATTTTTTTGTCCCTCTTTTCTTGTATAGTCCTCTCACGGTCTACGTGGGTTTTATGAAAAATATTTTTAATTAAGGTTGTATGTTCCTTGCTTCTTGTCAGGATTTTGTGTTGGCCAATTCTTTTTTTCCTATCTAGGCCATGTCTAGTTTTTGGGGTTATTCTTCACCATTACTTCTTTCATTTGTATAAATGTAATACGGGTTTTTGGTCCCCCAAATCAAAATATTTACCTAATATAAAAATAATTATTATTTTTGGCAGGGGGAACCACCCCTTAGTATTTTTATTTCATGTCTTTCACCTTCACTTTATCTTATTTTGACATCAGTGTAAGAAAAAACACTAATTTTTTTCAAAAATATCCCAAGAGTTCTTGAAACCAAATTAAAATTTTCCACCTACTCATTAATCTCAAAACTTGAAACTCTCTTGGGGGTTTCCTCCTTGTTCAACACTTTAAAAATCCCAACACATAATTATCATTATTTCACACTTATTTGTCACTATTGAAAACCCGATACATATTTCGGGAACATAGACATGTTTATCACCTTCAAATACTCGACTTGAATGCTTTCAGATTTTGTCTTTGAAAATAAACCTATAAATCCCAAAAAATACCAAATGGGTTTTAGGGAATATTCAAAACCTCCAAAATACTAAAATAATTGTCTAAATTTCACACTAGTTTCATAACTCAAAAACATGAAACACTAAGCCAAGGTTTTTACCTTGATAAATAGGTTGAAATTTCTAAAATGAACATTGTTAGGGTTTATAGCCTGTTGTCAAGTTAAAATTTTTGAATAATGTTGGATTTAGGTTTTATTCAAACACATATCTACAAAGGGGAAATAAAAAGAAAAAAAAATGAAATACATGAAGTATCCCTTATGAAAAAATGAAAACCTCAAGGGGGAACAAGGGTTTAAAGTGGCAAAAGAAACCAAGCTAAAATAAAGTATGAAGTTTCCTCTAAATTCATAAATAAACCAATGAAAATTTATAACTCACCAATTTGAAAAATGGTATGAAGGATTTGTTTGAAATGACACTTAGAAGTAGAGAAAATATTGATCATGTATTTAAAGGACATATACAAGTCAAAATAAGAATTTTAAAAAGTGAAAGGTGAAAATGATGTGAAAACTACTAATTTTATAACAAAAATGGCAACAAATACACATAAGTGACATGTGTGGGGTAAACTATTAGCTGGCATTAATTATGTTTACCTCAAGATCAGAGGTTTGACAACATGAGACATGGATTATTTTCATGTATGAAAATCTTGAAAAACCTATCACACTAATGACCCTTCATATTTTGAGGTTCAGAGTTTAAATAACATAACACATGTTTGGGTGTTGGGATGTTCCAATGTTATGAACTTCACAAATCTCGATACACTAAAGTTTGTTGGAGTTCAAGGTTTAGGGAACATCATACACTTAACATATCAAATTTCTTACATGTTCTGATGCCTTGAAATCCTGAAATCCTAACAAATACACATGTATTTTGGTTTGGGTTTTACGGAGAACATTACATTTTACATGCATTCATGCTCAAAAATACGTAAAAGTCGAAAAACAATGGAAAATCATAATTTGGATGAAAAACTAGATGTTTTGGGAAAATTACTAACTCCAAAAGCTTACAAAGACAAAATTGGTAGGTTTCCCTCAAACTATCGTGAAACTCAAATTTTGGAGAATAGATCTCTCGAATGGGGACTTGTTTTAGGTTATAAAGGATGCAAAAGAATAGTAAACCTTAGAATATTTAATTTTCTTGTCAATTGAGTTATGTAGTATTAGTAAAAATGGAATGGATAGACTAAAAAAATAAGGATATGAACACAAAACAAACAAAAAAAATACAAAAAACCAAAATGAAACAAAGAAAAAACCAAAAACAAAACACAAAATAAACCTATAGTACATGCAGGAGTCAACCTAATTTATTATTTGAATAGTTTAAGATATTAACCAATGTGAGGCAATAGAATATGTCTTCCATCCAAGTAGGATAGATTGAATTTGTTTTCTCTACACCAAATATGGATCTTAAGATGACCTCTCCCCATCGAATCATAATTTTTTTGTATTCCTTTAGGTTGTCTTCTTTTATCCTATAAAATAATTAAATATCCTACTTAAAAGTCTCTTTGCCTGGTCTTCTTGTTAAATATTTTACTCACTTTTATTTGATGTTTAGAAATTATATCAACCACATTTAATCTCTTTTTTTCCAACACAGTCATATACATTATTCTTTTCCTTATAGAACTCTAAAAGTATCAACCTCTACCACTTTAGCCAATTCAAAGTGGAAATTTCTAGAGAAATAGAAATTTTAGCATTAACACCATAGAGGATTTGGAAATGTGACATACCAATAGATATTTTGGGAGTAATGTGATCAAAACATAAATAATCATACAAATCTTTGTGCGACATCCTCTAATTATCTTGAGAAAGATTTTTGATTATGGTCAATAGGTTCTTGTTTCTTGATTTTGTTTAACCATTTCCTTGTGGGTAAAAATAAAAAGAATGAGCCAATGTATTCCCATACCCATAACAAAACTGAATAATCTCATGATATGAAAAATTGGAAGTGTTATCTGCCAAAATCTTGTTAGGTACTCTAATCCTTATAATAATATTTTCCTTAAGAAATTTGTAAACAACCTCGGAGGCGGCATGTTTGATTGGAATAGATTCTACCCATTTACTGAAATAGTTAGTTTCTTTCAACACATATATTCCTAACACTTGAAAATGCATTCAACACACCAATAAAATCAATTCCCCATTACTGGAAAATTTCCTCAATTATGACATGCCTTAGGTGAAGTTCTTTGATTTGGTTCGGACAACAAATTTTGACATGCCTCACATTTTTCTACGTATGCACAAGTATCCTAAAATAAGGTAGGATGATAAGATATTTCCCATAAGATCTTGTGGGTAGTGACAAATTTTGTAAAGTGGCCTTCAAAACCTAGGTCATGAAAATATTCCAAAATTCTTCTCTATTGATCTCTATCCACATAACGAATACATACCACATCTATCATTTTCTTGTATAAACCATTATCCTAGAGAACACACATAAGTGATCTCAACTTAACAATTATTTTAAATTTAGGGATCAAATATCTAGGTAACTCTCCATAGGTGAGAAAATAATAAATATTTGAATACCATTCTTTATTTGTGCATACAAATAACACAATGGGAAATCCATCTCCATCTTCTTCTTCTTTGTCTACCACTTCTTAAAGTTTTTTTTTGCCATAAAGTAAAATAAACCTATTTCATGTAAAATTTTGATAATTTTAAACTTTAATTCATAATCTTGTACTTTGTTTAATCAAATCCCTCTTTGAGTCTCTACCTCTTGTAGATTCAAAATAGACTTTGCTACTAAATCAATACCTAGTACTAATATGTGGGAGTTCAAGATGTAGTACCTAAAATGCTTTATTTCCATAACTACGAGTGTATGCATGCTTTTCAATATTTGAGATTTTTAATTCATGAGCCTTTAATGGATAAATCATAAAAGTAATGGAGGACTCAACACCTTCATCATTTCTCTAAACTATCATGACATATATTGTATGATTGAAGACATATTTGTACATAATAAAATAGTTTTGATAATCCGGACACACCAATATGGGAGCATTAGAAATATATTCTTTTATACATTAAAATGACACCTTACCATCATCATTTAATTTAAAGGGAAATTTATCTTTCAAAATCTCGGGTATATGCCATTTTCTCTACAAATTCAGGAAAAACTCTTCTTAATAAATTAACATTCCCAAAAATCAAAGAACAATAGTATTTCTATAGACACTCAAATTTGGTAATCTATCCTTTGACATTGTTGATCTTGACATTACACACTTGCATGTACAAATGTACTCTCCTCACTCTTTCTTAGCACACCCTGATAACTCTTCAACTACTTTCTTATATTTTAATACCTCTCTATCACGAGTTTCTAAATTTTAACAATATAAAACACATCTAGAAACATCCATCCTCTAACCCATAAATTCAAAACATGTTTTTTCCTCCCGATTAAAACCTTTGTTTTTCAAGTAATTTTTCATAAATTCACAATTTGATCCTATTATATGGTACCTCATGACATACTTTGGGATAATTCTTTTGATTTTATCACATTTTTATTATCTAATAAATCCATTTAGTTTTCCTTTCATGACGTAAAAAAATTCAGAAGCATATATAAGTAAGTAAATCATACCACATTTAGGAACTTGGTACTTTAAAAATACTCATGTAAAATAAATATGGCACTCCAAGCTCCTTAACCTACAAAATAATGGTTATCACCAAACAATATCACCCTTTGATTTTTCATGTATGAATGGATGAGAAATTAGTATTTTTAGGTAACATGGGATTATATCTCAAGTTGTAATACTTTCTACTCGAGACAAACCTCCAGACAAGGATGGTTCTTATACTTATTCCTAATTCAAAATTGTTTTAAAGGAAGGAAATGTAACTATCTAATCCTACTATATAATACCAAGGGACCAAGGTGATAAGGATATGCATAAAATGAAATCCTACATGAAAGGGATGGTGATAGCACAAAGAACAACGGGAAAGACACTCTCAAATGTGGTAAAATGGAATAAAATGAAGGAGGAGAGGGCATACATGAGTACAATAGTCCAAAACAACATTCAAACCAGCATTTCCATGGAGAAAAATAGATTCAACCCTGGAAGGAGAATATAACATGCACAATATACCTACAGATGCATTGAAAGGAAAGAAAATTTAATATAACATGAGCTAGGGAAGATAATAACCATATAAAATTATTCACATTACTTCAAATAGATTCACAATCCATTACGAGTGAAGGAGAAAGGAAAGGATCACCATGTATATATCTAAATCTATTTCTTGAAACTCAATAACACATGAAAAACTTGTAGAAGGATGCACTAGCATTACAAGAGGGTCTAACATAAGAGTGTACAACATTACAAATGAGCATCACTTTAGAATTTATAGAAAATGGGGGATATAAAGGAGGGAAAGTAGAAGGAACTATAATTATTTCTTCCACCCATTAAAAACATTCATTAATTAATTGAAAATAGGTATGGGTACCCTTACAAATCCATTCCCCAATTATAATTTTCTTATAGGAGAAGGAAGAGACATCATACTACATCAAATCTAGTGGTTGAGCTACTTGGACTACATCTTTAATTTTGGCTATGTTTTCCAATTTTTACCCACCTACCCTCACCAAAATTAATAAATTTACTTTCCATGGCATAAAGGATGAAGATACCTTTCAAAAATACCAATTTTGTTAAATTTTGATCATCTAGGTGAAATTTATGGCTATGTGGATCTATGGCATTGAGGATGGAACATAGTTTCCCAAGTGAAGCTACAGTTCACATTTAATTGTTTTTGGATGGATTGGTGGTTCAAGGAACTCATGGAAATGTGAAAGTTTTTTGTGTGTGCTCGTTGGGTGCATTGTTTGCGGTGGTCGTAAGTTGGTGTGTTAGGGTGGAGTATCGGCTCTAGGGTGGAATTGTGGAATAGTTCCACCCGGGGCCTTTGTTCCTATATCCTTTGCCTCATCCTCAATACACTAACTCTAGAAATTTTTCCTTTTTCACTCCATTCACCACACTAGATTATATCTCTTTCATCCCTTCCCTTTTGGCCTAAACACTAATGTGGGGAACTAAAGTGCGAGAGAACCGTTGTGTGTATGTACCATTCCTCCACATCATTACATCCCCACACCCTTCATTCATTATCACATGCACCTCCGTAGGGAAATTATAACCTGATATAAGTTGTTCCATCATTCCACCCATCATTCGCATCTCCACATGGCACCGCCTCCCTTCATTTACTGGCACAATGCTCAAGTACAAGAATTGTGACCCGAGGAACTAGTTTCATTTGCATTTAGTTGCTCCACACCCCCGAAAACCCATAAAATACTATTCACTTTTCCAAAATCCTGGTGTTTCAAAAACCATTGTGGAGAAATCTCACCACAGGGGAACTAGCTCCATTTTATCTCAAGAAACCCATGATACATTGCGAAGTCTAATTTTCTCAATTTCTTGATTTTTTACTAATTATGAAATTGGGGAGTTAGGAAAAGAGGATAAAAGTTTCTAGAAACTAATACAATTTCCTAAAACATGTAAATTATCTATTTTCTCCATTTTCTAAAGCTGAGGCACCATCATATTCCCTTAGTCCATACGTATAAGTTAGCCAATTTTGCGAGGGGTGTTAAATTAGATAACAATAACTCATGTAAATCCATTAGAAACATACCCTCTATGGAGGTCTCAAGTCTCCTTCCAAGTCTATAATTATCCATCCTCTCCCTACAAGAAAGGAAAGTTACCCTTCCTAAGTATTTAAACAAGTGTGGAACTCAATTTGCAGCATTATCAAAGTGTGATTATCAAGTTATGATTGCACTACAGTAGATATCACATTATAAGAGAACAAATTGTGATTTGAGCCCTCTTCGGAGTATTGGAAATGTCAATAGCTCATAGGGGTGCCCACAAATCTCCTAACTTTATTTTTTCAGAAATCCTCCCTGCACAACAAGCATTCTATGGTTTGATAAAATCTTATAGAGTCATTATGAAGGTGAGAAAATAATACCAACACAACCAAATTTGTTTCTAAGAAGGTGAATCACTCAAGAAGTTGTATCGATAATCAAAGTATGTCGAAGACCATACAAAAGGGTTATGACCATTTAGACACTCTTAACTGAGTTGAATGGTTTTGACCAAGTTCAATCTTAAGTGTCGTTTATGTAATGAAGAATTTTATGTTTCGAGATCAACTGTTTCTACATTCGAGATCACTCAAAATATACGAGATCCTCATGACATAAAATAAGTGTAATTATCCCTTGTGTTATTGATATTTTCTAGATTAATATTCGGTTTTAAAAGTGTTATTTAGATATTTGCAATTAATTTTGGAATTTAATCAAATCATAATATCCACTTGTTGAATTATTTCATCCTTTTTATGTATGTTAATTAACACGCACTTAAAATTTAAAAGGGAACAAAATAAAAAATTACAAAAAAGTGAAATCATTTAGTGAATCGACCTTCTCTAATTTAGTATTGCAACTTTAATCATAATAGATTTAGGGTTTTGTTATTTAGTTATGGTATCCATTTTTCTCGATCATGCCACTTCTGCTAAATTCTATGATCTTCACCTCCAACATGGGGTTCCCATTTCACATACTAATAGGGTATATTATTCCTCTCCCTAGTCTTGTGCCCGTAGCATGAATTTTAATTAACAATATTTTTTGACCCCACTATTTAAATGGTTTATACCTCTCCTTCTTACATCGACATTCAATCTTATATCAAACCTATTACTACTGATCATCCACCTTGGTTTTTTTCTCTACAATTAATGAGGTATCCACAATCATAGCACAATAAATAACCTATTGTGGGAAATCCACCTTTTCCTCCCCCAACCCCCTTCTCCTATGCCTAAATCTAATGTCCCATCTAAAGGGTATGATTTAAATTAAAAACTTAGAAAAACCCTACTAAGATATCTATACTTGATTTTCTTTAATACTCCCTTGTTTCCATAGACATATTATAAGATACTTTAAGTTCTTTCACATTAGCTAATGATACCCATCCAATTATTTTTGCTTCTCTCATCAATACATTTAAGGAACTCAACGAACTTATTATTTTTTACTTCATCGATATCCCACCTAATGTTGATATGAATTAATGTCTACTTTCAATATGTTTAAGGATTCTTTCTCAAAAGGATATAAATAAATAATGATCTAGTTTCAACATATGTCTTAAATCATTTATTCCAAATATGGGAATTTCTCCTCTTGCAATACATCATTCTCCCATTATTTTTCAAGGATTTGATGACATCACACGTTCTACACTCAACACTATTACTTTCAAACTACTTGTTGGTCCTAAGACTTCACCCACTAAGTTTACATCAAGAACATAAATTTGTAATACAATTTACTCTTGGTCCATACTTGGCTCCATTATATGCAAGGTATATTCTCTACATTTCATTTTTGCATCAAATTTTGTACATATTGGCACTAAGTATATTATCTATTTTGATCCTGATCCTTATCAATATTACACATTAGATATGTATAATCCAAATTAACCTTCGGTCACTCCTCTACCATAGCCTATTCCTATGGACAAGCTAGATAAAAATGTTATTGGTAATACTAATTTTGTTTCAAAGAATTTATTCTATGTACCTCTACATATTGAGTCACATACCAACAATCCTCTTCTAACTTCACTAGCATCTTCTATCCCCATAACACCACCACTTGATACATCCAATCTATTAGATGGTGTTGTGCAACATCCTAATGTATGTGAATATGCTACTAATAGTGATGATGATACAATCATACCCACATATGATAATTTATGTAAACTCAATTTTAATCCTATAGATTCAAATGAATCTATGTTTTATTATATCTTTGTATCCACTAGGCTCAAAACATTATTGACTTAAGGAAACTTCCCTACATCTAGTATTTCATCTCCTCTTAATGATATTGACTATATTGGTACACACATTGATCTTATGTTCAATACTATCAATAATTTGAATGTTTGACCTCATGTCAAATTTAACATAAATTCATCTCATCTTGATGCACCACATGAATTACTATCTATTTTTTTTTATCAAGGTCTTGCCACATTACCTTTTAAGTGTCATCATTCAACTCATAATATTTTTAGGAAGCTCAATCATCCTTATTGTTATTACCATTGTGTCACAAGTCATGTAACTAATAACTATCAAGCTTTAATAGATAAAATTAACACACTCAATCGTAATGACACTATCACTATCTTGCATGACAAACCTGCTCCTCTTGACAAGACTCCTCATTTGTATACATTTACTATCTTTATGTATATTCATGAATGATATTTTGCACACATGCCTCTTAATATCAACCAACACATAAATAATTGCACTTATGAGTCCTTGAATAACCTAGGACTCACACCATTTGACATTACACTTTATCTCACTCTTGTTATCAAGTATTAAGGATATATTATGCTAATGATATCCTTTTTGGTGTAGAGAAATGTACAACCAAACTTGAAAATAACAAGTTAACTTCAATTAAACCAAACCATACAAAAATTACAAGTATCCTAATAAAATTCTTAAGTAAAACGATCCTTTAAAAAACCTTTGGTTGATTTTTCCAAACATCTCATAATACTTTGAATCTCAATTCGGGATCTTATTATGTATAACTTCCTCCTATCAAAATTATTGCCTCCACTTTATGTATACTAAGGTAAAACCCTTATATACATTGTACTCTCCCTCTAATCTAAAATTATTGATCTATGTGTCCTTCATATAATTGCTTCTAGATTTTTATTTCAATAGGTGTCTTTTCCTCTCAATAACTTATGACAAAACCCTATTCATTGTTATCTTATTAACTTCTAGCTCTATTTTACTAGGCTTCTTGACTAGTTTATAGTAATTCACCGCTTCCTCTCCAACTTCAATATGTGTATTAGATTTTTTTTTACTCCCATCTTAGGCATCCATATATTCATTCATCCTCACATTTATTCCTTTATAGGTTGCTAATGAAAAGGACACAAAAATAAGATCTACTCAATACTATAAGACTTGTTTCTCCATAGAACTATCTTAGCTATCATAGAGGGTAACATTTTCATGATATCATAATTATTTTTGGTGTGGGGTAATTGCATTTTCATCTTGAGGAATTGTCCACATCAATTGGCAAGTCATATCATGTAGCTGAGATCTTAGGTCTTAGGTGTCTTAGGGGGTATGAAAGATTTCGTCATATATTTTTTCATATGCATCAGTGTGCATTTGGTCATCATATAGGGGTTACTTTTCATTTTGGAATTTAAATCCTATTCTCCCATGTGGAGGTATGATGGTCTTGCATTGGGAGTTACACAAAACTCCTATTTGTACCCTTTTTTTTATCTATGAGAATGAGTAGACCCTTTTCTTTTGCATGCACATTTTCATGGTTGAATGCTTTCTTACTACATGGAACTTTTCATGTTGTCATTTGAGTGAAAATAATTTATGTGTGTGCCATAAATATTGATACTTTTTCTCACATTCTCTAACATGTTGATAGATCACTTTTTGGGATCCACATCAGTCTCTATCTTCCATTGCCTACTACTCTCGATTTTGTGTTCTTACTTGTTTTGTATGCACGCTTTGTAATCGTTTTCCCATTCCATCTTTACTTGCATTGATTTGGTTTATTTTTGTTTATTTTTTGAGTTATTACACTTGGTTTGGTTAATTTTATATTATTCTTGGGTAGTGTGACTTATTTAGTGTGTTTTACGGGTGTTTTTGTGTAGGTTCGGGGAAAAATCAGGTTTAAAGTGTAGTTTCTTAAGCTTATTGATAGTTGTTAAACTAGTTTTTGGACCAACTTGACCCCAACTCACAAGATGGGAACCGAGTTTTCCCGGATCACTCAAGCTCCTTATTTTTCCCTTTTCTTCTCATCTAGTTGTTATTTTTTCCAACGCGGAAACTTGTTTACATCATTTTTGTGTCTTCATGCTCGCTCACACCTTACATTATTCCTTCACTACAAATTTAGTTGGTCTAGCTTGGTCGATCATGTTTCAATTTCATGCTCATGTTCTCGTTGTCTTATATTTGCATCTCAACATTCTCCTACTCGTCTCATATTTTTCCTAGCTCGTATCACAAAATTTGGCTTGTGCCCTAGTTTTTAGTTAACCCTTTCTTACGCCCTTGTTGGAACCCTATCCAAGCTTTCCCTATCATGTTAGATGTGCCTCCAACCTCATCTATGTATCCTCACACCTTTATTTACCTTAACCTAATTTTAATTTGAGCTAGCTCTCATGTCAACCTCAAACCCTTCCTTTGGCTTCCCATTCCAATCTCTAATGCTTCGTCCACCTTAATTTTTTACCATTCACCGCCTCTACCTCATCCTTATGTCTAAACCCTTACCTCATGTAAAATCCCATTCCACATGCATCGCTATTGAGCCATTTATTTTCCTCACCAAGTATTTTGTTGTCACCTACCCAGGTTTTCTTACTAAGTTTGCCTTAGGTTCCCTTATCCCTTGAACCTAGCTCCACATGGAGCTCACTCCAATCCCATCACCAACCACCCACCTAACACATCCAATCTCCCTCCTCGAGCCCTTTGATACCTTTCCTAATCCTCACCTTCTAACCTCGGGCTCACCAAGCCCTACACGACTCCCGAAATTAGCCTAATTAATTTATTTTACCATCTTATTTGATTTTCCCTCCTTTGCACGTTAAACTAGGCTCACCCCTTTATTATTTATTTAGTTTTGTTAACCTAAGATAATTCAATTCTCAATTAATTAAAACTTAGGATAATTTTTTTAACATAACTTTTAATTAGTTGGGACTGATTATATTTAAAAGGAACTAATAGATAAAAGGTAAGTGGATGATTTTAAATCTTGGTCAATTATACAATCAAAAATTTATTTTAATTAGGCAATATTGGTTTTTTAATTCTAAGCTCGTTTGTTTCCATTGATTTTTTTGGCAATGTGTATCCTTTCTAGAGTGTGAAGGTTCTGTTTGGTTTCCTTTTCGGCATTTTCACATGGCTATTATGTGTTTTGGAGCCATTTTTTTGGTCTTTTATGCCCTTTTAACTCGTTTTAGAGTCATTTTTACATTATAGTGCTCTTCCTCACTTATGGGATAGTGAGGGAATCCACCACAACCTTATAACAAGATGTCCCCTTATGTGACGGTGGATGCTTTTTCTCACACAAAACTCTATTTTTGCTTGTTCCTTTCTTACACCCTTTTGTGTGTGTTTACATGTTGTTCTTATGCTTCTAACTTAAAATTATTGTGAAATCCACTCTTGCATGATTCTCCACCTACTACAAGGTGATTGGTCAAATATTTCACATCATATAAACACACCTTATTGTAATGAATGCATTGTTTTTAAGTTCCTCAAAAATTGGGGTTATCATTTTTCTTGGGTGTTGTATTGCATGTAGACACATTCTCGGCTGAGTTCAATGTCTTGTAACCTTGTGTGTATTCTTACACCCAAATTTTATTGAATTCTGAATGCACTATTGGTTGATTCGATGTCCAATCAAGTGTGTTTGTCCTTATGAATATTCTACACCTCTTTCTCTTTTCACAGATGCACTATGGAGGATGTTTTCCCCATATCTATGCTTCATAATACTATTACTACATAACATCATCCACCTCTTACTATTGGTAGGGATAAACTATGCAATATGGTGTTTGATCTTAGAATATTTTTTTATTCATGATGACCTTTATCTCTACTTATATGGATAAGTACCTACCCTCGTGATCATGTTAAACTTGAAGACTCGATTGACACTTGCAAAGCATAGTCATTGGTCACTTGTTAACGTACATTTCAAGAACTCTCCACTATAATGTGGCACATATGGAGTTTCCTCGTGCTATTTGGAGTATTCCTCCATCCTTATTTAGAGAACCTTAAAATATTTTCATTTTCTCTTCTTCCACTAATATAGTTTTATCCTCTAATTCTTCATGTGAAGAAAGTTATCCTAACACAAATTTTCCTTTTTATATTCCTAATGATGATTTTTTTATTCTAGTTGTAATGAAGAGAGTACGGATAAGGAATCCTCTCCTCCATCTCCTGGCTACATTTGAGATAATTTTCACAACTCTCTTTTCCCATCGGACATCAGAAAATATTATTCCTAGCCTCATACTCTCATTGCATCTACCACCATTTCACTTCCAATGTGTGATGCCTCTTCCAATCCTCCTTGTGTTGATGATTCATACATGTCTAAAATTTCTCTTATAATTTTCAAGTAACCTATTTGGGACAAGTATACATTTAGAGCTTTGTTGTCTCATAGAAATTCCTACTTGTGTTATAGTACGGGAGTTTCTCTTCCTTCTATAGGTGTTTCATAGGATTCATTCATCTCCTTTATAGGAGTGCCCCTTCTAGGACTCTTATCACTTCCATTATTTTGGAGACCATCATTGATCCACCTCTTCTTATGGATCCTCTTTCTACTATTTTGGGGTTATTAATTTTTTTCAATTCACTTGGGAATACTTTTGGCTAATGTTCCTATCTCTCACACTCTCATCATTATACTTCGGTAGCATTACCTTTGGTTCCTTTGCACTTAACTTTTATACCTATGTCACATTTTAGTGGACCAAATTCAGATTTCTTCATACTACTTCCTTTGGTTTCCTTCACGGAGTGGGTGGACTTCCAGTACTCTATTTTTCCCTTCCCAAGGATAAGAACAATTTTCTATTTGGATGGATCTTCTTCAATCTACAAGTAGAAGACCATATCATCAAAACTCTTCTTGAAGACTTCATAAAGTTACATATTTCAAATCAAGTTGCAACTTCACATCTTCATCAGTTTCTCTAGTTTCCTTCCTCTCTTCTCTTCTTCTTCTTCTAGAAAGATTACAATTTGTACATGGGTACCTCATCAGGCCTTTAGTTGTTGGGACCCATTTGATGCATATTTCTTAGGTTGTTTAGGGGAGTCTTCTATCTCTTATAAGTGGATGTTTTTCCTATTTGGTTTTCCTCCATTACTTGAGATACTTTTTGTACATGGGTACCTCATCAAGCATAGCTACTAGGATCTATTTCTCACTTCTAACTTATCGTCTCATCCTAAGTTACAATGATGGGTGGTTTTGGTGAGGGGTAATTATATTAACATCTCAGGTAATTTTCTAAATCAAGTGGCGAGTCATCTCACTTAGGTGATATCATAGGTCTTAGGTGTCTTAAGGGGTATGAAAAATTCATCATAGATTCTATAATACGTGTCGGTATGTGTATGTGCATCATGTAGGTGTTACTTTCCTTTTCTAAAATTAAACTTCTCTTCTCCCTTTTGGATTTATGATGGTATTTCATTGGGAGTCACACAACACTCCTATTTTTACCCTTTTTATCTATGAAAATGAGTAGACCCTATTCTTTTTCATGAACATTTTCATGGTTGAAATCTTACTTAATACATGTAATTATTTCATGTTATCAATTAAGTGTAACTTGGTTTTGTTCTTTTCATACGTATTCATCATCATTCTCTCATTCTCTCACAATTATCGCCATAAACATGTTCACTTAAATTTCATCAATAATTTACCTTACCAAGGTTTATTTTAACCCTAAATATCGAGTTCAACATTCCACATACGCAAGAGTGCTTACAATAATAATGAGACTCATAATAAACACAATCATTCCTTAAAAATTCATTTCTTATTTATATTAATAAGGAATAAAAAGGATTATTCAATGAACCCGGACCCATATAAATTTTTCATAAAACTTCACAAATCTTCCTAGCATTCATGGATCTTCTAGACCTTCTAACCCTATTAAGCGACTCCTTACCTTCCTAGAATTAACCTTCTACTTACGCCTTTGAATATCTCCCTTTTCATATAATTTTATGGATATGATTACAAGTAATTGTGCACCTAACCAAGGTTAATAACTAAATAACTAAAGGAGTAACATCATTCTATGGGTAAATCATTTCAATGCATCATGTTAGACTCATCATCCCTTTTACAACTTTAAAAAATAAAAATAGTAACTCCTAGACCAACTATCACAAACCTAGAAATTCAAATATTTGAAATGGGAATTTTGGAAGGAAAATCCAAATTGTCCTTATTACACCCATTTAGGAACCAAAATTAGTTGGGATTCACACAAAAATACTAAAAATGGCATCCTAAGTTATTTATATATATATATATATATATATATATATATATATATATATATATATATATATTCAAATCCAAAATTATACTTTACATGCATGTTAAATGCTCATACATCACTTTGGGTTATGTACTATCACCAAAAAAATTGGTTTACTCTTAACCCCTAGCCTACCCCATTGAATTTCGATAGATCTTAGCTGTAGTGCATTTCTTGAGTTGTTGAAAAACACAAAACTATCATTACTTTCCCACTCACTTTCCATAATATCGGTCAATATAAAACATTGGAATCATGATATGCAAGGATGTGGTCCCTCTTACACCGATGAGGAATAAATTATGACACTCAATAAATTCCATGAGGCAAGGTTGTTTATCATTATCTTCCAAAAATTTATTAATATGAAGTATATTGCACTAGTTGGGTTTAATATTTCCATTGATACTTTCCTTAATAGTAATTATTATCTCTCATGTTATTCCCCCTAGTTTCTTGATGATGCACTCTATTTATAGGTTCAAATTAACTATCGATGGAGCAATTCTACACCCAAACATCACTTTTCACACATACACTATGGGGGTAATATTTCTTCCCATCCTTTAGTTGCATAATCTCTATCTATTCCCCTCTATGGGAGAATTATTGGATCACCCTTCCTTATCTTTGGAGAATATATTTTCATTTATGCCCTCATAGAGGGCCTCAAAATATAAAAACATTCAAATATTTGTAAAAATACAAAATAAGAACTTGTTTTTATAGCATACATTGTTTGCACTTTACATTGTATGTTGTTTATTCCTTTAGTTTGATAGATATCATTTCTTCTTTACACACATGTATTCAAGTGGTATATTGAGTATGATACGGGACATTCATCATGAAATGTTTTGATCTCCCATTTTCCAAAAAAAATAACCTCTAGAGGCATCTACTTTTACATATTATCTCCAACTACTATATTTTTATTATAGTTCATATATTTCCTCATTAATCTTAGTTACGTATTTATATTCAGTAGTTGTTATCTTTTGAAATTATTACAATTGGTTCTAGTTATTTTTATATCACATGTTATGTTTTTTTCATCCTATTTAGATATACTTTATTTTCCTACATTCTTGTTAGTTTTGTGTGTATGCTTTTTTTCTACTTTGATTGTGGCCTAAGGGCCTTGTTTGTCTTGCAACACCATGGGTGTCCTATGTTTACAAAATCATGACTTATGTATGGTTGTATCTCTCTTATTTATAGGATTAATGATCTTTATCATCTTATGACATTGTGGGTGTCCGATGTTTGTATAAATTTTCCCTTATGTGTGACATTACTTGACATATTTACCCTTGCTTCTACATTTTATGCACTTGTTTTCTACTAACACATCACTATTTCTCTTTTTTTTTTGGTACATTGAAAATGGTCTTATTTATCATTATTATTGTTCTTATTGTTATTGGTTTTCCATGGTTTATACCATATGCATCCCCACTTTATAAGTATTGTTCTTCTTTTTGGCCAAAACATCAATCATTTCAGAGGTTGTATATAGATTTGTAGATACTCAACTATAAGTATAGATCTTTTCTTTTGAACCACACACTCAAATTATTCATCGCACATGCCTCAAAAGAGGGGGAAAACATCAAGGGTTTGACTCTATATTTCCAGTAGACACGTGTAGTTTTTAGACATAGAATATATAGAGGTAGGTAAAAATGCCTTAGAATTAGATTCAAGAACAAAAAAATTACCAAAATATACGAGAAGGTAAAAAATGCACAACTTTTTCAAGACCATATGGAGGGTTCTAACACTATCATAATTTTTTTCTAGGGGAATTATCTTCAAATATTTTAACATTATCATATTTTTCATCATTATTTTAGCATTTTCATATGGTTTTATACTCATATTGCCTCAATTGGTATAGATTCAGGGGTGTGAAGTATTTCATTATCTCTTTATCCATATTTTTAGTTTCATCTTCCATTTTTGGCATATTAAGGGCATGCGTCTCCTTTTCCCACTCATATTTCAGAATGTAATCAATTTTACTTAGTTTCTACTCGGTGGTGTGGCACATAAGAAGAGTATGAGGGAACTTATTTCTCTTTTTACTATGCATCGTAATTTACAAATTTTAGATTATATCCATCTATAAAATTATGGTTCGTGGGGTTATATAAGGTAGAAAAGTATCTAAGTTATTCGGGGTAGAATTTCCTATCCTATTTTCTCTTAAGGGGAATATATAATAGTTGTTGAATGAATTTGATACATGGTCTTCCTCCTTGTTGGGGTGTTTTGGCTCTTTTTTGGTTATCTTTTTTATTCGTGTATTGGGTTGGTACACATAATGCATTAACCCCTCTTTAGAAAACAAATGGGTCGATCACCATGATCATTCATTAGAGTTAAAAAATCTAGAATCTCCAAGGTACGAGAAATAGAAGAAATTTCCCTCTTTAAAATAAAAAAGGTGTTGTACTTTCATCTTTTGCATATCTTATGGAATTTATTTTTACACATTTATTTACATTACTTTCATTAAATTTTGAGTTAAAGTTCATTTTCCTATCTTATGCATTGACTACACTCTATTTTGCAGGTTTCATTTTGCAACATGTCAACACCAACAAATGGGATACTGTAAAACAAAGTTATTCCTAGAAAACAAATAGAGTGTCATAAACTCATGTATACTTTACTTTAATCTTGTAATTCCATTTCATAGTTAATGGGGTAAATGTATACACTTAAATTTTTAAATTGATTATTTGATACTACTAATCTTGACATTGCACACTTGTATGTAGAAATTCACTCACCTCACTCTTTCTTAGCAAACCTTGGTAGCTCTTTGACTACTTGGTTATTTTTGTACACCTCTCTATCATCATTTTTTGAAGTGTAATGACATAAAACAAATATAGAAACATGCATCCTCTAATACATAAATTCAAAACATGTTTTTTCCCTCCTAGTCAAGACCACCATGTTTAATTAGTTTGTATAATTCTACAAGTCAGGCCTAGTATATAGTTTTTGGTGACATGTATTATGATAATTATTTCAATTTCGTCACATTTTTTTAATTTTATACATCCCCTTGGTTATCCTTTCATGAATTAAAAACCTTAAAAATCATATATAAGTAAGTAAATAATAGTTCATTTAGGAACATGGTACTTTAATAAATCCTCAATAAAAGTAAGCACAAATGGCACTCCAAGCTCCCTAAAATATGATACGACTCATGTAAATCCATTAGGATAACAACCTATACAAGTATGAATTCTCCTTCTAGGTAGACGAGTATCCATCCTCTCTCTACAAGTAAGAAAAGTAACCCTTCCCAAGTATTTGAGAAAATGTGAAACTCAAGTTGAAGATTATAAAATATTGATTTCACTATGGTAGATATCACATACTAGGATAATGACATGAATTTTGAGCCCTATTTGGAATAGTGGCATTGTTGGTGATGCGTAGGGGTACCCACCTAATTTTTTAAAAGTAACTCCTTATTTCACTATAAGATTTATAGGGTTTGACACACAATGAAATTTATATTCAAGTAGATAAACCACTCATGAAGTTGTAGATCTAGATTAAAACTAGGTCCAATCTTTGTACAAAGGTTCGATATTGTATGAATGCTTTTAAGCTGAGTTTTATAATTTGAATGGGTTTGGTCTTAGGTGCACGTTTTTATAATGAAGCAATTTTAGTTTTAGATCAACATATTCCTATATTAAAATCACAAATAATATCCCAAATCCACACAAAATTAGACAAGTGTAATTCGCCTTATGATTTTGATAGTTTTTAGATCAATACTCACTTTAAAAAGTGTTATTTTTATTTATGCAATTAATGTTGGAAGTTAATTAAATTATAATATCCACATGTTGCATTATTTCATCCTTTTTATGTATGTTAATTAAAAACACACTTAAAAAATTAAAAGGGGATGAAAAATGAATATAAAAAAAAGTGAAATCACTTACTTATTGGGAGAGTAAGATTTTTATGGCCTTGACTCATTCAAGATTAGTCTTTGTTCCTTCCTTTGACACAATGTGTCCTAATAGTTTAAATTTTATCACTTTGAACATTTATTTCTTGGGATTTAAATAAATCCCATATTAACAAAATATTTTCAAGACCTTCTCCAGGTATTCACTGATGTTCGAGTTCCTTTCTTAGAAAATACATTTAAACCATCTAGGTACACAACAATGATATTTCCCATCAATTCATGAAAGGTTGTTTCCATTTCTATTTGGAATTTTCTCCATAATTAATCAATCTAAAAATCATTATTTGATAGGATAAATTTACCCAAGGATTGGTGAAGGTCCTCTTATGTTGATATTCCCTTGAAAATTTTATCTCATTATATCTTAAAAATCCATCCATGAGAGATAACATTCCAAAACCTATTACTATTTGTAATATTTGATCCATTTTTAGGAAAGGATAATTATCCTTCAATGAATCTTGGTTCAAGTTACAAATTTCTATGAAAATACATATTTGACCATTATTTTTACGCCTTTGAAACAATATTTCCAATCCAATTCAAATGGTGCATGAGAAATATTATTCTTGCATCTAGCATCTCCTAAATTTCATAAATGATTTTACATAAAATATTTGGATTATAGTGATTTTAATTTTCCTATGTGGTTTTACATCATAATTGAAAGGAATGGTATATTGAACATCATTTAGTACGAATGATTTCAAGTCTCGAATATGACTAGGATAAATCATCCACATATTGTTCCAAAATGTTAAAAGTTTTCTCTACTCCTCAAGTGAACAATAATTGTCGATGTTTATGATTTGAGGCTATTATGTAGTTCCTTAATTTAATTTCTTAGATTATTTAGAAAAAATTAGTTCATCTTATCATTTTCCTCGAAAAAGTGATCATTTTATCAAACATTCCCTCAATTGACACCAACACTTTAGGGATATTATTACCTTTCAATTGTAATATTTCTCCATTTCTCACTTATTATTACCATAAAAATTAAGATCATTGAAATTTTCATACTTCAAAAATGAAATGATATGTTGATCATCATTGAAAACATGTTAGTTGGTTGCATTTTCGGGAACACTACGATGAAATATTAAGCTGATTGGTATATTTATCTTCTTTGAATTATGGATAAGGAATAATAAATGACATAAAAACCTCCAATTAATCATCCTTGTAATTGTGCTCCCATGACATCTATTTGTTGGAGAACACTCCAAAGTCTTCTATGCGTTGTATGCTCGAGTTTTGGTAGTGCTTCAAGTGATCATTATTCATGATATATATGATTTGAATATGGTTTATGATAATCTCTACATCACCTTAGACCTTTATATTTGTATTCCCTTTTTATTTTTCAAATTTAAAGCCTAATGATATATCTTCATATTCTATTGTTTTATTCATGTTATCAAATTGAAATTTGAAAGAAAAAAAAATCATCTTTAGGAGTTATAAGGACCACACCTAATCCTAACCCATAAGTAGAGAAACTACCATCAAACTACATAGTCGACACCTCATTAGAATCATTGTCCATTATTTTTAAGAGATATAACCTTCATTAAATTTTATGAAATAAATACGAGATACTGAATCCTCAAACAAAATATGAGATTTATGATCTTTTGACTTGGTTACGATGTATTTCACTTGTTACTTAGGTTCAAGTTTCCACATTATCCCATTTAATGGCATATATTCCTAGTACCATTCCATGTGGATTTATCAACCTATATCCTTATAAAAATGTCTTCCCAGTAATACTCCATAGGTAGCTAGAATATCTATACCCAAGATTGTCATCTTGACTCTCTTCTCGGGAAAGGACAAAAATTAAATTTGGTGTCTTTTATTTGTTCTATAAGGGGTACTTGTTTGGTTTCCAAAGAGTAACAACATAAAAAATGGTTTGTAATTTTAATCCCTAGAGCATGAACTATCTTGGTAGGCATGACATTGTATAAAGCTCAAAAATATATGATGTAATTATCGAGATTGAAACCATTAATGAGTAGGGACAACTAAAAGGGTTCAAAATTCCTCGATGAAGAAGTAGAGACGATATTGTTTTAGGAAGGAAGATGTACATGATTAGGGAGGATCCACTTAGAATATTTATATAGTGGGATGGTGCTAGTGAAATAATTGTTCATAGGGAAAAATTAGTAATTTTTCACCAATGTTGTTCATTAGGTCCCTACTATTGGGAATGGGAGGCTCCTTATTATTGAATTCAAGAAAACTAAATTTTTTATGGCTTGTTAGGTTGGGTATCACATAGGAGTACACCACTAAACTTGTGGCAAAGTATTTATATATTGTAAAAGGGAGGAATTTTATTTGAAGAGAGGTAAATAGGATATGGGGAAATGGAGAGAGGGGGTTAATGTTGTGATTAGACTTACATATTTGACACAGTAGCTAGATTAGGTCCACATTTAATAATAAGAAATAAATAGTCTAATAAACATAAAGACTAATAAATTAGATGCACGAGTGTTCTTTGGATGCATTACTCAAAGATACAAAGTTCCTTCTTGGTTGTAAAATATTACAATGATTTAAATATTGGAAAGTAGAGAGAATAGAATAACATAGGCAAGGAGATAGAATAATATAGTTTATTGCTTGCACTAGTAGTGAAACAAAGGTCAATAACTAATAACAAAAAAAAATGCTAATTATTTGGAATAGAGAGGCCATCCAATTATTAGATTACAAATATGTAGCTTCCTCTACTTCCATGTGACTTTCATCTTACAACCAGTTGTTACCTTTTATATTTCTTTAGGAATGAAATTAAGTCCTTTTGAATTTTGAAAAGGGACTTCTATAATGAAAGGTAAGACAACTTAAGTTAATAAGAAAAAAGAGTGAAAAATTACATTCCCAATGAAGAAATAGAATGTTAGAGAGGGAAAGATGGAGAGAGAAGAAGAGAGAGAAGTCGAAATTAAGAGATGTGGAAGCCTCTATTTATGAATAGATTTATTTCGATGGATCTTAAGAGAATGTTTTGAGAATGAATTTCCTTTCCTTTAATCACCTGTTGAATTAAAAAATTGTGATTGTAAATTGCTCTTCCTATGAGATGAAAACAAATTCCAAAGCATTAAATGTGCTAAAACATACTATAAGACATGCCTTTGTGTGGACCTAAGATGACTACCTAATCTTACAAACATGTAGATTCTCTTCTACCACCACTAGGAAAGAGATTTGAACACAAGGTCGGAGTGGGAATATGGAGATCATCAACTTCCTTCTCGTGACTCCCTTAAACTTCAAAATTCACCTCTATGAAAAACATGTCTCCTTATTTAAATTGAATCAACATTGGGAGATCAAAACACCTTCTTGTCATCCATTTCCCATTAAAAAGGTATTCCTCTCCAAATAGAAAAGTTACTCTTGTACTCAACTGAAAGTGTATATTATGAAACATTGAGTTTGTCAAGTCACAATGATGTCCCAAAATTGGATCAAACACATCTAGGTGTTATTTCATTAGCATGGATAACTCAACATCCTTGTTCCTTGACCAATATCTTGACACTTACTATTTTTAGTAAGTCTTAATTTAGGAAGTCTATTTTTAGTTATTAGTTGCTCAATTTGACACCTTTGAGTATTCTTGACATTCAAAGAGTAACAAAAATTAAAGAATGAATTGTTTACATCACTTTCTATTTATATAATGTGAAGCTTAGTAAGGATTATTAGTTTTAGAATTTTTTCTTCCCAGTGTCAAAATAGAACAAGAGTTTTCTCAAAAGTTTTTAATTTCACAAGGATTTTTGCTCCAACTTTTATATAATTTCAATCGCTACAACTTTGTAGATATTAAAAATGAGTTTTTATAAATGTAAAATTTATTTGGATATTAAAAATTATGTACACCTTAATTGGATGTAAGGTTTGAATCATTTTAAAGGAAGCTTTGAGAAGGATCAGTCGTTAAAATCTCATAGAAAACGAACAAGGGGTTTGAGAGATTGGAGAAAAATTCCATTTTTAGTATATGAGGTCTCAGGAACATTCCAACAACATAATAACAAGGAGAGTGATCTTGGGAGGGAAAATATGCATTTTAAAACATGAAAAATGGTTAATTCCTTGATTTAAACCTTTCTCTCTCACATTGCACACTTTAACTCATGTTTAACCCAACTAGGATTTAGGGGTCAAATGGGGGTTAATGTGGAGTTACACCTTAAAAATAGAGAAAAAGAGGGGAAAATTTACAATAAGGAAAAAAATCACATTTCAAAATATCATTCTAAGTGTCACCATGTGATTTCATGAGAGCAAGATGAAGGGGGCTAAAAACAAGCTCTCGGGGATCAAGAATGGTTTTACGTGTGTCGAGGGCTAAGCGAGAGAGGTGGAGCACATTTTTTATCCCTCATGTTAATTTTCAGATTTATATTAATAAATGGGATAAAAGCATCTCAAAAACGTTCCATAGGTTCATGCATTATGAGGAGGGGTCAAAAATGTCTAAAACACACATTTGTAACATCCTAGCACACCAAGGTTGTCACTTTAAGTGACAAAACAAAACAACTCATAAGGGGAGAAATTTTGTGTCCACTATGTACCATTACACAAAATTACAAGGTAAAAGGGACAAAACACCTTGAAAAATTCACCAAGGGGTCTAAAATCATGAGAAAGGGGCCTATTTTCATGTTTTCCACTTGCCTAGTAGACCAAGTCGCACATTTTAAGTGACAAAAGAAAAAATCTCATAGGGTGAGTGAAATTTTGTGTCAAAATTTTCCCCTTGCACCAAGGAACAATGGAAAATGGACACATACGGTCCAAAACAATTATCAATCCTTTAAGTGATGTTGATGCCATC
The DNA here is from genome assembly GCA_018340775.1 of Taxus wallichiana var. yunnanensis. Lineage (NCBI taxonomy): Eukaryota > Viridiplantae > Streptophyta > Pinopsida > Cupressales > Taxaceae > Taxus > Taxus wallichiana. The sequence continues at coordinate 362,437,593 of CM031236.1, read as the reverse complement.
ATCCAAATTCATATTTAGAACACAAATCTCACCTTTTCTTCCCCGAGAGTGAAATTTGGATTTGGGAGTTAAAACTTTATATGATTTTGACTCCAAAGAAACCACTGATTTCCTTAAAGAAAATTTCAATACTTGATTTATCCTATAACTTGATTTATATCGTCATTTAACCTTTCAACATAAAGGAACATCAACGGTGACCCAAACTACCTTAGAGAGAAGTGAGGTCAAGGACTAAAATTAATATATCCACCATGTAGGGGACTCCAAGATATTTCCATTTAATATTTTATGAGCTTATAAATCCTCCTAAAACTCCCAAAATATTCATAACAAGGTGACTATCTCTATTGAAACCTTCATTCCATGTGCCACGAAATAACCTAATTTTGCTTGAATTATTACCAACATCATTTTCTTTAACATATTTTCCTAAAATTCGTTATATCACATAATTTCTCTCTTGCACAACTCCTAGATGGGTTGTGCCTTTCGATGAGATTCCAAAGGATGTCCTCATGCTATAATATGGATCATAATGTCCAATTTAGTTCTCTAGAGAGAACTATTCCACCTCAAAGATCAGTCTCATTATGAAATAAAATTAGATCCATTCCCTACACATGAACACACTTTAAAAAAATGTTATCACTTTCCTCTCATCCATCACGAGCATGACATATACTTGACCAAGAGAGATGTATTCAAATGGTAGGCTTAGTTTTGATGATTAAAATAATTTTGTTTTTCATGTTATACATTTAGTATGACAAAAATGGTTGAATTTCTCTTGAAACACTTGAAAAATATCTCAAAATTATTGGGATTGGATTGAATATACTCAGCTTTTGGAATTTTAATTTTTCATGTTATACCTTTATTTTTCATGAGGAAGGGTTCACAATGACCATGAGAGATGTTTTCAAATGGAGGAGTTAGTTTTCATGGTTAAAAAAATCAATTTTTCATGTTATACATTTAGTATAACAACAAATGGTAGACTTTCTCTTGAAAAAATTGACCAATATCTCAAATTGATTGGGATTGGATTGAATATACTCAGCTTTAGGCATTTTAATATTATTTTCCTTTACATGTTCAATGATGTCAAATTCAGAATATGAAGAGGATAAGGAAGTATAATTAATTTAGGTGTGGTACCAGCCTTGAGATATTTTGAAGAAGATGAAGATGAAGGTGTTAGTGCTCATTTTAATCTTATGTTTAAAAATGGATTAGCTCTCCCAAATATTTTTTCGTTGTCTTTTAAAATTTCTTCCTTACATAGATTTGATGACCCTTAGATAAATTTCTTCCTTTGGCCCTCATTTCAAAATCAAAATGAACACATGTTAAGTAAATATATGCCATGTTGTTCACATATTAACTCTTTTGCAAAATTTCTAGAATGATAATGGTCTAAATGGTTGAAGAGGCATGTGGGTTAAAGCTCAAAATAATTACTATGGATGTATGATCCTTTAGAAGTGGGCCAATTTCTCTTTTGCAAATTTATAGTCGATACATAAGTGCAAAGTGTAAATTACTCTATGGCACCGAAAAGGTGGCATATTCAGAGAGTCATCATATTTTCAAGACCAATGGGAATATTTTTGTTCATGCAAGAATGCAATGTGTGAAAAATGATCCATCTCCCGATAAAAGAAATGTGCTTTGGAATATTCTAAGGAATGAGTAGGTACACATTTTAGAATTACACATTGTAAAAGACACATCTCACATACAAAAGTGTAAAATTAACCTGAGCCCCAAATCCTAACAAGGAAACATGTCACTTTATTAGCACAAGTTGGTAAACATGCATATCATAACCACTAACACTTAGCACTTTTTCAACTCATGTAAAATTACAAAAGTGCATCTAACGACTAAGGGCCTGAAGGTGTAGACATGGAATCTTATCAATGTCATGCAATATTTTTATCCCATCACATTTTACATGTTTATTTCTTCTCAATTGATACAAAACTATAGGTATTTCCCTAAGGCATGTTCCCAACCAAGGAAAGACACATGGATTTCTTATATTTAAATGAAAAATGGAGAGATCAACAAAAATAATTAAATGATATGTATTAAGGTTTTTTTTTCCACTAATGTTCATTTTTGGAAGATTATATGTTTATAATTTCACCAAGACTTCCATATTACTACCCTATTGTGATGAAATCAAATGTTTTGGAACCCTAAGATATGGATTTTGATTGTGAGATTGAAATAGAAAGTTGTAGAGAGTGGTATTATGGGAAATTGAAGTGTTCTATGTGCATATGTGATCTATGAATGATATCCTAAAGAATACAAAACCACGAGTTAAGTCTCCAAAATCTTAAAAATTTCTTAGGTTTTCATTCACTCATAGGGATTTTTGTAGAAACACATATGGGTTGAATTTCTTCTCCCACACCCTATTTTTTAACTTTCTATCTATACTCTTGGGGTGATTGATTGGATTTTTTCCCTCAAAAAGTGAATATTAAAATGATTGGTACCCTGATTACTTCCTAGCTCACAAGAAATTTAGATGAAGTAACTGATAAAAACCTAGGGAATACTAACCTAGTTGATTTCTGTAAAGATTATGTGCCCTAAACAGAAGTGATTTTATGGCAACCATTGTTACTAGTAGTATTTCTTTCTTTGATTCTTTCCCACATTTGATACAATGCTCATAATTTTTATGAGATTGTGTAGACAATTACAACCTAGAAACTAAAGAAGTGTTAGGTGGAAGTGGTGTAAGAGTTCTTTCGTTATCACTTGAAACATTAAAATAAACATTGGGACTGCAAAAAATCAAGAGAGAAGTGGAAATTAGTATTCAATTAGCATATGATTTATGGGATGCCAAATATTCGAAATTCTCGAACTATGAAGATTCATTTGTTGACGAAATACAAGGGTTCTCATACCATAGTTCACAAGAAGTTTCCTTTATCAAACTTTATATAATAATTAGAGGACCTTATCAATTTATTGAGAAGAAATGTGGGTTTGAAAGTAGCTTATAATTTCTATGAGTGGATGTTTATTTATATCTATATAATTTTATTTAGCACTGAAAATATTGGCTAGGTACAATTCATAAGCACATCCATCCATGACCAGCTCATAAAAATGGTTGTGCAAATTAGAGAGGGAAATACAATCATATGTGAATTCTACATGAATTTTTACCTTGTTTACAATGTTGCATGCCAAAATACTCTCTTAGGGATCCCAAGAGTGAAATATTTCTCTAACTATAGGGTATATGATGTCTACCCTCAATTGAATTTGGGGAATCATAAAAGAAACTTCAAAAAGATACATGATGCCTTATTTACACCCATCATATGTCTCTTTAGACCAGAATGGGAAAAATTCAAAATATCTATAGCTACATGAAGGGTGATCAATGACTATGGTTTCTACTTCATCCAATTCAAATTTTTACCTACATAAGGGTGAGTGGTTTCAGTGGAACCCTTACATGTTTCCTAGATACATAGATGATAAGTGGGAACTTCTATATCTTTCAATACAATTGGTAGAATTACATAGGTTGATTTATGGTAAACATAAGACTAATATCAAATTCCCAATCTCAATTGGGAGATATACATGCTCAAGAGTTATTAAGATCAGGCTTCTAGATGAGGAAATGAATAGATTAGAAATAAAAAAATTAATCAAGGATAAATTATGACATTATATGGTGGTGAACACAATATTAGGAAGCTCATATGAGTATGATTCACATTATAAATATTTTTAGGTTAATTGTAGATATGAAGAAGAAATTAGATTGAGATATTTCTCTAGAATGACTCTGTAGTAGGTGATTGATTAAAAAGTGGCGGTTGTACCCCAGGATTTTGTAGATGATCCTCAAGTAGTAAGCCCATATTATATTGATATGAATTTGGTTGGGAAAACTATTGAACCAATAGATTGGGATCAAGTAAAAACAACACAATTGCATGTCATAACTACTAATGTGATGAGAAGGACCTTAACATGGCTGAAAAGTAACGGGTTGGATTTATCAATGTAGAATACCAAGGTGCTACAAGAATTTAGAGATTAAGGAAATCCACAGGAAAATATCCCCCTTTGAAATAAGGGGCAATAAATATGGATCCTTTAAAGGGGAAATAACCTCAGCTCCCTTCCAAGAAACCTGACAACTAGAATGATAGAGGAATGGACTACTCCTATAAGAAAATAGGTACTTTTATGTCCCATTTAACCCAAAAGGATGACAAAATATTAATTAAAACCATGAAATATGAATCAATCACCCAGGAAAAGTCCCATTTAAGGCCAAGTTCTGAGTTCTTAAAATCCTAAGAAACATATAGTAACCCTACCGGGGTCATCTAGTAAATAAAAACAAATTAGAGGATCATTTCTTGATGTGGAACCAAAGCTTAGAGTACAAAGTAGTGAAGAAAAGGAGGAAATTGGTCCTTGATACTTTGAAAGAGCTAAAATATCAAAGGTTATGTACCCCTTGGAAAGAGCTATAAGGAAATATGTGGTGGGTATATTCCAACTTTGGGAACACATGGAAAGAAAATAGATTCAGTTCCAACCAATGAAGGGCATGAAGCTTATATTGCAACAATGAATCAATAAGAAATAAGTACACAAGTTGATGTAGTGGATGTTGATAAAGAATAATCGACCCATACAGATGCCTTTGCTAACTTATTACAAGGTTTGATAACAGAAGAAGTAGTTGATTTCACTCCTTTAGATATCCAACTAATGGAAACTCTAGAAGTACACAGTGAAGAGCCAAGTGTAACTACTCAAGATGTGCAAAAAAATGAAATTGTAGTGTCCATGGTTGAAATAGTACTAATTGAGGTAAAAATGTAGAATAATCTATTAGAAGTGACAAGGAATGAGGGGGGAGTGAATTGGTTCCCAATAATACCTTTCACGGTGTATTTCAATAAAAACACAAATCTTCATTAAACAAAAGTTCAATGTATAATGACAAGAAAATACACTTCATCATAAAACATACTCAAAGAAATTATCATAAGATGTACAAAAAAACCACTTCTTATTGATATTCAAATCATATCACCACTCTTTATTGATATTCAAATCAGATTGTAATGAATAGATGTCTTCAACAATAGTCAACATGATAAAACCAAGACCAAGATAATCAACCTTGTCTCATGAGTACATATGAAGTTATAATTCTTTTTGAATTCCTTCAACTCAATATCATACCTACAAATACTTCAGAAACCTACAATGACATCAATCATGTTATGAAACTATCATTTAAGAAAAATACATCAAATTCCCCCTCCTTTAACTCACCATTAAAGAAACATCATGATATTTGCTTCACTCAAATCCTCATGATAAAACAACCATCTACTGACCTAGATGAAATTATATGGGTTTTGGGCTAGGCCCAATGGGTTTTCTTTACAGAAAATGTTTCTTCAAAAGAAGATAAAAGGGGTTCCAAATTGTTTTACAACAATGTACCCAAAACATCACTTTTTTACCCTTTCCTTGATTATAATTCAAAAGAGTTTGGTTTCCCTCATTTATCACAAACACACCATCCTAAAAAAATCCCATAAAAATCACTAGAACATTAAAATTTTACCTGTATAGGTTGGCCTAGCAAAAACCCTTCATCCATGCACTAACAATCCTTAAACTTCCATCATTGGAATGAGAAAAATACCTTAACACCAAAAATATTTTTATTCAAGATATAAAAATAATAATAAATTTTTAAATTGACTTTTAAATATCATTCATGGTTAAATTTTTTATGAACCAATCAAATTATTTCATTTCATGGGTCCAGTGGCTCATTCTCTTCACACAACACATATTTCCAGCAACCTAAATATGCCTTTGGGCCTCAAGACCCCTCAATATGAACTCAAATATAACATGTTACCACTTTATGTATATTATCTAACATTTATAATACATTTATGGAATATATACCTCTTGAAACATCCACTTTTTCAAACTACAACATCATTTTCCTTTACCGAAATAAGTTTCCTAAAACATAGTTTTACAAATGTAGTTGGTTAACACCATTCCTAACACATTTGAGACATAAAAATGGAATAATTTATGTAAAATTCATCCCTTTTCACATTCCAAGTGATATAAATCATCACCCAATCTATATCATGCTCTAACCAACTCATTTTTGTAGCAAAAATAGTTATGGCTTGAAAAGCCAAAAATATTCTTATCTAAAAACTGACCTAGAAATAACATAAAAAATATTAATCATGATACAAAACTTATATCAATAGAAATATATCTTAATCCTATTTCCAAAATAACTTGAATCACCTCCTAACTCTTCATGTAGGTCTGAAATGTCCATTTTATTGAAGACAACTTCTAACTTCTCCAAAACATCCCTTTGACTAGCCAACATAAATGAATCTTACTTGACCATTTATCAGAATGAACATGACATGAAACCTCTTTGGAAATAAATAGAAAATCATATAAATTTCACAAATTTCATTTATTTAGGAACTCCTTTGGACAACCTTATCCCAGTGATTGTCTTGAGAAAATGAAATATTTAAGTGTGGTCCACTCATCACCAAAACATATACCATACCTTTATATAAATATGGAGGAGTCCTCTACATGTTCTAATCATCTTCCAGGAACAATAAATCAAAGCTGGTGACTTAGGAAGTAGTTCTCACAAACCACTTTCAAGCTAGGGTTTTAAACTCATAACAAGTTGTTTACCTTCTTAATATTTGTTAATAAAAATGTAACAAAGAAATGACATAATTATTTTTTTGAAACCTTATATACTCATTGTAGAAACATCCCTAAAATCCATGAGGTCCCATCCAGAGAACAAAATTTAGGGTGAGCATTAGAAGATTCAATTGAGTTGGAAATTTCCATGTTCTTAACATTGTTTCACCAAAAACATCAAATCTTGAAAAATTATCATCATGGGAACCTAGAATTTTTCCCATATCACAAGAACACATCCTTATAACATCTCCAATCATCACTAAGTAAAAATACTTCTCAATCATTTCATACTTTGAGACTTGTATAGCTATCCCTTAGAGTTTTACACTTTGTAAAGGCTAGGCTAAGCTGAAATAGCCTCATAACTCATAATTAAAACACTAAAAATGGTACAAAAATATCTAATACAACTGAATATATGCATCCATGAGCTTATATATCTCCATAACTCATCCTTATGCAATGTAATAGCCTTACTGGTTTAAGTGAGCACACTGTAACATGATCACCAACTTTTATCTACACTTTGAAACTCATGTGAGTTCCCAAGAACTCCCAAAACATGCTCTCCATCATGTAAACATGATTCTCAAGCTACCAAGAAGCTCCAACCTCCATGCACCATCACCTAGGCTAGCTAGGTCACCTGAATAGGCTTGCAAGAATAAGAAATCCTCACTGAAACACTTGTTATCACCATGAACACATATGAATCATCATGTCAACTTCATACACAACATGCATTGTCCCTAATTCATTATCTAATTTGACATTATTGAGGTATTTCATCAATGACAACACTTATGCAACAACATGCTAATAATTTTCCCCTTTGTCATTGATGGAAAACCACATGATATTCTCCCTCTTTATACATTAATGAAAAAATATACATGTACCTTGATGTTCATCATTATTTTCAACATCACGGGATCATCTCTTGGTTAGAAACATCAACCAAGGGTCTCAAACAAGCTCAAGAACAAGAAATGTTTCACAAAACATAATTTTTAGCCTCTTTTCAATTGTGTAGGCACAACACTCCCCCTAGGAAAATCACATAAATTATCTATTATTGACAATAAACATGAAGAAAACATCATCTTACCCTTTTTTAGGGCTAAAACATCATTTTCACCTTCTAGGCATGCAAAAGTAGTCATTTTTTACCAAAGTTCTATTTTCTCCTTTAAGAAACCACTCTACCATACATGTACATGAAGAAATCATCTCAAAAGCATGCCAACAATGATAAAAAAGAGTAATAAGTTCCTCCATACCTTCATTCTTCGGTAAAATTTTTAGTCTCATTTTTCTTATCATAAACCTATCTTGAGATCATAGATCCTTGAATGGACTCATTAGTGGTTTTATGATAGATTTTGACAATCTATAAAGCATTATCCACATCATGAAAAAGGACACCACAAATCCCCTTGGACTTGTCACAACCATATCTAGAATTCAACCTCGAAACAAGCTTCTTACCTTCCTTTCAAGCCAAATATATGGCTCAGACACTTGATATAGTTCCTAAACCACATTCTCAATTATTACAATCACATTAGGATGTAATAATGCAAACTTATCCTTGAAATTCTTGATCTTGGATGGAAAATCCTAAAATATACCTATTGTGGAAAGAAGACCTCCATATCACCTTCTGAAGAATACACACATGCTCCCCTAATATTATTAGCTAGATACAAACCCAAGAAACATTTGGTTCTTCACATAGCACTAAGACAATATATTAGACCTCTTGAAGACACATACCTATTAAGATGCATGATCTACCTTTAACTCATACCCCGCACTGTAGCTTAACAATTTTGGTGCATGATGTAACAACTGTAGATGCATAATCTTAGTTTTTATTTCAGACATGGAGCATTTCATACCTTTCTTTACTATGATCTTCATATTTGAGTAAGATAAGAAACATGTATATCAATCCAATTATCTTAGACTTGATCATTGATGTATTTACCTACAAACCCAATGATCATAGATATTCAATCATAAACCCTTGCCTCAAGCTTTACATTTTACAAGATAAATCACTTATATACTTGTCACAATTACTAATATATATGTAGCTTACCATTATTTAATGTCTTTAAACTAATTTGAATGACCTCATATCGGTGAGATAAACAAACTAAGGATCGATAATTAACTTTATTTTTCTCAATATCACTTTCTGAGATATCAACCCAGATACCCTTTGATCTACCTTATCCATCTCTTAGAGATAAAAACTCAAAAACCTTATACTGAGCATCTCATACCAACTATAGTCCTATTGTTTAATATTTTTCATCTTGACAATATACATGTATCCGACTTTGAGTTTTTCAAGCATGTAACACCTACATCAACCTATGCAACCTTCTAGAGATTAAAAATCACTCTTTGTTCTTGTGAGAAAATACCTGCTGTTATAGATTTGGGAGACAAATTTTGTACTCTAACTTTTCATTAAGTCTCTAAGATAATAATCTGATGCATCAACAAGATTCTATAAACCACTAAGAGGATTATATCACTTTGTATTTAGGTATACATGGATTTTTCTCTACCTCTTTTTCATGTCTTGATGGAAATCATGGCCCATTGAATAAATAGTAGGGTTTCTACATTCAAACCCCTGATATGATGACCACAACCTTGTAAAAATACTTTATACTTATTAGAGACACACATTACAATCACTAAACGTCTTAACTTGAATTCTTGAGTTCACAATCACATGTTGAGAAGAAACATATTTTTAGTTATATTAACTTTTCATGAATGGGATAGATAAATTGGAGAGACTAATACTCTACCCCAATCATATTATACAACCTTCTCATAGCCATCTTCATTGTATTAGTGCATTACATTAATATTTTAAGAAATGAAGCAAGTGTGCAACATTAACTTGATCAAGGAAATATTTCAGATCAAGAATGGTCATACATGAATCCAAAGAGTTAATTGAGACCATAGTGATACTAGAAGATCACCTATATTCTCATGTTGAATCATGTAACTTTTAACATTGTTAATGATGTACTAGGAAGGACAACATATTACAACTCACCTTAAAGGATCCATATAATCATTTCATGACCATGTTCATGAAATAAAAAAAGGCTTCAAAGGCATATTGAACATTAATCAATCTATTATCATCTCTTCATACCTTTTTTGTGTCATTTAGAGCTAAGGAAACTTAAGATAAGACTTACCTTCAGCTTGATATCTAACAATACATTACTCATGTGGCACTTCATAGTATCGTAGGAGTCTAGAAACATAGAAGACACTTCATATACCTAATTAAAAACCAAGTAGGAATTTATTTACTTTATATCCTTCATCATACCTATAACATTCTCTTTCTCTCGAGTTTCAATATTGATGAACCCTTCTCATTTGTAAACCTACTTATTCACCAATAAATCTCGACTTCAAGTCCTCTTATGACTTGATGATCTTTCACCTTCTTCTTGAGAACTTGCATTGTTTTATGACCTTGTTTATACTTGGTTAGCTTTAAGAGTCACCCAAAGGTCATTAAACCATATTATCATCACGAAATAACATACACAACCTACTATCCATTATATATGAAGAAAACATAAAAATAAATAAATATACATCTTCACAAAGAATCCATACCATTTATGAGTACCCATTTGGATAAATTATTACTTCTTATAATCTTGAATCTTTTCATTTGAAGAAACAAACCCACTTTGCATGTTTACCTTTTTCAACTAGGTCTTCTTACACCTTTATTGTCAAATACTCAATCTTTGTGATAAATTACAGGAGTTTTAGAAAAATTTTGTGACTAAAACCACTAGAATATTGAATTCCACACTTTATAGATGATTTGCACAAATTTTTATTCTTGGAAACCTCCATTTTCACCTTTAAATGCATATTTCCTTCCATACCGCTTTATTAGCACACCCAAAATTAGTATGACTCGAGATACCACAAAAGATATATGTATTTTTATTTGATGGGTCCAAACTTGACTACCAACTTTACAAAAATATTACTTCATATCTTTTATTTGAATATATGATTGAGAAGTAAGAACACCATGTGCATACTGAATCCTTCATATCTTGTATTTGAATATTCAAAAGTACTAGTAGATTCCTCATGAAGATTATGCATTGATTAAGTCATCATATTTGATGACACAAGGACATATTAAAACACATTTAGAGAGGTATTTACATTCTTTCAGATTCATGGCACATTTAACACACATGCTTATTTCTCATGAGAAACCCAAAATACACTATTTTTGTCTCAAACCAAACAACATGAGACAATTCAAATCATAGACACATTCAACAATACTAATCACGACACGGACCAAATAAATACCTTTTTCATGATTGAAAATACAAAACAACCTATCATAGGACATCATCACGAATCATATATTCATAACTCATGATACTTCATTTCACTTATAATTTGATCATACCATAGACATTTGAAAACTATAGTAATCTTAATTTAAGAAAACATGGCTAGACACAAACTAAAACTACAAGAGGAATATTTTCATGAATTTAGGACACTAAAAACCTAAAATGAGACACCAATATGAATCTTGAACACACTTGAGTCATATCATAGTAACCATACACCATGGTAATGAAAACACTGATTTGTAAACACAGTTATGTACCCATGAAGACACCAAGACTTAAAACTTGACTCACACAACATGATTAATTACTTAGATCCAAAATAACTTGTAAAATGACTCAGGAATACATACCTTGAAAACATGGAGGAGACACACAAACTCGACTTAGACATCATCCTCGCTACAAAGCTTCATTAGAATTGATACACATCTATGAGTACTAGTAGGGGTATATATCATGATGTAGGGGATAGATTAGAGACCTAAGAAGGTCTCAAGCCTTCTTCTTGTTCCTTCACTAATTCATTCTTTTCTAATTCTTAATTTTTCATAGTAGATTCTTCCTTTTATTGGTCACACACAATCTTGGGATCCTCTTGAGCACTATGACTAGCCTCTTCTATCTTCATGTACTTCTAAATTTGTTACTAAGATCCATGAGTTTATTTATTCAATTCTAATGCATCACAAAACCATGCAATGTACCCTACCTTTTGAAACCTAAAACATTCCACTTATCTTATTTTACACTCAATATCCCTATATCCATAACCATTGCAAGTATATAATTATCCATTGAACTTGATTACATACATTTTAGTGTTTGATGACCCATTTTTTCAATACTTTACAAGATGTCCCTTTTCATGACAAAGATAACATTCAGCTCCATATATCTAACCTATCTTTTGCTCCTTCCTGCTTTGACATTCCTCTTCATTCTTTCCTTCATAATGATGCTCTTGAACTTTTCCTTTGCAATCATTCTTTTTCTCAACCTTATGGTTACACTTACTAGTTATATGTCCATAAACACCACACTTATAGCAATTAACATGAAAAACACCATACCTATATGCATTTTTATTTCTAATATATGATCTTCCATGAGGTGGAAGTTGTGAATTATCTCCCATTTTTGGCTTCCTTCTTTCATTTAATTATTGACTTGAATCTTCTTCATTCTTCTCTGATTTAAATGAATCCTCTTTGAATCCAAGACCTATTCTATCACAATATTCATTTTTTCCTAACATATTATTCATATTTTGTGAAATTTCATGGAAATATGATACCTTTCTTATAAGGGTAGATAACGCTTTCTTCAGGTCTTGTTTCTCAGATTTAGGTTTGAGACACTCTTCTTTCTTGATCTTCAACTCAACTTGGGCATCCTCAAGTTTAGTTTATAAAATCTTGAGTATTTCCTCATTAAACACACAAAATGTGTCCATATTTTCTTCAAGAAAGGATACTTCCCATCTCAAGTGATAAAGATCCCGCATTGTTGTCACCAAAGATCTCTCTTTAGCTTGTTAGGATGCTTCCAAGGGCCTTCTCTAATACCAATTATAGGAAGTTATAAGGAATGAGAGGGGGTGAATCAGCACTAATAAAACCTTTCACACTATACTTCAAAACAAGAAAAAAAAACATATTCATGAAACACAAGTATCATGTATAATCACAAGAAAATACAATTCCCCATGAAACATAATCAAAGAAAGGATCATAAGATGTACAAAAAACAAATTCTTATTGATATTCAAATAAGATCACAATGGATAAATGTCTTCAACAATAGTAAAAAGATACAACCAATATCTACCAAGAAAATCAACCTTATCTCATGAGTACATATGAAGTTATACTTTGAAAATGCTTGTAACTCAATATTGCACCTATAAATACTTCAAAAACCTTCAATTACATCAATCATGCCATAAAACTAGCATTCAAGAACAATACATAAAATTTTCCGTTCTTCTTCAAATTTTCATCAAAGAAATATCACCGTCTTTTATTCGGTCAAATCCTCCTCATGAAAAAAAAAACCAGATAATGACTATTAGTGCAAATCAAGTAGCACCCCTGGATGTTCTATCGATTTCTAGTTTGACATTTTAGCATCCGGTGTGATTGCACAACATTGAATATTTTCCACAAGTAGGAGAATTTTCAAAAGTGGGAAAAGAATCTCCAGTTTAGAGGTGGTTCCTCAACTCCTCTGTTCAAGTGTGCATGACATTTTGCAGAGGTTTACCTATAACTTGATCAAACTTTGCCAAGGAGATAGGGTTAAGAAAATGTAAAAAATAAACATGATATAAATAAGGTGTTGCACCAAATGAGTAGTAGACACTTGCTACTACAAAAACATACACAATCCACAATAAAATATAGTATAAAACATGGAAAATTTTCCAAAGTATAATGAAAGATCAAGAAACAATGATAAACATATGAAACGATTGAGAAAATTTAATCACAGAACATATATTATCATTCTAGGTCTAATACAGTGCATTACAATGACCAAGAGGCAAAAAGTAGTGTAGTATTTGCATGGATAGGTAAAAATCCACAAATCTACCTGATTAGGAAGAAAAGGGAAGTTGCAGAGCTAAAAGAATGTCCAACTATTTTAAAATGAGCCCATTCTAGCTTTTTACAATGCCCATTCGAGCTCAAGAGAGAGAAACGCGGGAAAACATGAGAGAGATTTCAACCACCAACCAAATTCATAATAAAAAGCATGGGTTCCCTTACAAATCCACTTCCCAACATTTTTTGACCATGCTAGGAGAGAATGCGAGCCATATTGCATTAAAAATATTGGTTGAAATGTTTGTTTTGTTCATTTCCACATGCTAAAGGAGTTTTCCAATTTTCTCTCTCTAACCTCAACTAAAAAAAAATTGAGCCTAGAATAATGTAGATAATTTCACCAGCTTTCCATTGATATAAAGAACGTGAAAAACTGAGCTCTGGATCGAAAGTTATGCCCCTCTAAAAATTTAGGGCAAAACAGGGCCAAAATGGGTTGGCGTGCTGAAAATTTGAAATTTTCCCACTTTTTGCATTTTTGAAAATTTCCTCAAAAATATCCATGCCCCGCCACTACGATGAAACTAGGCATGATTTGATTCATTTCGGGCCCTTCCTACTTCTTTTTCCATCATTTTGGCCTTTGGAAAACTTTCCAAAAATTCTTCGCGCTCTATTGATCTGAGGACACGTGACATGTTGTTATTCATCATAGGTATTTGCTCTCAACTTTCCCATCATTTTTGACCATCTTACCTAAGCTGGACATGTGGCACAATCCCATTGGATGTGGGCCTTCCACGCTCATTTTTCCCTGCGGGCTTGCCTTGTGTTTTTGCCGCCACATGGACACGTGGCATGATCCTATTGGCTCGGGTTTTGGGGGGTGGGACTTTCTTTTCAATATTTCCCTCACTTGGGTGAAAAGGAAAAAATCCTTTCACACCTCTAACCCCCACTACCTTGGTGACACATGGTGCCATGCCATTGGATGCGGGCCTTGGGGTGAAAATTTTACTTATGCCAACCCTTGGGAAACTTTCCCAACTTCTCCCCACTTGGACACATGTCCGCATCTCATTCACCGGTGGGCCATCGGTCCGAAAAATTCCTTTCTGAACCTTGCCAACACTTGGTAAAAATTTCAACTTTCTAGGGAAAATTTACCACAAAAACTCCGCCAAGCCATAACTTCAAAAATACATGGAGTTAGGAAGAAAAATTTACCTTTATGGAAAGCTGAGAAAAATATCTATCCAATGGTTCCATTTCCAGAAGGTTTTGAGTTCCTGAAAGATAAAAAATTATGATTGAGGCACTAGAGTGGAAAGAATGAAGGGAGTTAGCCCAAAAATGAGCAATGGGTTCATTTTGGATAACAAGTTTGGTGACTCATAGGGTCATCTGCTCTTGGATGAAGTTACCTGGATTCTTGAAGTAATCCATTGGGCATGGAGTCATCAAATTCTCTACTTGGTACCCCAACTGATTAGAACAATGCAAGGAGGAAGGGGAGGGTAGAACACCATCTGATTGGAGCAAGGCCTGCAAAACACATTTCCTGGAACAGTAAGACTATGCCAAAGCACTTAGGGAAAGCAAAGCTAATCTACAACAAAACAATGTGCATAAGCACTTGGAGGAATGAAAACCTAAGCTAATATGTACAAGGTGGAGGATTTCCTTCAGTAGAAATGCTTTAGATGGATTCCATTGACTGGAATCTGTAATTCTTCACCATCTAATGTGGACAATTGGAAGGCATTGTTGTCCTTACACTTTGTGACCATGTAGGGGCCACTCCAAATGGCATAAAATTTTGAATGCCTCCCTGATTTTTTCTCTATCTACATCCCATTTTAACACTAGATATCCAACTTGGAAAGATCTATCCTTGGCATTTCTATTAAAGGTCTTCTTGATCAAGGCTTGATCTTTCTCCATTGCTTGGGATGCCTGATTTCAGATTTCTTGGAGCTCCATCAATTTTGCATACCTAACCTACATGGGCCCAAAATCCAACAACTCCAACTGCTTCATGAGTTCCAATGCCGAGAAAATCAAGTGACATGGGAAAAATTACCTCTCTTCCATAAACAAGCTTGAATGGAGAATTACCTGTATATCTCTTGGGGGTTATCCTATCAGCCCACAAGGTTGATTTCAATTTAGAATGCCAAGACCTCTGATTTTCATCAAGAGTCCTCTTGATGATCCTTAAAAAGTTCTTGTTTGTAGATTCATCTTGGTCACTACCCTGAGGATAATAATTTGATAAAGTGCTTAGGTAGATCCCATTCTTGACATCCCATTCGGATTACCTTGGACCTAATGAATGCTAATGCATTATCGATATTATTGTAGTGGGTATGCCAAATCTAGTTGTTATTCCTTCATAGAAGTCTAGGATGCTAGATTCATTTGCTTCCTTGAGTGCTACCACTTGATCCACTTGGTGAAGTAATATGTTGCTATTAGAATCCACTTGTGTCCTTGGATTTAATTTGGGTTAATGACTCAATTAAGTCCAAACCCCATTGCATGAATGGTTGGTCAATTGAAATTAGATGCGATGGGAGGGTGGTTATTCTCTCCTTACTTGTGAAGAATGCACAATTCTTGCACCTCCTGATCCATGCATAAAAATCACTAAAATCTTGGGCCAATAATAGCCAGCCCTCATGATCTTGAGAGCTATCACTCTTAGTGCAAAATGGCCACCCACTGATCCACCATGGAACTCTTCCAACACTCTGTGAATATGGTTTGTACTAATGCATCTCAACAACACTCCATTCACATCCGTTTTGAATAAAACACCATCAACAAGAGCATATGGGACAGCCTACAATCTGAAATGTCTCCTTTTGGTTTTATTCATCTCTAGAGGGCATAGGCCTATGTGTAGGAAGTGCATTATGTCTTCGGTCCAGCAAGGAGTGAGGACATTATCATTTTCTTCTTGAGTGTTTCCTTTTCATGGTTGTCTTGCAACGCAAAACAACCTCTTTCTCATTGCATGCTTCCTTTTGTTTGTTTAAGATCATCTTCTCACACAATCCTTTTCCTCGACCAACTTGGTTACTTTTATCTCAATGTCATACTCCATGACACAAGTAATCCACCCTACTCTCTTTTCATTTAGGTCTTTGAGGAGGAAGTCTTTAACTCCCACATGAAAACCAGTAGTTGAACCTTGTTTTTGAAACTAGATGCTTAAATTTCTTCAAGATCCTAATTACTACAAGAACATGCTTCTCAATGAAAGAATATTTCACCCCATAGTCCTCCATGCTTTGGCTGAAGAAAGCAATTGGCTGCTCATCATTGTCTTTGTTCTGCTGTACCAAAATTACAGAAATATTATCATCACCTCCAAATGCATAGAGGATGAAATCTTTGGAGAAATCTGGGTTAATGAGAGTTGGGGCTTTTGAGATGGCCTCTTTGATTACTTCAAAACTTACCTTGCCTTCTGTTGTCCATTTTAAATCTATGCTTTTCTTTAACATCTTGGTGATAGGATTGACTAGGGCTACAAAATTTGGGACAAACCTCTGAACAAAATTTATCCTTCCTAAGAAACTTTAAAGGGATTTCTTATGACTTGGCAATGGTGGTGCTCTTATCGCTTCAACTATTTCCAAATCAATTGCCAATCCTTCTTTGGAGACAATGTGGCCAAGGAGCTTTCCTTCATGAGCTAGAAAAATACACTTTTTGGGATTCAAAGATACCCCAAATATTATGGACCTTTGGAACACTTGTCTCAAATGAAAGAGATGGTCTGCTAATTTTTTTGAAAAAATAGTGATATCATCTAGATACATCAGCACCATTTTGTTAATCAAATCTTTGAACACCATGTTCATTTCCCTTTGGAATTTAGCTCCAGCGTTGGACAACCCAAATGGAATTTTTCTATATTCATAGGTTCCCCATTTTGTTGTGAAGGCTGTCTTGAATTGATCCTCCTCCTTCACCATAATCTAATT
The DNA here is from genome assembly GCA_018340775.1 of Taxus wallichiana var. yunnanensis. Classification (NCBI taxonomy): domain Eukaryota; kingdom Viridiplantae; phylum Streptophyta; class Pinopsida; order Cupressales; family Taxaceae; genus Taxus; species Taxus wallichiana. The sequence continues at coordinate 362,419,809 of CM031236.1, read as the reverse complement.
GTACCCTAAATAGCCATTAAGCAATGAAAACCTTTCAGATCCAGCAACAACTTGTAAAATCTACTCCATAGAAGGAAGTGGGTAATGATCCTTGAGAGATGCTCTATTCAAATCTCTGAAGTCAACGCACAATCTGATCTCTCCACTCTTCTTTCTAATCTGGAACCATGTTGGCTACCCAACTAGAATGCTTGATAGGGAATATGATACTTGACTCTATCAACTTATTCAATTATTATCTCATGAGAGGCTCCATGTGTGGATTGATTGGCCTTTGTTTTTTCCTGATGGGTTTAGCACTTGGTTCCAATTCAATAGTGTGTTGAGCTAACTTGGGATTGAAACCTTTCAAATCTTCATAGCTCCAAGCAAACACATTAGGGAATTCTTGACAAAGATATATGAACTCATACCTTTCTTGCTCAGTTGTCACCTTACCAATTTGGAGTGATTTGCCTTCTTCCACGAAGATGGGAACTGAATCTTCTCCCTTGACTTGGGTGTTTGCTTTCTCTTTCCTAAACTGATCATTAGGATTGAAAATGGACTCCAAAGTGAGAAGTCTCTTTGGTAGTTTGTTGGTTCTCGGTTGTACCACTTGATCACCATCTTGTTGTTCTAACTTTTCCTGATTTTTAGCGAGAACTCACCTCTTCTTTGCAAGAAATGGATGATTTGTTGATCATTTTCAAAAACTTGCCAACTTACATTGTTTTTTGGCCTTTGAAGGCCTTACAATCAAATGAATGCTTGGTTGTACTTTGTCTTTCTTGATGCTTTTAACAACATCAAATGCTGCTCCAACTGCTGCAAGACTGTCAGCAGCTTGGTTCTCTTTTCTAGGGATGGATTTGATACTAAAACCCCCAAAATTTTCAATGAGGTCCCACACCCTTTTTTTGTAGCACTTGAGCAGATCATTCTTGGTAGCATGTTGTCCTTTGACTTGGTTGAAAATCAGATCATTATCACCAAAGACTTGCAAGTTCTTTATTCCTCTCTTGATTGACCAATGCAATCCTTGTATCAAAGCTTCATATTCAGCAGTGTTATTAGAACATGCAAACTGAAATCTAAAATCTGAACAACACTTAACTCCTTGAGGTGAAACAAGCATATCTCCCCCTCCGCACCTTGTCTACTTCTTGATCCATCAAAGAACAACTGCCATACCTCGTTATCATCCTTGTGGTCTGGCTTGGTGGTGCTAGGAATAGGCTTATTTTCTTCATGTATGCAATAGACTCCTAGCTCAGATTCTTCTATTTCTTGATAAGGATCAAAAGCATGCACCTTGCTTGCCCGTTCATCAAGAGTCAAATTTGGGATGCTTCGACCTTGGTGTTAGCTTCATCGGTGCTTGGATAATCTTCTTGATCAAATCTTTGAGCAGTCGGTATTGATTTGGCTTGGAGTTTGAGGTTAAATGTGAAAGTTTGCAATGAGGCTCAGATTTGATTATGGCCTTATTTCCATATCTTGTTCTCGAACAACATGTGTGACCAATCGGTAGAAAAGTAACCTCTAATCTTATTTGTGAAATCCCTTGACAAACATAGGGCCAAGAGTGGTGGAAGATCTATCCTTGAGACATCTTACAAAACAACAACATTGGGGCATGAATGCAAAGTAAGAATCAAGTTTTTAATCACTCCTACTCACATCTGTCTTTGCTGTCCCATCCAATTGCACTACCCCTTTTGATATGATCTCATATTGAAGCCCCAATTGATTAGCTATTTTCTTGGGCATTACTGAACTACTTGCTCTGGAATCAATCATGCAGTTGTGTACTAATTGGTTTCCAATGATCAATGAAACATAGAATGGAGGGGGATTTAACATTTTACCTTGTTGTCCTCCATGATTCCCCTCAGGCTGGGAAACATTTGTGAGTACCTTCTCTTGTATTTGGGCCTGTTGATTTGAAGTTGACCAGTCCTTCATGGAAGCTTGTAGCAAATCTCTTTGGCCTGGGATGGATAGTGATTCCCACATTGATATGTTTACATTTGTATTCTTCATCTGATCAATGATGTTGAATGGGGATGAAGCATCCCTCTGCTGTCCTCTAGCCTGCACATTCATTCCTTGCACATGGGCAACAACAGCTGGCATCTGAGTTGGTTTAGGAGCTGGTTTGGGTGGTCCTTACATGTTTAGAACTACATTTTGTTTGCCAATAGTTTGTGGAGTGGTAGAAGGTTGTGGATTACTTGGAGCCAATGGCTATCCTTCACCCAAATTTCTCCTTTTTGACCTTGTGTTGGCTACAAAACTTTGAGAGATTGTTTGATTCATACCACAAAAGTATTCTGCCTGCCAGTTTACAAGTGTGGTATCATTTGGAGCTGATTATTGTTGGGATATTTCTTGTTGTTGGTTATTTCCTTGACTCCCTTCACCCTCTACACCAGTTGTTGTTACCATAAAGGCTTGATTTAGAGCACCATTGAAGCACATAGACTATTTTTGAGGTTCATTGCATGGGAAACACCAATCATACTCTTGAGGTATGTTGTTTTGTACTGGCACTAGTGCTCTAGAGGCAGATGCAACATTGGGATTATAGGGCTAAAATGGCCTGTTGGCAGGAAGCCTTGCTTGATTTTGATTTGTAGCTAGATTGGGTGGTCTTTGAGGCTGGTATGGCTACTGTTAGGCTGATCTTGAGGCTGATAAGAAGGTCTAAAACTTTGGGCTTGCTACCTCTTGAGTGTAACTAGCTCATTACCTAAATTTTTCAATTGCTTCATGACTTCTTGAAGTTCATTTGAGGCACTAGAAGATGAAGTAGAAGCTTCACTTGAATTTTGATTTCTAGGAGTGGGAATAGGAGCTAAAATAGGTGCTTGATTAGTACTTGGAATCTCTAAATTTGGATACAATGGCATTAGAGGCCTAGGAGATAACTTAACAACTTGAATCGGACAATTTTCAGCTCTAATGGTAATGCTATAAGCAGCAGGGATAGTTGTGCCTCCCATGGATTGAATTAACATAGAAATATCAAAATTTAAAGCTTTGATGTAATATAGAAAATCATCTTTTGTTGTTGGCCTTCTTTGCCATTGGAATTCTCTCTGAAGTCTTTTGAAATCTGAAGTTGAAGTCAGTCAGCTACTCATTGGGAGCTCTCTTGATACTTGTCAATTGTTCCAAAAGGGACAAGTTATCTCCCTTTTCTCAAAACTACTCATGGAGGGCTATACATAGCTGGTTCCAATTTTGGATAGAGCCTGAAGCAAGGATCTTGAACCATTGCAAAGCTTTCCCTTTGAATGAAGATGCTAATAGTTTGACAGCAACTTGCATCTCATCAATCTCATGGATTGCACAAATATTAGCAATGTCCTTGACATGATCACTAGGAGTGGTCTGATTCTCTCCAGTAAAGTATGGAATGTTCTTCAGTGCTGCAACTAGGATTGGATTTTGTGCATTGAGAGCAAGTGGGCTGCTACCAGTGAAATTGACATATGGGTTGTGTTGTGCCATTCTGATTGGCCTTAGAACCCTTGTTGATTGGATGAAAGGTCTACCAGGTGGAGGAGTTGATAGAGTTCTGTTTGGTGGAGATGGAGACCTTTGAATTCTCCTCCTCTTTTTTTCTTCTTGGAGATAATTATAGATACTCAAACAATACTTCTTCTTCTCCAACTCTTGACCTTGTGGTGATTCTTCTCATGAGTTTTCAGGTCTGAACTGCTAAAACCAGCTGATTCTTCTTCCTTGGAGTCACCAGATGTGCAATTCAGGGCTCTCTTAAGTAAGAAACTTGCAAAAGATGCATATCTATTTGTTGTAATGAAGATGAAGACCTCTAAGGTCCCCCTTTGGGTGTGCCAAAACTGTTAGTACAAATCAACAAAGCACCCCTGGATGTTCTAATAGATTTATAGTTTAACATTTTAGCATCTAGTGTGATTGCACAACATTGAATATTTTCCCCAAGTGTGGGACTTGTAAAAAGTGGGAAAAGAATATCCAGATTAGAGGCTGGTTCCTCAAATCCTTTGTTCAAGTGTACATGACATTTTGCAGAGGGTTTACCTATAACTTGATCAAACTTTTCCAAGGAGACAGGGTTAAGAAAATGTAAAAACTAAACTTGATCTAAATAAGGTGATGCACCAAAGGAGTAGTAGACACCTGCTACTACAAAAAGATACACAATCCACAAGAAAATATAACATAAAACATGCACAAATTTCCAAATTATAATGAAAGATTAGGAAACAATGATAAACATATGAAAGGATTGAGAAAATTTAATCACAGAGCATATATTATCATTCTAGGTCCAATACAGTGCATGAAAATGACCAAAAGGAAAAAAGAAGTGTAGTATTTACATGGAAAGGTAAAAAAATCCACAAATCTACTTGATTAGGAAGAAAAGGGAAGTTGCAGAGCTGAAAGAATGTTCAATTGTTTTAAAATGAGCCCATTCTAGCTTTTTACAATGCCCATTCAAGCTCAAGAGAGAGAAACATGGGAAAACATGAGAAATATTTCAACCACCAACCAAATTCATAATAAACAGTATGGGTTCCCTTACAAATCCACTTCCCAACATTTTTGACCATGCTGGGAGAGAATGCGAGCCATACTGCATTAAAAATAGTGGTTGAAATGTTAGTTTTGTTCATTTCCACGTGCTAGAGGTGTTTTCCAATTTTCTCTCTCCAAACTCCACCAAAACACAAAATTGAGCCCAAAATCATGTAGAGAATTTCACCAGATTTCCATTGATATAAAGAACATGAAAAATCGAGCTCTGGATCGAAAGTTATGCCCCTCTAAAAATTTAGGGCAAAACAGGGCCAAAATGGGTTGGCGGGCTGAAAATTTGAAATTTTCCCACTTTTTGCATTTTGGAAAATTTCCTCAAAAATCTCCATGCCCCACCACTCTAGTGACACGTGGCATGATTTTATTAATTACGGGACCTTCCTGCTTCTTTTTCCATCATTTCGGCCTTTGGAAAACTTTCCAAAAATTCTCCGTCGGCTTGATGACCCGAGGACACGTGGCATGCTGTGATTCATTACAGGAATTTTCTCTCAAATTTCCCATCGTTGTTGACCATATTCCCTGAGTTGGACACGTGGCACAATCCCATTGAACATGGGCCTTCCCCACTCATTTTTCCTGCTGGCTTGCCTTGTGATTTTTGCCGCCACATGGACACGTGTCACGATCCCATTGGCTTAGGTTTTGGGAGGTGGGACTTTCTTTTCAATATTTCCCTTACTGGGGAAAAAAGGAAAAATTCATTTTTCACCTCTTACCCTCATTGCCCCGGTGACATGTGGCACCATGCCATTGGATGCGGGCCTTGGGGTGAAAATTTTACTTATCCCAACCCTTGGGAAACTTTCCCAACTTCTCCCCGCTTGAACATGTGTCCGCATCTCATTCACCGGCGGGCCATCGGTCTAAAAAATTTCTTTCTGAACCCTGCCAACACTTGGTAAAAATTTCAAGTTTACCTCTACCTCCACCCTTCCAAGGACACGTGGCCTCATCTTATTGGCTCGGGCTTTTCTAGGGAAAATTTCCCACAAAAACTCCGTCGAGCCATAACTTCAAAAATACATGGAGTTAGGAAGAAAACTTTACCTTTCTGGAAAGCTGAGAAAAATCTCTATCTAATGGTGCCATTTCAAAAGGTTTTTCATCCCTAAAAGATAAAAAATTATGACTGAGGAAAAATAGAGGAAAGAATGAAGGAGTTAGCCAGAGATGAGCAAGGGGTTCTTTTTGGATAATAATGACCTAGAATGAAATTCCAAGGGTTTTGGCTAGGCCCAAGGGGTTTTCTTTACATCAAAGGTTTATTCAAAAGAAGATAAAAAGGGTTCCAAATGTTTTTGTAACAATGTACCCAAAACATCAATTTTATATCCTCTCCTTGATTTGAATTCAAAATAGGTCGGTTTCCCTCCTTTATCATTGTTTCACCAAATTGTTGTGCGATAAAACAAATAAGGAGAAATTTAAAGGAGGAATACCTATTATTTTGTAGTTGGTAGGTTGAGTGTGTGCGTTATTGATTTTCTCTAAGTTGTTTCTAGAGAAATCCTTTTTGTCTGGGAAGGACTACTTGTAGATACAAAATAAGACCACCAAATGGTATTAGATAACAAGGGTAAGAGGAGTTCCTAACAAGGATAGATCTAGAAAGCATGATGTTTCCTTCAATGGTTTTCAATCCTCTATTTTTATTTATTTAATGAAATTAAATGTGAGAAATAAAAGTCCTATTGCTAACACTTTGATTTAGGTATCTCAAAATGTTACTAACAAACTAGACTAAGAAAAGTATTGAAATCTAAACTAATCTAGAATCAGGAAAGGCATGTTTCTAGTTGGGACAAGTCATAGGGGTCTTAGCTAAGGTCAAAAAGGTATCTGGTAAGGTGTGCGTGGAATTTAGGTGATGTTAAAGGTAGTTTGGTGAAGGTTAGAAGAAAACATAGTGATTGATGTCAGTCTGGTGACCAATTCCGGTAAAGAGAGGATACCAAAGATGGTTAAGGTAATTGACTTCGTTAAGGGAAATTTGGTAGCAAATTATTAAACAGAAGCTTCTAGGCCCTCTGTGATTTCGAGGAGAGAATGAGGGTAGTATGGTTTGGGTCATAATATTACTAAGAAGACTCAGGGATACTGAGAAGGAGGTTTAGAATAGTGAAAAGTCTTGGGATGATTGAATAGTGGGTTGGTGGGAGGAAGGTGATGTACAGGTAACAATGGAAAATCAACTACTGAAAGAAACCAGAGATCTATAAAGGGAATAAACAAAATGATTAGGATCATAATACTTACTTGATATCTTGCAGATCTTGGGAGTTGGGATGGTTGATGGTTAATTACGAAGAAATTCTTGAGTCCAGTTCCATGGAAATACGACCTTTGTTCTCCCATGAGTTTTCCAATGCTTTGGAAAGATGAACCAGATGCTTGTCTTGCACTGTGGTTGTGTGTGTTCATCGTTTGGATGTAGGAGGGCTTGAGGATTCATGCTTGAATATAATAAGGCTCTAATAACTAAATGAACAACCTCGGTAAAGAGTTTTAAATGGGTATATAAGGTAACCAATGATGGTTAAGGTGGTGGTGTCGGTTGAGGGATAACCGGTGTCGATTAAGGCGGGAAATCCTAAGTTTACTACAAATAGGTAGATCTTTACTATTATTGGCATGATCTTGATTGAGTCCTCTTAGGAAGTGGAGTTCACATGAGATAAGTAAGGTCATAGAATAAGTCAAATTAGGTTTTTAGTAATTCTCAATTAGTTAGGTTAAGTGGTGACTCAACATTGGGAGTGATGACCCGGTGTTGTGAGTGATGACTTGGTCATCTTTGTGAGTTAAATGCCCCTAGAATGGGCCCAAGGTGAGGTGTATCCGTGATGTGTAAATTAACTTAATTAAAGTAATTAAATTAATTAATAATGTATGGATGAACATTAATTCAATTGGAATTAATTAAATTAGTTTGAATGCATGGTAGAGGGGTCATGATTGGGTGAACACGTTATGTTAATTGATTAAAAGGGAGTGAGAGGGAGTCGACCTGAACTTGGTTTCTAAAATCATGACCAAAACATCCTATAAACATCAAATAATAATCACTAGAACATTCACAATTTACCCATATAGGACTACCGAAAAAACCCTTCATCCATGCACCAACAATCCTCAAAATTCCATCATTAGAATGAGAAAAATATGTTAACACCAAAAATATTTTTGGTAAAGATCCAAAATTACCACACATGTTTAAAATTACATTTAAACATCATCAATGGTCACAACATTCATGAACTAATCAAATTATTTCGTTTAATGGGCCCAATGGCTCATTTCCTTCACAAAACACATGTTTCCAACAACCATAATATGCATTTGGGACTCAATACCCATCAAATATACCTCTTGAATCATCCAATATATACCTCTTTAATAATCCTTGGGTTCAAACTATAACAACTTTCACCTTTACCAAAACAATTTGCCTAAAACATAGTTTTACAAATGTAGCTAGTTAACACCTTTCTTGAAACTTTTAAGAACTAAAAATTTATTCATTAGATGTAAAATTCATCCCTCTTAACATTACAAGTGATATAAAGCATCACCTAATCCATCTAATTTTCTAACCAACTCATTCTTTCGGAAAAACAATTTCTGTCCTAAAACTCAAAAAATATTATTATCTACAAAATTTCCTTGAAAGAATATAAGAACTCATCATCATGATAAAAACCATATATAAATATAAATATATTGGAATCCTTTTGCAACACAACTTGAATCAACTACTAACTCTTTCTATAGTTCCTGAAATGTCCATTTTATTGAAGACAACTTCTGACTACCGTAAAATAGCCCTTTAACCAGTCAACCTAAATGAAGATTACTGACCATTTCTCAGCATTAACATGAATTTAAAACTCTTTTAAAATAAATTAAAACTAACATAAATTACACAAAGGAAATTTATTTGCAATTTCTTTGGAAAACCTTGTCCCAAAATGAACTTATTCATAAAATGGCCTATTTGAGTGGGGTCCACTCATCACCAAAACCTTTACCATAAATTTCTATAAATCTTGAGGATTCCTCTACATGGTAAAATCACCTTTCAATAACAATCAATCAAAACTTTCCACTTAGGAAGAAATTCTCACAAACCACTTTCAAGTTAGGGTTTCAAACTCATAACAAGTTGTTTACCTTCTTAGCATTTGTTCATAAAAATGTGAAAATGAAATGATCTAATTATTTTTTAAAACCTTATATAATCATTTTATAATCATCCATGATATCCAAAAGGTCCCATGTAAAGAAAAAAATTCGGGGTGAGCATCAGAAGATCTAATTCGAGATGGAAATTGTCTTGTTCTTAACCCTTTTTCACAAAAAACCTCATATCTTAAAAAATTATCATAATGGAATCTTGAAATTTTTCCCACAACACAAGGACACATCATAATATCATATCCAATCATCACTAATTCAAAAATAATTCTCAATCATTCCATCCACTGACACTTGCATAGCTAGCCCTTAGGGTTTTACATTGTAAGTCCGGGTCAACTAAAACAGCCTAATAAATCATCATGAAAACAATAAAAATGGTACAAAAATACCTTATAAATAATTATAAAACTTCATACATTCATCCATGAGATTATATATCTCCATACCTCATTCTTATGTAATCTAACAACCTTACCTTGTCCAAATGAGCACCTGAAACATGATCACCAACCTATATATGCACCCTAAAACTCATGTGAGTTCCTAAGAACTACCAAAACATTCTCTCCATCATGTAAACATGCATATTAAGATACAAATAAGCTCCAACCTCCATGCACCATCACCTAGGCTAGCTAGGTCACCCGAATAGGCTTGCAAGAACAAACAATCCTCACTGAAACACCTGCTATCACCATGAACACATATGAATCATCATTTCCACATCATGAAAAACATTCAATAAGCCTAATTCATCATCAAAGTTTTCATTAATGAGGTTTTCCATCAATGGAAACACCTATGCAATAACATGCCAACATAATTACTAAGGGAGGTAGTTTCCTACAAGGAAGTACAACCTCAAGAAGAGGAAAGTGTCACCACCCAAGGAGATATAGATATTACTAGTGACCCCATGGGTGAGGCACTAGAAAAGGTCAAAAAATCAATTATAATCAATGAGGTAGCTAAAATCAACGAAAAATAAAAAGCCTATGAGGAAGTTGTAGAGCCAACCCCTATAATTGTGTTGACCAAGGAGTTTGAAATAGATAAACAAGAAATGGGGTAGGAGGGGACAAGTACTACATAGGTTAAACCAAAGGAGGTAGTAGTAGGAACAAAAGCCCCAAAAATATAGTCTCTAAATTTATGGATGCTTTATGTTTCCTCTAAATTAAATGTTTCTTTTTCTATCCCATCACATCAGTACCCCCAAACTCCAAGAGGAGTAAATTCCCCCACAACAGGATGGTTGGGAGAAATACAACTAAGAGAAGAAAATGAAAAATTCCAATTAGAGACTATCAATATTAAGAGTTCTTTATTTTCTAAACCACTAAGGGCCCCGAAGAAAGCCAATGTACTATTAAAAACCCTTTTATATCCCGAGGGCACGGGATATTAGAAATTACAACTCCCAAGAGGGGAATATGAGGCTACACTTATGACTATCAAATCACTCATATCCCATTAGGGAAAATCACTATATAATTTTTGAAGCATGTGTCTTCAATGGCCATAATAGGATTTATCCAAAAAATTCATAAGGATAAGGAAACTAAGAAGTTGTTGAGGGAGAATATTTATATTTTATCAACCTATGTGTAGAAATGGTTACAACCTCCTTCTAAGGGAAAAAATATTTCCACTACTGTAACCCCTGAATCCCTAGAAAAGAAGATGAATTAAGGGATACAATCAATGCTACAAGAAAATGGAAAGAAAAATTGTCTAAAAAGGACACAAAAGTCATATGAAGAACTTTGGAGTGCTAAAAGAAGCTCTTTGAGCAGCTAGAGGAAGCAAAGGAACAAATATAAAAATGCAATGATGAACTTAATTATGGGTATGGAATTTTACCCAAACTTAAAGCAATAAATTAGATGGATGACTAACTAATGGAAAATGAAGGTATTATTTTGAATGACTAGAGAGGGGAACAACATACATATGAAGGGGCCATCCAATTGAGAAAAAAATATAAAACAATGCATCAAAGAGCTCATCATAGTAAGGGAAAAAATAGGGGACTGCATTGATGACATAGACTCCAAACTTGGGAGGAGGATACTGATCTCAAAATGGCTCAAATATGGAGACATGAGTTTGGATGATTTAATGAACATTTTTAATAACAAATCAAAGGAATATTAGAGACCACTTCCTCGATTTCAAGTTCTCATCCATTCAAAGGTTTGTTCATTTAGAAGGAATGATGGCCAAGTTGACAAAAAGGGTAAAAAATAATAAAGGTATTATAGATGAATTTGAGAAAATCTTAAGAGAACAGGGACTCGTATTTTTCTTTCATGCTAGACTAGATGAGGAATTACTCATTAATATTTTTAGCATATTTGATGTATACACTGCAAAATTGAAGAAACTAGATAAATATTCACTAATAGAATTAGATTCAACATAAGATTATTTGTAAAAAAATTTTAACATATGTATGTACAAAATACAAAATGGGGATTCTATAGGGGGCCCTTCCTTGTAATTTACATAGCTATTTTTGATATACGTTTTCAAACAATTTTTTATAGCTAACATTTGCATTAGTTGATAATTACAAAATCTTATTTAAATGTAGGAAGATGAGCGAGAGTTTCTTCTTCCGATATTCAAGTTCTTTGAGGTCTAGGGCACCAAATATATATTTCACATCATCTACCAATCCCGAGACATACCTCGGCCATGAGCTATTTTATGCTCATTTTTAGGCCCTCCATAATTTTTATTAGCTTTATTTTTTATCTCAAAGGAAATTTCCGATTCCATAAGGTTTTCTTCACCGATTAAATATGTTTTAGTCCTACGATGAGGAGAAACCTTGGATATTGAATCTAAGCTGGGAGTAGTAACTAGATAAATTGCGGTTGTTTAAAATATATTAGGGAGGTTGAGACACCATTGGAACCTCTTTAGAAGAGGACTTCACCATAGCCTTCTCGGGAATGTTAACTCTTTTCTCTACTTCAACATGCCGATGCAAAGTGCTTGATTTGCATCCTTACTAGGAATATTTACATTTGGTATGGCCTCGATTGTTGGAATTTCATGTCCCATTACATATGTATTAAATAATTTGGGTGACATAGCTATGGATTTGTCATTGATGAATTGCCTACAATAAATCTATAATTACTTCAACTTATCGGGCTCAAGACAATCTTCTAGATGGAAGAGGTGATGGACTATAACTTGAAACCTAGAAAGAAAGGGGTCATCGTAATGATATTTCGCATCAAGGATAACCACACAATATGAGGATTAAAAGGTATAAAATTTTTACCTTGATCCTCAATGCTAAATAACATCTTGATGAATGCTTCATTCAGGCTTGAAAGTTAAAATATTTCCAAAAAAATTCTGAAGAAAGTTCATATAGGTTATTTCTAAGCTCTAATTCCACCATTTCTCAAAATGAATATCACTAAATGTCTTATGGAAAACTTTTCCTAAAGAATTGGGAGAAATCGATAAGTTCATAAGGGAAAATCAGACTTTATAGAAGGCTAAATTCCGAGAAAGATTTGTGGAAAGAATCATGTCGAGATCTATATCGAATTAATCCAAATACTTGGCATGGGTTAGAAAAGGAAAAAATAGATGATGTCTATCAAAATATTATTCTTTTGGCTCGATTGAAATTTCACATGAATGGAATATCTTATTCAAATAAAATGTAGTAGTCATATAATTCCTAGTGAATATTGTCCATAAAAGGCAAGTATAAAATTAGTTGAAACAATAATGTCAAGTAATAAACAATTTTTATAATCATACACATGTGTGATAGTGATGTAGTAAGGAATATCCTACACACATCCACTTTGTTGAACCCCTAAATTAACTACGTACCAAAGGAAAAAAGATTGGTGGCACATGGAAGAAGGGTGTGAAGGAACACATGGAAGTATTTATTGGAGATGCGTGAAGGATTTCACACAAGTAGGATGGATTTAGGACTTATTGAGTTTTGGAGAGCGAGGAAAGGACACATTTAGGGAATGAATGAAAAAGCAACCAGATACTGAGATATGGATAAACTATGAAGACTTACTGCAACCCAAGAGAAGGATATTCTAGGGCATCAATACGGTTATCATGAAATAATAAGGAGCTGATTTTGTTATGGATTAGCTAGCACTTGCATGTTAAGGGATACTCAATTGAAGTGAATACCTTTATACATGGAACTCTTTTTGATGTAATCTTGGCTACTATACTTTGACTAATGAATATAATGAAGTGATTTTAAAAATCTTAAGTGATGGATCTTGATTTTTAGATTTCCTTTTATTTTGGTGGGTGTATTAATTGTTTTATTGATGATAATCATGATTTATTTTTACCTCCATTGTAGTATGATCATGATATCCTATGTTCTGGTGCCTTAGATTAAGAGTTAGTGCTTAAATTTTGGTTCTCAATAATTGATGCATTCATTATTTGTTTGTGCAAAACCCCTTATTAAGGAGGAAAATTCTCACAAAGATCACATAAAGGAGGGATTCATTACATACATGTGCATCGGGTGAGCTTCTAGATCAGTCTAGATGATGTGCCAATGTGCTTGGGGTTGATTAATGAAGCAAGAGATAAATAGAGACTACATTTTAGTTTTCTTGTCGGGACCTCTTTTCAAAGTTTTTATGAGAATGATGTGTGATGATGGAGCATTTGACCTTGGATAGCATCAAAACCTAGCTTAATAGCACAAAGGATGAGTTTTCTCAGAGGTTTAGTATTGGATTTGAGTTTGATGCATGAAAATGGGAGGAGGAGAGCTTGTATCACAAACTCTATGAGACATTTTTATTATTTCCTAGAAGAGTTATATGAATGGCTCTCAATATATGCATCAAGAAAATGTCGGTACTATAGGCGTAGTTCTCACTCTCCTTTGACCTTTGTTTAGATATTGATTTTGACACTACGATCATATTTTGGATATTATTGTGTTTTGATATAGCGAGGATGTGTATATGCTAGCTCATTGGTTATTATGGACATTACTATGTTTTGTTTAGTATGATGGTCGAGATACTAGATTTTGCATTAGTATTGATCTAGATTGGTCATTATGCTCAATGATATTTGAGACATCATTATTATTCTTGTGTGGATGATGATATACTAGTTAACATGGACAAAGTTATTGATGTTGATTTTATACATGTGACCTTGATATTATGAATAGTTCTAGCATAGAAATCTATTGGATGATGATATATTTACCAATTGAATTCAAAATGATAATGTTAAATTATTGATATTGTTGTGATTTGGATTTGATATTTATATACATACGTTGATTTTATATCTTCTTGGATGTTCTGATATGGCCACGAGGGTGAAGGAGGTATTGTTATTTTGCAGGTAAAAGTCACAAAAATGTCGGGGATGAAGACTAACCATATTGAAATTCAGTGTGAGATCAACAAGGTCATCATGGCGGGTGTGTTTGATTTGTGTGTTGAGTTATGTTAGGATTTCCCATGGGGGATATCCATTATTGTGACCATGGGGCATATATGTGTTTTAATTATGTGTTTCTTTTCTTATTGTTGTGTGTGTTTTATTTGTAATGTGCTTCTTATTTTTAAGTATTCAAATGTGATAGTATAATGCAGGAGTCATATAGTTAAATTTTAATTAAATTAATTGGGGAGTGGGATATAAGGAAATAATATTGTTGTCTTGATTAATAATTAAATTTGATTTATATTATGTGTAACCATAGGATAAATAAATAAATCTTCTGTCAAAACTTGTAATAAATGGAGTCATAAATTTTAATTCATGTGTAAGAGGATGTAAGAGTTGTGTAAGTGAAATGATAGATTGTATAAAGTAGATTTTGGAGTGTAGAACACTCCATCCTCTTTGAAACTCGGATTTGGTCTTGGGCGCCTAAATTAGAGGCTTTTGGGACAAGTTAAACTTGTCCCACACCTCCCAAAGTCCTCCACCAACCATGCATATGGCTTGGGAGTAGATTTTAGCCTCTCTTATTTAGTTTTGAAATGATTTTTGTGTAAGAATTGATTGCACTTGTCTTCTAAACTTTTAATGCATTCCTTTTTTTGAGTATGGGTTGAGTTTGTGTATGTAAGTAATTTTGTCATTCACATTTATTGTGATTTTATTATAATTGATGTTGATTTATTTTGGGATGAGGAAAAATGATGAGGCATCCCACTTGGAATCCACATCATCCCCTCACTCCCTCTCCTTTAAAAAAAAATCCCTCTCATTTGGAGGTTGTTGAAAACTTTGTCTTGCTTCCTTGGGTCGAACTTTTGCTATGGGAGCTGGTTTTTGAGGAAGGAGTCTTTGGAAATCTGGTGCATGCATTTACCTTGCTATTTTTGGGAATGTGTTTGAGCACCAAAGAACTGATGTGTTGGAAGTCAAGTCTCCATTCTGGAGAGGTAGGCTTCTTCCTTTTTAGTTGGTTGTTTTTCCTTCTTCTTGTATGCATTGTTGAATGATGGTTGTGTTGCATTCTTGATTGGATGGGTAGAATGCTTAGGGCATGGTGTAGAGAGAAAACTATGAGGTTATATGAGAGGAGGGATAAGGGATTTTCCATTGGAACTTATCTTGAGGAGGAGTCTTGATTTGGGATCCACATAGGAAAAGAATATGTATGCATTTCTTACTTTGGGGGAGGTATAACGGATAAATTTGTAGGAGGGATAAGGAGGGGTTGAGGAGGGATAAGGTTTATGGGATGGTTATGTTTCTTGGTGGTTTGTTTTAGGTGGATGCCCAATTTCAACATGGGAGGCATAAGGAGACCTCCATAGTTCTTTCTCTTGTTTGGATTGCTTGCTCAAGCCTTTGTGTTGTATGATTGTTTTCAAATGCAGTTGAGTACTGCTGCCTTGTTTTGATTTGTGACTTTATTGATTTTTGTGATATATGAGTGTTGCTTATATGTGAAAGAAGTCCATGTTGCCATGAGTTGAATTATCATGCTCCATTTCAATATGGTTGGGGCTCGGGGCTAATGGGGAAAGATGGATTCTCTTTTCCCATTGGGTATCTTGTTGGGTGGAGAGAGTTTCCTTTCCCCCTTCCTTGTTGTGATCAAAAGATGAAATATGAAGAACAACATGTTGTTTGGAGCTTGGAGAATTTCACAGTTTGATAGTCATTCCCTTTTAGCAAATGTCATTGTAGCCTTTCCCACTTCTAGTGGATGATTGTAATTGATATTGGAATATGAAGTGCCCACCTTGTAGTTGGAAGATGAAATTGATTTGAGAAATGTAAAGAAGAATTATACTTCTCTGTTTTATTTGGAAAAGAAAATGTGAATGATATTTTTGTACTTGTATTTGAAATGTGAGAAAAATATAGTCGAACTTAGGCTTGTTTGAGAGCGAGGCATGGGGTAAATTGCTCCCTGAACCTAAACCAAACATGTAACCCTAAAATTAAAAAAAAAACCTAGTGAACTTGTGTTAGGTTAAACCATGATAGGTCTTGTGTTTTTGGAAATTAGGTTTTGTCCCGGAGCCGGTTGTTATAACTGAAGCGTTGTAAACTTAGTTATAGACACTTTTAATAAAAAAAATTATTCCATAATTTTGCCTCGTTTGTTTCTTGGTCTCAAGTGATAGTTGAAATGGGAATTACACTTTGGTATCAGAGCATTGGTTCAAAATATTGGACCGTTGGGTACACTAGAAAACATTAAGACTTGAAACCTAAAACTACCAAATTTGCTAATCTAGAAAACAAAACTGATTAAAAATTGAACATGATAGTAAGCTTAGAAACTGAAGGAGAAGACTTGAAGTATCAAACTAACTCTCACTTTGGTCTATGCAGGGGGATCAAATGAAGTGAGAGGAACATTCAAAGAGGCTCAGAGTCACCACCACCATCACCTCCACCACCACCACCACCACCACCACCACCAGACCAGGGTTTAACAACTATCCTACCACATATTTTACAGACCCTCCAAGATGTTAATGTCATCTTACATGGAGGATCAGTAGGAGGACACTCAGGCAAACATGATAGAGATACTTCCATAGAGGGACATGCACCTCCTCCACATGGTCAGGAGGATGGAGGAGATAATTTAGGATAGAGAGAGGTCTCGGAGCCCTAGGCTCAAGGACAGGCAGGAAGAGAGGCCCAGAGGCCGTCAGACCACAATGTAGATCACATCAGGGAGATCCTGAAGCTTAGGCCATCACATTATTCAGGTGACACAGGGGGATTCTAGGTAGAGGCCTGGTTGGTTAGCTTGAGTGGTTGCTTCAAGCTTTTTCCTTGTTCTAGCAACACGAAAGCTCGTGTTGTGATCCATCTACTAAAGGATGGAGCTGGAGTATGGTGGAGGATAGAGGAGTAGAAGCTCCATATAGATTTAGAGATAGTCACTTGGGAGCTATTTGAGGAGAGATTCAGGAGCAGATACTTGCCATGAAGATTCATACAGCAGAGGATCGATGAGTTCCATGACCTTTGATAGGCTTCCCTTACAGTGGCCGAGTATGAGAGTAGGTTCTGGACCTACTTCAGTACGTTGATTACATGCAGGATGAGTAGGTGCGGATCCATAGGTTCATCCGGGGCCTTAATATAGACATTAGAGGTGTAGTTCAAATCCACTACCCACAGACTTTAGCAGAGGCCATTGAGAAGGCCTACATTGCAGAGGAGACTCGAGGTAAGACCCAATAGGCCGAGAGTGAGTTAGGAGCCGTATTCAGCAATTATAGGATAAAAAATCGGGGGTCATCTCCTCCTCCTTGTGGTGGTCAGCATTCTTCGTAGTCATCTTTCAGACCCTAGCAGTAGTAGTAGCAGCAGTCTCACCCACCATATAGGCCTCCTCAGAGAGTTGATGCACAGAGAGGTCGGAGCATGGGGCCTCCTAGGGGTCCCACCAGGACACAGGGTGGAGCTAGAGCTCAGTCGGTAGGAGCTCGACCATAGAGGCCACAACAGACTATGGTTGGATCATCAGGGTCCACAACACCTACCTCTAGGGCACCTTCTAGTAGTGCTGCAGTTTGGAGGACTTCAGGTGGTTGCTTCGGGTGTGGAGTAGCGGGACACTTTTGGAGAGACTACCCCCAGAACCCTAATAAGGGTAAGGCACCCATCTCAGAGCCTACAGTCAGAGACATGGGACAGAGTCACAAGATCTATGCAACGGTCAAGAACCGCCAAGCTGAGCATCAGAGCATGGTCATAGAGACCACAGGTAGTGTTGGAGGTATTCCCACTTCTATATTATTTAACTTTGGTTCTTGATTCATTTATTGCACCATCCTTGGTAGAGTGATGCAGGCTAGTGGCTATTAGACAGGGTCATAGTTGGGATGTCGAGATGGCTTTGGGAGCCAAGGTCTCTATAGACTCCTTAGTAAAGGAGTGTGTTGTTAATTTGGGACCTTTCACCACCACTTCAGATCTCCACATACTTCCTTTGGGCTTGTATGGAGTCATTTTAGGCATGGATTGGTTATTGCACATAGGGCTAGGATGGATTGCTATCACAAGACTATATCTTGTGCAGATGATCTCAGAGTTGAGTCAGTGATTTCAAGGGTCAGGAGACCCATTTCTATTTACACTATCTCCGCTATGCAACTCAAGCGGTGTGTGCGATGGGGTTTCCAGATGTACATAGTGACAATCAATGATAGGGTAAAGGATGGGTCTAGTGGGCCATCGCTAGATGACCATCCCATTTTGAGAGAGTATGCAGATGTTTTTCTAGGGGAGCTACCAGGGATGCCACCCCCACGTGAGATTGATTTCCATATTGATCTGGTTCCAGGAGCAGAGCCTATCTCACGAGCTCCTTATCGGATGACCACCCTAGAGCTCTGTGAGCTCAAGTTGCAAGCTGGAGGGCCTTCTAGAGAAAGGCCTTATCCATCCTAGTGTATCCCCTTGGGGTGCACCGGTCATTTTTGTAAAGAAGAAGGATGGATCATTGCGGTTGTGTATCGACTACCGCTAGTTGAATAAGGTAACGATCAAGAATCGTTATCCCCTACCTCACATTGATGACTTGTTTGATCAAATGAAGGGAGCCATGGTGTTCTCTAAGATTGATCTCAAGTCAAGGTACCATCAGTTGAGGATTACAGAGGTAGACATTCATAAGACTACTTTTCGTATGAGGTATGGGCACTATGAGTTCATAGTGGTGCCCTTTGGTTTGATGAATGCCCCGTAGTATTCATGAGTTTGATGAATGGGGTATTCAGGACCTTTCTAGATCACTTCGTGCTCATCTTTCTTGATGACATTCTGATTTACTCATGTATGCATGAGGAGCATGAGGGGCACCTTCGACAGGTTCTTCAGTGTCTTCGTGAGTAGCAGCTTTATGGGAACTTGGAGAAGTGTGCTTTCTTTCAGTCAGAGATACAATACTTGGGTCATATCATCTCTGGGGAAGGTATCGTAGTTGATCCTTCCAAGATTAGAGCCATTATGGATTGGCCAGTACCCACTACAGTGACAGAGGTGCGCAACTTCATGGGGTTAGTAGGTTACTATAGGAGATTTGTGTAGGACTTCTCTCGGATAGCACACCCCATCACTTCCCTTCAGCAGAAAGGGAAGAAGTTTGTTTGGACAGACAGGTGTGAGTAGGCCTTCAAGACACTGAAGGAATGTCTCACCACAACACCCATTCTTGCATTACAGATCCACATGGTGAGTTCTTTATTTGTATAGATGCTTCGTTAGTAGGCCTTGGAGGTGTTCTTATGCAAGAGGGCAGAGTAGTTTCCTTTGAGTCTCATAAACTCAAAGATCATGAGCTTAATTATCTGACTCATGACCTTGAGCTTGTGGCAGTAGTGCATGCTTTAGTTTGATGGAGACACTTTCTTCTTGGTTGGAGATTCACACTTAGGACAGATCATTTGAGTCTTTGCCACCTCTTCATGCAGCCCAATCTAAACGCTCGTTAGAGGCATTAGATGGAGTTGCTTTGTGAGTATGACATGGAGATAGAGCATGTGAAGGGGAAGGAGAATGTGGTTGCAGACACTCTTAGCTAGATGGAGACATGTGGCTATGGCCACTACAGTGAGCATAGATTTACGGAGCAAGATTCTGTTATCACCGAATCACAGCACCCCTGTGCATGTATTTGAACTCACAGTGTGATTGGATAACATGGGTACTATCTCCAAGTTGTGGGACTTGCTACTTGAGATAGACCTCCAGAGAAAGCTGGTTCTTACTCCTAAACTACCTGCCACAATCTACTCTAATGCAGGATAAGCTAACTGTTCTAATCTAAATTTCCAAGGGACCAGGGAAAGAGAATACATAAAATGAAAGCCTACACTAAAGCGGTGATACACCAGAAAAGGAGGATGGGAGAGTAGTCTCCAAATGTGTGAAATACAGAGGCAAAGTGCACACTAGAAGAGGTGATGACAGTTCTCCATAATCTAGCAAAATGCATTCACAGTAATATTTCAAGCACACACAATGATAATGAATTCCTGCAAGAACATAATAATAGACACAATATTCTTGTAGAAAGATAAAAGGGGCAAGAAGAATGCAAGAAAACACAGCAGGGGAAGATACATCCACAAACTTGTATTTTATTGCTTCCTGGTATGCATGATTCGATCTATTACAAGATAAGGGCCTGGATCACCATGCAAGGAGTCCACTACAAGGGCCTGCAACACACTGGCTTCACAAAGAAATTTTGACAGAGCTTTGTTACCCAAAAACTCTCTCTTTTACAATGAGCCCAACACTCCAATTTATAGAAAAATGAGAAGGAAAAGAGAAGGGAAAATGGAAATCCCGAAATCTGTCCTTCAACCACCTGTAAGAGGCATTAAATTGAGTGGAATGGGTATACATTACTTGCAAAAGGCTCCCCATACTGTCCCATGTGCTGCAGCAGAGAAGGAATGATGACCATGCCTCTTAATTGCACTCCCAGCTACCAAATAAAACACTGTTCTGAACCCGGCCACGTTTCCTTAAAAAAATCAATCAATTTCTGATCAAATATGGAATTTCTTGATTTCTGTGCATCGGCTCGGAACCATGATTCCAACGGTACCAATTTTGTGCGATTTCATTGAGAAATGCAAAAGTTATGGCCTTCTGAGTGTGGGCAGCTATTTTGGGTCTGGCAGGCGTTTTCTGTCATTTGACGGGAATGAGCATTGACTGACTGGAGCCGAATATGTTTCTTTTATTTAAATATATCTACCCTCATTAAAATTAAGAAATCTAGTTTTTGTGGTGTAGAGGACGTCGTGCTCGTTCCAGAAAGTCCAATTTTATGAAAATCGGAGCTCGGAGTCAAAAGTTATGGCCGTTTGAAGTTTCCGGACCAAACGTTGACTTTTCTTCCTGCCTTCGGCCATTTCAGCTTTTCGCGTCCCGGATGTCCCTTTGTCCCATTTGGGATAGTGCTGAAATTTCCCATTTCGGCCGATCGGGCTGGTTCGCATACTTTTGACCCACGCGTCCCATTTGCTTTTGGACTGTCTGGGACAAATTCACCCGGTTCGGCCGGTTCGCGCCCTTTGTCCCAAGCATTCAGGACAAAGTTCTCATTTCGGCGGTTCGGACGGTTCGCGTTTTTGGTCCGCGTGTCCCAAACCATTTCGGGCTACCTTGACTCATTTCGCCCGGTTCGGCCGGTTTCGCGCCTTTTTGTCCGTAGGCGTCCCAAACCGTTTAAGCTACCTTGTCCCAAAGGCGACCCTCTCGTGATTGGCCAATTTTCTCTTTTCGGCCAATTCGGATTTCCACGTCCCGCGCATCCCTTCGTCCCTTTTGGCTTTCGGACCGTCTGTGCTCATTTCGGCCGATCCGCGCCTTTTTGTCCCAACTGTCCCGACTGTTGCGAGGACTAGGACTTAGCCATTTTTCGTGATTTTTCCTGGCCCGAGCCTGTTTTTGCAATTTTTCTTACATTTTCTCGGAACTTGCTCCCTCCTTCTTGGACATGGGAGTTAGAAAATTCTGAGGGGACCCAAAAAACATGACTTTTTCCCCTGACTCAATCTATTTGCCTGGGACTTGAGAATTTAATGCATGTTATCAAAATTACCTTGAGGGGTGAATTTTGGATAACTGATTCTTTAGCAGCTTCTTCTTGATAGCTTCTACATGATAGTACGAGTAGAGATTGAGTCCTAGAGACCCCTTGAAGGGAAGTTTTATGGTTTCTCACTAGAGGTAGATGGTATTCTTAGGCACATAGGTTGGATTTATGTTCCCAGAGATGGAGGCTTGAGGCAAGACATCTTGACAGAGGCACATCGTGCACCCTATTCAACCCATCCTGGGGTGAAGAAGATGCACGCTACCTTGAGACAGTTATATCACTAGAGAGGACTTTGCAGGATGTGGCTCAGTTTGTGTCATCTTTGCTTAGAGTTATAGAAAGTGAAGGCCGAGCATCAACATCTAGTTGGCCTTCTCTTTCCTCATGCTATACCGGAGTGGAAATGGGACACCATTTCCATGGATTTCATTGTTGGGTTACTGATGTCGAGATATCACCACGACACCATCATGGTCATGGTTGATAAATTGACAAAAGTAGCTCACTTTTTCTCAGTGAAGACCACGTATACAGCTAGTGCAGTGGCACATGTCTACTTGGATGAGATCGTCAGGTTACACGGGATCCCACGGAAGATCATTTGTGACCGTGATCCTTTGTACACTTCCCATTTCTGGACTACCATGCAGTATGTTCTTAGGACGAAGATTAACTTCAGCACAACTTATCACCCAGAGATAGATGGATAGACTGAGAGGGTGAATCAAATTTTGGAGGACATGCTCAGGATGTACGTGATGGATCACCAAGTGAGATGGGAGGAGTATCTGTATCTTGTGGAGTTTTCCTACAATAATAGCTTTCAGAGTTCTATAGGCATGGCTCCTTTTCAGGCCTTGTATGGTAGGGAGTGTAGGACACCCCTTAGCTGGGATAGGTTGGAGGATAGAGTATCTCTTGGACCAGCTCTTTTGCAGGACATGGAGCAGTAGGTAGTGTTGATTAGGCAGAGATTACAGGAGGCACATGATAGGTAGAAGAAGTATGTTGATCAGCATAGAACCGAGTGTAATTTTGATGTGGGCATGAAGGTATTCCTTCATGTTAGGCCACATAAGAGCCCAATCTGTTATGGAAAAGGTTCTAAGTTAGCTCCTCGGTTCATTGGACCTTTTGAGATCTTGGAGCGTATCGGCCCATTGGCCTACCATCTAGCATTGCCACCTAGCTTGTCTCGCATACATGATGTGTTTCATGTTTTTGTTCTTAGGAGATACATCACAGATCCTTCTCATGTGCTAGATTGGACATCATTGCAGGTGTAGGATCAGGGGCAGGTGATGGTGGAGCCTGTCTGTATCATATATTACAGGACCCTAGGATTTCAAGGTAGAGAGATTGATCGGAGTGTGGATGCAAAGTGGGACAGATATGATGAGATTGCAGCCACTTGGGAGGATGCTACTGTGTTACGAGCATAGTTTCCACATTTGTTCCAGTGACTTCCAGGAGGAAGTCAAGTCTAAGGGGAGGGGGATGTAGTGCCCACTCTCCTTTGACACTGTTTAGATGCTGATTTTGACACTACTGATCATATTTTGGATATTATTGTGTTTTGATATAGCAGGATGTGTATATGTTAGCTCATTGGTTATTATGGACATTACTATGTTTTGTTTAGTATGATGGTTAGATACTAGATTTTGGATTAGTATTGATCTGGATTCAGTCATTATGCTCGATGATATTTGAGACATCATTATTATTACTATGTGGATGATGATATACTAGTTGACATGGACAGGTTATTGATGTTGATTTTAGACATGTGACCTTGATATTATGAATAGTTCTAGCATAGAAATCTATTGGATGATGATATAGTTACCAATTGAATTCAAAAGGATAATGTTAAATTATTGATATTGTTGTGATTTGGATTTTATATTTATATACATATGTTGATTTTATATCTTCTTGGATGTTCTGATATGGCCACGAGGCCGAAGGAGGTATTGTTATTGTGACCATGGGGCATATCGTGTTTTAATTATGTGTTTCTTTTCTTATTGTTGTGTGTGTTTTATTTGTAATGTGCTTCTTATTTTTAAGTATTCAAATGTGATAGTATAATACAGAGTCATATAGTTAAATTTTAATTAAAATAATTGGGGAGTGGAATATAAGGAAATACTATTGTTGTCTTGATTAATAATTAAATTTGATTTATATTATGTACAACCATAGGATAAATAAATAAATCTTATATCAAAACTTGTAATAAATGGAGTCATAAACTTTAATGCATGTGTAAGAGGATGTAAGATTTGTGTAAGTGAAATGATAGATTTTATAAAGTAGATTTTGGAGTGTAGAACACTCCATTCTCTTTGAAACATAGATTTGGTCTTGGGAGCCTAAATTGGAGGCTTGTGGGACAAGTTAAACTTGTCCCACACCTCCCAAAGTCCTCCACCAACCATGCCTATGGCTTGGGAGTATATTTTAGCCTTTCTTATTTAGTTTTGAAATGATTGTTGTGTAAGAATTGATTGCACTTGTCTTCTAAATTTTTAGTGCATTACTTTCTTTGAGTATGAGTTGAGTTTGTGTATGTAAGTAATTTTGTCATTCACATTTATTGTGATTTTATTATAATTGATGTTGATTGCTTTTGGGATGAGGAAAAATGATGTGGCATCCCACTTGGAATCCACATCATCCCCTCCCTCCCTCTCCTTTAAAAATAAAAATCCCCTCTCATTTGGAGGTTTTTGAAAACTTTGTCTTGCTTCCTTGGGTCGAACTTTTGTTATGGGAGCTGGTTTTTGAGGAAGGAGTCTTTGGAAATCTAGTGCATGCATTTACCTTGCTGTTTTTGGGACTGTGTTTGAGCACCAAAGAACTGCTGTGTTGGAAATCAAGTCTCCATTATGGAGAGGTAGGCTTCTTCCTTTTTACTTGGCTATTTTTCCTTCTTCTTGCATGCATTATTGAATGATGGTTGTGTTGCATTCTTGCTTGGATGGGTAGAATTCTTAGGGCATGGTGTAGAGAGAAGACTATGAGGTTATATCAGAGGAGGGATAAGGGATTTTCCATTGGCACTTGTCTTGAGGAGGGAGTGTTGATTTGGGATCCATATAGGAAAAGAATATGTATGCATTTCTTACTTTGGGAGAGGTATAAGGGATAAATTTGGAGGAGGGATAAGGTTTATGGGATGGTTATGTTTCTTAGTGGTTTTTTTTAGGTGGATGCCCAATTTCAACATGGGAGGCATAAAGAGACCTCCATAGTTCTTGCTCTTTTTTGGCTTGCTTGCTCAAGCCTTCGTGTTGTATGCCTATTTTAAAATGTAATTGAGAAATCTTGCTGCCTTCTTTTGGATTTTTGCCTTCATTGGATTTTGTTATATATGAGTGTTTCTTGCATGTGAAAGAAGTCCATGTTGTCATTATTTGAATTATCATGCTTCATTTCAATATGGTTGGGGCTCGGGGCCAATGGGGAAAGATGGCTTCTCTTTTCCCATTAGTTATCTTTTTGGGTGGACATCGTTGCCTTTCGCCCTTCCTTGTTGTGATAAAAAGATGAAAGATGAAGAAATAAGTATGTTCTTGTTTGGATCTTGGAGAATTTCACGGTTTGATAGTCATTCCCTTTGAGCAAATGTCATTGTAACCTTTCCCACTTCTAGTGGATGATTGTAATTGATATTGGCATATGAAGTGTCCACCTTGTAGTTGGAAGATGAAATTGATTTGAGAAATGTAAAAAGAATTATACTTCTCTATTTTATTTGGAATAGAAAATGTGAATGATATTTTGTACTTGTATTTGAAATGTGAGAAAAATCTAGTTAAACTTCTGGGCCTGTTTGAGAGCAGGCATGGGGGTAAATTGCTCCCTAAACACAAACCAAACATGTAACCCTAAAATTTTAAAAAAACCTAGTGCACTTGTGTTAGGTTAAACCATGATAGGTCTTGTGTTATTGGAAATTATGTTTTCTCCTAGAGCTGGTTGTTCAAACCGAAGCCTTGTAAACTTAGTTGTAGACACTTCTAATAAAAATAAATTATTCCATAATTTTTCCTAGTTTGTTTCTTAGTATCAAGAGGTAGTTGAAATGGGAATTACATAGACCTCATGTTTGGAAAAGTGAGGAATATCCGTGGTTGTGTGATGTTGATCCGAATAGGACCCATGTTGTTGATCACTGGTAGAGTAGAGTCCTGACTAGTTATACCCTGGAATACACTATTTCTACGCATTCTTTCCCAAAGATTTATGAGTTTGAATTATTTAGGGAGCCTAGAGGATCATTATTGCATCTTATTACACTAAATATCAATATCTTGGTCATTATGTTGAGTTTGTAAGCCTTTCCCATGGTGGTTAAAATCTTACTAGGCATGGGGCACGAAAGATGACGTGGTAGAGGATGTCAGATCTTGGGGTAGAAATGGAGAGAGAGAGAAGATGTGGCTCAAGCATAATGAATATTGGGAGAGGGAGTTTGTAAGACAATGTGAAGCTACAAGAGTGATGAATTAATGGAGGTAGATGTTGTGGGAAGGATTTGAGGTTCACGAGGAGGACATGGAACCTGAGTAGTATGAACTACCCCATCTTGGCAAGTGTGGAAGAGAAAGACCCTTGTCTTATAGAGAGAGACCTTCATATAAAGAAAGGATGAGAACCATAGGTGTGCATCTTAACCTACATGGAGACTAGACCCTTGTGCTTAGTTTCACTGAGTTCATGAGATAAGTTTTGATAATACATTTGGTATTGATATTAGTAGTCAAGCAACACCTAAGAGGTATAATTTTTCATTTGGTACATCTATGGCTGCACATTCATTTATTTTTGGGGGTTGTTTTGTCTAACAAAACATTTAGGAAAGATGTGGGATCAAAATTTTTAAGTATCACATCTAGGAGTGGCATGGGAAACACATCTAGGAATGGTTTGGTATAACAGATTGTTGGTGCACAATTTATCTTTGTGGTGGGTTCCCAGGGTGAAACTACATTAGGAACCTTACATATGATAGGAGGAAGATCTGGTTGATCTGGAGGAGTAAGAACTAGTGGATCTAGTGGGTCTGGTGGTGGAGGAAACACCAGAGGGAATCAAGGTCTTGGATATGGCAGAAAAGGTCCATAACACCATCAACATGTGTTTTATGAGATGTCACTCCACTTACCTGATTACAAGGGAATTGAGGATGTTGTGGAACATGTACACAAGTACAAGTTACTATGGTGCAAAAAGGAAATCACTACCCAGAGATGAAAGGAAGTCAATTTGTAACCACATTGTAATGATGCACGCATAGCTAGTACAAGATGTATGACCCACACCAGAAAATGGTGGATTACATTGCACTCTATAATGCCTTTTTGGTGGAGTTCCATATACCTGAGTTTAAACAAAAAAGCATCAACATGTTGAAGGAAATTGAAAAAGGAATGGTGGAGAGTGTGCAGGAGTGTGACACATGTTTCAAGACTCTCCTATCAAAGTTAAATTATGACATTCACCCTTTGCAACTTGCTTAGTGGTTCGTCGTAAAGCTGATCACACCGTTTAGGAGGAAATTTCAAAAAACTTTCATGAGATCCATGTGAGGTCTTGGAGGATACCTTTCACACTTGAGTCGAAGAAGCATTGATAAAAGAATTAGTCTATTCCTAGAAGCCCAAATTACTGCAATGGCAAAGTAGCTAGAGAGAAATTATATGTGAACTCGACTGATGGGACTTGCAGTGGGTTATGGTGTATGGACTGTGAGGTAGAGGGTCATACAAAGGACCATTTCCCATGAACTTATTTTTGCACCATAATGAGTGGAATGAGATTTTTTTCATGGAGATCATGATGCAAGTAGGTTTCTAATGCTGCAATGCATGATCCATAAGAATGTGTCTTGTTATTAAAAAATTTGCACCTCTACTACTCATGACACCAAGGATTGTAGATTGATTGACCAAATACATGATGCCATTGATATTGGTGTGTGCCAGACTACCATTGCAAGAAGTTTCAAGGATGAGGATCATCATTATGAATGGTGCATAGATGGAGGGAGTCACGGAAGAGGCCTTCATAGAGGATTTAGAGGTTGTGGCAACCACGGAGGATGAATAAGTGAGTTCTTGCATGGAACTTGTTAACACTATGTGTGTACAAAACACTATAAGCATGAATTCCCTAATCTGTTATTGTTCTCTTGGTGTGGAAAGAAGCACAAGTATGAGGAGTTTTCGGAATTATTTGAATACATGAGCCAACAACAGTGGAAGGACAAAGGTGTCAAGATGGTATGTGTGAATAAAGATGACTTGCATTGGATTCCAAGGGTGGTGCATGAGTTAGAGTTGGAACCTGTAATAGTGACAACATAATTTAAGGCTGCATGCACCAAGGAGATACTAAATAAAAAAATTTGGTTACTAGGGAAGAGGTAGTGCATGCGAAGTATCAAGACCATACTCATTAGAAACAAGTCTATCAAGAAACCATGGATGTGACTCAAAGCCTACAAGAAGAGATCCAGTGCCTAAAGGAGTAGTCATGGAAGTTAGTGTTGGAACCTAAAATATTGGCTAAGTACAAAGAGGTGCACGCACATAAGATCAGTAAATAGAAGGAACTTAGGGAAAAGAACCTAGGTAAAAAATGGTTTAAGAAGGGTTTAAGTAAAACTAGGGCGTGTTTGGGAGTAATAACGAGGGTTTAAATGACTTAGCCATATTTGGCATCATGGAGTCACTTGAGGAAAAATGTGAAGATCTGATTGGGTGTGATAAGTGGATAAGGTGCTAGCACTGGAATAGTGAAGGGCAAGGAAAGGGTATTCCATGTGGGGATATTCCCAAAGGCATCATTACGATTAGTGGAAGGTTTTTAAAAGGATAGGCATTCACCCATTGAGAACCATATCGACACTTAGCACACAATATTCTTAGGAGAGAAGTCATGAAGGTGGTCAATGGTACTATTTAAAGAAGTTCTAGGGATAGGAACATAAACACACAAATAGAGAGATATACGGGTGAAGAGTGCAAAGGGGACGAGAGAAAGATAAGGAGAGTAATGAAGTGATGCAAAAATGTTAGGAAATACTAAGGGCTTGGAGTTCATGGTGCTAGGGTTTAGAGTACCTAGTTGTAAAGGGTTGTAAGAGATACCATTAAGCATATGTATGGGTATAGGGATCTGTAACAAGGGATATAATGGGAAAAATAATAGTTATAATATCTAATCAAATAGGTTTGTAGGATTTGGGTCTTTTTCATTTGATGAATATGGTCTGAGATGACCCTTTTTAATGTAATATGGCTACCAAAACTTTGTTAAATCAATATACATGGATCTATTATGTATAAATTTTCGATGGGTGTAATCCCCCATGTTATATAGCTTATCATGACTTAGATCTGGATTTTTGTACTTCTTATAATGTTTATTATATTTTGTGATGAATTGATGTATATATTTGTTAGTTATATCTTCTACCTTTTTGAGTAGATGCATGTACTTCTATTTAGAAAAATAATCCTCCATTAATGGAAGAACTCTCTTGCAAAGCTAACATAAAGGAGGGGCTTGTTGCCTATGCACACCTCAAGTGAGCGTCTAACGTATGGTGGATGATAGGTCAACGTGCCTGGGGTTAGAAAGAATTATTGAGGGTAAAATAATGACTACATCTTGGTTCTATTTCTAGACCTTTTTGAAGCTATTGTGAGAGAAAGTGATGATGAAGCACTTGACCTTGGATAGTGTCAAATCATGACTCAAAAAATTAGAGGATGAGTTTGCTCAAATATTTAACACTGGATCTAAGTTTTATGCATGAAAATGAGTGGAGGAGAACCTGTATCATGAACTCTATGATAAATTCTTCGTTGATTCCCAGTAGAGGTGTATGAATGGCTATATACATATGCATCAAGGATGAGATAATAAATCATGTTTGGACCTAGGAGGAATATCAATGATTGCATGATGCCGATCTAACATGGACCCATTATGTTGATCACTAGTTGAATTGAGTGTTGACTAGTTATACCTTGGAATACGCTATTTCTACATATTATTTCCCAGTGATTTTTAGTTCTAGTTCTTGAGGGAGCCTATAGGATCAGTCTTGTGTGCTATTCCACTAGCTATCAAGATCTTGGTCATTAATTTGTGTTTAAAATACTTTCTTATGGATTCCTAAACTCTTGCATTAGGCATTAGGCATGGAAGGTGGCATGGTAGAGGATGGCGGAACTTACGGAAAAAATGGAGAGAAAGGAGAGGAAGCTCAAGTATAATGAAGCTCGAGAGAGGGAGTTGGAAAAACAACGCAAAGCTGTATGAGTGATGGATTTATGGAGGTATATGTTGCGGGAAGTATTTTAGGTTCATGCGGAGGACAAGGAACCTAAGTAGTCTGAGTTACCCCATCTTGGAAAGTGTGGAATAAAAACCCCCTCGGCTTCCTAAGAGATCATATCATATGAAGAAAGGAGAAGAGTCATAAGAACACATCTTAACCAACATGGCGACCAGATCCTTGCGCTTATTTTTCTAGTTCCTAAGATAAGTGTTAATAATCTAGTTGGTATCGGTATTCATAATCAAGTGATACTTAGGAGGTATAATTTTTCATTTGGTACATATATGGCTAAATAATCATTTCCTTTGTTTGGGGCTAATTTGTTTGACACAACATTTGGGCAAGGTGTGGGATCACAAGGTTTGAGTATCACGTCCGGTATCGGCATGGGAAACACATGGGACTGTTTGGTATCATAGGACCTGCCGATGTGCTTAGTTTAGCACGATGATGGGTTTGCAGGGAACAACTATATTAAGCCCCTTTCCTATGAGAGGGGGAGGATCTGGTGGATCTAGAGGCATTGGAATTAGGGGATCTAGTGGGTTTGGTGGTGGAGGTAACATCAGAGGGAATCACGGTCTTAGATCTGGCAGACAAGGTCCATAACACCATTAATAATTGTTTTAGGAGATGTCACTCCAATTACCTAATTACAAGGGAATTGAGGATGTTGCATAACATATACACAAGTGTGAGTTACTATGGCGAGTGAAGGGATCACTAACCTAGAGTAGAAATCAATTGAGTTAGCAACCACATTGCAAGGATGCATGCATAACTAGTACAAGAAGTATAACCCACACCAGAAAGTGGTGGATTACATTACATTTCATAGTGCCTTTTTGGTGGAGTTACACATGCCTGAGTTTGAATAGAAAAGAAGTGGCGTGTTGAAGGATATTAAACAAGGAATGACAAAGAGTGTGATAGGGTATGATGATCATTTCAAGACTCTCCTATCTAATTTATCTTATGAAATTCATCACTCGTAGAATGCACAGTGGTTTTTTGGAGCACTGATCACACCATTTAGGAGGGCACTTTTACAAAAGAATTTCACAGATCTGTGTGAGGCCTTGGAGGTTGCCTTGCATGCTGAGGTAGTAGGAAGCATTGATATAAGAGTTATTCCATTCCTAGAAGCCCAAATTACTGCAATGGAAAAACAACTAGAGAAATTATCTACAAACTCGGCTGAAGATTCTTGTAGCAGATTATGTTGTAAGGATTATGAGCTATAAGGGCATACAAAGGAAATTTTTCCTCGAAGGTTAGTACATGTAATGATGGTAGACTATGAGATTTTCCATGGAGATCATGATGCAAGTAGGTGTCCACTATTGCAGCATGTGATCTGTAAGAATGTGTCTTACTATTAAAAAATTTACACCTCTACTACTCATGAGACCAAGGATTGTAGATTTATTGACTAAATAAATGATGCCATTGATACTTGTGTGTAATAGACCATTGTTTTGAATAGCTCCAAGGATCATGGTCATAATTATAAAGGGCACACAGATGGAGGAGGTTGAGGAAGAGGAATTCATGGAGGATTGAGAGCTTGTGGCAACCGTAGTGGAGGTGGAAGAAGTGAGTTCCCACATGGAACTTGTTACAACTGTGGGTCTACAGAACACTATAAGCATGAATGCCCCAATCTGCTACAAAGTGCTCTTGGTGTGGAAAGAAGCACAAGTATGAGGAGTTTCCATAATTATTTGAACACATGAGTAGGAAAAAATGAAAGGATAAGGGTGTTGAGATGGTAAGTGTGAATAAATTTGACTCACAATGGATGCCAAGAATGGTGCGTGATTCAGAGTTAGAACCTATACTTGCGATGACGCGATCCGAGGTTGTGCACGCTAGAGAAATACCAAAGTAGAGACCAATAATTACAAGAGAAGAGGTGGTATATGGGAAGTATTTAAACCCTACCCATCAAAATGAAGTTTATCAAGAGACCATGGACATAATAAGAAGTATTCAAGGGGAAATTTAGTGTCTAAAATAGAAATCCAAGAAGTTGGAATAGAAGAAAAGTGCGAAGGTCCCTCAGTCAGATATAGAAGATGTCAAAAAAGTGTGTAAGATGTTGTGCCAAGATAATATCATTCCTCTGTTAGGATAATGGTTGAGAGGTAAAGTACCAAGTACTAAAGGATAGCACAAGAGGTAAGTTTTGCATGCTAACCTTCCTCCTCATAGCCTTGACTATGATAAGGAGATTACCTTTAATGCAATTATTTATGGATGGATCCTAAGAAATATTCTAATTGACATGGGTGTGGAAGTTAATGTTCTCACCTTGGACATATAGAATCAAATGCAAAGGCCCCCATTACTGACCATCCTCAAATTTGTTTTATATGGCTAATAAAAAAAAGGAAATGCCCATTTGTGTTTTAAAGGATGTTTTTATCACCATCCAAGGGATGAAATTCACTAGATACTTTGAATTCTTAACACTTGTTGAGGCGGACAAATGTTTTCCATTATTTGGGTGCCCCTAGTGCTATAATAACAATGTTGAATTAAATTTCAATAATGGATATATAAGTTTTGAGAACAAGAAGGAATGTGTTATCATTCCTTTGACGAATGGTAAGTCAGTGCCCTATACATAGCCCTTAGGAGAAGAATACTTAGACAAAATTTATGTGAACACTATCGGGGACCCATGAGGTTGTGCAACCAACAAAATAAGGCATTATCCAATGGGAATATGCTCAATCTGTAAGTGATACAACTAGTGTGGCATGTGAAAATTGGGCACATAAGACATATGAGTTAGTTAGAAGGTAGTTAAGAGGCTTTGTGACAATAGTAACAAAGGAACACTCGATCAGCACCTAGGAAGAAATTTTTTTCCAAGTTACACTTAAGGAGCCAATCCTGATGTTTTCCTACGAGAAATGGAGACCCAATAGAGATGTGAGACCAAAAGGAGAAGGATGTTTAGCTATACCTTACTCGGATCTGTAGCACATTGGTGGGCTACCCATCATGATAGCCTTCTAGAGTGGCGTGAGGTAGGAATCACGTTATCTATTAGGTTTCTCTGAAGCAATGCACCTATTGTTATATAAGATTATCATGGGAAGGAACCCGCATTGTTTCACATCAAGGCATGTGAGAAGGCATGGATGGAAGGTGTGGAATAATTTCCTCCATCTTTATGGGTGCATAAGATTTACTCTACCCTAAAAGGTTGCATGTACACATTTTACATTCACTCGAGTTGTGCCATCGACAAGAAACTGGATGGAGTTGACGACTGATCTTCTTCAAGATTTCGAGTATCAAAGTACTAAGCCATTGGTGAACAAGGCATTATAGGTTGTTAATCATATAACTATGGGAGCTAGTGCCATGGCGGAGGATAGAATACAAGAATTTTTGGGTGAACCTAGCTTAGAAGCCTGTTTTGATGAGAAAGAATCAAAGCAGATATAACTTGAGTGCTCATGCATAGAAAAAGAGAAAGGAAAATTACTCTTTGTGGTAGATGGTGAAGAAGTGAAAAACTTATATGTTAACCATATTGTTTCTATGTGTGAGATTATAGATAGTTTTTATGAGCAAGCGTGTTCCTACCATGAACCCCTGGAAACCAAGAAGGTTAACATTGGTTCGAGGTAGAACATAAGGATATTACTATTGGAGATTATTGTATAAACAAGGAGGTTTGAAAATCATCAATCTGTTGCACTAGTTTCTAGATTTGTTTCCGAGCAGTACCATGAGGTTAAAGGAATTCACCACTCTTTTGGAGAAATTAAGATCAAGTTAAAGGAAGGTGTGCGCCCTATTCATAAGAGACCTTATCAAATGAATCCTAATTTTTGGGCCAAATTTAAGGATTATATTGACAAGATGATCACATCGAGACATCATTGAGCTTGTTGAACAATCGAAAGGATAAGTATGATCATCATAAAAATTAGTAAGGATGAAAGGATTCAGACTTTCTTTTATTAAAGGGATGTGAATGAGGTATGTTTCATTGACCCTTTTCCAACCCCTTTCACTAAGGAGATCCTAGAAGTAGTAGTGGCGCGAGATCTATTCTTTTAAAGATGGATTCTCAGGATATCATCGAGTTAGAATTAGGGGACCAAGAAAAGACAAATTTTTCTCGAATGGGAAATGTTTTCCTAGCTGGTCATGTGTTTTAGATTGAAGAACATTCTGTTGTGTTTTCATGCATTTTGGTTTAGAAATTTTAGGACTTCTTCCACAAATGTATACAAGTCTACATGTATGACTAGACAATATATGAATTAGTGAGGGACCATTGTGAAAATTTGAGGCTTATGTTTGAGAGATGTCGGCAGTTGAGTATGTCCCTCAATATTAAGAAATGTGTTTTCATTAGTCCATTTGGAACCCTGTTGGGCCATATCATATGTAAGGAAGGCTTAATAGTGGATACTGTCAAATTTTCCATTATTGTGGGATTGGGGGAGCATACTAGCGAGCACCATGTGCAGATTCCTTATGCATACAAGGTATTATCAGAAATTTATTAAGGGGTATGCCAAGATCAATGTGTTGTTAGAAAATTTGGTGAAGTGAAAAAGTAAATTTGATTGGGGAGAGGTGAAATAGATGGCATTTGACACATCAAATAATATGCTTATCACCGCGCCCATATTATATTTCCATCTTGGGGTAAGCCATTCCATGTACATGTTGATGCTTCATGGATGATAATTAGAGTAATCTTAGCACAACTTGGAGAGGTAATTATTGACCACCCCTTGTGTTTTGCTAGTAGGAAGTGAACTCCATTAGAATAGAACTATACTACTACAGAGTGCAAGTCATTGTCAATTATCTACTCGCTATAAAAATTTAGGCAATATTTGTTGGTAACACCCTTTATATTCTACACAAACCACATGACATTGAATTACTTGGTAAACAATTCCATTCTACAAGGGCACATATGTCAGTGCACTCACTATTTCAAGAGTTTTGGTTACAATTATTGTAAAAGTGGGTAAGAGTAATTTGGGTCCTAACAATCTATTAAAGATTGACTCAAGAGAAAATTCACAAAGCATTGAGGACATAATGCCAGATGCATAAATTTTTAGATTGTAGCATGCGCACTCTTACTTCCAAGATATTGTTGTGTTTTCAAAATGGATTTACCTCTAGAAGGAATGAAGAATTTGGAAAGGAATAAGTTAGCCATACGTGCCATTCCCTACATGTTAATTAGTGGAGACTTATACAAGCTAGGTTGCAATGAGGTTTTGTGTCGGTGCATGTTAGAGCATGAGCATGTTGCAATCATGGAGGAAGCACATGGTGAAATTATAAGAGGACACTATACGGGGAATAAAATAGTGTGCAAGATCCTTCTAGTAGGATTTGTGTGGGAGATAGTTTACAAAGATTGTATTGAGTATTGCAAGTCCTGTGACCACTGCCAGCGCCTTGGTAAACTAGGGAAAAGGGATGAAATGCCATTAATACCAATTGCTAGTGCATAACCATTCGAGAAGTGGGAAGTTGACTTTGTAGGCCCTATTTCTCTGGCCACAAGAAGGATATGTTCCCACTATATAATTACATACACATATTACCTTACAAGGTGGGAAGAAGTGGCACCTATAAGGGATTTCATATAGCAACAACAAGAACTAGGTTCTTATGGGAAAATATAATCACAGATATGGATGCCCACTGAGCTTAACAAGTGATAGGGGTACTCATTTCTTAAATGAGATAGTTAGAATATTATTGTCAGAATTCATGGTAGCCCATCACAAGACTACCCCTTATCACCCAAAATCTAATGGGACTATTGAGGCATTTAATAAAATTTGAATCACACGTTAACCAAGATTTGTGATGTGGGAAGAAAGGATTGGGATGATAAAGTTTCTACTATGTTATGGTCATATCAGACTACTTATAAGAGATTAAACAAGGCCACACATTTTTAATTGGTGTTTGGCATGAAATCTATGTTACCTATTGAATTCATGTTACCATCGCTACATATAACACATGTAGGAGGGTTAGATGATGAACAAGCACTTGAGGAGAGGATTGATAAGTTGATGTAGTTAGATGAGAGGCGAGCTATTTCTTGTTGGATTCAGAGAAATAAAAATTCATGACATAAGGCATGGAATGATAAACACATCAAGAACAAGAAATTTGAGGTTGGGTAGATGGTTCTATTGTATGATTCCAAGTTTCGCACCATCCTGGGAAATTCAAAGTCCATTGGATGGGCCCGTACATTATATCCTATATACTTGATTCAAGCACTTTCCAATTACAAGTGCTAGATGGAACATGGTTTCAGGCCATTTTAATGGGAGTAGGTTGAATCCCTACTATAAATAAATCTTCTTTGTGTTTGTAAATAAGACAATATTGTAAGTTAAACTAGGTTTTTCTTTCTGCAGTTTCCTTTATTTGTTTTCTCTTTCTTGTTGCTTTGTTTTGTGTGTGTTTGTACACTGGTATCCACTTATTATTTTCAAAAAAATTATATATGCAGAGGACCATGCATCCATTTTTGTGTGGGGTGGAGTGATGTGACAAGTGCTGGAAGCTATGGTTGTGGATGGCCCGGGTTGAAAAATCAAAAACACGTGGATTGGAAGATTACGCGTGGAAAAGGTGAACATAAGGGAAGGATGGTGTCAAAAGGATTTGAGAAACCATGTACAAGGGTAAAACATGCAAGAGAAACATGAGGTAGGCAATGGAAATAACTTGTTCCAAGACATAGAGGAATAATTCACTTCGTTATGGGAGAAAGCATGAATAATTATATGGTTGAGCCGGTTGCGTTCTAGAAAGTTGTAGAAGTGTTTACATAGGATTGAGTGTGGGAAAAAGTGTTAAAGCTTAGCGTTGGAAAAAAATCACCTTTTATTGTGAAATTACTTTGGTAGGTGGCATGGCATTTATTTTATAGAAGATAAAAAGTTATAAATAGAATATCGGGGGTGCGTTATTTTCTACCTTGATTTTTAGTTATCAAAGAGATCTCACAAACTAGGGAATCCTGTGAAGAATTTTTGAGAAGGGTTGTGAATATTTTTATACATATCTAGTTTGATCAATAAACCAGAGTGGAAAGGACTACACAAGCACAAGTGGAGAAGGTTGTGTGGAAGAATCCCACAAGTGTTATGCCATCTTGTGGAAAAAGGGTTTTCCAAGTTAGGGTTGCATAGGTAGGGCATGAAGGAATTTTTGTAAAGGAGTGGAGTGGTGAATTTGGGTAGAGCTAGGACTAGGAGAGAGGAAGAAGTTTTAGGGACCCAAAGAAGGAATGACACCAAGGAAAGTAGAAAATGTTTCACTAAAGAGGGGCAATTTCAAGGAAAACAAGTCATTTTTACCGGTTTCAATGAAGAATGGTAGGTAGAAATACAATATCCAAATGATGTATTACTTGGTAAAGAATGGTTATATCCCATCGGAAGATGACCATAAGTGATTACAACCATTGAACAATAAGCATAGAAAATGCAATGACACTAGAACTAGTTCACTCTACAAAGAAGAAGATGTCGGATGGAATGCCCATCTATGATGATGAGGAAAAGGTGAAAATGAAGAAGACTGGGTTTTTTCATCTCTACAAGTTTCCCTATTTCGGTAAGCCTAAGATACTATACCAATGGTTGATTTCATGTGTGTATGAGGACCACTTCTATTTCATAGGTCGGAGGATGTGCATAACCCCTAGCTGATTTCTAAGTTCACCGGCCTTATCTGTGAAGGAGATTCCTTAAATGATGATTTAGAAGACATTGAATCCATTAAGAAGACCATTGAAGCTTATGAATACAAGAAAGGTTTACGCTACTTTGACATTTATATAATTACTGACCTAATGATGAGGATGGCCACGCACTTGGTTACAAAGTTGAATGGGAAAGAGAGATAGACACAGATCAACAAGGCTTGATTACATGTGTGCCACAAGATCTCGAGAGGAAAAATCTATAAACTCTTATATTTTATAATAGATGAGATCATAAATACCATGCGTAATGGAGGGAAGATCATGTTTTGTAATTTCCTCCTCACTATTGTCTTTTTAAAGATTGGAGTTCCTGATGGGCCGGATAAGTTTGTTTAAGAATAACTAGATGAAAACCCTCTCCCACTAAGAGGTTTGAACAATATACTTGTGACACCATGATGGCCACTCATAAGGTGTGCCCGCAAAGTTGGTATAAGTGGATGCGTGATGCATTCGGGGCTGAATGGAGAATACCCGAGCAGTTTCCTTCACTAGTGTAAGGAGAGGTTGAGTTTTTCGTATACCAACATTTTTATATCGGTATATTTACTTTGGTAAATGGCACCAAGATTCCTTGGTGTAAATTACCTTTCTCCTTCACTGCGTAATACTTATAGCTTAGGGTTAATTGATTCAAATAGGTGAAGAAACTCATATTTGATCTAAGTGTAGTAGATCAAGACTACCATGCAAGCTGCGTAGGAAACTAATATACCCCAAGAAGTGTGCATATGTGGAGAAGTATGTCTCCCATGACGTGCACATGTTAAAACTAGTAACATTACATGTTGCAAGGAGGACGTAAGTGAGAGTTTATTTTCACATAAGACCCAATTATGAAAAGGGAACTTATGTTGAAGATGATGTCTCCATTCCTGAGGACACCACTATGTAGAAAAATATTTTGTGAAGGAAAAGAGATAGAGGAGAGGATCTTGATAAAAATGTGTCGAGCACGTAGAAAGTATAGACAATAGGGGCATAGGATTCAGGCATGGGCACAATTACTTATGTCAAGATTTAGGATTTAGACATGAGAAAAGAGTCACCACAGAAGGAGTCATCGTCATAGAAGGAAGAGTCACCGTAGAAGGAAGAGTCGTCGGTAAGGGGAGAGTCACCCGAGAAAGAAGAAAAAGAGAAGTCCCCTGAATTGGAATCACCAGTAAGGAAGAAGCAAAGGGTGATAAAAGGGTTGGAATTAGGAGAAATAGAAAGCATGGAGGCCAACAAGGGTGATAAAGATGATGAAGAGTGCAACGAGGCTCATAATCATCCTATGTATGATGTACATAAGTTAGATGAAGAAGGAAATGAAGAGAAGGATGAGAAAGAGGAAGGTTCTCATTACAAAGGGGGAGCGAGGAAGTAAATATGAAGTATCAGAAGACCCCGACCCCAACCAAGGAGAAGATGGATAACACTATAAAGAGGGAAGTGGTAGGAATTATCCAATAATTTATGGTGCATGAAGTCAAGAAAAGTGCTGAAGAAGTGCTTGAAGGAAACTAAGGAAAGTGCGAGTGTGGGAAAGGAGTATGGAAGCATGGGTGGAGACCCCATCTTGGTAGTAAGCTTCCCTAAGGCAATGCACATATGTGGAAAGGGCATAGTAGTGGCACCAGAAGAAGAAATG
Organism: Taxus wallichiana var. yunnanensis; assembly: GCA_018340775.1. Lineage (NCBI taxonomy): Eukaryota > Viridiplantae > Streptophyta > Pinopsida > Cupressales > Taxaceae > Taxus > Taxus wallichiana. The sequence continues at coordinate 362,380,145 of CM031236.1, read as the reverse complement.
CCTTATATTAATGATCCAAATAAGGTACTACATGTGTGCTTCCAAATTACCATGCCCACAAACCAACTCCTTACTTAGTCTTCTTTTGATGAAGAGGGTGTATACCCACACACAAGGATAATGTTATCTTGGGATTTTGATTCTCTAGTTGATGAACCCAAGTTTTAGGTAAATTGAAATGTATTGATGAAGATAACAAATGCCAAGGGATTGAACACTGGTAAATTCCCAACAAATTTCGATGAACAAGTTTACAACATGCACAACAAATAATTAGTGGAGGTGGAGGAAAGACTCTTTGATAGCAATGACATGAGAATAAGGGTCTTGGAGGAAGAGCTTGAGAAAACAAATGAGGATATCATTGAGTGGGACAAAAAAAAAAAGTATAAGGAATTGATTAGTGCACAATTAAGGCGTGAGTTGAGGGATGAAAAGGAAAAGGTGTGCAAAGTCCATAAGAAGATATAGTCCATTTCAGATGCCATTATCTTGAAACACTAGGACCTGACCCCGCCTGAGTAGAAATATGAGTCAACCATGCACTTCTTAGAAGACTTAACTCATATCCTCACCATGGAAAGGTGACCACTTGCATTAGAGTCAATAGAGGAAGAAAATTGGAAGATTGGGGAGCAAATGACTTAGTAATCTAAGCTCCTTTCCACATTAAAGACCTCCTCATAGATGGCCAAAGTTATGTATGATAATTATGGCGAAAGAGACAAGGGAGCAAGCATATTGATTGCTACACACGAGGTTCATCCGAAAGAATTTCGGGAGAATGAAAAAGGTAATAGGGTGGAGCACGACAAGATCCTAGCCAAAGTTGAGAAGAAGTTGGAAGTAATTGAAACCTTATGGGGTTTGATTAAGAATAAGCTAAAGGAACTATACCCCCAAGTCACTCACAGGATGGATGCGCTAGGTAATCTTAGCAAGTAATTTGGAAAGCATTGTAGATACGCTGAAAGATAAGAGTGAGGAACTTATTTTTGATGAAGTAAGTGCATTAGTGGGTGATCTAATTCAGAAAGTGTAGGGATAAGTATATGCATGGGAGAATATTGAGGCATCCATGAAGGATTTCCCACTCCTCATGTAACAATAGCATATTATTCTATTCTTCCATTCTTCCATCCTTCCATTCTTTAATTGTTTCAATACCACTATTCTTTATTCTTTGAGGAAGTAGAATGTTTATGAGGATGGAGAAACTACATAGTGTGGGTGATTTTGGACCCTAAAATATTGCCTAAGTACCAAGAGGAATGCACACATAGGAACAATAAATATAAGGGCACTCAGGGAAAAGTGTGTAGGAAAAAGGGGTTTAAGAAGGGTTTAAGTGAAACCGAAACCAGGGCATGCACGAGAGGTAGAACAAGGTTTTAAAGGACTTAGCCATATTTGGCATCATGAAGTCACTTGAGGAAAAATGTGAGGACCTTCTTTGGGCATGATAAGTGGATAAGGTGCCATCCTGGAACCTTGGAGGTCAAGAAAAGGATATTCCACGTAGGGAATATTCCCAGAGGCATCATTATAGTTAGTGGAAGGTTTACAAAAAGGATAAGAATTCGCTAATGGAGGATCACATCAACACTTGGCACATGATCTTCTCAAGAGAGAAGTCATGGTGGTGGTTGATGGTCCTATTTAAAGAAGTTCTTGGGATAGGAACATAGACACACTAGATAGAGAGATATACAGGTGCAGAGTGCAAAGGGGAGAAAAGAAAGAGAAGGAGAGTAACAAAGTGCTACAAAAATGTTAGGAAATACTAAGGGCTTGAAGTTCATGGTGTTAAGGTTTACAAAAATTAGTGCTAGAGGGTTACAAGGTATACCATTAAGCATATGTATGGGTATCCTGGGATCTATAAAAATGGATTTAATGGGGAAAATCATATTTAGGATCTCTAATCAGATAGGTTTGTAGGATTTGGGTCTCTGTCATTTGATGAATATGGTCTGAGATGACCCTTTAGATTTTAATATGGCTACGGAAAATGTACATGGATCTATTCCATACAAATTTTTATGGGTGTAAACCCCCATGTTATATGGCTTATCATGACTCAAATATGGTTTCTTTTACTTCTTACAATGTTTATTAGCTTTTGTGATGCATTGATGTATAGATCTGTTAGTTATATCTTTTACCTTTTTGAGTAGATGCATGTACTGCATTTCGCAAATAATCCTCCATTAATGGTAGAACTCTCTTCTAAAGCTCACATAAAGTAGGGGCTTAACACCCGTGCACACCTCAAGTGAGTGCCCAACGTATGATAGATGATAGGCCAATGTACTTGGGGTTAGAAAGAATTATTGAGGGTAAAATAATGACTATAATTAAAGAAAAAGAAAATCCCCGAGACTCCATAGAAGGATGTGGATGAAGTCAGGGAGGTATGCAAAATGTTGAAGCAAGATAATATCATCCCTTTTTTAGGATAACAGCTACGGGAGAAAGTAATACACTCGGGAAGAGAGAACAAGAGACAAGTCCCGCACACTAACCTTCTTCCTCACAAAATTGACTATGATAAGGATATTACCTTGAATGCAGTAGTTGATGGATGGCTTTTGAGAAATATTCTAATTGACACGAGCACAAAAGTTAATGTTCTCACTTTAGATGCATGGAATCAAATGGGAAGACCCCATTACATCCATCCTCAAATGTTATGTATATGGATAAAAAGAAAAGGAAATTCCTATTGGTGTTTTAAAGGATGTTGTTATCACTATCCAAGGGGAAAAATTCACATGAGACTTCAAAGTCTTGGATCTTTCTCGGGAGGACAACTTTCCAATGCTACTTGGATGCCTCAGTGCTATAAGAACAATGATAACTTACGTTTCAATAAGGTATATATAAGTTTTGAGAACAATGAGGAACGTGTTATCATCACTCTAAAAGATGCAAAATTACTTGTCTATCTTGAACACTTTGGAAAAGGAGACCTAGAAAAAATCTATGTGCACACTAAAAGAGAGCATGCGATTATGCATCCAATAGAAGACATTATTCGGTGGAAAGATGCTCAATCTTTAAGTGATACCACTAGTGTAGCATGTGACAATTGGGTGCACAATACATATGAGTTATTCGAGAAGACAATTAATAGGCTCTGTGATGAGAGTAAAAAAGGTGTGCTCATTCAGGCACCTGGGAGGAAAATATTTTCCAAGTTACACTATGAGCAATGGGGATCCAATGGATATGTGAGATAAAAAGGGGAAGTATGTGTTGTTGTAAATCAGCAGCACCCTTGGATGTTGATTAGACTTCTAGTTTGACATCTTGGACATCCAGTGTGATTGCACAACATTGAATCCTCTCCCCAAGTGTGGGACTTGTAGAAATGGGAGAGGAATCTCTAGATTAGAGGTTGGTTCCTCAACTCCTCTGATCAGATATATCACTTACAAGTTGCAGAGGTTTAAATTCCTAGTTCCTATTCTAAATTCCAAGGGGACAGAGATAGGGAATGCAAAAAAAAAAAAAAACTAAAACTAATGCTAATGAGGTGATGCACTAGAGGAATGGTGAACATTTTACTTCTGTAGATTGACACAGATCATGGAAATGCAAAAAAACATCATGCACAAACTGATGACATGTAATGAAAGATCAGAAAGAAAACAAACAACATAAGCAGAGGATTGAAACCCATTCACAGAGCTTGCATTGTCATTTCCAATATCAAAATACATACATTATAGCATCTGGGAGGTAGAAAACATGTTACAGTCCTAGAAGAGGTCTGATTTTTCCACAAAATCACTTTCAAGGTGAAAGAGGGGGTTTACAATACATAAAAAATGTTCAACCCTTCAAACATGAGCCAAATCTAACTTTTACAATGCTTAAACGACCCTAGAGAGACAAACATAGGAAAATGTGGGAGAGCTTCAACCACCAACAAAAATGTAGTAAAACAACATGGACATCCTTACAGGCCCATCCCCTGACATTTTCCACCATGTTGGGAGAGAATGCGTGCCATTCTTCATTAAAAATGGTGGTTGAATTTCATTTCTGTCCATGACCATGTGTCGAGGTGTTTTTCAATTTTTTTCTCCAAACTCCATCAAAATGTAAAAAGGACCTAGAATATTGTAGATAATTTCATCGTGATTTCCATTGATATAAAGAATGTGAAAAACCAAGCTTTGGATCGAAAGATATGGCCATTTGAAATTTTAGGGCAAAACAAGGCCAAATCGGATTGGCGACCAAATTTTTTAAAATTTTTCACTTTTTGGTCATTTGGAAAATTTTCCAAAAATTCCCCATGCTCCACCATTCCGAGTGCCACATGGCAGGTTTTGATTGGGCGTGGGCCTTTAATGCTTCATTTTTCATTTTTTTTCCATTTGGAAAATTTTCCAAAAATTCCCCTCTGGGCCGATGATCTGAGGACATGTGGCACATGCTGATTGGGCATGGGCCTGTCTTCCTAAATTTTTCATTGCTATTTGATACTATTTCTTGACTTGGACACTTGTCTAAAAGATGACAACTGAACAAGAAAGGTATGAGTTCATACATCTTTGTCAATAATTCCCTGATGTGTTTGCTTGGAGCTATGAAGATTTGAAAGGTTTCAATCCCAAGTTAGCTCAACACACCATTGAATTGGATCCAAGTACTAAACCCATCAGATAAAAAAAAAGGCCAGTCAATCCAAATATGGAGCCTCTCATGAGAAAGGAATTGAATAAGTTGATAAAATCAAGAATCATATTCCCTATCAAGCATTCTAGTTGGGTAGCCAACTTGGTTCTAGTTAGAAAGAAGAGTGGGGAAATCAGATTGTGTGTTGACTTCAGAGATTTGAATAGAGCATCTCTCAAGGATCATTATCCACTTCCTTCCATGGAGCAGATTTTGCAAGTTGTTGCTGGCTCTAAGAGGTTTTCACTACTTGATGGCTATTCGGGGTACAATCAGATTATGGTGAAAGAAGAGGATCAGTTCAAGACAGCCTTTACAACCAAATGGGGAACTTATGCATACAAGAAAATACCATTTGGGCTGTCCAACACTAGAGCTTCTTTCTAAAGGGTAATGGACATGGCGTTCAAGCATTTGATTAACAACATGGTGCTGATATATTTTGATGATATCACTGTTTTTTCAAAAAATGCAGTAGACCATCTCTTCCATTTGAGGCAAGTATTCACAAGGTGTAGAAGATTTGGAGTATCCTTGAATCCTAAAAAGTGTACTTTTCTAGCTCATGAGGGAAAGCTCCTTGGCCACATTGTCTCTAAAGAAGGATTAGCAATTGACCTAGAAAGAGTTGAAGCCATAAGAGCACTACTATTGCCAAGCCACAAGAAGACCCTTCAAATTTTCTTGGGGAGAATAAATTTTGTTCAGAGGTTTGTCCCAAATTTTGCAGCCCAAGTCAATCCTATCACCAAGATGTTAAAGAAAAGCATGGTTTTCAAATGGACATTAGAAGGCAAGGAAAGTTTTGAAGCAGTCAAAGAAGCCATATCCCAAGCCCCAACTCTCATCAACCCGGATTTCTCCAAGGATTTCATCCTCTATGCATTTGGGGGTGATGATACTATTTTTGTAATTTTGGTACAAATGTAACAAAGGCAATAATGAGTAGCCAATTTATTTCTTCATCCAAATCCTAGAGGACTATGAGGTGAGATATTCTTTCATTGAGAAGCATGTTCTTGGAGTAATCAGGAGCTTGAAGAAGTTCAAGCATCTAGTTTCAAATAACAAGGTTCAATTACTGGTTTCTCATGTGGGAGTTAAAGACTTCCTCCTCAACAAATACCTGAATGAAAAGAGAGCAGGTTGGATTACTCGTGTCATGGAGTATGACATTGAGATCAAATTCACCAAGTTGGTCAGAGGAAAAGGATTGTGTGAGCAGCTAATTTTGAGCAAACAAAAGGAAGCATGCAATGATAAGGAGGTTGTTTTGGTGTTGCAAGACAACCATGAGCAAGGAAGCACTCAAAAGGAAAATGATGGTTTCCTCACTCCTTGCTGGACCCAAGACATAATACACTTCCTAAGCATAGGTCTATGCCCTCTAGAGATGAATAAGACCAAAAGAAGACACTTCAGATTGCAGGCTGTCCCATATGCCCTTATTGATAGTGTTTTGTTCAAAAGGATGTGAATGGAGTGCTGCTGAGATGCATTGGTACAAATCATATTCATAGGATGTTGGAAGAGTTCCATGGTGGATCATTTGGTGGTCATTTTGCACCAAGAGTAACAGCTCTAGAGATCATGAGGGCTAGCTATTATTGGCCCAAAAATTTTAGTAATTGTTATGCATGGATCAAGAGGTGCAAGAATTGTGCCTTCTTCATAGGTAAAGAGAGGCTAGCTGCCCTTCCATTGCATCCAATTTCAGTTGACCAACCATTCATGCAATGGGGTTTGGACTTCATTGGAGTCATTAATCCCAATTCAAGCCAAGGGCACAAATGGATTCTAACAAATGCTGACATTACTTCACCAAGTGGTAAGCGAGCACTCAAGGAAGCAAATGAATCTAGCATCCTAGATTTCTATGAGGGAATAGCAACTAGATTTGGCATACCTGCTACAATAATATCAGATAATGCATTGGCATTCATTGGGTCCAAGGTGATTGAATGGGCTGTCAAGAATGGGATCTACCTGAGCACTTCATCAAACTATTACCCTCAGGGTAATGGCCAGGCTGAATCTACAAATAAGAACTTGTTAAGAATTATTAGGAGGACCCTTGATGAAAATCAGAGATCTTGGCATACTAAGTTGAAATCAGCCTTATGGGATGATAGGATAACTCCTAAAATATCTACAGGTAACTCCCCATTCAAGCTTGTTTATGGAAGAGAGGCAATTTTTCCCATGTCACTTGAGTTGCCAACATTGGAACTCATGAAATAGTTGGAGTTGTTAGAGTTTGAGCCCATGGAGGTTAGATATGTAGAATTGATGGAGCTCCAAGAAATCATAAATTAGGCATCCCAAGCAATGGAGAAGGATCAAGCCTTGATCAAGAAGACCTTTGATAGGAAGACCAAGAATAGATCTTTCCAAGTTGGAAATCTAGTGTTAAAATGGGATGCAGACAGAGAAAAACTGGGAAGGCATTCAAAATTTGATGCCATTTGGAGTGGCCCATACATGGTCACAAAGTGTAAGGGCAGCAATGCTTTCCAATTGTCTTCATTGGATGGCGAAGAACTATAGATTCCAGTCAATGGGATCTATCTAAAGCATTGCTACTAAAGGAAGTCCTCCACCCTGTACATATTAGCTTAGGTTTTCATTCCTCCAAGTGCTTATGCACATTGTTTTGTTGTAGATTAGTTTTGTTTTCCCTAAGTGCTTTGGCACAAGCTTGTTGTTCCTGGAAATGTGTTTTGCAGGCCTTGCTCCAATCAGGTGATGTTCCACCCTCCATCTTCCTCCTTGTAGTGTTCTAGTCAGTTGGGGTACCAAATAGAGAATTTGATGACTCCATGCCCAATGGATTGCTTTAGGAAACTGGTAACTTCATCCAGCAGGTAGATGACCCCTCTGAGTCACCAAAATTGTTATCCAAAATGTACCCCTTGCTCATTTTTTGGCTAACTCCTTTCATTCTTCCCTCTCTTGTGCCTCAGTCATATTTTTTTCTTTTTAGGAACTCAAAACTTTCTGGAAATGGCACCATTAGATAGAGATCTTTCTCATCTTTCCAGAAAGGTAAAGTTTTCTTCCTAACTCCATGTATTTTTGAAGTTATGGCTCGACGGAGTTTTTGTGGGAAATTTTCCCCTGTAAGGCCCGCAGCCAATAAGATGGTTCCACGTGTCCCAGATCGGTGAGGGTGGAGGAAGACTTAGAATTTTACCAAGTATTTGGCAAAGTTTTCACAAGGAATATTTGGCCCTGCAGGCCCACCGTGAATCAGATTGTGCCACGTGTCCAAGGGAAAAAATTGAAAAATTTGACCAAGTGTTGGTGCCATGGAAAAATTCAGGAGGAAAGGCCCACGCCCAATCACGCTTTGCCATGTGTCCCAGGGGTCAAAATTTCAAAGCATGGAGGTGGAGTTAAAATTTTGGCAAAGTGTTGGGGAAAAAGGAAAAGGAAAATTATTGGCCCATAGTCCCGCCGACCAGTCAGAGCCCGCCACATGTCCATGGGCATGCGGGCAAGCAGAGCGTGGGAGGAGATTGGAAATTTTTCCCAAAAGGGATTGCGCAAAAGGAAAAATGTTTTCCCAGGGCTCACGGAGAATGAGGTGATGCCATGTGTCCTAGATGGCAGTAAGGTGGGAAGAATTTAGGAAATTTTCCCAAAGGAAAAAGAAGGAAATTTCAAAGGAAAAATTGCCCCCCCAAGCGCGAGCCAATGGAATTGTGCCACGTGTCAGGTGGCGGAAAAAAACTCAAGACAAGCCCACATGGAAAATTTGAAGGAAAGGCCCGTAAAAATGAGGTTTTTCCACATGTCCGAGTCAAGAAATAGGATCAAACAATGACGAAAAATTTAGGAAGACAGGCCCGCACCCAATCAGCACGTGCCACGTGTCCTCAAATCATCGGCCCGGTGGGGAATTTTGGAAAATTTTCCAAAGGGAAAAACAATGGAAAATGAAGCATTAAAGGCCCACACCCAATCATAACCTGCCATGTGGCACCTAGAATGGCGGAGTGTGAGGAATTTTTGGAAAATTTTCCAAATGACCAAAAAGTGAAAAATTTAAAAAAAATTGCCCACCAATCCGATTTGGCCCTGTTTTGCCCTAAAATTTCAAACGGCCATATCTTTCAATCCAAAGCTTAGTTTTTCATGTTATTTATATCAATTGAAAGCTGGTGAAATGATCTACAAAATTCTGGGGTCATTTTTACATTTTGATGGAGTTTGGAGAGAGAAAATTGAAAAATTCCTCTCGCATGTGGTCTTGGAAAAAATGACATTTCAACCACCATTTTTAATGAAGAATGGCTCGTATTCTCTCCCACCATGGTGGAAAATGTCAAGATATGGGCCTATAAGGATGTGCATGCTATTTTACTACATTTTTGGTAGGTGGTTGAAGCTCTCCCATGTTTTCCACATTTCTCTCTCCTGGGGTCGTTTCTAGCATTGTAAAAGCTAGATTTGGCTCATTTTTGAAGGGTTGAACATTTTTTATGTATTGCAGGCTCCCTCTTTCACCTTGAAAGTGATTTTGTGGAAAAATCAGACCTCTTCTAGGACTGTAACATGTTTTCTACCTCCCAGATGTTGTAATGTATGTATTTTGATATTGGAAATGACAATGCAGCTCTGTGAATGGGTTTCAATCCTCTGCTTATGTTGTTTGTTTTCTTTCTGATCTTTCATTACATGTCATCAATTTGTGCATGATGTTTTGTTGCATTTCCATGATCTGTGTCAATCTACGAAGAAAAATGTTCACCATTCCTCTGGTGCATCACCTCATTAGCATTAGTTTCAGTTTTTTTTTGCATTCCCTATCTCTGTCCCCTTGGAATTTAGAATAGGAACTAGGAATTTAAACCTCTGAAACTTGTAATTGATATATCTAATCAGAGGAGTTGAGGAACCAACCTCTAATCTAGATATTCCTCTCCTATTTCTACAAGTCCCACACTTGGGGAGAGGATTCAATGTTGTGCAATCACATTGGATGTCCAAGATGTCAAAGTAGAAGTCGATCAACATCCGTGGGTGTCTTTGCTGATTTGGAACAACAGTATGTTTAGCTATAATTTACTTGTGAGAAAAAAAAAATGGTGGGTAACCCATCATGATAACCTTATAGAGTGACGTGAGGTGAGAATCATGTTCTCTATTCAGTTTCTCTTAAACAATGCACCTACTTCTATACAAGACTATCATGGAAACGAACCCGCCTCATTTCACTTCCATTCATGTGAGAAGGCCTAGATGGAAGGTGCAAAATCCTTGCCTCCATCCTTATGGGTGTATAAGCTTTACTCCACCTTACAAGGCTACACACATGCATGGTACATTCATTTGGAATTACATCGTCAAATGAGAAACTAGAGGGAGTTGACAGATGACTTGATTCAAAAATTTGAGTATCGAAGTATAAAGCCATTGGTGCATGAGGTGTTGTAGGTTGTTAAGAACCTAACTATGGGGGATAGTGCCATGGTAGAAGATAGAATACTGGATTTATTGAGGTAACCTGACTTGGAAGTGTTATTTGATGAGGAAGATCTAGAGGAAATACAACTTGAGTGCACTTTCATGGAAAAAGAGAAAGGAAAGTTAGTGTATGTGATTAATGGCAAATAATTTGAGAGCTTATATGTTAACCATATTGTGGGTATGTGTGAGGTAATGGATAGTGTTGATAAGAAAGTGCTCACCTACCATGAACCCCGAAAACTAATAAGGTAAACATTGGCTCAGATACAAAACCTAAGGAGGCTATTATTTGGGATTACTAGTCAGAAAGGGAGGTTTCAAAGATTATTGATCTTTTGCACAAATTTTAGGATTTATTTCTGTGTGGGTACCATGAGCTTAAGGGAATTCACCACTCTTTAGGAGAGATATAGATAAAATTGAATCGGGCGTGTGCCTAAATCGAAGAGACCATACTAAATGAATTTGAATCTGTGCTTCATGGTCAGGGAGGATATTGACAAGATGATTGCATTAGGAATCATTAAGGCTATTGATGAATCGAATGGATAAGTCCAATGGTAATCAAAATTAAGAAGGATGGAATGATAAGGATATGTATTGATTACAAGGATTTGAATGCAAAGATGTGTCATTGATCCTTTTCTAACCCCCTTCACTGAGGAGATCCGGAAGGAGAATCTAGGTGCAAGATCTATTCTTTAATAGATGGCTTCTTAAGATATAATCGGGTTAGAATTGTGAAGGAGGACCAAGAAAATATAACCTTCGCCACTGAATGGGGAAGTTTTACCTACACGTTCATGCCTTTTGGACTTAAGGATGTGCCTACTATGTTTTTACGCATTGTGGTTCATGCATTTTAGGACTTCATCCATATTTTCTTCAATTCTACCTTGATGATTTCAGGTTTACGGGCTAGTAAAATACCATTGCGACAATCTTCGGTTGATATTTGAGATATTTCAACAGTTGAGTTTATCTCTCAACATTAAGAAATGTGTTTTTATTACTCCTTTTGGAACCTTGTTGGGGCATATTATATGTAAGGAAGGCTTTGGTGAATCATGTCAAAGTTTTCATTATTGTGGAATTGGGGGAACCTGCCATCTAGAGCATGGTGTGTGGATTCCTTGGGCATATAGGGTACTACCAAAATTTTATCAAGGGATATGCCAAGATCATTGTGCCATTGTCGAGATTTCTAAAGTACAAAAGTACATTTCATCGGGGAGAGGTACAACAGATGGTGTTTGATACATTAAAGAATAGGCTCATCACTACACCCATATTACACTTTCTTTCTTGGGATAAGCCATTCCATGTACATGTTGATGCCTCAGGGATGGAAATTGGAGCAAAGTGTTGCATGAAGAAAATTTTGACCACCCTCTTTGCTTCACAAGCATAAAGTTGACACAAATAGATCAGAACTATACTAGTATTAAGCGTGAGGCATTGTCGATGATCTACAAACTTCACAAATTTAGGTAGTATCTCGCTAGAAACACCATTTATTTTATACATGGACCACATGGCATTAAATTACTTAGTGAACAACTTTTTTTTTACAAGGGTGCATATGTAGGTGGGTCCTATTATTTTAAGAGTTTGAGTTTATAGTTGTAAAAATGGGTAAAAGTAACCTAGGACCTGACCATTTATCAAGGATCAACTTAGGGAAGATGCGTAGAGCATTAAGGATACAATGTTAGATGCACAACTATTTAGATTGCGGTGTACACCCTCTAAATTAGAGGATATTGTTGTGTTTCTCAAAATAGGTATGGTTCGAAGGAATGAAGACTTTGGAGAGAAAAAAATTATCTATACGCGCCACGCCCTACATGTTAATTTGTGGAGACTTATACAAGTTAGGTCATGATGAGATCTTGCATTGGTGCATGTTAGAGCATGAGCACACTATAATCATAGAGGAAGAACATGGTGGAATTACAAGATGAAACTAGGTAATAAATTCCACCACACGTAAGATTTTACTAGTAGGTCTCGGTGGGAAATCATTTACCAAGATTGTATCGAGTTTTATAAGGCCTATGATCATTTTCAGTGCCTTAGCAATCTAGGAAGAAGAGATGAAATGCCCTTGAGGCCAATAGCTAGCACTGAACCATTTGAGAAGTGGGTGGTTGATTTTGTAGGACCTATTTCACCTACCGCGTGAAGGACTGGTTCATGATATATCATTACTTGTACTAATTACTTAACATGGTGGGTGGAGGCAAAGTGCACTATGAAGGATCACACAACAACCAAAATAGAAATATTCACATAGGAAAATATATTCAGCAGATATGGGTGCCCTTTAAGTTTGACTAGTGACAAGGGTACACATTTTTTGAATGAGACAATTAGGATTTTGTTGGAAGAGTTCATGGTGGCTCATCACAAGACTATTCCTTACCACCCTCAGGATAATGGGACAGCCAAGACATTTAAAAATATACTGAGTCACACGTTGACCAAGATTTGTGATGTTGGGAGACACTATTGGGATGACAAAGTCTCAGCCATATTATGGGCGTATAGAACAACCTATAATATATTGAACAAAGACACACCATTTCAATTGGTTTTTGGTATGAAAGATATTTTTTCGGTAGATTTTATGCTACCCTCTCTGCGTATTACATGCACAGGAGGATTGGATGATGAAAAATCATTATAAGAGTACATGGATAAGTTAATTCAATTGGATGAAAGGAAATCACTTGCTAGGTGAATTTAAAAGACTAAAAAGGAGAGACAAAAATCATGGAATGACCATCACATTAAAAATAAACAATTTGAGGTTGGGTAGATGGTTTTATTTTATGAGTCTAAATTTCTATGCCATGCTGGGAAAATAAAATTCCATTGGTTAGGTCCATATATTATATCTTACATCCTTGATTCAAGAGCGTGTCAGTTGTAAGCAATGGATGGGACAAGGTTGTTAGGATATTTCAATGGGATTAGGTTGAAGCCGTACTATAAATAAGGATTATGTGTTATAAATAAGATAGTATTTCCAATTAGATTAGGTTTCCGTAAATGATTTTCCCTTTTGGTTGTTTCCTTTATCTTCTTTTTTTGGGTTTTACGTTGTGCATTGGTGCACTAGTATCTAATTACATTATAAGTTATTCTATGTGCAAAGGACTGCACATAAATTTTGTGTGAGGTGAAGTAGCAGATATGTTGAATATGTTTGACAAATTCTTTCGACAATGGACTGATGGGAACAATTAGCGCAAAGGTAGAAGAATGAGTGGAATGATGGTTAAGGTGTTTGAATTCATGTGGTTATGAAGGTGTGTTGAGAAAATTTTAAAGACCATAAAGAAGGGAAAGATTTCATATTACAACATAAGGTAGGTAGTACCTTAGGGAACTACTTGGTAGACATTATATAGATTATGTAATTCAACATGGTAACACGCATGAAGGAGTTCTGCAAGTGAAGTAGTGTTGGAGCGCCATAAGGTTATAGCTGCAATGCTCAAGGTGAAGTCACAGAAATTAATTTAAGTAAAATAAAGTGCTATATTAAAAATCAATGTTAAGACACGTGGTCGGAGGAACTCTAAGGCATTGAAAAATTATAAATAAGAGGTAAGAGTATTCATTTTGACTACTTTAGATTAGAAAATTTCTTTTGTGCCCCCAAGCTCGAAGTGCAACATGGGTTTTGCGAAGAAGAGTGAAGCGAGGTACTTATCATGAACTTGTGGAATTTTCCAAGTGTAGTCTAATATTATGGCGTTACAAGGAGGAAAAAATACAACAAAGAAAGAAAGGGGTTACATGAGAGAGAAGCGGAGAATTCATCGAGTCCGGGAAGAAAAATGAGAGGTTCAAAGCACTTAAGGCATGAGAAGAAAGAAGAAGAAAGAAGATGACACCCAAGAAATCTCAAACAAAGAGATTGGTGGTGGAAAAGGAGAATCATGTGGATATTTACTTATAAATGAGGTACCCTGAGGGGTTATCAAACCAAAAAAGTAGAGTTTGAAGTTATATAAGTTAAATTTCAATGAATATAACCATAGGACAAGTGACAAATTTTTTTTGATGCGGGCGGACTTAGTTTCAGAAACTTCAATAGTGGATGAGCTAAGAAACCCTAAGGTTGATGACTTGGTGCAACAAGAACTACAAAAGACCAGATTTTTATAGCTATGGGAGCTATCTTTCTTTGCAAAACCCACCCCGTTGTTCGGTGGTTAATGTCATGGGTGCATGAAGAATTCTTCTACTTCACGGGAAGAAGGATGAGGATTACATGCCACTTGATTAGGATAGTTCCGGACTTGGGAACACCAAAAAGGACATGACACTTGATTTATTTTCCAATGATAAAATTAAGGATCTAGCAAAGAAATTGAACTATGAGAAGGGAGGAAGGGTACAGGTGATTGCGGATCTCCCAAACCTAGCATTAAGATTCACCTCCGGCTTATTAGTTACAAATTGGGCACATCTAGAGAGGTGGAAAGACATCAATAAGAGGTTCTTGTATGTGGCCTATAGAGTGGAAAAAGGGCACATTATAATTTTGTAGAGTTTATCACAAATGACATTGTTGAAGAAGCACGAGTGCAGAACGAGGCAAAGTAGAAAAAATCACATGGGGCTCCATACTTCTATTGATTGTATTATGGGAGATTGGTGTCCCAGATGGGCCAGATGGGAACATATGGGTTCACCCACCAGCACACTCATCCCTTGCAATTCAATTTGCAAAGTTCACTTGTGATGGGACCATCTTGAGTGCCTACAAGGCTCAGATGAACATGTGGTTTGAATGGTTATGCGAAGCATTTGAGAATGAGTGGCACATCCCCCATGAATTTCCACAAGTTGTTGGGGATCAAGTAAAACTTGTAGTTACACAACATTTTTTCCTAGCAAAGTTTATGATGGCTAAGGGAGAGATGGGGCCATGGTGCAATATCCCCTTCGTGTTTACTACTAAGTATATGAAGTGCACCATCAATTGAATAAAGGATGCATAGAAAATGGTCTTTGATGTAAAAAAGTGGACAATTATGTCCATACATTACATGCTACATACAAGTATGGCACTCGACCTGCTTATGTCAAAGTTTTGGAGC
The DNA here is from genome assembly GCA_018340775.1 of Taxus wallichiana var. yunnanensis. NCBI lineage: Eukaryota > Viridiplantae > Streptophyta > Pinopsida > Cupressales > Taxaceae > Taxus > Taxus wallichiana. The sequence continues at coordinate 362,364,867 of CM031236.1, read as the reverse complement.
CTTATTTTTGTAGAATTGCACCCTCAAGTCAGTATTACCATCAAAGGGTATGTCCATCGGGTGTTTTTGCAATCGCACCCAAAAAACAAGGGGTGATTGAAGTGGAGGTTACAGACTACCCCTTTCTAAATCTGTGGGGGGCACCAATCCCACCCATAAAATTAGTATAGATCGAAGCAGAGGAGGAAGAAGAAGAATAAAGTGAAGGTAAGCTAGATACTTCTTGGAAGAGGAAGTACTACACATACCGTAATGGTAGCAAGGATTTCGAAACTTCACTATAAGATGGAACCAAAGCCTCATTACTTGGGGAATGAGAAAGATAAGGGAGAGGAGGAATATTCTAAAGGAAAGAAGTAAAAGACCCATGATGTATCGATCCCAAAGCAACATGCTCAGAGGAAGGTGAAGAAAAATATCCCACCACCTTAAAAATAGAGTAGGAAGCATAACGGAAGAACAAGAGGCTAACGCTGAATCTAGAGATGTGGACGAGGCATACGAGAAAGGAAAGGAGAAATTTTCTAGACACGAGAAGAGCCCAAAGGCAAGAATCCTCCCTAACATAGACCTCTAGCCCAAGGGGAGATAAGGGGGACTCCTTTACTATAAAGGAGGATAAAGGATTCACCCCTGGAGAAAATAAGCAGAGGATGAAGCAAAAAGCTATAAGGAAGAAGTGGAAACCCATGTCCCCACATATGGACTTCGTGGATGACCCCATGAAGGTATTATGCACGAGGTTCCAGGCCACCCTCCCACTAAAAAAGCTATATGGATGGGATTTTATGGATCAAGAAAGGGGTATGCCTAGAACTAGTAAGATTCTGAGCTAGAACATGCATTTCCATCTTTGAAGATCCTAAGTTTGAGGTCAATGATCATGTGATCAAGACATTCTATCCGAAGAAGAAAGGAGCATAAACATATAATGTGATGGATCCTAACCATATAATAGTTGAGAAAGCATGAAATGCATTCAACATATGTCTTTGAAGGTGATCTGTTGCAGCTTAGATGTAGGAGACACTATTCGGACACAGTCGTGGAAAATAATAACAAAGAAAAGGAGATAGATAGATAACATCAGGGATTAATGGGTGAATAGGTGTGAACTATGTAAGCATATGACTAAGTTGGTTCCCTCATGAAGATAATTTTGGGACAATGTCCAACATTGGTGAGCCAAGCTAGGATAGACTATGGGGATGAAATGGAATATCTTGAAGAATGTTTCTCACAAACATCAAGGATGGCATGGGGCCCATAGCTACAGATCTCACAAAGGAGAAAGAGGAAAACAAATTCATCATTGAATTCCAAATCACTAAGTTGGAGGACTTTCTCACCCAACTCAAGGAAGTAAATATACTGGTAAATAGGGGCTTCAATAGCTGCAGAAAATGCGAGCCCATCATTGATGCATGGGTGAGAAAAGAGGAGGCTTCCCTCAAGGATTTATAGGATACCATCCCCACCAATAAGTCCAAACATGTGTAGTTGGTTGTTAACACCACAACTCAGAAGGATAAAATCAAAATGAAGTGCGAGAAGATGGAATTTAGGATTAGCAGACTCCGGAATTCTATCACTGAGAAGATGGACACGTTTAAAGGTTTTTACGAGGAGATGGTGGTAGATATTAATCAGCTAAATGGGAAGGTGGAGGAAATTACCCTAGACCAAGTTCCCAACATCATGGGAGAAACATCAGGGATGACCTTATCGAATTGAAGGCCTGGGAGAAGTTGAAGGGTGAGATAGATGCGAATTTCCTTGAAAACCTCTAATTTTTTGTTCAACATATTATTCCATTCTTCAATTCTTTATTTGGATTATTTCAATTCCACTACTCTTTATTCTTTAAAGGAGCAGCATTCTTTCCTTAGTATATTTTGGTCATCAATAATTTGTTCGGGAAGCACAAAGGATTGTTGAGGAAACAATCAGATTAGTATGGGGTGATGTTGGACCCCTAAATTAACTAAGTACCTAAGGCATGAAGCTTGGTGGTATGTGGAAGTAGGGAGCTAAGGCACACTTATAATTCATTCTTATATATGCACAAAGGCTCACACCTAGGTAGGAAGGATTCGTGACTTAGTGAGTTTTGGACAACAATAAAGGACACATTTAGGGAACGAATGAGAAACCGAATAAATACAAATATGGATAAGCTATGAAGACTTACAGCTCAAGAAAAGGATATTCTAGGGCATCAATATGGTTATCATGAAAGGATAAGGAGCCAAGTTTTTTATGGATTAGCTAGAACTTGCATGCTAAGGGATACTTGATTGAGGAAACACATGATGACATTTGGCATGTTATTGGGTAGTGGTAGGGAAATCATGAAAGATTCCTTTATAATTTCTCATGTAATGATGAGATTCCTAGATAGATCCTCTTATGTATGGTTTTACAAGACAAATAAGGGAAAGAGAGGTGTGTGTGTGAGTATGGGGGAATAGTGGGAGATATTTAGAAAAGACTTGTAATGTGTCGAGCTCTGCTAGTGTAAATACCTTCATACATGGAACTCTTTTTATGTAATCTTCACTACTAACATTTAACTAATGAATATAATGAAGTGATTCTTAAGCACTTATGTGATAGATCTTGATCTATACATTTCCTTTTATGTTTATGGGTGTATTATTGGTTTTCTTTATGATAATCATGATTTAGTTCTACTTCCATTATAGTATGATTGTGTTATCCTACGTTCTGGTGCATTACATTATGAGTTAGTGCTTAAATATGGTTCTTAAGAATGGGTTCATTCATTCTCTATTTTTTCAAAACCCCTATAAAGGAATAACATTCTCACAAATCTCACATAAAGGAAGGGCTTGGCGCTTGTGTGCACCTCAGTTAGCTTCTAGATCGGTCCTGGAAGATGTGTCGGTGTGCTTGGAGTTGATTGATGAAGCAAAATGTAAATAGAGACTACACACATTTGCAAATGAAAGGAAAAACCTTTCCAAAGTTCATTTGTAGTTAGAATTTATTCCTTTCATTTTATCAAAATTGAAAATTTTTACCTTGCATTAGGTATTTTTACCTCATTAGTTTTATGCGGGAGAGTGAGAGTTGATTCTAAAGACATTTGTATAAGTATGAGGATTTTTACTCGGACTAAAGTGGGGATAGTTTTTATTTGATAAGTTGAGATAAATTGTTGTAACTCTGTATTTCCCATTTACTTCAATGAAAAAACGTATGAATTTTGAGTTTGAGTCCTTATGCCAAGGTGGTTGCATTGTACAACCATTGGTAAGCATTGAAGACATTTAATCTATGTCCCCTTATCAAGGAATTGAACATTAAAATGAAATATGTTTTTTTATGATTTATACTACGTGTTTTTGTATCCTATATGTTGAATATGATTAATGAGTCATAACTTTTACTATAATATTTGTGTTCATTGCATTTATATCTAGTACACTAGATCAATCTCTGGTTATGCATTAGTTGGTCACCAAATCGATATTGCTTTATATCACTTTCTTTGTAATGTTTTATCTAATTATAAAACTCTTGTTGTAATCTTTTTTTTTTAATGAGTTTTTTAGAGTTAGAGTGCATCATAAAGGAAATGAATATTTTGTTAGAACTCTTGCATGAGCATTTGTGTTAAGTGTTTTGAAGATTACTTGGAAATATTTGTGATGATTGAGTATAAATTAATGCACATAGTGTTTTAAAATTTGTTATTCCTTAATTTCCTATCCTCTACGTTCCATAAAATTAGGTTTTCATAGTGATTATCAATGCATCATTCCATGGAATTGACTATCATTTACTCCCCCATCTCACAATAATATCTTACTACCCAACCATCATTACCATAAGTATGATATTTGTACATTACTCTTGTGTTCTAACCTAAGCATCCTTTAAAACAATTCATCAAGAATCTAATAAAATTATGTTTAGGAACCAAGTTCCACTATCTTTAGTAACAAGTGTTTGAATACTAAGTATATTTGATATTACTGTGACAACTCTTGTGAGTAGATATTTATTTCATGACCATCCTCATCCTAAATTTACCCACCTTTAACAAATCAAGAAGAATTAAGTTCAAAATATATTTCCTCCATTCAAGTTACATCATAGGTCCTCTCACCCTAGTTTATATAGGACCAAAAGTAATAGGACTAGGCCATTCCCTTGGTACATTTCTCCTAGTCATCGTAAAATCTCGATGCAAAATACAATTTTATATACATCTCTCGGCTATGAAAGACATATCCAAAAACATTATTTCATCCTCTAATACATCTTTCCCTATGAAAGTGCTTCCAGGTCCCATGGGTTTAAAATTCAAAACTAACAAAAGGAAGTCTTACCTTTTTCTTGGGAGTATTATCTTTTAGTTCCACCGAGAAAAGGGACTACATTTAGAGATTACTTTGAATCTAGTTTTTCTTTATCCTTTCCCTTGTAATTTCTACCTCCTTCTTTTGATTTTATGAATGAGTAAAAATAAAAAAATAGAATGGATGTTTATATCATTTAGAAATCATCATATTCATCTTCCTCATACTCTAGGTACCCGATATTGGAGTTTCCATATATTTCGTCATAAGTTTCATCAACATAAAAAAATTCTTTGTAGGTTTGTTCTAAATTTTCAATTTGCTCTTATATTTCTTCAATCACTTCAATATTTTTATTAATGAGAGGGGCTTTGATTGTTATCCTTTTTTAAGTGTATGGTAGTCTATTTCTATACCTAGAAAATGTGTTAGTGAATTTCCTTCTAGGGGATGTCATTATAAGGATTGGTCGAATAATTTTGATAAATTTACTTCCTTAGTACTAATATATCATTAGCTAACTTTTGTATCATAGGATCAATCATATTTTTATATCAACTCGAACCTTATCTTTTGAATTTTTTTTTACTAATTTATCATCCATAATCATATTATCTTCAATCTCTATAGTAGTTTACTATATAGTAGCTATATTCAAAATATGTGATCTCATCAAAATAAATCCATCTACAAAAGTTGAATGTTTTTTTAATATTGGTAAATAGTTTTTGAAAGGGACTATACCCTTGTGTACAAAAAGGAGGCCTAAAAGCCTGAATAAGAGAGAGGAGCGAGAGAAGTCGTATCAAAGCACAAAAGTTACAGCAAAGAACACCGAAGCCAAGAAACAGCAACACAAACGAGACTTAACAGCAAAACAACGGCAACAAAACAGCAAGCCTACGGCCCAAGAAGCAACAAGTTGAATGTTAATGAAGAAACAATAGTTACCTTTCTTATATTCATAAAACTTCATTTCTTTGAGCATTCTAACATTTATTGACAAGAGGGTTCAAATATAAATAGGTAAATTTACACCCCTTGACTAATGAAGAAACAATAGTGATTTTCCAAAGTGGTCATATAAAACTTGGGAATATTTTTAATTATCTTTTTGAATATATTTCCTCATTTGATTGAGTTGTACTAATAATGCAAGCACATCATATGTAGGTTTTAATCTATTTTAAAACTTTGGTCACATGGTGGCTGAAATGTCAATAGATCATTATGGTAAGTGGTAAAACCATTATACAATATAATCTTGAAGTGCTTCCATGAACAATAAAACGTATACATCTTTGTGTGAAACACCCAATAGCCCACATGCAATAAAAAATATAGAAATATATTTCTTAGGGTTTTTTATCATCACCATTGAAATTTTGGAAAAAATGTTATGAACCACAAGGTAACTCATTCTAGTAAAGATAGAGGCCAAATGGATAGTCTCAAAGGACTTGGAGGTGGAGGCGTGTGCAACCATAGTAAGAAAAATTGTATGCAAAGGTACTTTGTTTTTATTAAGAGTAAAGGTATTCAAGTACTATATTCACCTTCTTATTCAATGTTTTTTATATGATCAACTAGTGCCGAGCTAGTTAAACATAGGAAAGGTAACCTTTGGGGGGAAAGATTGAAGTTGTGGAATTATTGTAGTTCAAAAATAGGATTAATAGTATCACATGCCCTCTTGCTACATGTGAAAATTTTCAACCAAATATAAAGGTAGTGAAAAATAAATAGACGTAAGAAATAAGGAATATCTTGTTTACAAAATTATTATTGGAATGCAACAAGTTGTGTAGAAAATAAGAGTTTAAATTACGTGTTTTAGACCCTAATGAGTCGCTAAATTTTTGGTTACATATTATTTTATTTAACCACAACATGCGGAAAAGTCCCTCCTCGAATAAGGGGAGGTGTCATGTTTATTTCTAATATAAAAAAGAAAGAATATTCACAATATATAGACTATTTAATATTGGGGTGCTATCTCAACTTGGTAAATTTCATTTTTTTCTCAAAAAGGAATTGGAAGATAAAGGAAGGTAGTCTGAAAGGTTGTTAGATTGATAATAATAGAGAGATATATATAAGAAAGACTTGTTCTGTTTAATAGAAAACATATCTCCTAATTTAGTCACACAAGTGAAGTATAATATCAATAAACTAGAATAGTGCTAAGTAACAATAATATGGAATTATAATGTATTGAAAATAAGAATAATAACATGATAATAAGACTCATTTTAACATAAAGTTTGAAATTTAGTTCTATTTATCCTTTTCTTGTAAGAAAAGTAGAATACAAAGTTACTTTTATTTCTCAAAAAGTCCCATAAAATCATTTTAACTCCAAATATGTAAAAATTCCTTTCTTATATTCATAAAACTTCATTTCTTTGAGCATTCTAACATTTATTGACAAGAGGGTTCAAATATAAATAGGTAAATTTACACCCCTTGACTAATTTCAAGTAGTATAAATAGTAAGTAATAGGTTTACTTAATTAAATCTAATTGATTGGTTCTTGTGTAAAATGAAAAAAATTAATTTGTACGATGTAAAATCATCATGGAAAATTACATTTCCAAGATAGATATGAAAATACACAAATATTTTCAACTCACCTCTTTGTAATAGTTTTCCTTTTCTTCTCCTTGATTGATTGAGATGTTGACAACCCCAAATTTTGAAACACTTTTCCTTTGTGAATATTCATGGTATATGTGTACCATCTCTTGAACCAATTTATCATTTGGAACACATGAATATTCATTAATAACATGACAGTTATTGGCCACACCGATTAATCTCCCCGTAGGCATTTAAAGTCATATTCTTATATAAAATCAGCATGTCAATGGATTTCAAATCAAAAAAACTCTCAATCTTTAAATCTACTTCAACCAATATTTTAAATTGGAAAAAATGATGTCATTTAGTAATATATTCAAATTTTCATCATGAAATTGGAAAGGAGCTTAAAATTTTCATCTCTAATGTTGAAAGAAGTGTTTATCCCTTATTTTCTTGCCTCTTATAATTTATAATTTTCTTCATTCAAAATTTAGAATCATAAATCAATGGCCTCATAGAATTCACAATGCATACCCCTCTATTTAGTCACTTTCTCTTTAACCAAGATATTGGCATCTACCTTCCTTGTCTCACTCGGGGCCTCTAGATTGAGTTCCTAATTATGCATTCTTCTTAAAATTTATTACTCCTTCCGATGACTATTAACTTCTTAATTTCTATATCATTATGAACCTTGATGGCCTATTCTATGAGTTATTATCTAAATATAATAATTATATTGATCCAATCATTAACAAAACCTCCCTTTTACCCTATCCTCCTAGATATTGTGCTATCTATGATGCATCAAAACTTGTTGTCGTAAGATTGGTACTTTTGGGTAGTCCGAGTGATTTTATATAATAATGTTGTCAACTATTCCCCTTTCTCCTTAATTTCATTTTCAGTGACCTTTTCCTTTTTATATTTTTATAGATTATCTAGTGCCACTTGAAAATCATGTTGGACTCTTCGTAATGGATTTTCCAAAGGAAAATTTTGTAATTTTATAATCAGTAGTTGTTGTATCCTTATTTTACTTTTCAAAAGATGTCATAACAATCTCAATGAATATTTCTTAGATGAATCTATGGTGATGTGAGAAATTTCCTTAGTTTTCTACGTTGTGTGGGAAGGAGTTGCATCTAACATGCTAAATTCATATATTTCTAAAATCAATACCATCTTCCTCTTTTTTGGAGTTTGGATTGTTATCCAAGATGGAATAGAAAGGAAACCCAAATACTACTATTAATAGGATGAGTACATGTCCATAGGAGTGACGCTAGGAGAGGAAGTGAATGCAAAACCAAAAGACAAGGGGTTGAAAAAATGATCGTTGGAAAGGTGGAGGAAATAATAGAGGAAATGAGAGGAAAAATTAAAATAGGGAAGGGAGTGGATTATGGAGGAGGATTATTTGTGGGAGATCCCATAAAAATATTGGTCCTAGGTGAAGGTGGTGTAATATATGAGAAAACATGAGAGAATGGTATGGAGGAAACAAGAGTGGAAGAAACAATAATGGTAGTTGTGATTTAGTGGTGATGTGAGAACATTAATATGTGTTATGAATGATGTAAATGAAGAATATGAATGAGGAGAGGAAATATTAGGAGGAGAAACATGAGGAGGTAGGGTGTGGAAAATAATTCCATGTGTGATTATGGAAAAAGAGATGGATATGGGATGCATGACCATATTTTTGGTCAGTATTCCTTGACTATCTTGGGGTGGAGGAGAATCCATGTTGAAAACTATTGTTAGAGTTGAAGAGGTAGGAGAACTGCCACCCTTGCTTACAAATCTAAACTTTATTGATTTCATATGGGCCTTTATTTTCTCCTTAGGATCTTTGGACAGGCCCGCTTGTAATGAATTTGTCACACTTAGTTGACTTGATAATTGTTTTCACCTTCTTGGGTTGTATTCGAATGACATGATATAGTGACTAGATCAATTAGAATAGTGGTAGAAAATTCTTTGATAGATGTTCATTCTTTGATTAATCAATTAATTATAGGAAATACTCAGTTTATAACCTTTATTTCATCATATATAAGATCCAAGATGTATACATCATCGTAAGTTACGTCATATCAACAATAATGTAATTCTCATCCTCCCTAAGATTTAATTTATAGTAATATTTCTTTATCACAAAAACTCCATCATTACAGTCAATCCAATTATCTTTAAGCTTGGGTATATGTAAATACAAGGTTACCAAAATCTTCAATACTCCTCTATAATAAAATCTAAGCCTTGGGTAAAAGATATCAGTGTCACCCTTTCACATTTATACCATGACATTATTAGCTTTGTGGGTGCATAAGCATGAGTAATGATGAATAGAAATAGGGAAATAAATTCCCCCCCTTTTCCCATGTTGGAACTTATGTAGGTCCATCAATTTTATTACATATTATGTGGGAATATATTTTTCATTGGGGTACCTATGAAGAAAATATGGGGATCCCGACATCCTCCTACCCATATATAAGTGAACGTTGGAAACTAGAAACAGATATATCCCCATTACGAAATAGTTTGTTATGACATATCATTGCATCTACATTTGATCATCTCTTTATCAAATTTACATATGATGTTGTATTAAAAGGAACCATTTAACCTCCTTAAATGATTATGACATTAAAATTAAATTTACTATAGAAATCATATACTCGAGAAAAAATTCATTATCCTTCTATTATCAATCTAGTGTATATTCTCTTTCCAGTTGTAGCATAGACAAGGTAATATGTCATATAATATATTCAAATCATATGTGATTATTTGAGTTACTTATGCAAGCATTCACTAATTTTTTCCCCATATGATATTATGTTGGTTCTTGTTTATGATATAAATGAACTATTATATCCATTCTTGAACATCCTTTACTAGTGGATGACCTCTGACTCTTCTTAGCAAGGTAATAATATTGTTGACTTCGGAATGAAGTCACTATGAAGAAAATTGTTAGGAAAATGGATATTTGAATGCTTTTTATTATTTAGATAATTCTTATTTAAGTATTTGGTGAAATCCAAATACTTATCATTCTAATCCTTTTGATCTTATTTTTATTAGTGTCAATTTACTCATTGAGGTCAAGGAGATTGAGTAACATTTCAAATTAATCAATATCCAATCAGATCACAACCTCCCCATATTGGTTCTTTATTGTCCTAGTGTCACCATCATGATGAACTGAAACTATGAGCATGAATTATAGACATTTGGATGAGGGTGAGAAAGCTTCACGTAAATTCCAATCCACTATTATTTATGGCCTTAATGTAAGGTGACTTAAATGGAATGTTCATTCTACTAAAAAAATCAATAAGATCAATATGACCCAATCAAGTATCTCTTATTGTGCCAATGGGGTGGGAGTGATGCATTCAAGTCACACAGATTATGTGCTTTCCCACCCATGTTCAAATCCCCAAGGCACAATCTTATCGAGGTGGTTTCACCGCTAGATGCGGCATCTTTTCTCACTATAGTCTCACTCATTGTGGTCATTTATTTATCATTCTCTTAAATCATTGCAGATGTTGCATATTCATTTCTAGTTATAAGGTTGTTCCATTAATGCTCCTCATGTTGGTTCCTTCATTATAACAAGTTTTTGGATCCTCTAAAAAATCCTCAAAAATTTACAAGGATTTGGGTCCTTTTAAAACTCTCAAATTTACCCTTTATCAAAAAAATTAAGTATCTCTTACTTGATCTATATTAGAATCAATGTTGGAAGGGGACACCACCCCTTAGTAGTTGTATTTCATGTATTTATGTAAATGTTTATATAATTTCAAAATTGGTGTAAGAAAAAGCACCTACATTTCGTGACCAAACTCTCCTAAGAGCTCCTAAAAGGAAATTAGAACTATTCACTTGCTCAGTAACCCTAAAAACCTGAAAAATTGTTGGGTAGGTTTTCATTTTTATTCAACACTATAAAAATCGACACAGTTATCTTAGTTTTAAAATTTCATTGCACTCTTAAAAAACCAATAGAATTTTTAGGAGCTTAGACTTTTTATCACCTCAAAAACTTGACATGAATGTTTTTAAGGTTTTCTATTTGACAATCAACCTATAAATCTTGACAGATACCAAGCGGGGTTAAGGAATTGTTCAACACCTCAAAAATATTGAAATAATTTTCAGGTTTTGATACTCGTTTCACAACTCAAAAAACATGAAACACTAAGGGGGGTTCTTAACTTGACAAGTAGGTCAAAAATCTTGACATAAACTTTATAAGGGTTTATAACCTATTTTTCAAGTTAAAAATAATGTTTATGTTAGACTTAGGTTTTATAATTAAACCCATTTATCCCCATGAAAATAACAATAAAATGGATGAAAGACATCAATTATCTCCTATGAAATGAAGGAAAACTTGAAGGGGAGGAAAAATAAGGGTTTGCGTAATAGATTAAGAAAACCAAGCCAAAATCAAGTATGAAAATTCCTCAAAATTTGGTGAGAAATAAATGAAAATTTATAACTCGCTAATATGACAAATGGGTAGGAAGTACTTGTTTTAAATGACTCCTAAAATTGGATGAAATATTGATCTAGGATTTAAAGGATGTAAAAAGTTGCGGTAAGATATTTGGATTGTATAAGGTGAAAATGACATGGAAATTATGATTTTATAACAAAAAAGGTATTAATTACATGTCAATAACACATTTGGGTGTCAAATATTAGTTGGCATTTATTATTTTGGGCCAAGGATTAGAGGTTTTACCACATGAAATTTGGAATTTTTTCATGAATGTGAAACTTGAAAACATGACACAATAAGGAAACTTTATATTTCGGGGTTCACGGTTTGAACAAAAACAAACATATTTGGGTGTTAGGATGCTCGATGTCATGAACCCCTAAAATCTTGATACAATAGAGTGTTTCAAGGTTTAGGGTTTGGGAACATACTACACATAACATGTCAAATTGCTTACATGTCATGATGTCTCAAAATCTAAAAGTATTGATAAACACTAGTGTATCAAGGTTTGAGTTTCAGAGACCACATTACATTTTAATGTCTTCATGCTTGAAAATACTAAAATCCCAAAACTAATGGAAATTAAAAATTTGGACGAAAATACTTGATTTTCTAGGAAATAACTAATTGGAAAAAGATAAAAATTTTGTTGTTTGCCCCAAACTTATCATGAAACTAAATTTTGGGATAATAATTTGAGAACAAAAATGAAAATTATGCATAACAACTAAGTACTAACCAAGCTAAGGGAAGGTTCTAAAATGGAGCAATAGGTAATATTCATAAAATATGTTTCATAGTATATAAAGTGTAATTCCTTTATAATATGATGATTATTTTAATTATTATTCAACAATTGTGTTTCTAAAGATATTTTTATTGTCATAGAATCAAGAAATTTGTAAGGTTTTCATGAGTTCAAAATTGTAATGGTATATGAATTGTAAGAATTTATAGAATAATAATTTTATTGTATGTATGTGTGGATGATTATGTGTACATTGATTTGATATTTAATTTGTTGATGAATATAATCTAGATCAATAGTCCCTAAGAGATTTGTGCATGTTTTGTGATGTTAAGTTGTGAATTTACATATATATGTTAATGTTTATGTGTAATTGTGTGTGTATGCCATGGTAAGGGTTAGGGTTTGAATGATAGAGTAAATGTCTATCAAAATAATACACATAGCAATTTTTATGTGTCACCATATAAATATGAGGTCACCATGTCTAATTTATTCTACTTTTGGAGATACCATCAAGTGAAATATTGTTGGTCAACAAAACTTTGGAACTTAGCAAAGGACATACAGAAGGTTCACGCAAGAGAGCAGAGCACATTCAAAGGTGTAGAGTATTGGAAAGGATTGCGCACAAAGAACAAAAATAGGTTCAGGACTTATCCATTTTTATGATGAAGATCTATTTTTGGAGATAGCGTGTGGAGCACACAAATCAGTTGGAGAATTGTGCAACACACATTGGCTATTTTGGAGGATCATCTATAAATATATTTACATGGATACAGTGATAATAGATCTACTACTATCAGTTAACTAAAATCAGTCTATTGTTAGTGCACTTGCATGTGTGGCTATTTTTGTAATGACACGTGGCTAATAATAGCATGCACCCTATTTTTGGATTAGATAAGTGGTGAAGGGAAAGTCCCCACCCTTATAAATATGTATTGAACTATTTAGCATAGAGAGAGTGTGATAATTGTGTTATAGTGAGATAATCTTGCCAAATCTAATATGAGTATGAGCGTATACTACTGTTATTGTAAATAAGCTTCTGTGTATTACTGAATTTAATATAATGGAGATTATGGAATGAATCAAGGTGTTATCATGGTTATAGTTCAGTGTTGCATGCTTGATTTCATCATGGTTATCTTTTAAGTCGGTATTCTCTAGATCTAGATCTGAACATGCACTGTAGAATGATATATTAGGCATGGATTTGAATGATTTAAGTCTTCATCATTCTAACATCATGTAACACCAACCCTAAAGAGGGTCATGGTACAATTGTGTGCTTCAGGTGAGCTCAATATAGGCTGAGTGATGTGTCAGCGCACTTAGCCTTGTATTGGTGAATTCTAGGCTACATCATTAGTTCCATTGTCGTGACCTCTTTTTGAGTTGTTTTTAGGATGGTTCATGATGAAGACATACCGGTTGAACTTAGCAAGTATTGAGGAGTGGATGCATGATCTAGAAGAAGAATATACACAGTGGTTCAACATTGCATTTGATTTTAACGTAAGCATGTGGGTGGAACAAAATTTGTATGATAGTTTATATGAAAGAGTTTTCACTATCTTTCCAATAGAATTGTATGAGTGGCTGATTTCTTATGCATCTAAGAATAATTGGAGGTATTGCACACTTGTATGGACGTAGGAAGAATTTTAGGCCATTTATGATTCGATCGATTTGGACTTGTCCTATGGATACATGGTTACGTGATGTTTTGAATAGTTATATCTTGGAATGCTCAATTTCCACTTATTCATGCCTAGAGGTAGCTGAATTCCAGTTTTTATGATATCCAAGGGGAACTTACCTAAAAGGCATTCCATTGGTGATCAAGATCCTGATGGTAAATTTAAATTTAGAGAGTAAACCGATGGCTAACTAAATCCCACCACACATGGGGGCAAGAGTAGGATTTTGTGAAAGATGGCATACCTAGCATCAGAAAAGTAGAGAGAGGAAAGGAAGCTTAAGTATAATGAGGTGCGCAAGAGGGAGGTAGAGAAGCAATGGGAGGTTACAGAGAAAATGACGTTGTGGAGAAATATAGTTTGGGAAGGAGTGTAAGTTCACGCAGAAGACATGGAAACCGAGCCTTAAGAACTTCCCCATTTGGGAAAGAATGACAGAGGACCCTACTCGGCTTCATGTAGAAGTGCACCAATAGAGACGACCTGGGCTGTGGGCGTGCATCTAAATCCACCTGACAACCTTTCCCTTGCACTTGGTTTTCCAACATCTAGTACAACACATAGTCAGTGAGCTAATTCAAGTAGTAGGATAGTAGGAGTGAGTCTTATAAGAGGCACAATGATGGCAGCACAAATAGATTTGTTGTTATATGGGAGTACATTTTTGGTGTAACATCGCAAAACAATTCGAGGCATAGATTTTGGACTATCTTGAGGATTATTAATCTTTCATAGATTATCAAAGTATAGTTCAGTTCTACTATTGGGACACAGGAATCACATCTTCCAGTCGACCCCACTATAGGTTTAGGATCAAGAGGCATACGTAGATCTAGTTTTGGAGGATCGGTGGCTTTGGAGGCCAAGGAAACATAGGAGGTTCTTGATTAGGTGGGAAAGGTCCACACCTACCTCATAATATTTACATTGATATGTCTCTTCATCTTCTAGAGTATAGGGAATATAAGACATTATTGAACATGTACATATGTGTGAAATACTACGGTGCACAAAAGTAATCACGAATTCTAAGCATAGGGGAAGATAATTTGCTACTATGTTACAAGGGTGCGCACATAGCTGGTATAAAAAGTTTGACCCTGATCAGACTTATGTAGATTATACAGCTTTAAAAGACACAATCCTTAAAGAATTTCACACCCCTGAGTTTGAGTAGAAGAGTATAAGTGAACTCAAGGATATTAGGCAAGGCACTACTGAAAGTGTCAGAGAGT
Source organism: Taxus wallichiana var. yunnanensis (assembly GCA_018340775.1). NCBI lineage: Eukaryota > Viridiplantae > Streptophyta > Pinopsida > Cupressales > Taxaceae > Taxus > Taxus wallichiana. The sequence continues at coordinate 362,349,732 of CM031236.1, read as the reverse complement.
ATGATGTCCATTTTAAAACATTGTTATCTAATCTTTCTTATGATATACACATAAGCCAACATGCACAATGGTTCATTAGAGGTCTTATTATGCCTTTTAGGAGGGCACTATCACATAAGACATACACTGATTCATGTGAATCACTCAAAGAAGCCTTACGTGTTAAGGTAGTTGGAAGCATATACCTTTGGGTGAGCCCTTTTTAGAGGCATAGATTACAGCTATGGAAAATTGGTTGGAGAAACTATCAGCAAATTCAGCACATGAGATGTGCACAGGGATTTGGTGCACAAATTGTGAAGTATAGGATCACACAAAGGATAGTTGTCCTCACAGATTGTTGCACTTGTTGCTGTTGGATTGTGAGATATGTCATTTAAACCATGATGCTAGCCACTTCCCCTTACTAAAAAGTGTGATAAGGAAGAACGTTTCAAGCTACTATAAAATATATAGGTCCACAACTCATGACACGGAATACTATTGACTGATTGGTTAGATCCATGATGCTATAGATATTAGTGTAAGATAGATAGGATTCTTAGATAACTCTCAAGGTAAGAGCGAGAATTAGGACTCGGGATCAAAATCAGTGCACTATGATTGGAATGAAGGGAGTTTTTAAGGTAGTCGTGGCGAGTTCGAGGATACCATGGTGAATTGAGAGGATGAGGCCATGGTTGTGGAAGAAGTGAGTTACCTCGGTGAACATGTTATACATGAATATCTCCTAACCACTATTGGCATGAATGTCCTCAGAATATTACATGTTATTTTTGTGGAAAGAACCATAGCTATGAGGATTTCCGTACTTGTATGAACATCTTAGTAAGTAGCATAAACAAGAAAACAAAGGTGCATGGATGGTTAGGATACAAAGACGCTGTGGAAAATCATTTGATTCCTAAGTTGGAATTAGAGTTCGAGGCATTGCGAGTAAATATCATGACCCGCACTGAGGTGTCACATTCCGGAGAAGCATTCCAATAGAATCCTACCATCACTAAGGAGGAGGTTATTCATGCAAAGTACCCTGACCCTACCCATCAAAAGGAGGTTTATTAGGAAACCATGGAGGTACTCTGGAATCTTCAGGTTGAAATAAAATATTTGAAGCAATAATCACAGAAGATGGAGCAAAAGAAAGCATCGAGACAATCAAGACTAATATGGATGACTTGAGAGAAGTGTGTAAATTATTGCACCAGAAAATATCATTTCTTGTTAGGGAATTGGTTAAAAGGAAACACTCCACATGCAAGTTGAGACTGGATGATATATCTTGCATGAAAATATTCCCCCTCATAGCCTAGATTATGACAAGGAAATCACTCTAGATGTTGTTATGGATGTGTGGCTATTGAGTAATATATTGATTGATACAAGAGCGAAGTCAAATTTATTAATTTATATGCATGGGTTCAAATGGAAAGACCCCCATTGCATCCATCATCTAATATATTGTTCATGGCTAATCGGACTAAGGCCACTCCCCTTGGAGTTTTGAAAGATGCATCCATTTCCATAAAAGGAGCCAAGTTCACTGGATATTTTTATGTTTTAGTCTTGGAAGAGTCATATAGCTTCCCATATCTATTGGGGTATCCTTGGTGCTATATAAATAATGTTGATATTCAGTTCAACAAGGGTTATATAAGTTTTGAAAACAAAGAGGAAAGAGTTATTATCCCTTTAACAGATGGAAAATTTGTGCCCTATGTTTAGCCCTTGAGTGAAGAATACTTGAATAGGATTTATGTATGCACCATCTAGGATCCAGAAGTTCTTGAGCCATGTAAAGAAGGAATCCTTAAGTGGGACGATGCACAGTCTATTATCAATAGTATAAGTGTTGCTTGTGATAATTGGGCTCATAACACTTATGAGTTGGTGAGGTACAAATTCAAGAGTACATTTCCTAAGGGAAGGAAACTATGTTATGTCGGGAGGATAGGTAACAACTCTGTACCTTGTTGTACCAAAGAAGGATATCCTATGGTATTCCTATGTGTCATGGAAGAATAGTGGACAGACATCTTTGGAAAGAAGAAATATGCTAGCATATACACTATATGGGACAAAAACATGCTGGTGGGTGGCCCACAAGGATAATCTTGTAGGATGGAATGAAATTAGGATTTCTCTTGCTACTAGGTTCTGTAGAGTAATGTACCTACTCAAATATTCACTTATCATGGTAATCAAACTATTTAGCACCACATTCGAAGTGTGAGAGACTCGGATAGAAGGGTAGGTATCTTTACCACCCTCACTCTAGCTGCACAATTTTGATTCCACGTTACAAGGATATGTACATGATTGGTATGTATATGTAGAACTACATAGAGAGGCTGGAAATTGGTAGGATACAATTGCGGGAATAGCCCGAGATGTTTGACTTCTTCTCTACTAAACCTCCAGTGAAAGAAGCATTAAGAGTCATAAATCATTTAACTATGAGAGATAGTGCCAAGGCAGAAGAACTCCTTTAGGAGTTATTGGATGAAGCTAACTCAGGAGTGTGTCTTGTTGAAGAGATAGAGGTTGATGCCACACTACTTCAACACACTTGCCTTGAGAAAGAAAAAGTAAAAATGGTCTACTTAGTGGATGATGAAGAAGTAGAAAATCTAGTTGTAAACCATTCAACAAGTAGGCGTGAGGTGTTGGACAAGGAATATAAGACAACACATGCCTATCATTAACATATGAAGACAAAGAAGGTGAATATTGGGTCAGATGTTGAGCCTAAGGAAGCCATAATTGGAGACTATTGGTCAGAATTTGAAGTGGTAAAAATCATAGAGTTACTAAGGGATTATCAAGACTTATTCCTAAGGGGTATCATGAACTAAAAGGCATACATGAATCATTAGGGAAGATGAAGATAAAGATTAAAGAGGGTGTGTTCCAGTTAGAAAGAGACCCTACAGGATGAACCCCAACTTGTGTGAAAAGGTCAAAGAAGAGATTGACAAAATGTTTAAGTTTGGGATTATCAAGCCCCTTGACGAGTCATAATGGGTTAGTCTAATGGTGATTAGTATCAAGAAGGATGGATGGATTAGGATTTGCGTGGACTATAGGGAGCTGAATACTACATGTGTGACTAATCCCTTTCCTACGCCATTCATTGAGGAAATACTAGAAGGCGTTGCAGGGTGTGAAATCTATTCATTTATAGATGGGTTATCTAGGTATCATTGGGTTCAAATTTCCCGGAGGATCAGGAAAAGACTACTTTTACTATTGAATGGGGTAGCTTCACCTATATTGTAATGCCTTTTGGTCTAAAAAATGCACTGCGTTGTATTTTTGTGCATAGTTGTTCAAGAGTTCAAGGAATTTATTCACAACTTCTTGCAGGTCTATTTGGATTATTAGAGGGTGTATGGATTAGTTAAAGATCATTTTGAAAATCTTCACTTAATGTTTGAAATATGTAGATAGTTGAGTATCTCTTTGAACATCAAGAAGTGCATTTTTGCTACACCATTTGGAATACTATTAGGAGACATCATCTACAAGGAAGGGTTGTTGGTTGATTCGGCTAAGGTAGCAATCATTATAGAACTAAAGGAGCCTACCAGTCAAAGTGAGATGTGAAGATTTTTGGTCATACAAGATATTATAGAAATTTTATTAAAGGACATGCCAAATTTTCCACACCATTGGAGAAGTTATTAAAAGTGAAAGTTACTTTCTCTTTGGGGAGAACTATAGCAACACGCATTCGAGAAATTGGAGAAAATTAATACCGTGCCTATTCTGTGTTTTCCTTCATGGGACCAACCATTTCATGTACATTTGGACACCTATGGCATGCCCATTAGCATTGCATTGGATCAACCTAGAGAAGGTATTATAGATAATCCTATTTGGTTTGCTAGTAGAAAGTGACTTATGTAGAACATAGTTACAAAAATATAGAGTAAAAATATTTTTCAATGATCTATGCGCTACATAAATTCTAACAATACCTGCTAGCTACACCATTTGTCTTTTATACAAATCACATGGCATTGAAATATTTGGTAAACAATCCCATTATACAAGGGCACATATGCATATGGGTAATCTTATTCAAGAATTTGATTTTGAGTTGTGGTAAAACCAGGGAAAAGTAATTCTAGATGAGACCATTTATCTAGAATATAGTTAGGAGAAGAAGTAAAGGAAATTGAGGATACCATGCCAGATGCACAACTATACAGATTACAACGACTGCCATCAGAACTAGAGGACATTGTTCTCTTTCTACGAATAGGTATGACACTAAAAGGAATGAAATCCTTGGAGAGGAAATGAATTGTTATACACACAACCCCTTACATGTTGATCAATGGTGACCTGTATAAGTTAGGCCATGATGAATTATTACATCGTTGTGTACTAGAACCCGAGCACATAGATATTATGGAAGAATCTCATGGTGGTATTGCAGGTGGCCACTATACAAGTGATGCCACTATGCATAATATTATACTCGCTAGGATTATGGTGGGAGACCCTGTATAAAGATTGTAAGGAATTTTGTAAGGCTTGTGATCATTGTCAACATCTTGGGAAACTAGGCTAATGAGATGAAATGCCTCTAAGACCTATTACTAGTGTCAAACCATTTGAGAAATGGGATATAGATTTTTTGGGTCCTATTTCACTAGCTACGTGTAGAAATGGATCATGCTACATCATAACTTGCAAAAATTATCGACAAGGTGGGAAAAAGTAGCACCTATATAGGATTGTACAATGGCTAAAACAACTAGGTTTCTATGGGAAAATATTATTACAAGGTATGGATGTCCTTTAATTTTTACCAGTGATAGGGGCACACATGTTCTTAATGGGATAATCATAATTTTATAGGATGAATTCATGATTGCACACCATAAGACTACACCCTATCATCCTCATGAAAATGGAATTGTTGACGATTTCAACAAAATTCTAAGCCAAACATTGACAAAAATCTATGATGTTGGAAGAAAGGATTGGGATGATAATGTATTTGAAGTAATTTGGGCATATCGAACAACATATAAAAGGTTGAAAAAATCCACACCATTTTAGTTAGTGTTTGGCGTAGAAGTAGTTCTTCCTATGGAATTTATATTACCTTCTTTTCCTATTACGCGTGTGGGAGATCTAATTGATGAGAAATCATTATAAGAATGGATTGAAAAGTTGATCAAGTTGGATGAGCAATGAGCCATAACACGTTGGATTCAAAAACAAGAGAAGTCCAGGTAGTAAGAATGGCATGACACGCACATCGGGATAAAAATATTGAGATAGGATAGATGGTGCTCCTTTATGATTTTAATTCTAGTGCCATCCGAGGTAAACTCAAGATACATTGGTTGGATCCGTATGTTATAACTCACATAATCAAATCAGGATCTTGTCAATTAGAGGCATTGATGGAATACGATTACCCAGTTACTTCAATGGGAGTAAGCTGAAGCCCTACTATAACTAAGTCTTCTTGGTCTTTGTAATAAGGCAGTGTTACCATTTAGATTAGGTTTTCAATTATGTATTTCCTTAATGTGTTTCTTTCTTTTTCACCATGCTTTGTCAATTTAGTTGGTGTGTTTGTGTAATAAGCACATTTACGCACTAGAAGCTAATTACTATTTGAAGATTTTTAATAGGAATGCACATACCCTTAGTGTGGGGTAGGTTGTTGATATTGAGGTACAAAACCGATGGAAATAATTACACATGAAATGAACTATCTACGGGTGTTATTCAAGGTTGGAAAATTGAAAAAAATTGCTTACGGACACAAGGACCATAGAAAGAGAGGAATGAAGAAATAAGTATAACAAAAGGTAAGTACAGGCCGTGAAGACTACCAGTGGAAGGTGCAGTGATGAGGTACTCAGGCACATGGAAGCGTAGTGAAGAGAAGTTTGCAGCCAAAAGGTGGGAGGGTGTGCTAAAAGGTTATAGCTTGGGTGTGAAGATGTACCATGCGAAAAAAACAAAAAATGGTCGATTAATGAGAGGATTATTGGTAGGTGGAGGAGCAATAAATGTACTAAATTTTTGAAATTTTATATAAGGACACGATGTGAGTTCATTTTTACCATTGCAATCGATAGAATTTGAAAAGAGCTAAGTGAGAACAAGCGGAGAAATCATGTTGAGGTTGGAAGAGTGTGAAACTATATGTGGAGAGAAGGGTTCTACATAGGAGAAGCTTACGTTCCCATAGGTGAAGGGTTTTAGTGAAGTATACGTGTTAAAAATGAGCTAGGGAATGAGATTTCTAGTAGGGCATGAATATTTAACTAGGGTTTTTATTTTCTTGATTACGAGGGAAGAAAAGAGAGGTTTTTAGATGGCAGAAGAAAGCACCCATAGAAGGAGACAACCAAGAGAAGAATAAGGAAATTAAAGTTGAATGAGGAAGTAGAAGAGTCTAAGGAAAGTGCACCAAATTCCCCTACACCTCTAGAGAATAAGGATGAACAAGATGAAAAATATATGAAGGATGGAGAGGAAGGAGGAAAGGAGGGAGATGAGAAAGCAACCGAAACTGCTCAGGACACAACAGTACAAGTTCCAAATCTTGAAGCCCAAGTTCCTAAGAAGCCTAGATCAAAAAGAACAAGTGGAGAATATCTTCCACTAGTCATGGGCTATGCCGAGGACATAGGTAAAATTGTTCATGCCCATTTCTAGAGCACAATGACACAAAAGGAGTTATATGGATGGGAGTTGATGGATGAAGATATGGCAATCGTGCACACAAGGAAGCAACTATCATGGTCGATGCACACACACATGGATGAACCATATTTTTATGTATGTGAAGATTCATGTGTTTTAAGGAGGTTAAAGAAGACACCTCAGGCTAGGAACATAACAGTAAATCCTACTATTATGTCATATGAACAAGTGAGAAATTCTTTAGTGAAAATATCGACAGAAGTGGCACGACGGAATATGGATAAAGATGCAACAATTAGGAACCGGGGAGGAAATTAAGACCAGGGGATGAGGAAATAGCATGCCTAAAATAGGAAAAAGACTTGGTACAGAAGAAGAACATTATTTTTATCATCATGGCAGAGGATATTGGGGACAATTTCATGAAGGCTAGGCCACACTTAGAGTCAAAGGTACCTAAGACGTTTCCTTTGGCAATATATTATGTAAGTACATTTGTGGACTTAGTGCTTAAAGATGAACCCCTCCGTATATGCCGGTGCAAAAAGATCCATCATAGGAAGCAGAGTGAGAAAAGGCTTTAGTGATGTGGAAGATTACATCATATGAGGGGTTGCTTTAGAGCTTGTAGGAGGAACTAAAGAAGGTGGATCAAGCGCTGAATATTTGTACAACGCCAGAAGCTGTTATAAGGACCAAGACCATTTTGGAAGAAAATGAGGTCCTAAAGGCCATGAAAGATGAAACATTGGGCCGTGTATAATGATTAATGCATATCAAACAGAAGTGTGAGGCCCTTACAACAACTCAAGAACCACACAAGGAAAGGTTGGATGAGCTTGGGAAACTCATCATGTAAAATATGGACCTCTTAGAAGGGAGAACAACTGCCATTTTTAGCATTGTGTTGATCTTATAGAATGAGAAAGGAAAAATTGCAAAGGATGAGTTAGAATCAATTAGTGGATATTACATAGAAGGAAAAGGCCGCACTCAATGATTGGTAGACTCTAGAGGTGGAGATAAAAGAAGAGTATCCAGAATTTATTCGTCAAGTTGAAGTAAAGAAGGTTACAGGGTAACGACATTATTTTAATCTTAAAATTCTTTCTATCTCTTTATTCACATTCTTTTATTCATTTTAGATGACAACCATTGCGAGGGTGGTAATGCAATTAGTGTGGGGTAATGTTGGTCAGTCAAAATTTGGCACTTAGAAAAGGACATACGAAGGTTCACACATGAGAGAAAAGCACATTCAAAGGCATGGGAGTATTGGAAAGAATTGCGCACAAAGAACAGAAACATGTTTGGGACTTAGCCATTTTTACGATGAGGATCTACTTTTAGAGATAGCATGCGGATCACACAAATCATTTAGAGACTTACATGACATGAATTAGATATTTTTAGAGGATCAAATACAAATAAATTTGCATGGATATAGGCCGAGAATAGATCTATTATCTTGTCGAGTTAACTAAAAGCAGTTTATTGTTAGTGCACTTGCATGTGTGGTTATTTTTGTAATGGTGCGTGGCTAATAATAACATGTGACATATTTTGGGATTAGATAATCGGTGAAGGGAAATTCCCCACCCTTATAAATATGTATTGAATTATGTAGCATAGAGAGAGTGTGTGAGAGCTGTGCTATAGTGATAAGTACAACATCATTTGGTACCATTTCTAAATATTTCTCATTACTTTCGGTCATTATTTCTTGTTATTAATGAAGAAAATAAAACAATGCAATCATGTATATACATGAATTACTTGCTATCATTAGGGGTTGGACAATTTGGGGCTAATATTTACTATCTAATACTTGGGAAAAGAGAAACATTCAAGGACTGCATTTGGGTTACATTATTCACTATATAGGAGGGGCTATTTCTGAAATCCATATCACACATTCATCATTAAGGAAAATAGTTGTATATCGATATCTTGGGAGCGACAAGCACATGAGAAGCCTTGATTCAAGTGACACAATTCAAATCACACACACATACACAAGAACTACATAGATTTTAAAACACGGTGTAGTGTTCAATGATAATCACATTGGGGTGACCACAAGGTTAGTTTGACTCTAGTATATGAATTATTTTTTCATCTTTGTGTAGGTAGCTAGGGTTTTGTTTGTAGGTATATTTATGATACATGAAACCTACAAAAAATTGGATGCGATAAAAAAATGAAATAAAGGAGATAAATTTAGAACCTGAAAAGATAAGAAGCGAGCTCGTACCTAGACACTAGTTCCTTGTTTAGACACAAGTGCGAGAATTCCTTTCCTCATCTGGGTGTTTCTGCAAAAAAAGTTTCTATATTCTAATTTATAAGATAGAGCTTACACCATTAAAATACATCTTATTCCAATTAGTTTCTAGCCTAGAATCAGTCCATATCTCATGATACAAGATAAGTCACTCTCATCTCCTATATTGCACACTTGTTTTTACTTTTCATACTAGATCATGTTTATTATTACTATATATATATATATATTTGATCTCAATCTTATGATAAAGATTTAAACTTTGTTAAATCATTTGGTGAACCCGGATATTAATTGAACCCTAGATTTCCATAGGATCCCTTATTTTTTCTTCATCATAGTCCTAACCTTTGTAACCTTAGGGTTTCTTAATTTGGTTTTGGATTTTAGAATATTTCATTTGTCATGCTGACTCTCATGGATTATTATTAGTATCTAACTTACCTACATCTCATAGCTATCATATCTCCCACGCATCTTTATCTAGAACACAAGTTCTTGATTCTATTATTCATTCCCAAATAATTGTTTCCAATGTTCATGCATTATATATTATGGTTCATATTTTCAAGGTGTTTGTTAATCATATGAGCTAGTTGATAATGGATCTAGCCTTGATATATGCTACATTTCCTTTCTCTATGAAATAGGATTTTTCTCTATTAATTTAACTACATGTATTATATATGTGGATGTGAGCACACACCTAAGCAATTTCTTGGAGAAATATTTATAATTATTACTATGGGGCCTTACACTCTTAATGTTATATGTCATGTTATTCCTAATAGTCTCGGTTATGATATCATTCTCGGTTGTCCTTAGTTAAGTATTATGTAGGAAAATATTTCTACCCATGTCCTTGACATACTTTCTTCTATGGATAATTATATAATATATTCTTACGAGAGTTTTCAATGAGGATAAATCTAGAACCCTGTGCACATAAAAGAAGTTGCACTTCAATAGCAACGAAATGCCCCAAGTAATGAGAAAGAATTGAGAAATAACGGAAGATCGTGCATGTGGTTAAAAAGTATACTCATTTTCATAGATCAAAAAGGAGGGTACATATTGGAGTGTTTTGTAACTACCATGCTTATAAAATAATTCCCTTCAAGAGGGAAATATGAGTTAAAATTCCAAATAGGGAATGTAATACCTATGACCTCATTGACGCATATGACAATGATAGATTCGTGACAGGATATGCCGCTTTTCATATGACTCTAAGAACTATTAACTCAATAAGTGATATTATTCACCACTTGATGTAGATGAGACCCCTAGGAATGATGAGGCAAGCCACACACACCAACACCCCCATTCATCAAAGTTAAATTACAAGTCATGAAAAGTCGAACACAAAAATAACTCCCCTATAACACTAATAAATATGTGTCAATGGGGCCCAACAACTAAAGGCTTAATAAGTTAACCCATGAACAAAAACAATATTTTTGGAAAATAAGAAGAGGAGAAGAAGGAATAGAAAGCCTGAAGAATATGGGAAGCTATAGTAGACTTCACCCTAAGAAGAGAATGCAAGTGGAGAAACTTTTCCTCGGTGAAGGGATTGGTGTTCATATGTCTCCGAGGCTAATCATATGTCTTAAAATATTCCATGTCGATGATTTTTTCATGTATTAGATCCCATATGAAGTACATGTGGATCTCAATGTGTGTCATCTGCTAACACTAAACTAGATTTCAAAAAATTGAGATGGTGATCATGTTGTCACAAAGTAGATAATGATAAGTCATCAAAATTGAATATCAAACTTTTTCAAGATGCTCTGCAACCAAACAACTTCCGTGGAAGTGTTAATTCCTCCTTTGTACTATGCCTTTATAAATGATATGGAAATATCATTTTTTTCTTGCTAAACCAACTGATAAGACTTGAACCAAGAGAGAAAAATTATCCTAAGGTAGATTTATGATGATCTAGATCACCGGCCCAATTAGAGTCTGTATATCTAACCAAGTCAATATTTTTCCCTCCTAAGTATTGAATGTTGTCTGTATGAGTGCCACAAACATAGTGAAGGATCCACTTTGTTACTTTCCATTGCAACTCATGAGGCTCTTGCATAAATATGTACATGAACCCAACAACATACGATATATCTAGTCAAGTGTAAATAAGGTAATCAAATCTCTAACCAACTGACTATAATGCATACCATCAACCAAGGGAGTACTGAAATAAGAAACCAACTTAACCCTATAAAGGAAAGTAATAAGATAAGGATCACAATTAGACATGTGAAATCAATCAAGTAAATCAAGGGATTAATTTGGTTGTGAAATAACAATTCTTGAGTCAAATTATGAAATATGGATCCCAAGAAATTAATGAATCAATTCGAAGTCAGACATGGAGAACTTTTTGGCCAAGGTGATATTCATGGAATCAATGATAGAGGAAGAGTTTCCCTTGATCAAAAATTCATCAAACTATAGAACAAGAATGAACATGGATTCATCCTACCATAGAATATAAACATTTGGGGTAGAGTCATAATGAGTTAACCATTATGTAATAAGAAAGGATTCCATCTTGGCATACCAAGCTCGAGGGGCTTATTTAAGGCTAGACAAATACTTCTTTAACTTTTAAATGATGGAGGGATCACAAACATAACCCAAAGTTTGTTCCATGTATATCTCTTTCTCTAGGCCCCCATGAAGGATGGAACTCTTAACATTAATCGTGTGGACTTCCCACCTAAACGTGGTAGAATGGAAAGGGTCAGCCAAATGTAATTAATATTCACAATTGGAGAAAGGTTTTGGGTAATCAACCCTAGCTACATGGGAGAAACCCTTAGCTAAAAGTTAAACTTTATTCTTCTCAACTTATCCATTGGCACAATACTTTTCTAGTACACCCACTTATACAAAATGATTTTTCTTCCTTTTGGAAGAGGGGTGAGATCCCAAGTATCTCTCTTCATGATTAAGGAATACTCCTCATCTATGGTATAATCCTACTTAGGAATCCTAGAAGCCTTCTGAAAATAATGAGAATACGAAGCATAGGTGAAGAAGGATTGAGATCAAAAAACTTTGAGTGATTACATATCTCATCCAAAGGTTCTTTAATCCAATCTCCAGCACTCTGCAATTTTTTCCTAGCCCAATGAGGACTAAGAGGATCAGACTCATTGTTTAAATATTGTTCACTCAAGTGAAAAGATACAAAGTACCCATCATCACTAATTTCAGAATTATAATACTTTGAAGCATGAGGTTTAGGAGGATGAGGAGGATAAAGAGGAGGAAAATTCTCAAAAACATCATCATCTAATGAGTTAAAATCCAAATCAAGGAGAAGAAGAACCTTAGAGGGAAAAGAAGTATAATTCAAAGATGACTTATTAAAATTTACACTTATCTCAATAGAAATCTCATGAGTTGTATGGTTCAAAAATCTATATCCCTTCACATCACAGGATACCATAAAAATTACAAGGTTTGGGTGAGGTTCCAATGCCTTGCATTTATTTTGAATTTAGTTCATAGCATTAGATCCGAAGACTCAAAAGTAATTTACATCAGGAATTTGTCTAATCCAGGCATCAAAGGGTTTCATACTAATTACAACCTTGTGTGGATCATGGTTCTAAATGTAGCAAGAACAATTCATTACTTCAGCATAATTCTACAGAGGAAGGTATTTCAAGTGAACCATACAAGTGGACATCTCCTTAAACATTTAGTTTTTTCATTCTATAACTCTATTTTGTGAAGGGCTATATGCAACTATACACTACAAAGAAATCCCTTCAGAGGTAAAAAAATATTCAAACTTGTTTATCACATCTTTGTTGTGTTTATTTCATATAAAGAGCCTTAATGTATCAAAATGATTAAAAACTTTTGAATTAAAGTTAAGAAAATACACCCAAGTGTAACAAAAAAAGTCACCAATCAACGTTAGAATATATAGAGCTCTAGTAAATGAAGTAGATGGAAAAGGGCCATAAATGTCACTATGAACAAGATCTAAAGGACAAGTACCTCTTCAGGATTTTCCCGTTTCAAAAAATTTCTCGGGATGCTTCTTGAGGGCACAACCCTCACAAATACCCTTAGAAAATTTGTCGTAGGGCAACATGTTGACCATTGTTTTTAGTTCAATTATTCAATGTAATGATAGTTAATGGCCAAAATTATGATGTCATATATTTCTAACCTCATATACATAAGTGATAAATTTATTAAGCGTTGAATCAAAAGTAAAGTGGAACAAGGTATACAAATGTAAATGGTGAACCACCTTTCCCTCAGCCATGGTGTAGTCAAAGATAAGATCATGTATAATCAATGAGTTAGGAATGAATTCCACTTGCATTATTTCATCAAGGTGATTGATTTGGTAAACTAAAAGGATATTGGTAGAGAGATTGGGAATAGTCAACACTTCATTAAATGTTCAGCCATCCATCTCTATTGATCCACTACTAGAAACTAGCACTATAGTTTCATCACCCAACATGATTTGGGACATTCCACATGGTTTGATGTTGGAAAAATAAACATCTAAAGAGCCCATGTGGTGTGAGTCACCAGAGGAATAATCCACATTGATAAAGTAGTTATTCTAGATACAAGGTCTTTTCCTTTCTTCTTCTTAGATTTAGAATCCTTTGATTTGGAGACTCATCCTTCGGAGCATTCTATTTGATAGACTCAGGAACAATTACTTTTATTATTCTCAATTAAATTAGTTAAGTGATCAATTTTTTTCTCATACATTTATGCTCTTCATGACCATACTTCTTGCAATACGAACACTTACACTTGTCCTTCTTTGCTTTGGGATCAGAATTAGAAGTGTTCATATTAGGCTTGGTTTGGGCTTGGTCAGTCTTGTTTTCCTTCTTGGGTTGGTCCTTTTTATCTTTATTCTTTTGAATTTTCTTTTCTTTACCATTACTTGTGAAAAGGGCATGTGAATTGAATTTCTGATTCCCCATTTGAATGATTTTATCCTATTCTCAAATGATTTGGGATGAAAAATTGTCAAATGAGGGGATTTTCCAAGTACTTCTCAAGGTGGATTTCATGGCATGTAAATTTAGAGCAGAGACAAAGTATTTCAGACCTAACTTAGAAATAATAGACATGATCAACTAAGAATATTTATTTTCCACTTTAAGTTCCTTAATAAGCAATCTTGTGTGGAAAAACTTTGAGAAGAAGGCATGTAGGTTTTCAATTTCACTAGGATTTAATCCTAGTAGTTCATTTTCAAACTCATGGACTCTCATGTCATCTTATTTTTAAAGCATATCATCAAGAACTTTCCAAGCTTGATTGGGTTTTGAAGAAGTTTTTATATAGAAGAGAAAGTCGGGAGAAACAAATATATAGAGAAGACTTAAGGATTTTTCACATTAGTTAAACCACATAGATTTTTGGGTTCATCTTTAGGTTTAATCTCTACTCCCATTGTGACATGAAACAACCCTTTACTTCATAATACTATAGTAATTTTGGATCTCCATTCGAAGAAATTGAATGGTGTGAGAAAATTTCTTGAAGAGGAATCCACAACAAAGAGAGAGAGAAGGAATGAAAAAACATAAAATAAAAACAACCACCCTAGAACAATATTAACACCCCCATGAATTTGGCACTCTATATTTTAGTGCGTTAATTACAATTAGATGTGATTGTGCATCGAGAAATAGTTAATTACTCACCTTTGATCATCGTAATAATGCATAAGAGTGCGAGACCACAATCAAATTTTGTTGATCACAGCAGCTCGGCACCATAATGAGAAAAAAAAAAAAAAGAGAAGGGGAAAAATATAATCCTATGTGAGAAATAACATCTCACATCATAGCATAAACCCCTTTCCACAAGACTATGACAGACACACTCACGAGTGCAAGCAAAATAACAAGGGCAATAAAATGTAAAACATGGCTCAAAATGAGTCCATGTGACCTCTAGGATGGAGTGATGGCTCCTAGAAGGAAAAAGTGGCTAGGAATGGTGCTACACACTACAGCAAAATATTAGTAGCAAAAAAATGCCAGTAAAGCTTTAAAATCAAACTTTAAAACTCTCGGCGTAATTTTAAATAGTAAAAGGTAAAAGGACAATTTAAAATTGTTTAATATACGATAATTTTAACTTCTAAGAGAGAAAGAACTTCTCAATTTAGAATTCAATATCTTAAATTAATAAATTAGATACCTAATTAATTTAAAAAATCCTTAAGATGAGATTAATTTAATTAATCACCTTTAAAATATAATTAGATCTTATTATAAATAAATTAAGACCTAAAATTTATTATGTCAAAACCTCCTTATAGATTAAAACACGTCCCTTTATTTATTAAACCTCACCTTAGATATAGAACCTAACTAGATTTATATAAACATTCCTCTAAAATTATTAAAAAAGTACAAACTACTCTTATAAAACAAGAACCCTTTCAATTAAAATGACCACTATAAAATACTAATACCCCACGTTCGGTTTAAAAATACGAACATATATATATATATATATATATATATATATATATATAACTGGATTTAATAAAAAAAAGAAGGAAGAATAAATTTGGAGCATAGTCAAAGGTGACGACTTGGTCAAAAGGCTTAATAGATAATGCGGTTGAGTTGACACATGGAGCATGGGAAGGTGAGCGGAAAGTATGGCATGGGGCTCGCTACATAAAATGTAGAGGATAATCTTACCTCGGGAAAGTATAAGGAATGGAAAAAGGCACAAGAAAGGGAAGACATTACAAAAATTCAAGGAAGTACAATGTGCATACACACCTAGATTGATGCATGTAAGGCCGGGGAAAAAACCAAACGCAAGCCTCAAACGCGAAAAAAATAGGGAGCTCGGTTTGGCCAAAGAAATCCTCAAACACGGCCAAGTCAAGAGAGATCAAACTCAATTTAGTAGGGGAAAAAAATGCATAAGGTAATGTGCAAAACTAGAGAAACCAATACATGCATATAGCAAATGGGGAAAGGAAAAAACTCAATACAGGTCATACATGGTAGCGAGCAATGCACAAATGCAAACATAGATTAAAAAATGATGGCTTGACCAACACAAAATGAATTGATTGTAAAAAAGGAAAACAAAGCACATGTAATGATGTAACAATATAATAATCAAACCAAAGGTAAACATAGTAAAATGATCTAATGCAAACATTTAACTAGCTCAACCACACAAAGGAGAGAGATAACTTGGTGGGAGAGCCAACTTGCTCGAGGAGTTGGGGTGACTTAACTCATCGAGTTGACTTAGGAAGAACTCGGCAAAGAGATGTTTGTGGAAAAAAGGAGATGAGCTAACATAGGGGGTAAAAAAAGAAAACTAGGAAGGAACAAGGCTAGAAGGGGTCTAAAAACCATATTTCTAAATAACACTCACTTTCAATTAAAAATCGCTTAAGACCGAGAAAATGGAACCACCTCTAAAAATGATTTCCCACCAAATATAAATGTAACCAACTACATATAGTGATGAAATTTGAAAACCTTCACATGAACAAACCCTAAAAATGCACAAACTCTAAATAACAAGCTATTAATACTAGTTAGTAATATTCTAATAAAACAAATGTAAACTTACACGAGGAACAATAAAATTGAAAGCTGGAAGTAATTAACAACCCAACTAATACGAGTGCATTTTTACTAAAAAAATATATGATAACTTGTGAGAGTGTTCGATGAGTAATAATTTGGAACCCCATGCACACCAAAGAGACCGCACTTCAGTGGTGATGACAAGATCTAAGTAATCATCAAGAATTGAGACAAAATGGAAAACCATGCATGAGGTAAATGGTTCTACTCATTCTCATATATTGAAAAGGGAGGGTACATATGGGATTATTGTGTAACTCTTGTTCCTTGACAATCATTCATTCAAAAGGAAAAGAGGGGTTACAATTAAAAATATGGAATGTAACTCCTATGATATCACCGACGTATATGACAATTTTCAATGACAGATTCTATGATGGAATCTACCACTTATCATATAAATCCTAAGACCTATTATTTTGTTAATCGATATGACTCACCAAGTGATCTGGATGAGACCCCTAGGAATGACGAGGTAAGTGACACACACTTTGAAACTTCCATGCCTCATTTTTCTAATATTTGTTCTATCCCTCTTAGTGATGAACTACTAAAAACTAATTTACATGATAAAATTTCTATTGACACACATATCCTCCTTAACAATGTCACCTTGACCATGGATTAAAAATATATTACTTGGCACAACTCTAGATGTAATTCTAATTATCATATGATTATTGATTCTAATATCACATCACTTATCGAACCCTCTTCCCCGAAGTACTAACAAAGTGTACTTGTCTTATAATTATTCCCTCACTCACTTTCAAACATTCTATGCATGACTCATATATTATGGTTACACCTCACCTTGTTACATCCATGGGGAAATAAATTCCCCACTTTATATATTTATGTCTATGATCATAGATCTTTTTACATATAAGTTTACTACTACAAAACTTCCCAAATTGTACCTATTGCTTATTATGAGTCTTTTATCTCTCCCCAACTACTTAAGGTTGATACTAGAAATCATCCTAGTAATACATATGTTACACATATATTTACTCACACATTTATCCTTATGTTTGCACTTAGTTTTTCCACTATTGCGAATAAGACCAATGTTCCACATATTTTAGTTTCTCATACTAAACAAACTCTTATTGTTTATACACTTCCTACTCATGAGTTTGTATCTTGGAATCTATAGGGTTTTCCCTGACCATATTGGAAATGTTCTTTGGTATCTCTTGTGTTATCCCCATTTATACTAAAAAAACTCTTATTGTTTATACACTTCCTACTCATGCAATTAGTATCTTGGACCTATAGGATTTTCCCTCACCATGTTGGCAATGTTCTTTGGTATCTCTCATGTTCTATTTTCAAACATGAATGTTGTGGGTGTATTTACTTACATGGACCTCACTCTATACACATACATTGGGGAAAAAAATTTTCCCCTCTCCGATCATTCTATTTCATATTCACATATTGGCAAAAATTCAAAAATACTAGCTTAGATCTTAATTGGATGTATCCTTTCTTTCTCATTTATTCTATGTTACACATTACTTATCATGTTACTTGGATTCATAATATGCTCTATCATTTTCTATACACACATGCATGTTCACATGGTACTTTTTAAGGTGAATGCATATAACTAAAAGGTCTCTACATAATGTATGATGCTCGGGACTATTCCATACCAATACTATTGAGGCTCCTGGGGGCATCTACCTTTTCTATTTCTCTATATTCAGGTTTTATCATTACAATATCTACTACTTTAATTCTTATTTAATTTTTTATACATTTTGGGATACTATAAAATTTTATCACATGATAACGTGTGTTTCATATAAAACATTTGTCCCTGTAGGAGACTCCCAACCATGGTTAACTAATTTTCTTATATCTTACCTTCTTTGATTATGTCTTGATTATCATTATTTGTGGGTTATTCTATGCTTAATTGTTTGTTTATGTGTATCACCTTGAAGGCTTCGAGTGTCTTAAGATATCCTAATTGGTTTCCCATGTATTCAAACAACTTCTTATTATGTATTTTACCATATTTTGTGTGTTTTCACTTGTTGTTATTGTATCATGTATGTTTTTTGTAACTAATGATTTTGGCTTTCCTTTTCCCATTATTTTCATGTATCATTGTTGTTACCATGCTTATTCCCTATTCCACCTATAGGAGTTCTATTGCACATGTGCACATCAGTTTTTGGTTTCCTTTTTTGGGATTCACTCACCCTTTTTCATATCATTCACCCTAAACAAGTGGGGATAATAATCAGGTGACTAACCCTCTTAGCAATTCATAGATCAAAAAAAATAGTACATATCAACATCATGATAAAAAATAGATAATAAACAAGTTTAGAGTGTGAATAAGGCCTAAAATCGGTGTAGGACATAAGCACATAACAAAAATAAGAGCGGTGGGTGCTAGTGTCCCAACTAGGCATTCTTGTCACGGGGAATAAACATATATTGTATAAAATCAATAGTTTTTCATTTAAATTATCTTCTAATTTCTAAAAACACATGATCAATTACAATTTACTATTAAGATCAACATGAAAAAAATTAGTGGCACATTACATACTTTGAGAAATGCAAATAATTACTTAATTTTTATCAGGATCATCTATGAAAAGTTTATATCATATTTATAGCCATCTACAATAACACTTATATGGTGGGAAGTGTTAAAGGATGGAGGGAAAATTTGGCCACTCTCCCAATACTCTTCCCTTGGTTACAAGACTACTAAATCCTCAATTTAGCAATAGGATGCTCAAATCCTCGAAACTTAACAATAAGACCCTTAAATCCTCATTTTATTTCTTTAAGGAAAATTATTAGCATAATGATCTAGACCACGAGATATAAAAACCCCTAAATGTTCCTTTCTATTCAAATTTGTTTTCATTGTTGGCGTATTTTCAGCCCATTATTATTTTTATTTACAATAGTCTTACCCATTGTATTTTGCTTTCCATTTCCATTATTATTTCTATTTTTACTATTAAATTTATTCCAAGCATCCTTTTTAAGTGCTAAAGAGGACTGAAAATTACCAGATTTATGTTTATTTTCCTCTCTGTGTGTAGAAATAACGTGCAATTTTTGTTCTTGTCTAATTACCTTATCGAATACAACTTCCATATTTCATGGCCCATGGACATAAACTTCACATTGTATCACCAAGATTAACCCCATGATAAATTTACTAATCTGAAATTTTTCATCTATTTGATACTAAGGTATGTACTTGAGAAGCTTTGTAAACTTCTCCAAATAATCGATCCACTGTCATTTTTTCCTTGTGTTAGTGTCTAAAATTTAAAAATCTTTACGATCGAGAATAGAGCTATGGTAAAAATGTTGTCTAAAGTATGACTTAAACTAATCCCAAGTCAATTTTACTTCATCTACTTCCAGTTTAACCTATCAGTTGTCCCACCATGAGGATGCTTCACTCGAGAGATGATAGGCTCCCCAAATTTCCTTATTTTATTTTGAGAAGTTCCTTATTCTGAAGTAATCCATTTCATTAAGCTAATTCTTAGCTCCATCACCCAAAGAGGTACCATCAAACTTTGGTGGGTAGATCCTCTCGATATGGTTTGACAATATAGCTGCCAAACATACCCTCTTGTTCTCAGGTGGGTTAACTTTGTTAACATTTAGATTTACATTAGTATTTTTATTAGCAACTTTATTATTTTCTGCATTAGGATCTCCAACATTGCTATTTTCAGCATTCAGATTCTCATGTGATGATTCCTCACCATTAATTTCTTGATCACTAACATTTCCTAGGATCTGATGTTCTAAAACAACCATCCTATTTCTCATGTCCTAAAGGGCTACGAGAATCTCATCTAACTTTTTTCTATAGAATCCTTGTCATTCGCATGTTGGTTATTTAAAACCTTTCCTCTTTTTCTAACCATGTTTTTGTTAGAAAATAATTTAAGTTTTTGTTAGCGTAAGGACTCAATAGGTCCAAGAGCTGCAACCTTCATCTCTGATACCAAAATGTAACAACCACTTTCCAATCATCATAATTACGAGTTTTTTTAATTTCCCAAATTAAACATATGCCTTCAATGATTTAAATGTACAAACTAACATTTAAATCCAGCAACTTATAATTACAATTCTTCGAGATAACAAATCAATATAGCATGTGCATATTCATGGGTCAACTAAATCTTTCTGTTCCCCCAAAAATTATTCTTTTGAGACACTATATAAGTATACTCATTAGTGCCCTTCTCGGCATTGATTTTACAAGTGTTGTTCTAAGTGTCTACCTAGGGTTCAATCAATCAAATCCCATCCGAAATTCCACACTTAAGTTAGAACTAGGTGAACCTAAAAGTGTAATGACATACACTACTTCAGCCAAATTTTATGATTCATGCATTGCATACTCTATTTCTAGACTACACATTGTCTCGAAACATGTCCCATCACCATGTCACTTGGTTTTGTTATCAGAATTGAATCATTTGTTAAGTTAATCAAATTCAAGTACACACATAATATAAAAATTGTTTACCTAGTAAGACGAGAACGGATATGCGAGCTTAGTTTGACTATGGTAGATAAATAGCTCACATAATGACTTGTGTCATCACACGATCAATTTATTCCCGTAGCCAACATAAGTTGGTATAGAGGAACTAGATCAAACTAGACACATAACCTCCACATCATAACACAACTTAGTTCCATGTTGATTATGACATGTGTAATAAATGGAGCTCGAAGGACAACTTATGCTAACTATTGTATGGCAATATTCATTGAATGACCCACGTCATTCGATGAACACCACACTACATCAGCCCTTCGAAGTTCGTTTTTCGAGTACTATGTATTAAGTTTTTATAAGTAATCACCTCATTGAAGTAGTTTTATGACATGTTCATATTTCATAACGCAACGATATTCCATCAAATTAATTATTTGATCCTAAGGTCCATTACTTATTTTTGATTAATTATTCGTAATCAAATACCATAAATTGTTTTATGTACATTCATTAAGAATTTTAAGATAACTAGGGAAGTAAGTTACATTAATTATGAAGTCCCTAATTAATTTAAATTATGACATTGTCATTATAATGGCTTGAGTACAAAACTATTAAACTCATCAACTGCATGTACTACAATCATTTATATCTATAAAGATAACATACTTATGATTAAATAGTAAATGATCATTAATCAATTATCATCATACAATAATCCAAACATACAACTATAAAATAAATAACCAAATTAATTTACTTTAAGATTGTATCTTGTATCCTTACTTTACCTTTAGTTCATTTTATATACTTAAAGCTAAGACACTAAGGATATTATTCAATCATTGTTCATTATTCAACTTAATAATAGTACCTATCTTATGAAATTAGATTTATTAAATTCAATCAAAATCACATTCTAACAGATACAAAAAACTGAATATTTGATATAAACAACCATGATCAATATTACAATAATATTTAAAACTATATTATAAACTTTTAGTTTCTCTTCCAAAATTTATACAAAAGCTCGGAGGAAATAATGGATTTAAATAATTTATTTAGCAAATCCCAAGATTTCTTTTACAATAAGCAAGTAAAGAATACATTTTTAATAATAACATCAAGAATTCAACATAATCATCTGCTAGATGAGATCTAAATTTTTCCATATGTAAAAATGTTAGGAAACCGTCAGTTTAAAAGAACTGGGATTAAAAAGTCTACCATCTTATCTATAAAATTTATAGCATTGAAATATTTCAATGAATCATAATTCAACTAAACAACATAATCAGAAATTCATATAAGATATCAAATTATCATTTCTCTTTTCCCTTTCTTTCATAATCCATACAAGAAACATATGATTTTCCAACTCAAATCATTAAGAGAATAATTTAGATTACTAATAGATAATAATTATGAATATCAATTCCAAAAACATATCAACTATGTCATTTATACCCAAAAAGGTTATTTAGAAACATTAAACAAGTATTAACTTTATACTTAAACATCCATACTTTTTTATATCATCATCATAAATTAACATTACGAGTCAAGTAACAACCATACAAACCACACAACATTCATTCCAGGTTCGTGTAACATAATTCAAAAGAAAAGAGTATAATAATACTCAAATCATGTCTTAATAAATATATTAAGAGTCTTATTTCAATAAAGATAATAATTAAAATATCAAACACCATATTTTAATATTATCAATCCATAACCATATCGAATAATGTTTACTTATCAAAATGCATTATTCTTTTTCACAAAATAGAAGCACTTACATTGTTATATAATAATAAAAATAACAGTTGTACTTAATTTTCCATCGAATACCTTAAAATGTATGAAATACCAATAAGTATTCGAACAATACGAGATATTCAAATACATTACATCTCGTATAAGGAGTGATTAGACCTCTATTAAGAGTAGTTCTACAGGGCTTTACTCTTGTGGACTAAGTTCATAGTTTCTCTATGTACCTAAACCATTACGATCCTTTGGTTCGAATGAACCATATTATAAAAATATCATAACCCTTCATCGTATAGTGATTTATAATAAAATAACAATCAGCATCAACCATGTTGTGGTCTAAGAAAACAAAAACAAATAGTGGAGTGGTTGACAGTAATCCCTATCCCCATCGACCTAAGAAAACAACTTGGTCCCCCAAATAATAATGACACAGAGATGATCAAGTAGGTGACTAAGTCACATATTCACCATGATGCAACCATTTAATAAACCATATACCACTATGCAACCAAATTTTAACAACCAAGGATGAGTTGGGTGCTCTCATACCCTTATTATTATTTTTATATAAAAATAGTGAACAAGAAAATACAAAGTTCAAGTATAAGTATACGAGCTTGATCTCGATAATAATATCCAAAAAATTGATTTATTAGGACTGTACATAGGCACAAAACAACCCAAAAAAATAGAGTCAAACTAAATACGAGATACATAGATAGCCAAACTTGTAAACGGTACCCAAAACTATGATCAATGACATTATACATTAAGCTATAGGTTATCGAGCGTGAGCTAGAAAATAATAACCTCACAATCATTTAATATAGACTAAACTAGGAACCGAAAAAACCCCACCCAAGACATGTGCAAGCATCGCAAATAAAACAATATCCAAGTATTTATACAATACTCATGATAACATGCAAGCATTTATTCATAGTCTCAGGCGATACCTAGATTCACAATCACAATAATAATGTGGCTTTAAACAAAAGGCTAATATTAAAATTGACTATACATAAATTTAGGGACATATTTTCATTCAAATACTTATACATACACAAACAAAACCATCAAATCCGGTATGATTTCAACCATGGATTTCAAATCAAGATTTAAACATACCCAAAATGAAGAAAACAATAACACAAAAGGAAAACTAATTTTCTTTGTTATCATTAAAATATTTTAGTGTCATAAATGATAAATATGAGCAAGAGATAGTCTCATTCTGTAATGCATTTGTAGAAGACCAAATACACTTCCTTTTCTTCTCGAAACCTTCCCAATCTTACGCATAAAAACAAAGAGAAGAGAAACTTGAAATTGACATAGGAGATCGATAGAATCCATAACATCGACTATATAATCCCCCAAAACAAACTAGAGTTAAATTTTATATACAATATCCCAATAGTATGCCAAAAAAATAACCATGAAATTCTTGCATGCAGAGCTCACATAGCGAAACAAAATAAGATAAATAACAAAAATTAAAGACCAAAATAATCACTTAGCTCGGAAGTGGATTCCTCAAGAATCTTATCGCTTCTCCCAAGGCTACGGAGCATCATTAATTCCATTCAATGAAAATATCCCAATTTATTCCTAAACTCCTATTAATTCCCTATCTTTCCATTGTTTTCCAACTTTTCCATTTCCACCATCTAACTTTCCTTCATAGCCATCTATTTGGGTGGTTATCCACCATCCAACGGTCAATGATTTACAACCATTAAAAATGTTAACTCCCACTTGTCCACACATTGATGAATGTACTTTTTCCTTAATTTGAAGTTGGCTCGGGTGGTAAACAAACACACAACTCAGTATGATCTTAGGTGGGGTCTCAGTCAAGTTGGCCAACCCTCACCAATTAACAATTATAACATTGCATTGCCATTCAAATATGGATCAAGCTTATTAAGGTATTCAAAATATCTTAAAACATAATCAAAATTAATAACATTAATGTATGCATATATCTATATACATATATATCTATATATATCCATATATATACATCTACCTACATATATATTTTTTTATATATGTATATGTGTGTGTGTGTGTGTAATCCTATACATACATACATGTGTGTGTATGTATATTTTCTCTATCGATAAGACAAGTTTTATAAGCGGTTTAGGAATCAATCGACATTAATATGAATGCCTCATAAAGGATTTTAAAAAAATTAAATATAAGCCCGGGTCTAAGACCTGATCATCGATTATACATTTGTTTTTCAAAAGGGCCTTCACTAATTTATTCAACCATACCAAGATCACAAAATTATTAAGCGCACATAGTTGCGAGAAATGTAAATAAGTACAAAAGTATAAGATCAATCAAGAAGAAATTTTTCAAAATAAAACAGGACATCATTATAAACCTCATAGATAATGAAATCATTATGATTAAATGATAAAAATATTGTTTATACAGTCATCCAATCAAGTCAAGCATGACAAGAAATCACAATCTCACCTAAATCGGGTAAAGTATCTATCAATCCAAGATAAGCTTAACAAGGTATGACATTTAGGCCACTCTTCTAGATAGACCATAATGATTTATGCCTCTACTATGATTCTTAGAGGTATATTGATCCTTATGAAGCATTAAGGAGAGGGGGAAAAATTTGTCTAATGTATGTTGTTGTAGGAAGTGTTCTAACATGTCAAGGTATTTTTTCCTAGTATTCTTTGTTATATTATTTTGTTGTTTAAACAGGGGAAATTGTATGGTTGTAGTAGAGATATCTTTGTTTCAGTATAGTCACGTTTTCAAGTATGATTAATTATGTTTAGAATCTATTGGGTCTTGCTTTGATTTACTAAAATATAGTGATGGTATACATGTATATAATCCATGTAAGTCAAGTTTTATGTCCGAGTATGTAGTCATGTTTGTTTGTAAGAGGAATTGTGTTTCCTAAACTGAATTTATAAGTCAATGTTGTATCTCGGAGGATTCATATAGGTCTTTCATGTTATGAAGTCAAGATATCAAGGAGTTAGTTGTTCCTTATATGTTGAATGAAGTTTCTTTGGTCAAAACATGTAATTTTCCATGAGTTAAAGTTTTCTCTCTTGAAGAATAGTAGGGTCATGATCTAGTTGTTGGTAGAATTATGTTTTAAAGATTGTATCAAGTTATGTCATGTTTCCCCATGCAATGTAAATATTGTAAACTAATTAATTATGATTGAGACATGCTCATAATGGTTTCAAGTATGATCATGGTAGATGTGTGACGAAAAGACGAGTTTTGTATGAAATATTAGTCTATGGGAGTCAAGAAATGTAAAAACAATCATGAGTGTAAGTATGTTGAGTCATGTCATGAAGTGTTGTTAAGTGGTACGAGAGTCTAGGTATGTATAATATTCAATAAGAGTTTCTACACTATCAAGAGTTGGTTAAGGATTTAATATTGGTTTAACTATCATTGTATCATGATCATAAGGAATCTAAGTATGTCCATGCTTCATAAAGGAGAAATAAATAAGGAATGATTCATCAACGTGATGAATTGATTACTCATTTATAATTGAGGTGATTTAAGATTTATCATGCCTAAAAGAGAGACTTAGTTAGGGTTAGATGTTGTCTTGATTACTTGGGGACTAAATAAGCTTAATCAAGATGATTAATCATGGTATGGGGTCACAAAGAGGATAAAACATCCTCAAAAGACAAAAATGTACAATCCATGTCAAGTATATTGAATCAAATATGTTATAGGTATGAATATGGTATTCTTATGTGTGTATAAGGTCTCAAGAATGGTTTGGATACATGGTTTAAGTAATTAAGAATTAAGACATAGGTATGATCATCCTTGAAGATTAAATGAAGGAGAACAAATCTCAGAATAAATAGACAAGTCATTTAATATGATGACTTGATTAAACCATCTGTAGGTGATTAATTGACATTCTTCAGGTATGTCATGAGTTTTCTTGAGTTCAAAATATGTATCAAAATATATAGATATTGAGTGTGAAGTCTTTAGAGTGTGTATATATTGAAAATAGTGTATGAAAGTAATAGAAGAAAAGAGTAAGTCAATGCAAGAACAATAAGGTAAGGATTGTGATGATAATTTGTAAATATTGATGATTGTAGCATGATCTCAAGATAGTATAAGGGTTAGCATGGTAACTCATAGTATCTTAAAGGATTAAGTGGATAAGGTGCAGTATGTTGATGATCATTACAAACCAATCAAAGTATGCAAGATTCAAGAGTTATCCATAGAGATGGGTGATTGAGGTCTATAAAGGTATTCTCCAAGCATTCCTTATATTGTCAATGGATCAAATGTTGAGTATCATCTTTTGAATCTAGTTTTAGTGTGATCATTACTTGGGATAGGGAATAATGTTATATTAGGGACCAAGAATAAAGAGATATGCTTATGAGGGTTCTAAGACTGCATAAAAGAGAAAAATGTCATGTTACTAACTTTTAGTTGGTTATTTAGGGAAAAATGATGTTTCGACAAGTATAAAGGGTGGTATTATTTATTTTAAAGTTATCAAGACTTAGAAAGGAGATGACAATATTGATGAGTAGTCCATGAAAATTGATCAAAGTATGAAAATATAGGAAACTAGAATATGTCAGAGGGTACAATGACTAAGAAATAAGAAAAAAGTGACCTACATTTTTCAATTGATTCATTGAGATAGGGAGATCACATTGGTTTTTGATCAAACATATAAGGTTTCTATGATGAGATCTAGCATCTAATATAACTAATGAAGATAGAATGGAAGTAATATGTTTAAGATAAGTGATAAAATCTATGCACTAACAAGGCATGTTCATTTATTGAAGTTCTTTACAATACTTTAAGGTGAAAATGGGCTATCACAGGTGTATATGAGGTTTTTTGATATCTCAACTAGTTTACATGAGTCTAAAGAGAATGTGAAGTGTATTTTTCTACTTAAATTAAAAGAGAAGGTTAATATAAGGGTTTTTATGATGCATACCTTACCCTCTAAATGTATAATAAGATACCTAAATTGCATGTTATAGGCATATAAGAGGCTCATAAAAACAAGGGGAGCATGTTTTACTTATGAATTAGGTGTGGTTGATGCTAAGGAGGTTTACATAGAAAAATTACAAATGCTTGAGGATATAATTCAAAGGTAAAGGAGCCTATGACTCAAGAAGGGTGTTAAAGCATGAAAAATACTATAAATGAATGAGAAATTTATTCAGAAAGAGACGATACAATTGAAGCATATACAAGGAATTCATACAACGTATTGAGCTTAATTTTTGTATTTTTCTACTAGAGTAGGATGGTATAATTCCAAGGGAATTCATAAGGAGGTATTTCATAGAGTGTTTCATCTTCTAGAGCTTGTGAAATTTGGCCTAAATAACACTGGAAATTCAGTTTAGGGATCTTGATTCAAATGTTGTGTGAACCTAGAACGCAACAAATAAGAAAATTTGAAGCCCTATCGAAATGAGATAAGAAATAATGAAGAAAAAATGGTATTTTGGGGTCCCAATCATCATTTTTGGCATGTTCATAAGTAACAAGCATCAGTATAATGTCTTCTACATTGTTCCCTTGGTAAGAAATAAAGGTAATAACAAAGTTTAGTGAGAAAAACAAGTTTGTGAGCCAAATTTGATTATTTTGGTTAATTTTTCCAACCAAGAGGTCATCTATAAAGCTGAGAAAGATTACTATCATGAAATTAAATGTATTATTTGTCATTAATGTAAAAAAGGGGAAGAGTATTACGTAGTTTTCCATTAATGACAAAGGGGATATTATTAGCATGTTGAGTTATAGGTGTTGTAATTTATGTAAAATACCATTAATGAAAAATAATATGATGGAGAAGTATCAAAGCATTCTTATTATGTTGATTAAATGGAGTATGAGGTGGTTTCGTGATGGCATGAGGTGATTCAGTGAGATTGGCTTGGTCTGACACACCTAGTAAGGTGACCTAGCTAGCCTAGGTGATTGTTCATGGTTGTTTTAGTTGTTTGGTTGCTTTAGGGGAATGGTAGTGGCATGGAGAGCATGCTAGGATTTTTTGGACACTCACATTAGTTTTAAGGTGTAGGTACAGGTTAAAGATCAATTGCAGGTGCTCTTATAGACCTATTCTAGGTGCTTGGAGGCATGTGAATGAGTTACAAATACATGATAGTTTATAGAGTCATGCAGGGATGTCATACATGTCATTATAGATTTTTGTGCCTTCGGAGAGGTTTTATGAGGAGTTAAAATGTTGATTCAGTTGACCCTTCCTAAACCATGTAAAACCCCTAGGGCTAGTCATGAGAATGAGATGATTTGATAAGATTGGATACTTGCTTGAGATATAATGATGATTCTTAATGGTGCTTAGGGGTGTTCGAGAGGTGTGATAAACATTTGGATTCATTATAAATAATTATTTTGAATTTATGATGTTTTATGTGAAACATGGTCCAAGAAAGAGTGTTTTCTAGCTTGAATTACACCTTTTAATGTCCACCAAAAATTTTCTGCTTTACATGGAACCTTGTGGATTTTAAGGATGATTTTTATTAATTTAATAAAGTTTAACAAAAATAATGAGGTCATTTCATTGTCATCATTTCATGAAAGAATGTTAAGAAGGTAAAAAAATTGTATACTTGAAAGCCTAGCTCAAAAGAGGTAGAAGAGATATTGATCATAAGTGCTAAGAATTTATTTTTTGTGCTAGTTTGATGGTTGGATATTCTATAATACTCTAATTTTCTATAAAGGTATGATAGAGCATGTGGAATGATGAATGTACCCACCTAAAAATGTAAGTTATAATGAATTTGATTTGTGAAAGATAATGAAGACCATGGAGGGTGTTTTTATGTCATATTTTACATGTGTGATGAAATTTGGAGAGAGACTAATCATGGTTATGGTTTTTGTGGTTTTTAGCCATCCAGGTGATGGGGTTTTGAGTTATTTTTGAGTTTGTTTAGTATTTTTGAGTATGTTTGACCTACATGGAACCAATATGAATATTTTTATGAATGTTTTGGGATTTTTTTAAGTTTTATTGGTAAAAATAGAGGAGGGAGAATGAATTATTTCATGTTTTAGAGTTGAGAAGGGTACAAGGTGCATATTTGAATTCAAATTTTAAATATTTGAGATAGAGGGAAAAATTATGACCCAAATGTGTGTTTGAAACAAGTATGAAGGAATAATTTCAAATTTGAGGAAGTGTGTGATTGTTTGATTAATATTAGAGAGCTTGTGTGAAATTTTTGAATCCAATTTTGTGCATGAAATAAGAAGAAAGAGAGATCTAGGTGAATGAGGGATTGAATTAGGGTTTGAAGGAGTTTGAAGTTGAATATTTTGATCACAATTAACTGAGTTGTTACACCATATCTTCAGTGATCTTCTTATCAAAATATTGTATAATGAGTCATATTCGTGCAAGTCTCTTGTTGTGTGTAATATCAACAAGGGTTTGGGGTTAGTGCCTCACTAAAAAAATATCCTCCGATGTGTAATATTCACTTGAGTATTTGTTGAGTGTGATATCAAAAAAATTCAGTGTGTTTTCTTCCCCTTGAGGGTACCCTAATTACATTTTGTGTTCTAGTATACTTTTTATCACCAAAAAAACAACACCATATGATTTTTCATGAATGGATAAATGCACAATCCATGTTTTTGGGTAACATGGGATTGTCTCTCAAGTTGTAGGACTTGATACTTGAGATAAACCTCCAAATATGGTTACTAACTCTACCTCATCCTAATGCTAAACTAATCCTAAGGAAGGAAATGCAACTATATAATCCTACTCTAACAATCCAAGGGACTAGGGAAAGAGGGAAATGTATAAAAATGGAAAATCCTAACCTAACGGGAGGTGATAGCATTGAGAAGAGCGGTGGAGATTCTCTAATGAGGGAAAACGAGAAGGAAAATGGATAAGGGAGAGGCCAAATAAAGGTGACATAGACCTAATACTTCACTTACGATCCATTCTCCATGAAACACAACAAGATGAACTTGTAAGTGAGAAATGCATGCACACAATACAACAGAAAGAATGGAGAGACAAGGAAATGCAATAAAAACACAAGTAAGAGTTAAGAAAACACCACAAAATAAATATTTTATTTCTTTCAAAATATTCATAGACCATTACATGTGAATAAGATAGAACAAAAATCATTTCCAATCTCAAATTAGGGTCTACAACTCACAACTTATCTACAAAACATTTCATAGAGTTCTTTCACATTTTATAACATCCCCCTCACAAATGAGAGATTTTTACATTATATAGAAGATGAGAGAGATATAGAATAGAAAAATATGGAAACTTGAATTATTTATTCCACCCACCAATAACATGCATTAAATATCTGAAAATAGGTATCAACACCCTTAAAAATCCATTCCCAATGATACTTTGATTGTAGGAGAAGGAATAAGCAACATACTTCATAAAATCTGGTTGTTAAGCTACATGGACATACATATTTAATGTTAGATATGTTTTCCTATTTTATACAAACATACCCTCACCTAATTTAATAAAATTATTTTCCATTATGTGGAGGATGAAGAGACCTTTCCAATGGTACTAATTGTGTTAGATTTAGAGCACCAAGTCAAAAGTTATGGCCATGTGGGTTCAGGGGGGTCGAGGAGGAACATGGGTTCCCAAGTTGAAGCTACATGATTCACTTTAATTCCCATTTTCTCCTTTTGGTGAAAATGAAATGGCGATGTAGAGAACTGATTGGAATGCAATATTATTCTCCTTGTTCTCATGATTTGTACACTCCCCTGCAATAGTCACATGGTTTTGTTTTGGGAAGATATTCAGGTCCTGGGTGGAAATTTTGAATATTTCCACCCGAGGTGTTAGTTCCCGCATCACTCCCCACTTTTGTAATACTACTTAAAATTTATTTCTTTGTCATCTTCTTCTCCTGCAAGGCACTATTATGACTTCACTTCTTTCACCCACTACTTTGTTAATCAACTAATCCAGGCATGAGGAGAACCAATGCCTTTCTAGAACCAATCCACCATTTTTTGCCTCACCGGCATCTCCACACAACATTGCCTCCTCGCCTAGAATCCTTTGTTATGACCCAAAGACCCTTGCAAGGAACCAAGATTCAAAGAGAACTTATTCTGTGGGACTTAAAAATATTGCAACACATTGAACTCTTCATCTTGTGGCTGAAAAGACGATGTAGAAACCAAGTTCCCTAAGGAACTAGTACATCCACACCCCTAAAATTTGCAATACATGCGTGAAGACCAAAATTTGCAATTTGTTTTTAGTTTTTGTTTAAGTATGGAGTTGAAAATATTTGCAAAGGATGAGGGAAACTTTATAACATTGAATTTATCCTTTTTAATCAATTATTTACCCTTTCTAAGTCCAAATGAATCTTCAAGTTGTGAAAATGACATAGAGAGGGGAATTTGGATAACAATTTGGTGACTTAATGGGGCTATCGCCTACCGGATGAATATATCAAGTGTCCTTGAAACATCCATTAGGCATGGAGTGATCCTAAAAATCTAAAAAATGATATGAAACTTGAATTTCTCATCTCTGAATCCACCCAAGCGCTTCTTGGACCTAGATTTGATTTTTACGTTTCATGAGTTAACCATTCTCATTATAAAAAAATTTGAATTAAGTTTTATGAGAGTGGAAAATTTTCTTGAATCTGAATTTCCACCACAATTTCCTCACATATCTTCTTCAGATTCCTTCATGAACCATTATGCAATGAGACCATGCGATTCAAAAGCCAAAAACATTATACAAAAGCACTTAGGGAAAGGAAACCTACACTACCAAAAAGAGAGTGTGTTGAAACTCACTTATAGGAATTGAAAACTAATCTAATATATATAAAGGGAGGTATTTCCTTCAATAAAAATACTTTAGATAGACCCCATTGAACGATATCTATAATTATTATCTATCCAATTTTACCAATTGTAAAGCATTGTTTGACTTATAACTTGAAATATTGTAGGGCCACTCCATATTGCATTAAAATTTGAGTGCCCACCTAGTTTTTCCTTTTCTGCATCTCACTTCAGGACTAAGTCTCCTTCTAAGAAGCTCCTAGCTTTTACCTTCTTGTTAAAACTCATATTCATATAAGCTTGATCCTTTTCCATTATTTTCACTACTTATTTTCTCAAATTTTCTAGCTCCATGAGATCTGCATAGCTAACTTTCATGGCCTCAAACCCAGAAAATTCCATCTGTTTGATGAACCCTAATGTTGGTAATTCAAGGGATATTGGCATCCTCACTTATTTACCATAAACCAATTTGTAAGGAGAGTTACTAGTTGACCTCTTGGGAGTTATTCTATCAGCCCACAAGGATGATTTTAACTTTTGTGCCAATTCCTCTAATTCTCATCCAAGGTCCTCCTTATGATTCTCAAAATATTCTTGTTTATGGAATCAACTTGCCCATTACCTTGGGGGTAATAATTTGAATAGGTTCTCAATTATATGTCATTATTTATAGCTTAATAATATATCTTTATTCCAATAAATGCCAAAGAATTATCATAAATGATCTTGGAAGGAACACCAAACTTGGTCATAGTGCCTTCATAGAAGTCTAGAATGCTAGCCTCATTTGTTTCCTTTAGTGTAATTGCCTCTCACCACTTGGTGAAATAGTCTATGGTTGTGAGGATCCACTTGTGTCTTAAACTTGAATGTGAGTTAATCACTCTAATAAAGTCTAATCCCCATTTCATGAATGATTGATCTACCAAGATGGGATGGAGTGGAATGGTTACTAACCTCTCTTTACCTGTAAGGAAGGCACACTTCTTACATTTCTTGATCCATAAATAGAAATAATTGAAAAGGCTAGGCCAATAATAACCATAATTCATGATCCCATGAGCCATATTCCTTAGAGAAATTATCCTCCCACTTATCCATCATGAAACTCATGCAACACCTTATCCATCCGATCCACCTTAACACACCTCAAGAGGACACCATTAACATCCTTCCTGAATAGGATTCCATCAATCAACACATATGGAATGGATTGAATTATAAAATACGTTCTTTTATCTTTATTCAAACCCTAGGGACATTGGCCTGATAAGATAAAGTTAACCACATCCTAAGTCTAACAAGGAGTGGATAAGGCATTGACTGGTTATTCTTGATCATATTGAAGCATGATGATGGATTATTCATCAATATTTTGGTTGAAACTAGTTTCTCACATAATCCCTTGCCTCTAAAAAAATTACTTACTTTAATGTCAATGTCATACTCCATCACCTTGGTTATCCAACCAACCCTTTTCTCGTTCAAGCCATTGTTAAAAAGGAAGTATTTTACACCATCATGTGAAACTCATAGTAGGATATTTTTTCGGATATCATATATTTGGATTTCTTCAAACTCATTATAACATAAAGGAATTTTTTTTAATAAATGAGTACCCCAAGTCATAATTTTCTAAACCTCATCTAAAAAATGCAACAAGTTGTTCCAAACCTTCTTCATTCAGTTACACCACTATGATAGACATTGTTTTAGCACCTCTAAAGGCATAAAATGTGAAGTCCTTTT
Source organism: Taxus wallichiana var. yunnanensis (assembly GCA_018340775.1). Classification (NCBI taxonomy): domain Eukaryota; kingdom Viridiplantae; phylum Streptophyta; class Pinopsida; order Cupressales; family Taxaceae; genus Taxus; species Taxus wallichiana. The sequence continues at coordinate 362,315,192 of CM031236.1, read as the reverse complement.
TCAAATCAGGATTAATGAGAGTTGGGCTATGTAATTTCTTGCTTGATGGATTTAAAGCTAATTTTTCCTTCAAAGTGTCACATTTGAATAGCATGATCTTCTTTAGCATCAATTTATGTGGTTTGAAAAGAATGGAAAACCCCAGGAAAAACCTTCTAATAAAGTTGATTCTTCCTAAGAATCTGTGAAGCACCCTTTATGACTAGATAATGACAATGTAAGGATGACACTACCTTTTGGATCAATGCTTAATCCCTCCATAAAGACAATATTTCCTAGGATGTTACCTTCATAAGATAGGAAGATGCATTTCTTATGATTGAGAGAGACTCCAAACTATCTACACCTTTTAAATACATCTCTCGGATGAAGGATATAATAATCTACATTTTTACTGAGAACACCATGATATGATCAAGTACACAAGAATAATGTTGTTTTTCAGTACCTTGAATGCCATGTCCATGGCTCTTTAAAATGTTTCCCTGTGTTTGATATACCAAATTACATTTTACTATAATCATAGGCTCTCTATTTTATAGTGAAGGTTATCTTAAACTGATCTTCCTCCTTCACCATGATCTGATTGTAGCTAGAGTATCCATCTAGCATAGAAAACCCTTTGCAACTTTCTACCATTTGTAAGATTTATTCCATTGGTGGAAGTGAGTAATGATCCTTCAAATATTCCTTGGTTAAATCTTTGAAATCAACACACTTCTTAATTTCTCCATTCCTTTTATGCATTAGAACAAGATTGGCAACCTATGATGAATACTTGATAGGAAAAATTATGTTTGCTTCAATCAACTTGTTAAGTTATTTCTTCACTAGAAGATCTATATGTGGATTATTAGGTCTATGTTTCTATCTAATAGGATTGGCAATTGAATCTAACTCAATGGTGTGTTGAGATAAAATAGGATCAAAACCTCTAAGGTTTTCATAGCTCCATACAAAAATATCAAAAAAATCTTAGAAATTTCTACAAAAGGATCATTTTAGTATGGAGTGCTTAACTTTCCAATTAGAAGAAATTTTCCTTCACCAAATAAGATGGGTTCTAAATATTCACCCTTGATTGTTATGTTTTCCTTTTATTTTCTAAACTAATCATTGGGGTTGAAAATAGATTCAAAGGAAACTAATCTCTTGGGAAGCTTATTTTATATGAGTTGAACAATTTGGTCTCCATATTGCTTCTCCAACTTGTCCTGATTTCTTGAAGAAAAATCAGCTTCTTCTTAGATAAAATTGACAATTTGTTGATCATTTTCAAACACCTTCCAATTGGTTTAATTGTTCGGTATAGCAAGCCTTAATATTACCTTGATGTTTGGTTGTACTTTTTCTCTCTTCACATTATCAACAACGTCATTTTTTCTCCAATTGTAGCCAATATATATCAAGAACTTCATTCTCTTTTTCTTGGAATGGCATGGACATTTAAATCTTCTAAATATTCCAAAATAACCCATTCTTTTTGCTTTTAGGCTTTGATAACTTCATTATTTTCTATATTTGATCCTCTAATATGGTTCACAATCATTTTACTATCCCCAAAACTGCAATTTTTGATGTTCTTCTTTCTTTCCAATTAAAGACCATGGATGAGGAATTTATATTATGTTGTGTTGTTGGAGTAGCTGAATTGAAATCTGAAAGAGGATTAATACTTCATACTGTGGGAGATACAAGGACTACACCTCCTCCAACACCTTGTCTATTTCTTGACCCATTAAATAAAATTTTCATAATTTCATTCTCTTCTTCATCATTTGGCTTAAAATACTAGGAAAATGTGAACTCTCCTCCTCATACAAATAGTAAATTCCAAGACAGGATTATTCAACCTGCTAATATGGATCAAATTTATAGCACCCATTTTTCCACTCAAGTAATAAGTCATGAATTCCTTAAATTTTGAGTATCTTACTCTTGAGTACTTGGAAAATCCTCTTGATGAAAGATGGTGCAATTTGCATTTATGGGGCCAAGAACAAAAGGATCTATATGATATGTGGGAATTTTTCAGAGTTAATAGTATCCTTAGTGCCATACTTGGTTCTAAAGAGCATATTAGACCAATCAACTTATAATTATCCTCCAAGTTTAGCAAGTGAAGTCCTGGAGATACATAAAGCAAAAAAATGGAGGAAAATCAATTATGAATATATATTTAGGGACTGAGAAGTTAGGACATATATGCAAAGTGTGAGGATTAGAACTTTGATAACTCCAATAATTCCTAATTTTTTCCATCCAATTATACCACACGTTTAGAAATAGGTTCATACTTGAGGCATAGATGGTCTATAATTTGCTTAGGGATGACAACGTTTCCTGCTCAAAAATCAATCAAACAATTTTGAACCAAATTCTTTCCAATGATCAATGATACATATAAGGGTGGAGGTTTTATGTTATTTCTTGGCTAATCCTCCTTATTTTACATGGAATTAGTAAAAAAACCTTGTCATGTTCCTGGATTACTTACTTGGGATAGACAATTTATCCATAGCTTCATCCAAGAGATCTCTTTGTCCTAGGATTGTTAATTATTCCCACATAGATATGCTCACATTAATTTTCTTCATCGTTCAAGGATGTTGAAGGGATTTGGGAAATTTTTTATGTACCTTACTTAAAATAATAATTTCTTACACTTGAGTTGATATGGGAGGTCCTTTAGGATGATTCTGCACAGTTGGAGATACATTTAGGTTTCAACATTTTAGGAGTGCCAAAGAAGGTTGAGGATGTACCACATTTTCTTACTCTCCCTTATCCATATATCTCTTCTTGTATCTAGTGTTTATAACCACACCTTGAGAAAATGTTTGATTTACTCCAAAACTTCATCCATTTGCAAATTTACAAGTGAAGTATCACTTGGTGGTGCCTCTTGAGTGAAGACTTGATGTTGATTTTTCTCTCATATTTCCTCTTGCGAAAAAAATGCAGCTTTATACCATCAAGGTTTGGTTCCAAATTCCATTGGGGCATGTTTCTTGGTTTTGTGGAAGATGAAAAGGGAAACACCACTCATAATATTAAATGAGATTATTCTAAATAGGAACTAAATCCTTGAGATGAAGTAGCCACATTTGGGTTATACAGATTAAAATGGCCTTGTAGGAGGAAATTGATTTTAATTTTGAGGAGAAGTTTGGGATGAAGGCTTGTTTGGTTGATAAGAGAACTTATTTGGTTGGTATGGAGGAAGATAGGGTCTGAAACTTTAGGGTTGATTCCTCTTAATAGATACCAAATCATTCCCAAAATTTAATAGTTGTTTCATCACCTCGTGCAACTCATTTGAGGTACTTGAGGAAGTGGATGTTTTACTAGAACTTTGGTTTCTATGGGTTGGAATAGGATATAACTAAAGATCTTGATGAGAACATGATGATTTAATCTCTGGGTATATAGGCATATGCATCATAGGGGCTAGTTTTTCATGTTGTATTAGATAATTATCAGCCCTAGTGGATATTGGAAAGGCATTAGGTAACTGAATAACACCCATAAATTATATCATAACAGCAATATTAAAATTCAATTCTCTTAAGAAGTAAAGAAAAAAACCTTGTGGAGTCGGTCTCAAGAGAGTTGGAATTTTGTCCCATGTCCTCTAAAATTTGAAATTGAAATCTGTCATGAGCTCATTGGGAGCTCTCTTGATCATTATTAGTTGTTCTAATAAGGAGATTTTGTGCTCATTTTTTCCCAAATTAATTGCAAAGTATGATGCCAAGTCCATCCCACCTAGTAATAGAGGAATCTGTTAAGATTTTGTGCCATTGCAATGTTTTAAATTTGAGTGAAGAAGCTAGTAGCCTAACTGTTACATCATCCTCTATGAATAAATAAACAAATCATACATTTGCAACATCCTGAATGTGCTCAAAAAGGGTGACTTGATTCTCACAAAAAAAATGGAATACTTTTGAGTGCAACTACTAATATGTCAAGTTGTGCGGGAAGATCTAATGGAATACTACCATTGAAGCTAGAAAAGGGTAAATTCCTATGTGCTTCCATGAATGAAATGGGTCTTAGAACTCTAGAAGACAACAAGAAATACCTACCAAGAGATGGAGTAGAGAGAGTTCTATTAGGTGGTGATGGTGATATCTAAACTGATCTGCCTCTTATTCTTATCCTTGGTGATAGATTCAAGTAATCAAATGATCGTTCTTTTGTTGTTCTTGACCTTTTCCAAGTTCTTCTAATAAAAATGAGCACTTTGACTAATAAATATAGTTGATCTAATTCTTTGAGTCACTAGATGTGTTGTTCCAAATCCTCCATAGGATGAAATTCACCAAGATACACTCCAAAACTAAAGTGAAATAAAAAAGAATCTCAAGGTCTCCCACTAGGCATTCGAGAACTATTATCACAAAAAAATACCCTCTGGTTTGTCATGAATGAATGAATGAGAAATTAGTTTTTTTGGGTAACATGGGATTGTGTCTCAAGTCATGGGACTTTCTACTTGAGAAAAACTCTAGAGAATGTTAGTTCCTCTACCTAATCCTAATGCTAAAATAATACTAAAGAAGGAAATGCAACCATCTAATCCTACTCTAACAATCCAAGGGATGAGGGAAAGAGGGAAATGCATAAAAATGTAAATATCCTAAGCTAAGGGGAGGTGATAGCACTAAGAAAGGGGGTGGATGTAATCTAATGAGGGAAAAGGGAGAAGGAAAATGGAGAAAGGAAATTCCAAATAGAGGTGACATAGATGAATAATTCACTTACTATCTATTCTCCATGAAACATAACAGTGTAAAATTGCGAGTGAGAAATACATGAACAAAATACAACAACAAGAATGGAGAGTCAAGGAAATGAAACAAAACACAAGTCAGGGTTGAGAAAACACAACAAAATAAATATTTTATTTATTTTAAAATATTCACAAACCATTACATGTGAAGAAGAAGGAACAAGAACTCATTTCCAAGCTTAAATGAAGGTCTACAACTCACATATGATGTAGAACAATTTTTACAGAGTTCCTTCATATTTTAGAACATCCCCCTCAAGTATGAGGTATTTTTACATTATAAAGAAGACGAGGGAGAGAGAAAAAAGAAAGAGAGGGAAACTCAAATTCTTTCTTCTAGCCACTAACAACATGCATGAAATATCTTAAAATAGGTATGGGAACCCTTACAAATCTATTCCCAAATGATGTTTTGATTATAGGAGAAGGAATAGGAACCATACTTCATAAAATTTAGTTGTTGAGCTACATGGAGCTACAAATTTTGTCAAATTTGAAGCACTAGGTCAAAATTTATGGCAATGTGGGTTAAAGGAGGTCAAGGAGGAACAATTTTCCTAGGTTAAAGCTATTGTCCACTTTAATACACCTTTTCTTTATGTGGTGGAGATGAATTAGAGGTGTGGATGACTGATTGGACTACGGAATTATTCTCCTTGTTCACATGGTTTCTACATTCCCCACAATGGTCACATGGTTTTGTTTTCTATGGATATTTGGGTCTTGAGTATAATTTAGCAATAGTTCCACCTAGGGCATTAGTTCCCGCATCTCTTCGCTTTTGAAATACCACTTCCACCTTGTTCCTTTGATGCCTACTTCTCCTATAAGGAACTATTCTTGATTTACTTCCTTCACTGTCACTTTGTTAATCGAGATAATATGGGCATGTGGAGAACCAACACCTCATTGGAACTAATTCATGATTCTATGCTTCACTTGTATCTTTGCACAACAATTCCTCTTCTCCTAGAATATTTTTTTACGACCTAAATACCCTTGTGAGGAACCAAGATCCGGGAGAGCTTGTTTGTGAGGACTTAAAAAAACCGCAATGTATTGAACCCTTCATATTGCGATTAGAAAGATGATGGGAAACCGAGTTCCCCATGGAACTAGTTCCATCCGCACCCTAAAACCTGCAATACCTCTGGAGAATCCCAAATTTCTCAATTTCTTCTCATTTTTGAGTAATTATGGAGTTGAGAATATTTTAAATGGAGGAGGAAACATTAGAACATTGAATGTTTCCATTTTTATCAATTTCTTTTACCTTGCCCAAGTCCAAATGAATCTTTAAGTTATCAAAATGAACTTGAGAGGGAATTTTTATAACAATACTCCTTTACATTTATATTGTTGTGGTTGGTTTTTTCTTATATTTGAGATATCATTAATGCATGGTTTAATGTTTATGGTTTATAAAATTTAATTTTAAATAGGTTAAGGTTTTACAGAATAATTCACGTGATGTATGGGAATCACTGGGGAAATCTAGGCATGTTGAGTCCAATTTTTTTAACTTCCTAGGTTCATTAGGGTGTTTATAGAGTCCTTAGGTAGTCTTCTTAGGTTCTAGGGGTTCAAATTTTGAACTAGGAGGTTTCCCTCCATTTTGCTCCTTTTGAAATTTTGAATTTCCTTGGGCCAATTTTGGATTTCTTGACTTGTATAGGGGTTTCCTAGGTGATTTTCATGCATTTTTAGGTTTTATTAGTAAATTTTTCCTTAAAAATATCCTTTTCGGGATGCAATTGATGTAATGAGCTCTCAAAATCTTTATGTAAGACTCTATGTGCAAGTTAAGACTCTATATGACCTCTTCATGAGGTAATTTACATATAAACTAGAGTCTAATTATGGGTAGTTGGTTACAACTTGAGTAGGAAAGCATATAAATTTGTTTATAATGGATTTGAGATAGTTTATCAATCAATGTAATGGCGTATTAGAGTGCTAAGTATGTGAATGGGCAAGAAATATTATTTTTACACAAGAATCCATTGTTGTGATTGTATTTTGTACTATGATTTATGTTTGCATGAGTGATCTCTAATTAAGATAATAGTAAAATAGGTGAGATAAATTATGTAAGAACTTGTTTGTGTTTACCGGATGATATTTTTATTGTTATTATGAAGATAGAGTTGTTTCCTTAGAAAAATGTGAATGAGATCTATAAGAGTATAGTATAGGTAAAGGATGAATAAGAAGGCTTAGAGGAATGGATAAATAGATCCCATTAGATTCTACCTGATGTTCAAATCATAGAGGTTAACCAAGAAACATTAAAGTTGAGTTTTGATTGAGGAATGCTAGGAGAAGGGTTTTCACTTAAGAAACCCTTATTATTCATACACAGAGTAGGGAATTTTGAAGAGATTGCATGTGGAATAGAGAAATTTGAGTCCTACTGGAAAAAGAATAAGATTCTAAATGATTGAACATACCTCCTCGATAAACTATAAGAATTTAATTGATACAAGAAGGTAGTAATGGCTAAATAAGTCTTCTCAAGTTTGATAGGACAGTTAAATTTTGTATAAGGAAAACTCTAATATCTCAATATGGGATCATTTAAATTGGTTAAAAATTTGTAGAAAGGATTGTGATAGGTTGGGATAAGTGGTTTTAAAGGATTCAATACAAATATCTTCATCTTGTGGAGAATTTCCATGAAAATTTTCTTGTGGAAGATCATGTAAAAAAAAGAGGAAGGCCAATTAGAGGGTTAAAAGTGTAGAGTTTTGCAATTTATTTCAAAGAACAGTATTCGAGATTTATAAACCAAATATAGGCCCTAAAGGGTAGCTAAAGTGCTATATTAATAGTGAAAGGTGTATTGTAATCAAAATTTCTATTAAAAATACTACGTGACAAGCCCGATAAAGGCATTCTTGACCTGAGGGAGGAATTATGAAGGAATTAATAGAAGCTCTAGGAATTGAAACAAACCACCTTAGCCACACTTGTATCTTTATAAAGGGTACTCAAAAATTTTATTTCCTTCCTTTCAAACCTTGTGGATTATTCCAACTACTAGCATTCTAATAGTGATGTTCCCAAGAGGCCTAAATAGGTAACATTTGTAGAATTAGAGTGATATGGTCTATATTGAGGTTTCTAAGGATTAAGACAGTTTAGATAGATAATGTAAAAGGTAGAAAACATGAGTGAATCATTGAAGGAAATTTTTAATGTTGTAGGATATATTGCACAAGTTTTTTGTTTCCCTTGCATCTAAGAATAATGTGCATTCTTTCCACACACAAACTAAATTGATTGGGTCTTGTGAATCTTTTTGTTGGAGAGTGTAATGAACTGAGATGTGACTACATCATATTGGTATCATATAAGGGAAGAATAAGGAAATATACAATAAAGTGACAGAGAGAGAAAGAAAGAAGCAGAGATGAGAAAATAAGTTGAGAGGAAAGTGAATATTTGACAAAATGCCTCCAAGAAGAGAAGGTGGAGGTGGAAATAGATAACAACCTAGAGGTGATGAGTTTTCATTAGTGTAAATAAATATTCAAGACAGGTTAGGAGCACTAGATGTCTCCCAGAGAAGAGGCAAAGCATTGGAAGAAGATAATGATGATGAGAGAGAAAGAGAAGTGGTAAAAGAGAAGGACAAGAAGAAGAAGAAGGACCAGAAGTAAGGATATTGAATGAAGTATGGGAGAAAGCACAAATCTAAAGATGAAAGTGTTAGAATATGGAGGTAGCCTACATCCATAAGATTTCATTAATTGGATAACTAATATGGATAGATATTTTGGTTTAGAGGTCATTGTAGAGAACAAGGAAGTGAAATTTGTCATTACCAAGCTCACAGGACATACACCAAGTGTGGTGGAACTTTGTGTAGTAGGAGAGATTAAGTAAAAATAAGAAGAAGATCAATAAGTGGGATAATATGGTGCCTAATTTGAAAGGTAAGTTTATTACCATTGATTATCAAACTGTTTAATTCAAGAAATTGCAAAATTTGATAGAAAGAGAGTCAAATGTAATTGATTATACTAATGAGTTTTACAAGTTGGCTATGAGATCTGGTCATATACATGATGATGCTGAAGAATTGGCCAGGTATATAAATTGATTGAGGTTGAAAATTCAATATGAAATCATCCTATTTCACTTGAGATCAGTAGAGGAAGCATATCAAGAAACCTTAAGAGAAGAGGAAAAGTTGTCAAGAAGAAAACTCAGTATTTGAGAGGTAGAGGAAGAGGAGTAAGAGGAAGAAATCAATAGACAGGAAGAGGAGAAAAAACAACAAATAAATGAAGAAGAAGTGTCTTGTTCATAGTCTCGAGTTAATTTAGAGATGGATATTATAGAGGTGGATATGGATATAGAGTAAAATGTGAATATGGAAGAGGTATAGGTGAATTTATAGGAAGGTGTTTCAAATGAAATAAGTATGCTAGACATAGATCTTTTGAATATCCTGAATACCCTCAAGCAAGTAGTAGAAGATTTTGTGATGCAAGAAACCAAGTAGCACGTGAAGAATAACAAGAGAGTGTGACGTCACCATCTACAGGAGAATAAACTGAAATTGGAGAGTCTTTGATGATGAGGAGAGATTTGGTGCATGCAAGCAAGCAAGAGGAACCAGTGTAAAGAAGAACCTTGTTTAGGACAATATGTAAAGTAAGAGGTAAGTGTTGCAAGCTTATTATTGACAATGGTAGTACTGATAATCTAGTGTCCATTGAAATGGTAGAAAAACTAGATTTGAATAAGTTTAAGCATCCTAATCCATACAAGGTTTCTTGGGTACAAAAAGAGCATCAGGTACTAGTGAATCAATAGTGTCTAGTTGATTTCAAGGTGGGTAGATATCATGATCAGGTCTTATGTGACATATTACCCATGGATGCATGTCATATTCTATTGGGAAGACCATGGCAATTTGATAGGAGATCCATCCATGATGGGTGGAAAAATACTTATACATTTGTGAAGGATGGAGTGAAGTATACTTTGAATCCACTGAAGGATAGAAATGCATGGCTTGAGCAGCAGTCAAGGGTGATGTTTATGGGGATGAAATTATTATTTCAGAAGAGACAAGAAGGTGAGATGAGTGAGAACAAAGGTAGCACAATGAAGGAAATGTGGCAGTGGCTTAGTGGAGAGCATGAATATAAAAAACACTTGTAAAACAAAGTGAGTATGAAGGATGAGAATGGAATTTTAGGTCAAGGTGAATACAAAGATAACAAAGTGCACTAGTAGAGGAAGACAAGAACTGTTCTAACTCATTTTATGAGGTAAAATCTTATCCTACCATGGAAAATTATAGTTATGCCAAGTATAATAACATAGTTCAAGAAGATCATCTAGTGCAATTGAAAGAGGAGAATATGCATGGGAAAGATATAGTGGACAAGGAGAGGAGGCCATGTAGTCCCTTGACTCGTGTGAGGGAGGACTTGTAGTCATTTGTATGCCCTTTTAAATAACATGGAAATCCCATGTGCGTCAATATATCACCCAACGGGTGCTAGGCGCTCACCCGAGGAACGTGCGGGTGCTGAGCCCCTCCTTTATGTGAGTTGTGTGAGAATGCATTATTTATGACAGAAAATTTAAATGAAGAGAATGAAAATGAACCATACATTCATCTTAGATCTCAGAATGTGCTTCTATAACAATGTATTCATTCAGATAAGAAAATCATTACATAACATAGATCTGAATCATAACAGAAAGGAAATGCACAAGGCTTTACACCCACTCATTTGAAATATATATAAAACTGATCCATACAGATGTAAGTAAAACTATAACCACATATATCCATATTAAATACATTTGGTAATCACATTACATTCATTAAGGCTATTCATAGATCCATATAATAGTGAAGACTAACGTCATGCATCAGAACTGGACTTAAGCCCCTCTTAGTACAAAGAAAAATATTCAGACCCATCCCCTTTATACATCATACCCATGCAGATCCTCTAAGCATAACCCATAGAACTCTCACAGTATTTCTGCATAGCTTCACCTCTTTCCATTTTTGGTCTCTGTATATCTTTTCTTCTACTGTGCACTTGTATATATAGCCTTAGCAAGCACCGTCATGCCTTTCCGAAGTTCTAGATTGGGTGCCAAGTGTCCAAGTGGTCCTCCATGGGAGCATGATCCTTCAGACTGAGCTCTCCATCCTTCACCATGATGACCTTCTAGAATATTCTATCACAAGGTATATTCCTTTCATGGGAACAAAGTTTCCAGGATGACATGCTATCCACTTCACATGCGTAGTCGGGTCGTGCTTTCCTCATGTTTTTCCTGATATGCCAAATATGGATAAGTCCCAAAGCCTTTTTTCTACCTTGCACATGAGCACCATCGGATCTACTAAACCCTCATAAAACCATGTCCCGCATTCTTTCTCCTTACGTACCCTTCTTCAAATAAGCCTTGCACATCCACGTGCCTTCTTATACTTAGCTAATATTTTAGGGGCCCAACATCACCCCACACTACTCTTATCTTGCACCTTCGGGAAAATTTTCTCAATGAATAAAGAATGATTGTTCCTGAATAGTTTAGGGAAAGAATAAATGAATGAAGAATTTGGGGGAGAATGAAAGAATGGGAGGTTACGATTATTTTTGTAAGAGGAGAGGGAAATATTTCTTCAAGTCTTCCTCCAACTTATTCTAGGAAATGACTTCATTTTTACTCATTGTGAGAGGTCTCCGACTAGGTGCTCACCTCTTCAAAGCCTATCCATTATCCTTGGGTATTCATTGTTTCCATGATCCCATCTAATTATTTTCCCAAATTCTCGAGGGCATCTATCCTTTGAGTGATCTGGGGATACAACTCCTTGATCCAATTCTTGATTGAGCCCCACAAATTTTCAAAAGCCTCTGATTTATTCTCAACCTCAGCTAGAATTCTATCATGTTCCACTCTTTTCCCCCTGTTATTCTCTTGGAAATCCTTGAGCTCCATTTCATGAGTGGAAACCACAATTCTCACCACTCTATCTCTATCAGTGCAATTGTCATGGCGGCCTCAACAACTTGGGTGGCGGATTTCACATCAGCGAGGACTTTCTTTTACTAAGCAAAAATGGCCATAACCTTCATGTTTTCCTCCTATTTATGCATTGATGCCTCTTCTAAAGATTCCAAGGTTATTATTCACCTTTCCATTATGAGGATGCAGGTCAATTCCTCTAGGCACTCTAGGGTGGATCCATACTTCTATCTTTGGTGGTGTCGATCTCGATGCTTCAAGACAATGACATCTGTGATCATCTCTACTTTATTGTAAACCTCACACACCCTTAAATTTTATTATTTTAACTCGGGCCTTAGTTGAGAACTGATTATTTCCTCCCACTTTAATTCCTTGGTTATTTCCTTGAACTCTTCTTCCTTTTTCTCCAGTTATTCCTCTAATAACTTCACCTTGTCATTCCTCTCTAAGCTCCTAGCTTCTACTTCAACTGAAACCTTGTTTATCGCATTGCATATTTATTCATCCGATAGCCTTTGAGTGTTTACTAAAGGGTTGACTTCTTTTGACTTTGATACCTTCATTATTTCCCACTTGCTTACTTTGAACGGCTCGTCGATGTGGGACTCAAATGCCCAAGAAAGATTTTTCTTGTCTCAAGGTATACACCTTCCTCATCAAATGATGTCATAGCCAAGAGTTGCTCCATTGGTACAATGCTTTGAAATTACACACACAAAACCTTGTTAGGATCATCAATGTAGCCCATCTCCTAAACTTATGATTCTTCAAGTGCTCTTTCTCCTCGTGTGCGTGGCCTTAGCAAAGCTCACATGCCCAAAATGGGATCTCCTCCCATGCTCCCATATTACTTTTCTACGCTCTCCTCATCTCGCTTCCTTCATCACCATGTCCATGTTGTGTTTCATCTCTTTCACTACTAGGTCCTTAATGATTTTTTTACTTTTTTCTCCGCAGCCTCGTCTACCTATTCCTTTGTGAGGATTGGATTTCTTTTTCTTTTTAATTTCTTCACTTACCCCTTTATCACGAGCATCCTCCTCTTCCTTTTCATTCTTCCTCTTGAAAAGGATGTACTCATTTTATTCTTCCTATCCTTCCTCCTCCAAGTCATGTACTTAGAATACGGGAGGGTCTTGAATTGCCTCAAGTTCATCATCATCATCATCATCTCTTTCACCTCTATAAGCTTCCAAGCTCTCTGTACCCTCCGAGTCATCCTCTTCTATCACCTTCTACTTCTTCCTGATAGGAGATTCTAATTCCTCTTCCTCCTCCTCTAGTGACTTCTCTTGAGTGATGGGTTCTTCGTGCTTCGGTGATTCTTCTTCTTGATTATTTGCTTTCACTAGGGACTTATTTCTCCGCACGTAAGTACTAGGCTTAGCGCTTGTCTCGACACACTTACCGCTTGTGTAGCTTGAAAACTTGGTGATTTCTACACCTCTTCTCTTTCCCTCTTCTTTGGTGTGGGATTCTTCCTTCCCATGGGGTCTTCAGGAATGGAGACATTATTTTCCAAGAAAGTACCTTTTTCAAACTTTGGCCTTATATGAAGGTACATCCTAGTTTCATCCATTCCAAAGCAATTGGAAATTTTATAGGATTCATCATTTGTATCTCATGGGAGACACATCTCTCCATGTACACGTACTTATAGGGGTAGAATATCTTCCATTGCAGCTCACGGTGGTCTCGCATCTCCTCACTAAGGTCAAACATTAGTGTTTTGGCCTCTTTAAACTAGTTAACACCGGCTTGGAAGTATAATGTAGTGAAGGAGAAGGGTAGTTTGCACCAAGGACCCATGTTATCATCTGTCAATCTAAATCTACCAATGGAGAAGTGTTGATACACTGTGAATTCTTCCTCTCCTTTCACGAGTGTGGGTAACTTCTCTGGAATCCTCCATTCCACCCCGAACGTGTCCCTCATGTGCTTGTACCACTTCTCTAAGTGTGCCTTGTGAGTGGTTGTCATGGTCTCACAAGTATATTTTTGAACCTCTTCACGGTTAAGGGATCCTCTTCTAGGTACTCCCAAAAAAACCTTTCTGGACCATCGGGCACTCCAATCTCTGAGAAAATAATTGTGAGGAGGACATTTCCAAATAGTATCTTCTTGCCCTCTTGTGTGTTGCTAATGATTTCATCTGCGATGAAAGCAGACAAGTTGTAGATGGTCCCCTCAGATATTTTCTTGAATGCATTCATCCATGCCTTGTTCACTTGAGTCCATATTTCTTGATCATTGAGCTTAGTTACCAAGTGTGTGGCCATCCTTATCATGGGGTATGGAATCTCTATGATTTCAAAGTATCGTGATCCTTTCTTGTAGTCATACATGGATACTATTTCCTTGATGGCCTCCTTATCTCTTAGGTAATCATTAATGCTATCCTCCTCACAGATAAGGCATGTGAACTTGGAAATCAACTAGGGAGTTATGTGCATCTTGCACCCGTGAAATAAAAATGGTCTTCGTGAACACGTGCCATTAGCCACTGATAGAGGCACTTAGGTTTTTGAAGTAGGGTAATTCATAAAGTTGCAGTAACCTTACCTTCTCCAATTTAAATTTTACTTCGTCACTGTATATGGGCATGCCCTCCAATGTCCTCTTGTTTTTTGGGTGAACCAACTCCAAAGCCATTTCTTTTTCTATCATGCTGGTGCGATGATTATAGTCGCTCATAGTCATTTTCCACAAATGAGACTCCCATTATTTTCCTAGAAATATCCCATCCGGTTATTTCATCTCTGGCACCAATATTTATTTGTTCTTGCGATAAAGAAAACCATTGGCTTCCCTTTACTGTTCCTTTCTACTTTTTAGGTGAGATGGTTTCTTTCTTTGGTGCCATTCTTCTGGTTAGGTTACACTTCAAATGTCTTCTCCTTGCTCTGCTCTACCACTTTATCCAACCCCAAGACTCAATCTTGCAAAGAAACCCTCCTAACACCATTCCCTAGTCACCAAACCCTAACTGGAACAATTCTTCCACAAGACGATGCTTCTCAACAACTTCCTCCACACCTGTGTACTCCTTTCCTACTAGTTTACGGATCTACTCTAGTCACGCCCTCTTAGATTTCTTAATTTTTTCTTCTCACAGATCGATTTTGGATGCCCTAGTTCATGAGAAATGTTTTCATTTCATAAACGTAAGGTAAAATTATGAAGTTCCCAAATTCTTATTTATAGCTTTTACTTCTTTCCAGTATTAAATGTTATTTTTCCTACCACCATACTTAACACTAAATGGAGATTTTTCCACCAAGTCAGCCTTATACGCATTTAATTATGCACCTAATCTTGCGAGAAACATTCTACAACCTTCTGGCACACAAAATCCATCTTGATAGAAGACTCTTATGTGTGTGTCAACAAAGCACCAAAGGAACTTCTTCATCCTTAACCCTATTTTTTCTCTCACCTACCTCATGTTGTTCTAGATCTTCTTCCTCCTCTTTATGTGGTTTCTCTAAAGTCTTATCTTGAAACCAACCTTTTTTTTCCACATCTTCTTCCATACAACTCCTTCATCCTTGTGTGATTTGTATCCATCAACCATGTCATTCACCACAACTTCTACTACTAGTTTAACTTGTAATATGGGCCTATACTTTGCATCACTACACCCCACACTAAAAAATATGTGCGGTCCTCTATGCATTCAGAAACTCTAAAAAGTAATGTGGTTATTGGCGCCCAAGGTGCAAAAAAACCAATAGAACAAATGACGAGAAAGGGAAACACAAGAAAGATAATTTCAAAAAGGGAAATTTTAAACTAACTGGAAATAATGCCTTATTACAAACACCAAGAAGAATTATTTATAGTAGGGCTTCAGCCTACTCCCATTTAAATGGGCTAGTAATCTCATCCCATATAGCACTCTCAACTGGCACATACGGATTACGTGATGTCTTAGATGATATAAGGCCCTAATCAATGGACTTTGAAATTTTCAGGATTGTTGTACAGAAACTTGGAATCATATAACAATACCATCTATCCAACCTCAATTTTTTTTTATGTGGTGATCATGCCATGCCTTTTGTTTAGCCTTTTCAGCCTTTTGACTCCACCTTGCCAATGATCCTCTCTCATCCGATTTAATCGATGTGTCAATCCTTTCTTTCATCACTTGTTTGTCATCCAATCCTCCTGCATGCATTATACATAGAGAAGGTAACATGAATTCAATGGATAGGATAACCTCTACACCAAAAACCAATTGAAAGGGTGTGGCTTTATTCAACCTCTTGTAGGTTGTCCTATACGCCCCTAGAACTAGTGATACTTTGTCATCCTAATCTTGTCTACCAATGTCACAAATTTTGGTCAAGGTATGACTCGGTATTTTATTAAATGCCTTGGTAGTCCCATTTGCTTATGGATGGTAAGGGGTAGTTTTATGATGATCCAACATGAAATCTACTAACAAAATCCTGACAGTCTCATTTAGGAAATGCATACCCATATCACTTGTTAAGCTCAACGGAAATCCATACCTTGTAATAATATTTTCCCATAGAAACCTGGCTGTTGTAGCCATTGTACAATCCTTGGTAGGCACTACTTCTACCCATATTTTCAAATAATCTATACAAGTGATTACATAGCATGATCCTATCCTACACACACACTGGCAAAATAGGGCCTACAAAATCTATGTCCCACTTTTCAAATGGCTCTGGACTTGGAATAGGGCACAAAGGCATTTCATCTCTCCACCTTGGTTTTCCAAAGTGTTGACAATGATCACGTACCTTGAAATACTCTTTGTAATCTTGATACAGGGTCTCCCACCATAACCTAGCTTGTAATATCTTGCACACAGTGGTGTCCCCTGCATAGTGTCCACCTGCACTTCCTCTATGTGCCTACTCCATAATATCCAGGAGTTCATGTTCTAGCACGCACCGGCACAACACTTCAAAGCATCCTAGATTATAAAAATCACCACTAAAAATCATGTAGGGTGCAATACATATGGCTAACTCGCTTCCTCTCTCTGCTTTCATCCCTTCTAGTGCCACACTTGTTTTGAGAAACACTGCAATATCCTCTAATTTTGAGGGTGTGCATCACAACCTAAACAGTTTGTGTGTCCGGGATGGTATCCTCAATGATTTGCACATCCTATCCACGAGTTAATTATAGACAAGTGATTGAGTTAAACATTACTCTTTCTTGGCTTGATAACTACTATGAACTCAAATTTCTAATAAAGCAAGACCCATTGACATATGCGCCTTACTGAATAGACTAGTTTACCAAATATTTTAATGACATGTGGTCTGTGTAGAATAAAAAAGGTGTTGCCATTATATATTACTTGAACTTTTATAGCGCATAGATCATGGATAGTGCTTCATGCTAGGTAGTGGTGTAATTTTTTTTTGCTAATGTTAACTTTCTTCTTGCAAAAAACAAGGTATGGTCAATAATCCCTTCACCAGTTGTGCTGCAAGATCGCTTCCAATGGCTATACCATAGGAATCCACATGAACATGGAAAGGCTTATCCATACCAGAAAATAGAGTATGGGTGCGGTGACAAACCTATTCTTCAAAGTGTCGAATGCCATCTACTACGCCTCTCCCCAATGAAAAGCACTCTTGTGTCTAAGAAATTCCTCCAAGTGTGCAAATATTTTGGCATATCCCTTGATGAATTTCTTATAGTAACCTATATACCCAAGGAATTTGTGCATGTTGCTTTGGCTAGTAGGCTTCTCTAAACCCACAATGGCTGCCACCTTGGTGGGATCTACTAGTAAGCCTTCCTTGCATATGATATGTCCCAATAAAGTTCCAAATGGGGTATAAAATATACACTTCTTGATGTTGAGGGATATCCTTAATCGCCAACACCTTTCAAACATTAGTCTTAAGTTATCACAATGGTCTTTAACTAGACCATATATAGTCCAATTATCCAAATATACTTACATAAATTTATGGATGAAGTCTTGAAAGGCTTGTACTACAATGCGTGAGAACACAGTAGGCACATTATTCAACCCAAAAGGCATGACCATATAGGAAAAATTCCCTTTCGGTGGTGAAAGTTGTCTTTCTCTCGGTATTTCTTTGTAATCCTCACTGGTGGTACCCCGAGAACGCATCTCGTGAAAGAGTAGACTTCATGCCCGGCCACTCCCTCTAAGATTTATTCAATAAATGGGGTTGGGAAGGGATCAATGACACATACCGTATTGTGCATCTCGTAGTCAACATAGATCCTAATCCTTCTATCCTTCTCGATGTTGATGACCATTAGGCTTATCCATTTTGATTCTTCCATAGCCTTAATGATACCTGATGCTATCATTTTGTCTATCTCCTCCTTAACCTATACATGCAAATTTAGGTTCATCCGATATGGCCTCTTTTGGATTAGGTGCACACCTTCCTTCAGTTTTATCTTCATCTCCCCTAAGGAATGGTGGACACCTTTGAGTTCATGATACCCGTGAGGGAATAAATCCTAGAATTTGCATAATGATCAATGATCTTTGAGACCTCCTTCTCCGACCAATAGTCTCTAATGATAGCTTCCTTGGGTTCTACTTCTAACCCAATGTTAACCTTCTTCATTTTTAGGGGCTCATGGTAAGCGTGCATCCTTTCATCAAGTGTTATCTATAACATCACACATACCTATAGAGTGGTTAACATCTAGACTTTCCATTTCCTCTCCATCTATGACATAAACCATCTTTTCTTTTTTCCTTCTCTATGCATGCATGCTCAAACTACATCTCCTCTAAATCATCCTCATCGAAGTGTGCCTCTAAACTGCGCTTACCTAGAAAACCTAGTATCTTATCTTCTACCATGACACTATCCACAATCGTAAGGTGCTTGATCACTTACAATGCCTTATCCACTGATGTCTTTGTGCTTTAATATTAAAAATCTTGGATGAGATCAGTTGTTAGCTCCTGCCAATTTCCCATTTGGTGGCATGTTTCTGAGTGGATATACCACGTGCATGCATAACCTTGTAGTGTGGAATATAACATATGCACCCATAATGATGGTAGTATGGATTTTGCACCTCCTATCCATGCCTTCTCACATGCTTGGATATGAAATGAAGTGGTCTCTTTACCATGGTAGTCTTGTATGACCGTGGGCGCGTTGCTCCTAGAAAACCTTATAGAAAATGTGATTCTTACCTCGCACCACTCCAGGAGGTTCTCCCAATGTGTAGCCCACCCAGTGTGCTACAATCTTGAGTAAGTTATAACTGAGCATCCCTCTTGTTTCATCCTCATTTTTCCACTAAGCTTCCATGTTCGAAATAAAATTTCAGGTATGTCCCTCCATAGTATCTTGGTGACTTCTTTCCTCCTAGGTGCTTGAGTGAGCAAACCTTTTTCACTCTTATTACAGACCCCATCAACTTTCACCAAATTTACTCATAGGTCTCATGTGCCCAATTGTCACACGGCATGCTTGTTGTATCACTTATAGAATGACCATCCTCAAATTGGATAACTCCTTCTGTAGGGTGAATTATCTCCAAGTCTCTGATGGAGTGCACATAAATTCTATCAAGGACCTCTTCTCCCAAAGGTTTAGTGTAAGATGCAAACTTCCCATCCATCAAAGGGATGATGACCCGTTCTTCCTTGTTCTCAAAACTGATATATCCTTTGTTGAACCTTAGGTCAACATTGTTCTTATAAAGCACCATGGGAGCCCAAGAAATGTTGGAAATTTTTTTACCTCATTGAGTGCAAATACTTTAAAGTATCCAATAAACTTGGCCACCTAAATGGTGATCATTTCATGTTTCAATACTCCAATGGGCATTGCCTTAGTTTTGTTTTCCATATATAGTACATTCGAAGATGGTTGTAATGTGGGCCTTCCCATTTGATGCCAAGAATATAATGTAATAACATTGACTTTTTCTCCCATGTCAATCAATATGTTACTCAGTAGCTAACCATCCACAACTACATTCAAGTGTGATCTCTTTGTCATAGTCAAGGCTATGCGGAGTGACGTTTAAACGCAACACCTTCCTTTCACGCTTTGCTCGGCACATGGAATCTTCTCGCCATAGCCATTCTCCTAACAAGGGAATAATATTATCTTGTATTAACATTTTTCACACTTTCTTGACCTCATCCATGTCCTTCGTGTAGCCTCAACATTCCTCCTTTTCTCTTGCTACCTAGACTACCGCTTTAGACACTGGATTTCTCTTTGCAAACTCTAAATGACATCCATCATCTCTTGATACACTTCTTTCTAGTGGGAAGGGTTTGGATACTTCCCATGCACCAGTTCTTCTCTTAAGACTAGATTACTTTACCTTGGTACTTTCTTGGCATGTGTAACCTCTTCTCATGTTGTCACCAAAATAGGTTCTAACCCTAACTCACATACCACTTTAGGCATCCACTGTGTGTCATCCTTCTTTATACTCACCATTCCATTGCCCTTGTCCTTTTAGTGTTGTTGGTTCATGTGCTCAAACAACTCAGGGCACTCCTCATACTTATGCTTCTTCCCACACCATGAGCACTGCAATAAATCTGGACACTCGCGCCTGTAATGTTCTATAGATCCACAATTATAGTAGGTTCCTTGTGGGAACTCACTTCTTCCTCCTTCGTGGTTATTGTGACCACAAAATCCTTTGCAAGAACCTCTCCCATGTACCCCTCCATCCATGCATCCTTCATAATGGTGATCATCTTCCTTGGAACTACTGACAAGGCTGGTCTGGCGCACACCATGATCAATGGCCTCATGGATTTGGTCAATAAGCCTACAATACTTAGTATCATGGGTCATCAAGCTGTAAATATTGTAGTAGAAAGACACATTCTTATGGATTGTGCACTGTAATAAGGGACATTTACTTACATCATGGTCCCCATGATAAATTTTATAATCTAGTGCTATGGTGTGTACTAAATTCTAGGGGAAACTATCATTGGCATGCCCCTCTACTTCACAATCTATGCACCAAAGACCACTACAAGTCTCATGTGCTAAGTTTGTAGACATTTTCTCTAACTGCTTGGCCATAATAGTGATTTGAGCCTCCAGAAAGTGGCTCACACTAGTATCAACACTCCCAACTGCCTTAACATGTAAGGCAACCTCTAAAGCCTCACGTTGGTTAGTGAAGGTATTATGTGACAATTCCTCCTAAATGGAGTGATAAACCCTCCAAAAAACATTGAGAATGATGTGAAGGGTGAATATCATATGATAGTTTTGACAAGATATTTTTAAACCATACATCATACTCCCACACACTCTGTCATTCCCTATTAGATCTCCTTCAAAGCATTGATGCTCTTCTACTCAAACTCCGGTATATGGAACTCTACTAGGAAGGAATTATTCAATGTGGTGTATTCTACCACTGTCTGATAGGGGTCATACTTCCTATACCATCTATGTGTGTGCCCTTACAACGTTGTTGCAAACTGACTTGCCTTCCACTCCGGGGTAGTGATCCCCTTTGCATGCCATAGTAATTCACACTTGTGCACATGTTTCACAACATCCTCTATACCTTGGTAATCTGGAAAGTGTAAAGACATTTAAAAGAACACCTGAGGAGGTGGCTAAGGCCCATGTCCTCCTGATCTAGATCCTTGGTTTCCTCCGGTGTTCCCTCCACTGATCCACTAGATCCACTAGGTCATGTGCCTCCATATCCACCAATTCCACCTCAAGATCCTCCCTGTAACCAGAAATGGGCCTAAAATTTTCATGCCTAGTGTTCCCAACATCCCACTAAAATGTGTGTCAATGGTTTGTGAGATTACTCCACTTCCAAAAGTGTATCCCGTGCCACTCCCAGATGTGTTGCCTAAACCTTGCATACTTGCACTTTGCCCAAAAATTCCTCCAAACACCAGAATGGTATGTGCAGCCATGGATGTTCCAAATGAAAAATTATATCTCTTGGGCATCAATTGGTCACTCCCACCGATACCAACTGGGTTATCAGTACTTCTCCCTTGATTTGGAAAACCAAGCGCTAGGGTTTGGTTGCTAGGTGGGTTCGGATGCATGGTAACGACTCTTCTCTCTCTATGAAATGAACTCTCATTAGAATATGAAAGGGACTCTCTCCCTCACTTTCCAGGATGGTTTAGCATGGAATTCTTAGGCTCTATGTCCTCTACCCGAACTTTAACACCCTCTTGCAATGTCTCCGCCTCCATAAATCCATCACATTTGCAACATCACGTTGTCTAGTCATCTCCCTTTTACAAGCTTTGCTATACTTGAGTCACCTCTCCTCCCTTTCCTTATATCGGTTGTAACATATGCCATCTTCCTCTACCCTATCTTCCTAACCCAATGCTTAGAGTATCTTAGTCTGGTCATGGGGAATGCTTCTAAACTCAATGTAATGACAAAGATATTCATAGACAGAGGAATAAAACTTAAAAATGATCCTCTCAGGATCCCTCAAAAACTCAAAATCAACAACTTATGGGCAAGAATACATCGAAATGGAATATTCTAAAGTGTACCAGGCTAGCACTCCCTTCCATCAATGATCACTAGCATGTTTCTAAGTCATATTTGCATCCCTGCACCTCGATAGTCATCTTGGGTCCACTTGCGTAATATATAGTACTGCACTTGATCCGGATGCATATACCGAAAGCCATTCATATATCTCTTCGGGAAGTAGAAAAATAATGGCTCATATAGTTCATGGTATAGGTTCTCTACTATCCATCTATGCGCAGTGAACTCAGGTCCAATACTAAATCTTTGAGAAATATCATCCTTCGTACTCTTGAACCACGTTTTAACACTTTCTAAAGTCAGGTGCTCTGTCATCACACATCATAATGACAAAGATGCATGTCATTTTTCACAAAAACTTCGAAAAGAGGTCCCGACAATGAAACAAAGATGTATTCATTTTTATGTCCTTTCAAAGAACAAGGAAATCCCATGTGCAAAGGCCTATCACATAGCGGGTGTTGGGAGCTCACCTAAGGCACATGTGGGCATCGAGCCCCTCCTTTATGTGAGTTGTGTTCAAATGCATTATTTACAATAGAAATTTTAAATGACGAGAATGGAAACGAACCATACATTCATCTTACATCTCGAATGGGCTTTAGACACTTTGTATTCATTCGAGATAAGAAAATCATTATAAAACATAGATCTGAATCATAACAGAAAGGAAATGCACAAGGGTTTACACCCACTCATATGAAATATATATAAAATTGATCCATACATATATAAGTAAAACTGGAACCACATATATCCATATTAAATACGTTGGTAATCACATTACATTCATTGAGGCTATCACAAATCCATATAATAGTGCAGACTAATGTCATGCATCAAAACTAGACTTAAGCCCCTCTTAGTATAAAGAAAAATATTCAGACCCATCCCCTTGATACATCATACTCCTATAGATCCTCTAATCCCAACCCATATAACTCTCACATTATTTTTGTATAGCTTCGTCTCTTTCCGTTCTCGATATCTTTATATCTTTTCTTCTACCGGGAGCTTGTATATATAGCCTTATGTAAGCACCGCCATACCATTCTAAAGTTATATATTGGGTTCTAAGTGTCCAAGTGGTCTTCCATGGGAGCACACTCCTTCATACGTGAGCTCTCCATCCTTCACCATGATGACCTTCTAGAATCTTCTATCGTAAGGTATATTCCTTTTGTGGGCACCAAGTTGCCAAGATGAACCATTATCCACTCGCATGCATATTTGGGTCATATTTTCCTTGTGTTGTGCCCGATATGCCAAATATGGCTAAGTCCCAAATCCTTTTCTATACCCCGCGCACGTGCACCATTGGTTCTACTAAACCCTCCTAAAACCCCGTCCTATGCATTTTCTCCTTGCGCACCCAAGTGCCTTCTTGTACTTAGCCAATATTTTAGGGGCCCAACAATGTTTTAGGTTGTTATTAGTCAATTTTTTCGAAGGAGTATCCTTTTTGGGATGCAATTTATGTAATGAGATATCAAAATATTTATGTAAGCCTCTATGTGCAATCTAAGCCTCTATATGACCTCTTAATAAGGTAACTTTCATATAAACTAGATTCTTATTTTGGGTAGCTGGTTACAAATTGATTAGGATAGAATATAAAGTTGTTTGTAACTAATTTGAGATCATTGATTGATCAATGTAAAGGTGTATTAGAGCTCTAAGTACGTGAATGGGAAATATGCATTCTTTTTGCACAAGGATCCATTATTGTGATTTTGTTCTATATTGTAATTTATATTTGCATGAGTGAGTTCTATGCAAGATAATAGCAAATCAAGTGAGTTAAATTTTGTAAGAACTTGTTTGTATTTATTTGGAAGAGAGTTATATTGTTATTAGAATAATAAATTTGTTTCCTTAAAAACTATGAATGGGATCCGTGGGAGTATAGTCTAGGTAAAGGATGAATAAGAAGGCTTACGGGAATGGAGAAATAGATCTTATAATATTTTATGTCATTTTTAGAGCCTAAAGGCTATTGTATGGATGAAAATTGACATGCAACCTTCAACCATACTCAACCCCCCGAGTTCGTGCCGGAACAAGTGATGTTGAATGTGTGTGGCTAACTATAGGAGGATTAGTGACTAAGATCTAGTAGTGTGATCTCCTGGTAGCTAAGTTGGCAAAGGGGATATTTAGAGGCTATGAACAGGTAGTGTAAATTCCCTATGGTTTGTTTGCCTAACTTAGATCTAAGTGTTGATCTAGTTTGAAGTGTCCAAATTAACTAAGATGAAACTAAAAATCTATGCTATTGTTGAAAGGAAACTAATGTAAACAAATCACAAAACTGAAATATTACAATCACAAATAACAATTTGCTTATATTCTAAATAAGTAAAACATCTCTACACTAAAACTAAACAAGAAAAATAACCCAGTGTGGTTATTCACCTGTGTTGAGTGTATTGAAACTAAACTAACTTAAAACAAGAAATTTTCCAAATGATCTATGATGTATAGATAACCTCCTATAGATATTATCTCCTTCAGATCCACGGGGATGGGAAGAAGAGGATCCATCACTAAGAGCTGATGTTAATGATTAAAACCCTCTTGGAAATTATCAAATACTTAAAAATGAAAGGAAATTGATTTCTACTCTATTTTATATGATGTAACAATGATAAATTTCAATAATTAAGGAAATGAAATAACAAATCTAACTGGAGTTCACATAACAGAGGTAAATCTAGCTGTGTAGTGATTTTTCCCTCAGTTTTTTCTTTTTGTCTTTGTGTGTCCATATGAGTCCAAAGAATTGGGAATGCAAAGACAAGAAGAGGAAGATGGTGCTTGAGCAATGGTAGGTTGAAGGTAGTATGGATGCAATGCAAGTGGAAGAGAGATAGCACAAGAGATATGAGCTTGGCTATGCAATTCCTAGAAAGATTGTGGCATAAATACAATACAAGATACATAAAAATTATCATGCCTTTGCTTGAATAAAAGCATGGAATAAATAGGAATGGAGGATGGGAGGTGCCTTGTGATGCCCGCTTCAACTACCACTTGAGACCAAGAAACAAACTAGGAAAAATTATGGAATTTTTTTTTTTATAGGAAGAGTCTACAAACAAGTTGCAAGACACTAGTTTGAAAACTAAATAGGTTCTAGAATAAATTTTGATTAACAAACACAAGATTTCCATTTTTATCTTATAACAAGTTTACAAGGTTCCAATTTTGAGGTTACAAGTTTTACTAAGGTTCAAGGAGAAATTTATCCCCATGCCTACTCTCTAACAAGCCTTGAACTTCAATTGGATTTTTCACAAAATTATAACTATCAAAACTTTCCTAAAATATGTTCATTGGATAGGAAATTTCCTTACCTTTCCAACCATATAAATTAGTCCTCCTAAATCCTTGTAAAACTCAAGTTATGGTCATGCAGAGTTTTAGGGGAAAATTTTCCCTTAGAAGTCCGCGAGGTTAGAAAGAAAAAGTCTTTGTGCCCCGTCGATGCCCAAGTTGCCACGTGTCATCACGTGATTGGGCCGGGCCAGTGGGTCGTGGGGAAAAATTTGAAATTTTTCCCAAAACCAAAGTCTCAATTTTCCAAAGGAAAATTTTCCTCCATGCCTCTGCGCTTGCTCAAATGGCCACATGGCGCCTTGTGATTGGCCGCGGGCTAGTGGAGAAAATTTGGATTTTTCACCCAAGGGGTTAAACGGTTAAAAGAATTGCATGGACCCACACACCCATGGGGACACATGTCATCACCCCATTGGTTGTGGGGGTGCAGGGCCACGGAGAAAAATAAGAAATTTTTCCAAAGGGGCAAAAGTTAAAGTTTTCAATTCTTAACCCGCGGGCCCTCCCTACCACGTGTCAGCACGTGATTGGTGCAGGAAGTTGATTTGAGGGGAAATTTTTGAAAATTTTCCAAAGGAAAAACTTTCAAAAATTCTAAATTTTCAATTTGAACCCACGTACCTCCTGCGCGACGTGTCAAAGACGTGATTGGATAGGGGTTTTGCGAGGTTGCGGGAAAATTGGGAAAATTTTCCCAAAGCAAAATTTTCAAAAAGATAGAGTTTTCAAAAATTCCACCTCCAAGATGCCATGTGGCATCATCTGATTGGATAAGAGGGTGGTGGGGTGGCAGAATTTTCATGGAAATTTTTCCCGCACTAAAATTTAAAATTTTCTAAGTTATATTAATTCGTTTTTGGTTTTGGATGGCCATTTTGAAGTAAAACTTCAAATGGCCATAAATTTTGATTGGAAACTCCATTTTAGGAAAACAAGGACTTTTTGGAAATATCTTAGAGTCCTCTTTGTACAAAAATCATCAATTTTAGAATTTGGTGAAGTTTCAAGGGTCAATTTTAAGAAATCGATCTGTAGGGTTTCACATTTAAAATTGGCAATTTTTCAAACTTGCATTTTTTTATAAAATTGAACTCTTCCTCCACCCAACATGTCAATCAGACATGGAGGATCAGCTTAGGGAAGAATTAGAATGTTTTAAGTGTGTCAATTTGATCAATTTTTTTCAAGCTATGTTTTTCTCCAACAAAGGATAGAAAAACGACTTAGAAGGTAATCAATTTAAAATTTGAATGGTTAAATTGTTTCTCTGAGTTCTCTTTGTCAATTTGAGTTTTGGTGTAGTCCTAGCATAGTAACATATGACATTTTATGTTAATTAGGAAGTATAAAAGTGAGTTGTTCATTTATTCAAATGTACATTACCAGATTTAACTTTAAAACAAGAAGTTGTTTCTTTAAATTTGGTTTTTCTTTTCTTTTTAATTCAAACAGCAATGATTCCTAAACTTAATCCAATGTAGTTTCTTATCAAACATCCATGTAATTCAAACTAAAAGCATCTCTGAGTTTCCAGTTTTGATATACAATTTTGCAAGAAAGAATAACATTTAATTTCATTTCATATGCATCTTCTCAACATAAAAAAAACAAAGATTCTTATTCTTTTCAAAATGGAAATTTATCCTATAACAACAACGCAAATTTTCTAGAACCAATTCCATTCTTTTATTGAACATCAAATAACATTACAACTGATATCTTTTCTTTACATCTCAATTTGAAACTCACAAACTGTATCATATTTTTCTTCTTTTTTAAAAACAAAAGAAGGTAAAGTGACTCTTTCTCATTTCAAATACAAAACATAGGATATCATTTACATTTCAAAATCAATTACAACTTTAAAATACAAGGTAAATGCTTCCCATCTCGAATCAATTACATACATCCACTTGAAGTGGAAAGGATTACATTTAAAATTTACAAAAGGATGACTGTCAAACTATTGTCTTTCTTCTCCAAACAGCAGCAAGCTGAGCTCTTCATCTTCATTCTTCTAATAACAACAAGGAAGGGGGAAAGGCAATGCTCTCCACCCAACCAAGAAATCAAATGGGAAAGGAGAATCCATCATTCTCCATTGGCCCCGAGCCCCAACCATATTGAAATGGAACATGACAAAAACGCATGGCAACATAGCTTCTTTCACATATAACATACATTCACATGCACTAGGAAATGCATAAACAAAAAATATGTAGTTCTCAACTACAACAAACAACTTCAATCAAAACAAAGGCTCCTTATCCAAGCAAGCAAGCAATGCAAGAGAAAGAAACTATGGAGGTCTCCTTATGCCTCCCATGTTGAAATTGGGCATCCACCTAAAACAAACCTCCAAAACATAACCATCCCATAAACCTTATCCCTCCTCAAACCCTCCTTATCCCTCCTCTAAATTCATCCCTTATACCTCCCCAAAGTAAGAAATGCAAGCATATTATTTTCCCTAGGTGGATCCCAACCAAAACTCCCTCCACAAGACAAGTGCCAATGGAAAATCCCTTATCCCTCCTCTGATAAACCTCATAGTCTTCTCTCCACACCATGCCCTAATAATTCTACCCATCCCTCTAAGAATTGCAAACACAAACACATTCAAAATTCATGCTAAAAGAGGGAAAAAATAGCAATTTTAAAAGAGTGAGAGCCTACCTCTCCATAATGGAGACTTGTTTCCAAAACAACAGTCCTTTGTTATACAAAAACTAGTTCCAAAATAGCAAATGAAGAACATGAAAAATAATCCAAGCTCCTTCCACAAAGCAAGATCCAAATGCAAGAGGAAATTATACCTCAAGAGTGAAATCACCAAATTTCAACAACCCCAAATGAGGAGGCAATTCACATTTTTAAAGGAGAGGGTGGAAGAGGATGATGTGGATTCCAAGTGGGATGCCACATCATTTTTCCTCATCCCAAAATGCAATCAACATCAAACACAATTAAATCAAAATAAATGTGAATGACAAAATCACTTACATACACAAACTCAACCCATACTCAAAAAAAGGAATGCATTTAAAATTTGTAAGACAAGTGCAATCAATACTTACCCAAATTTATATCAAAATACAATAAAATAGATTGATTTTGACTCCAAAATAATAATCATGGTTGGTGGAGGTTTTTGAGAGGTGTGGGACAAGTTTAACTTGTCCCACAAGCCTCCAATTTAGGCTCCCAAGACCAAATCCGAGTTTCAAAGAGGATGGAGTGTTCTACACTCCAAAATCTACCTTATACAATCTATCATTTCACTTA
The DNA here is from genome assembly GCA_018340775.1 of Taxus wallichiana var. yunnanensis. NCBI lineage: Eukaryota > Viridiplantae > Streptophyta > Pinopsida > Cupressales > Taxaceae > Taxus > Taxus wallichiana. The sequence continues at coordinate 362,286,221 of CM031236.1, read as the reverse complement.
CACAACTCTTACATCCTCTTACAATTTCTTACACATGCATTTATATTTATGACATTTATTTATTACAATCTTTTATAAAGATTTATTTATTTACCACATGGTTATACATAGTATAAATCAAATTTAATTATTAATCAAGAAAATAATATTATTTCCTTACATTCCACCTCCTAATTAATTTAATTAAAATTTAACTATATGACTCCCACATTAGAATAATTAAAATAAAGATCACATTACAAATAAAATACACACAACAATAATAAAAAGGGAAACATAAATAAAGCACATATGTCCCATGGTCACAATAATGGAAATCCCCCCCATGGGGAGTCCTAACATAACACAACACACCAATCAAACACAGTTGCCATGGTGACCTTGTTGATCTCACATAGAATTCCAATATGGTTAGTCTCCAGTCCCCCGACATTGTTGTGATTTTTAACCTGCAAAATGCAAAATACCCCTTCAGCCTCATGGCAATATCATAACATCCAAATGATATAAGCAACATACAATTATTAAATCCAAATCACAAAAATATCAAGAATTTAACATTTATCAATTAAATTCAATTTGTAACTATATCATCATCCAATAGATTTCTATACTAGAGCTATTCATAATATCAATGTCACATGTCTAAAATCAACATCAAGAACCTGTCCATGTCAACTAGTATACCATCATACACATAATAATAATAATGTCTTAATGATCATCAAGCCTAATAGCTAAATCTAGATCAATATTAATCCTTAGTCTAACATCTAACCATCATACTAAGAAAAACATAATAATGTCCATAGGAATCCATGATCTAGCATATACACATCATACTACATCAAAACATAATAATGTCCAAAATATGATCAATAGTGTCAGGATCAGTATCTAAATAGTGTCAAAGGAGAGTGGGCACTACATCCCCCTCTCCTTAGACTTGACTTCCTCCTGGAAGTCACTAGAAAAAATGTGGAAACTGCACTCGTAAAATAGTAGCATCCTCCCAAGTGGCTGTAGTCTCATCATATCTATCCCATTGCACCTGCACTCATGATCAATCTCTCTACCTTGAAGGCCTAGGGTCCTATGATTGATGATATAGATGGGTTCCACCATCACCTGCCCCTGATCCTGCACCTGTAATGATGTCCAATCCAACACATGAGAAGGATCTATGATGTATCTCCTAAGAACAAAAACATGAAACACATCATGTACACGAGACAAGTTGGGTGGCAATGCTAGACGGTAAGCCAATGGGCGATACGCTCCAGGATCTCAAAAGGTCCAACGAACCGAGGGGCTAACTTAGAACCTTTTCCATAATGGATCAAGATCTTATGTGGCCTAACACAAAGGAATACCTTCATGCCCACATCAAAATTACACTCGGTCCTACGCTGATCAGCATACTTCTTCATTCATCTTGTGCCTCCTGTGCAATCTCTTCCCGATTAATGCTCCTGTTGCTGCATGTCCCTGCAAAATAGATATTCTAAGAGATACTCTATCCTCCAACCTATCCCAGCTAAGGGGTGTCATGCACTCTCTACAATACAAGGCCTAAAAAGAAGCCATGCTTATAGAACTCTGAAAGCTATTATTGTAGGCAAAATCCACAAGATACAAATACTCCTCCCATCTCACCTAGTGATCCATCACGTACATGCTGAGCATGTCCTCCAAAATATTATTCACCCTCTTAGTCTATCCATCTGTCTCGGGTGATAAGCTATGCTGAAGTTAATCTTCGTCCGAGAACATACTGCATGGTAGTCCAAAAATGGGAAGTGTACAAAGGATTGTGGTCACAAATGATCTTCTCGTGGAATCCCGTGTAACCTGACAATCTCATCCAAGTAGACTCGTGCCACTGCACTAGCTATATACGTGGTCTTTACCAGAGAAAATTGAGCTACTTTTGTCAATTTATCAACCGTGACCATGATGGCATCGTGGTGATATCTCAACATCGGTAACCCAACAATGAAATCCATGGAAATGGTGTCCCATTTCCACTCCGGTATAGCATGAGGAAAAAGAAGGCCAGCTGGATGCTGATGCTCGGCCTTCACTTTCTGGCACTCTAAGCAGCGTGACACAAACTGAGCCATGTCCCTATGAAGACCTCTCTAGTGATATAACTATCTCAAAGTGGCGTGCATCTTCTTCACCCCAGGATGGGCTGAATAGGGTGCATGATGTGCCTCTGTCAAGATGTCCTACCTCAAGCCTCCACCTCTAGGAACATATATCTGACCTTTGTGCCTGAGAAGGCCATCTGTCTCAAGAAAGAAACCATCAAAATTCCCCTCAAGGGGTGTCTAGGACTTAATCTCTAATCTATTTGTGATGTAGAAACTATTAAGAGGAAGCTGCTGAAGGATCCTGCTCCACAAATCTATGCTCACTGAAGTAGCCATGCTCAAATGCCTCCATCTGCTTTGAGAGCATCTACAACCACATTCTCCTTCCCCTTCACATGCTCTATCTCCATGTCATACTCACAAAGAAACTCCATCCAACACCTCTGACGAGCGTTTAGATTGGGCTACGTGAAGAGGTGGTGAAGACTCAAATGATCTGTCCTGAGTATGAATCTCCGACCAAGAAGGAAGTGTCTCCAATGAACTAAAGCATGCACAACCACCGCAAGCTCAAGATCATGGGTCAGATAGTTAAGCTCATGATCTTTGAGTTTGCGAGACTCAAAGGCTACAACTCTGCCCTCCTACATAAGAACACCTCCTAGGCCTGCCAACGAAGCATCCGTGCACACAAAGAACTCACCATGTGGGTCAGCACTACAAGGATAGGTGTTGTAGTGAGGCATTCCTTCAGGGTCCTGAAGGCCTACTCACACCTATCTGACCAAAAAAACTTCTTCCCTTTCCACTAAAGGGAAGTGATGGGGTGCACTATCTGAGAGAAATCGAACAAATCTCCTATAGTAACCTGCTAACCCCATGAAGTTGCACACCTCTGTCACTGTAGTGGGTGTTGGCCAATCCATAATGGCTCTAATATTGGAAGGATCAACTATGATACCTTCCCCGAGATGATATGACCCAAGTATTGTACCTTTGACTGAAAGAAAGCACACTTCTCCAAGTTCCCGTAAAGTTGCTGCTCACAAAGACACTGAAGAACCTGTCGAAGGTGCCCCTCATGCTCCTCACGCGTACGTGAGTAAATCAGAATGTCATCAAGAAAATGAGCACAAAGTGATCTAGAAAGGTCCTAAATACCCCATTCATCAAACTCATGAATACTACGGGGGCATTTGTCAAACCAAAGGGCACCACTGTGAACTCATAGTGCCCATACCTCATACAAAAAGTAGTCTTATGAATGTCTGCCTCCATAATCCTCAACTGATGGTACCCTAACTTGAGATCAATCTTAGAGAACATTGTGGCTCCCTTCATTTGATCAAACAAGTCATCAATGTGAGGCAGGGGATAACGATTCTTGATCGTTACCTTATTCAACTGGCGATAGTCTATGCACAACCGTAAGGATCCATCCTTCTTCTTAACAAAAATAACCGGTGCACCCCAAGGGGATACACTAGGATGGATAAGGCCTTTCTCTAGAAGGCCTTCTAGCTGTAACTTGAGCTCATAGAGCTCTAGGGTGGTCATCTGATAAGGAGCTCATGAGATAGGCTCTGCTCCTGGAACCAGATCAATATGGAAATCAATCTCACGTGGGGGTGGCATCCCGGTAGCTCCCCTGGGAAAACATCTACATACTCTCTCAAAATGGGATGGTCATCTAGTGATGGCCCACTAGACCCATCCTCTGTCCAGTCACTGACTGTGACTGCATACATCTGACAACCCCATCGCACACACCGCTTGAGCTGCATAGTAGAGATAGTGTGAATAGAAATAGGTCTCCTGACCCCAGAAATCACCGACTCAACTCCAAGATCATCTACACAAGATATAGTCTTATGATAGCAATCCATCCTAGCCCTGTGTGCAGACAACCAATCCATGCCTAAAATGACTCCATACGAGCCCAAAGGAAGTATGCAGAGATCTGAAGTGGTGGTGAAAGGTCCCAAGTTAACAACACACTCCTTTACTAAGGAGTCTACAGAGACCTTGGCTCCCGAAGCCATCTCGACATCCCAACTATGACCCTGTCTAACAGCCACTAGCCTACATCACTCTACTAAGGATGGTGCAATAAATGAATCAGAAGAACCGAGTCAAACAATATGGAGGTAGGAACACCTCCAATACTACCTGTGGTCTCAATGACCATGCTCTGGTGCTCGGCCTGGTAGTTCTCAACCACTGCATAGATCCTATGACTCCATCCCATGTCTCGACTATAGGCTCTGAGATGGGTGCCTTACCCTTATTAGGGTTCTGGGGGAAATCTCTCCAAAAGTGTCCGTTGCTCCACACCCAAAACAACCTTAAAAATCTCTCCAAACTACAACATTGCTAGAAGGTGCCCTAGAGGTAGGTGCTATGGATCTTGATGATCTAGCTATAGTCTGATGTGGCCTATGTCGTCGAGATCCTGCCAACTGAGCTCTAGCTCCACCCTATGTCTTGGTGGGACCCCTAGGAGGCCCCATGCTCGAACTCTCTGTGCATCAACTCTCTGAGGAGGCCTAAACGGTGGGTGGTACTACTACTGCTATGGTCTAAAAGATGACTACGAAGAATGCTGACCACCACGAGGAGGAGGATCGACCCCCTTGATCTACTATCCTCTGAACTGCTAAATACGGCTCCTGACCCAGTCTCTAGCCTGTTGGGTTTTACCCCGAGTCTCCTCTACAATGTAGGCCTTCTCAACGGCCTCTACTAATGTCTGTGGGTAGTGGATCTAAACTACACCTCCAATGTCTATATTAAGGCCCCTGGATGAACCTGTGGATCTGCACCTGCTCATCCTGCATGTAATCAATGTACTGAAGTAGGTCCAGGAACCTACTCTCATACTCGGCCACTGTAAGGGAAGCCTGTCGAAGATCGTGGAACTCATCGATCCTCTACTGTATGAATCTCCATGGCAAGTATCTACTCCTGAATCTCTCCTCAAATAGCTCCCAAGTGACTATCTCTGAGTCTATATGGAGCTTTTGCTCCTCTTTCCTCCACCATACTCCAGCTCCATCCTTCAGTAGATGGATCACAACATGAGCTTTTGTGTTGCTAGAACAAGGACAAATCTTGAAGCAACCACTCAAGCTAACCAGCTAGGCCTCTGCCTGGAATCCCCTATGTCACCTGAATAATGTGAGGGCCTAAGCTTCAGGATCTCCCTGATATGATCCGCAGCTGTGGTCTGACGGCCTCTGGGCCTCTCTATAAGCTCATCCCTAAGCCTAGGGCTCGAGACCTCTCTCTATGCTCCAGAACTCTGTCACCCTACCTCCTAGGTGGTGAATCTGCTCTGACTGACTCTACATGAAAATTCTCTCCTCCATCCTCCTCACTGAGTGGAGGGGGTGCATGTCCCTCTATGGAAATATCTCTATCATGTCTGCCTGAGTGCCCTCCTACTGATCCTCCACGTAGGGCAGCATTAACATCCTGGAGGGTCTGCAAAATATGTGGTAGGATAGCTACTAAACCCTGATCTAGTGGTGGTGGTGGAGGTGGTGGTGGTGGTGACTCTGAGTCTCTGTGAACGTTCCTCCTACTCCATCTGAGCTCCCTACACAGACCAGAGTGGGAGTTAGTTCATTACCTTGAGTTTCCTTTAGTTTTCTAAGTTTACTAACATGAACAATTTTCAAATAGTTTTGTTTTCTAGATTATCAATTTGCTAGTTTTAGGTTTCAAGTCTCAATGTTTCTAGTGTGCCCAATGGTCCAAGCTTTTGAACCACCACTCTGATACCAAGTGTGATGCCCGCTTCAACTACCACTTGAGACCAAGAAACAAACTAGGAAAATTATGGAATAATTTTTTTGATAGGAAGAGTCTACAAACAAGTTGCAAGACACTAGTTTGAAAACTAAATAGGTTCCGAATAGATTCTAATTAACCAAACACAAGATTTCCATTTTTATCTTATAACAATTTTACAAGGTTCCAATTTGGAGGTTACAAGTTTTACTAAGGTTCAGGGAGAAATTTATCCCCATGCCTACTCTCTAACAAGTCCTAAACTTAAACTATATTTTTCACACACTTAGAATAATCAAAAATTTCCTAAACTAATTTCATTAGATAGGAAATTTCCTCACCTTTCCAACCATATAAATAAGTCCTCCTAACTCCTTGTAAAACTCAAGTTATGGCTATGTGAAGTTTTAGGGGAAAATTTTCCCTTAGAAGTCCACGGGTTAGAAAGAAAAAGTCTCCACGCCCCCGCTAATGCCCAAGTTGCCATGTGTCATCACATGATTGGGCTATTTGGGAGGTTTGTGGGCAAAAATTTGAATTTTTTCCCAAAACAAAAGTCTCAATTTTCTGAAGGAAAATTTTCCTTCTTGCCTTCGCGCTTGCTCAAATGGCCACGTGGCACCTTGTGATTAGCCACGGGCCAGCGGAGAGAATTTGGATTTTTCACCCAAGGGGTTAAATGGTTAAAAGAATTGCGAGACCCACACACCCATGGGGACACATGTCATCACCCCATTGGTTGTGGGGGTGTGGGGCCATAGAGAAAAATAAGAAATTGTTCCAAAGTGGCGAAAGTTAAAGTTTTCAATTCTTAACCCTGGGCCCTCCCCCGCCACGTGTCAAAGACGTGATTGGTGCGGGAAATTTTTAAAATTTTTCCAAAGGATATTTTTTCAAAAAAGTCTAAATTTTAAATTTGAACCCGCATATCTCCCCGCCATGTGTCAAAGACGTGATTGGATGGGGGCGACGGGGCTTTGGGGAAAATTGGGAAAAATTTCAAAAAGATAGAGTTTTCAAAAAGTCCACCCCTCTAAGATGCCACATGGCATCATCTGATTGGATAAGAGGGTGGCGTGATGGCAGAATTTTCATGGAAATTTTTCCCGCGTGAAAATTAAAAAATTTCTAAGTTATATTAATTTGTTTTTGGTTTTGGATGGCCATTTTGAAGTAAAACTTCAAATGGCCATAACTTTTGATTGGGAACTCCATTTTGGGAAAACCAAGACTTTTCGGAAATATATTAGAGTCCTCTTTTCACAAAAATCATCAATTTTTGAATTTGGTGAAGTTTCAAGGGTCAATTCTAAGAAATTGGTCTGCAGCGTTTCACATTAAAAACTGGCAATTTTTTTCAAACTTGCATGTTTTTTATAAAATTGAACTCTTCCTCCACCCAACATGTCAATCAGACATGGGGATCAACTTAGGGAAGAATTATAATGTTTTAAGTGTGTCAATTTGATCAATTTATTCAAGTTGTGTTTTTCTCCAACAAGGGACAGAAAAATGACTTAGGAAGGGAATTAATTTAAAATTGGAATGGTTAAATTGTTTCTCCGAGTTCTCTTTGTCAATTTGAGTTTTGGTGTAGTCCTAGCATAGTAACATATGACATTTTATGTTAATTAGGAAGTATAAATGTGAGTTGTTCATTTATTCAAATGTACATTACCAGTTTTAACTTTAAAACAACAAGTTGTTGCTTTAAATTTGGTTTGTCTTTTTTTTTTTTTAAAATTCAAACAACAATGATTCCTAAACTTAATCCAATGTAGTTTCTTATCAAACATCCATGTAATTCAAACTAAAAGCATCTCTGAGTTTCCAGTTTTGATATACAATTTTGCAAGAAAGAATAACATTTAATTTCATTTCATATGCATCTTCTCAACATAAAAAAAAATAGAGATTCTTATTCTTTTCAAAATGGAAATTTATCCTTTGACAGCAATACAATTTTACAAGAACCAATGCCATTCTTTTATTGAAAATCAAATAACATTACAACTGATCTCTTTTCTTTACATCTCAATTTGAAACTCACAAACTGTATCATATTTTTTTTTTTTTTTTAAAAGAGCAAGGAAAGTGACTCTTTCTTATTTTAAATACAAAACATAGGATATCATTTACATTTCACAATCAATTACAACTTTCAAATTACAAGGTAAATGTTTCCCATCTCGAATCAATTACATGCATCCACTTGAAGTGGGAAGGATTACATTTAAAATTTACAAAAAGGATGACTGTCAAACTGTTGTCTTTCTTCTCCAAACAATAGCAGCAAGCTGAGTTCTTCATCTTCATTCTTCTAATCACAACAAGGAAGGGGAAAGACAACGCTCTCCACCCAACCAAGACATCCAATGGGAAAGGAGAAGCCATCTTTCCCCATTGGCCCTGAGCCCCAACCATATTGGAATGGAACATGATAAAACAACACATGGCAACATAGCTTCTTTCACATATAACATACATTCACATGCACCAAGAAATGTATAAAAAAAAAGATGTAGTTCTCAACTACAACAAACAACTTCAATCAAAACAAATGATCCTTCTCCAAGCAAGCAAGCCAAGCAAGAGCAAGAACTATGGAGGTCTCCTTATGCCTCCCATGTTGAAATTGGGCATCCACCTAAAACAAACTACCAAAACATAACCATCCCATAAACCTTATCCCTCCTCAACCCCTCCTTATCCCTCCTCCAAATTTATCCCTTATACCTCCCCAAAGTAAGAAATGCAAGCATATTCTTTTCCCTAGGTGGATCCCAACCAACACTCCCTCCACAAGACAAGTGCCAATGGAAAATCCCTTATCCCTCCTCTGATAAACCTCATAGTCTTCTCTCCACACCATGCCCTAAGCATTCTACCCATCCCTCTAAGAATTGAAAACACAAACACATTCAAAATTCATGCTAAAAGAGGGAAAAACAACAATTTTAAAAGAGTGAGAGCCTACCTCTCCATAATGGAGACTTGTTTCCAAAACAACAGTCTTTGTTGTACAAAAACCAGTTCCAAAATAGCAAATGAAGAACATGCAAAACAATCCAAGCTCCTTCCACAAAGCAAGCTCCCAATGCAAGAGGAAATTCTACCTCAAGAGTGAAATCACAAACTTTCAACAACCCCAAATGAGGAGGCAATTCACATTTTTAAAGGAGAGGGTGGAAGAGGATGATGTGGACTCCAAGTGGGATGCCACATCATTTTTCCTCATCCCAAAATGCAATCAACATCAAATACAATTAAATCAAAATAAATGTGAATGACAAAATTACTTACATACACAAACTCAACCCATACTCAAAAAAGGAATGCATTTAAAATTTGTAAGACAAGTGCAATCAATACTTACACAAATTTATATCAAAATACAATAAAATAGATTGATTTTGACTCCAAAATAATAATCATGGTTGGTGGAGGTTTTTGAGAGGTGTGGGACAAGTTTAACTTGTCCCACAAGCCTCCAATTTAGGCTCCCAAGACCAAATCCAAGTTTCAAAGAGGATGGAGTGTTCTACACTCCAAAATCTACCTTACACAATCTATCATTTCACTTACACAACTCTTACATCCTCTTACAATTTCTTACACATGCATTTATATTTATGACATTTATTTATTACAATGTTTTGACATAAAGATTTATTTATCTATCATATGGTTATACATAATATAAATCAAATTTAATTATTAATCAAGACAATAATATTATTTCCTTACATTCCACCTCCCAATTAATTTAATTAAAATTTAACTATATGACTCCCACATTATACTATCACATTAGAATAATTAAAATAAAGAGCACATTACAAATAAAATACACACAACAATAATAAAAGGGAACACATAAATAAAACACATATGTCCCATGGTCACAATAATGGAAATCCCCCCCATGGGGAGTCCTAACATAACACAACACACCAATCAAACATAGTTGCCATGGTGACCTTGTTGATCTCACACAAAATTCCAATATGGTTAGTCTCCAGTCCCCGACATTGTTGTGATTTTTAACCTGCAAAATGCAAAATACCCCTTCAGCCTCGTGGCCATATCAGAACATCCAAATGATATAAGCAACATACAATTATTAAATCCAAATCACAACAATATCAAGAATTTAACATTTATCATTTAAATTCAATTTGCAACTATATCATCATCCAATAGATTTCTATACTAGAGCTATTCATAATATCAATGTCACATGTCTAAAATCAACATCAATAACCTGTCCATGTCAACTAGTATATCATCATCCACATAATAATAATAATGTCTCAATGATCATCAAGCATAATAACTGAATCCAGATCAATATTAATCCTTAGTCTAACATCTAACCATCATACTAAGAAAAACATAATAATGTCCATAGGAATCCATGATCTAGCATATACACATCATACTACATAAAAACATAATAATGTCCAAAATATGATCAATAGTGTCAGGATTAGTATCTAAATAGTGTCAAAGGAGAGTGGGCACTACATGCCTTCAATCTTAAGGCAAGAAGGAGTAGTTCCAACTAATTAAATATGTTTAAAAATAGAAGGAGGAAGGATAACCAACCAATCAAAGCTAATTTTATACAATTTGGATAACGGATGCATGTAAAAAGTGAAATTAAGTGAACCGTCGCATGTTAAAGCATGGGTGAGAGAATTGGGATAAAACTTTTAGATGCCGCCTATGCAGGATGTGGTTTGAAGACTTTTCCCTGATTTGGGTGATGGTTTAATAACCTCTACCAAGGTAAGGCGATGGTCCTAGAAATAAAGACCAAAACATATGCAAATATACACTAGGCAATGGGTTTTGGGGAGGCTAATTAAAGACGTCTAGGAACAAATATACACCGTGAATGGGTTTTGGACCTTGAACACCTTCTTGAAAGGACTGAATCATCATTCGGGAATTTTGTAACCTTTTTATGATAATGTAGCACACGTAATTTTGGGTGCATACTACTACCCAAGAAATATTCAAGTTGAGTTTTAATTGAGGAATGTTGGTAGAAGGGTTTTTAGTTAAGAAACCCCGATTTTCCATACACAAAGCAAGGAATTTTGAAGAGATTTCACGTGGAATAGATAAGTTTGAGGCCTACTGGTAAATGAAATGGATAAATAAGTCTTCTCATGTATGATAGGAAATAGTTAGGGTTTATAGAGAGTAAACTCCAATATCTCATGATGGGACCATTGAAATTGTTTAAACATTTGTAGAAAGGATTGTGAGAGGGTGATCTAAGTGATTGTAAAGGATTAAAGACAAATATATTCATCTCTTGGATAATTTCCATGATATTTTTGTAAGGGCTTAAAAGTGTAGAGTTTTGAAATTTATTTCAAAGAAAAGGTAGTCAAGTAATGGCTAAATAAGTCTTCTCAGGTATGATAGGAAACAGTTAGGGTTTCTAGAGAGAAAACTCCAATATCTCATGATGGGACCATTGTAATTGTTTAAACATTTGTAGAAAGGACTATGAGAGGGTGATATAAGTGATTTTAAAGGATTCAAGAAAAATATATTCATCTCTTAGATAATTTCCATGATAGTTTTCTTGTGGCACTATAGCAAAATAGAGGAAGGCCAATTAGAGGCTTAAAAGTGTTGAGTTTTGCAATTTATTTCAAAGAAAAGGTAGTCAATATTCGCAGACAAAAATATAGGCCCTAAAGGGTAACTAAATTTCTATCTTAACAGAGAAAGGTGTATTGCAATCAAAATTTCTATTGTAATTATTACTGTGACAAGCTTGGTAAAGGCATTCTTGACCTAGAGGGAGGAATTATGAAGGAAGTAATAAAATCTCTAGAAGTTGAAACAAACCAACTTGACCACACTTTTATCTTCATAAAGGGTTCTCAAAATTTTTATTTCCTTCCTCTAAAACCTTGTGGATGATTCCAACTACTATCATTCCAATAGTGATGTTCCCTAGAGGCCTAAATAGGCAACATTGACATAATTAGAGTAAGTTGGTCTATTTTGAGGTTTATAAGGATTTGGACAGTTTAGATAGATGAAATATAAGATTAAAAATTGATTGAAGAATTTAATTCATTTTTTAAGTTTTTAGGCTATATTGCACAAGTTTTTTGTTTTTCTTCCATCTAATAATAAGGTGCATTTCTTGCCATACATAAAGTGAATTGATTGGGTCTTGTGAATCTTCTTAGTGGAGAGTGTAATTAACTAAGATGCGACTACATCATCACCCCCTTAGTTAATGTTTCTTGCAATAATTTTCTTGAAACTAATGTTTTTAAAAAATCATGGTGAAATTCTAGAGGTTTGTGGTGTTCTATTTTAGTTTCTAACCAGAGTCCAAACCAAAATAATTTTTAAATTTTCACAGCTATCCATTAATGCAAAATGACCAAACAGGATCAAAAACACTATTTATTATAAGATAATGTATCATGTAATTTTATTTAATATTTTGTGTGACATCTCATATCCATAGAGAACATGAAAAAACCTGTGCCTCCTCTGTTATAGGAGTCGGTGAAGCATTTTGCAAAATATTTTTAAAAAAAATTTCCAAGCTTTTGTAATGTGTTTTAAAATAGTTTTTGTATGAAAACTTGCATCACACGCACCACCGGTGGTTCCATTTCTAGAAATAGCTCATATAAGCTTATAAATAATCATGAATCACATCCTATAAGTAGGGTAAATGTTCCAATTGGTTATTCTAGTTGCACAACATCTAATGACTTGTGCATAGTATTTGGAAAACACATGAAGGAAACACTTAAGTTTAACTGAAACATTTTCATTCAATAGGAAATTAATATAATCAAAAATATTAATTTAATCAATAATTCCAAGTGCACCAAAGTGTTTAAACCTTTCTCCGATGCCATATTTCATTCCCATAATTTTCACGACTGAAAACAACCATCCAAATATCCCATAAAATTTGGAATATTCTTTTGATACGTTAGTTGAGTAATAAACAAGATTAAATAAATAACAATCTAACTAGTTCTTGAACTAAAGGTGATAAGAATTAATCCAAGTACAATCAGTAGAAATAATTTGACTTATGTTTTGTTAACTTGAAGTCATAAAATATTAGGTATGGGGGTATGAAGATAGACCATACTATCATTTACATGATTAGAGTCATCTATATTTAAATTATGTTTCTCCCATTAAGTGGCTGCATCAAACAAAGTAGGGATGATATAAATAATCGTGAACCCAAGTAGTTAGTTTTAACTAAGGGTGTTGATAGATAATCTGAAGATCTAGTTTTGAACCTTGAAGTCACTATTTAAATCTTCATCACTTACTAGTGTCATGATATTACATCAACATCACCATATTATATTAAGCAATTTAAGACGATTCCAATTAGAGATGTATAGAAATAAACCAAATTATTAGTTGTGCTAATAAAGGTGGATTGAACTAAATTATGTGCATTCTAAGTTGGTAAATGTTGGTGCAAAATGAGATCATGACCATAATGTTAGTTTCACAATTTAAGGTTACAACTTAAATCACAATCACTTACCATGCTCATAGGGGTGACTTATGTTTAGAGAGATTATGAAAGTGTTGTATAGTGATATTTAATTTCTCCTAGTCAAATAAATTCATTAGGGAATATAGTAATAACCAACATATTACTCACTTTATTTTCCTAAATCAAGCTTAATAGGAGTTAACTAAGTTTATCACATTTTCCCACCAGGGGGTTGGTTTGGAGAAGCAAGGAACTTAAATAAATATAGTCTATGTTGATTAAATGGGTCCCATTTTCCCGCATCCAAATGGTCATATACCCATTTGAACAAAAATATATTTAAGTTAATTTTAAATAAATATTATCTACCCAAATTTCTAGAAGGACCTGAGATCATTTGCATTCCTACAAGGTCAACAAAGTTTCCTATATGGAAAATTGGGAGATACTAGGTATTTTTGGAATATCAATTTCTCTATTTTTCCTCTCATTTTCCTTTTTTTGTTTATAGGTATCTTTTATAGAAGAACCATAAAGTTTAAATATATTTACATGTATTTCCTTCCACTTATTTTATTTTTAGGATACCCTATTAAAATTACCATGATTTGGGTGGCAGTTTCAGAACCTCCACCTAGGTAAGGTAGAATTCCGGCACTAAACGTAAAAACATGCACATGTAAAGTGGTTAGAAGCTGGAAAAAGTGTGGGTAGGCTAAGTAAAGATGTCTAGGTAACAAATATACTCGAAAATGGGTTTTAGAGCTCAAACTCCTTGAAAGTATTTGAATCAACATTGGAGACTTTTGTAACTATTTTTGAAAATGTAGCACATGCAATTTTGGGTGCGTACATATTTCTCCCTTAGAGAAGCATTTTAGCCATGAAATGGCATAAAACAGAAAGTTTGAGTATGGAATTCTGAAATGGGGAGTTAAAGTTATACCCGACATACCCGTGTGTCAAAACATTATCATCCAGACTCCCACTACCTATAAAATGAAAATAAGACTCAAGTGCGTATAGATAAAATATCAAAAAGTAAACACTAAATTAAAAAAACAAGAGGGATTACCATCTCGTGCGAGGATGTAGAAATATACCTACACCAAAGACTCTAACCTCGTGAACACATGCACTCACAACAAAGTTATAAAAAAACATATACATATATACATACATACATACATACATATATATATATATATATATATATATATATATATATATATGTATGTATGTATGTATGTATGTTTATATGTTTGTATATTTATATGTTTTTATAACTTTGTTTTGATATGTATGTTATATATATATATATATATATATATAAACTCACTTTCAAATTCATTTATGCATACGGACTTGGTTATTTTTGAGCTCTAGGCCCACGGTGACCATTTTTTCATTTTTGAGTATGGTTGAATTGGAGTGAATTTGGGAATGGTATTTTGCGTTAGGCTTGGCCCTTTATTTTTTACTATTTTTGAGAAGAAATCCTAAGAAATTCATGACTAGAGTGGTCATAAGGGGCCTTAAAGAGGTAGATAGGTAGAGTGCCTTTATTGCTTAGTATCCATTTTGTGACGCATATATGATGTTTTGGTATTTTTGCTCATTGTGAGAGTTTTGACTTCACCTAATGTGCAAAGGAATTGTAAAAACTATGACACACAATGATATGCACATATATCTATTTTTGGCTTAGTCATTCCTTGCATAGGGCTGGCTTACATTGATGATTTGATTCATGTTTGTACTCTTAGATGTTTAGAATTTATAATTTTCATATGCTTTTCAAAATGCATGTAGTGGACATGAATGTTAATAGAATGATTTATTTTTTTGCTTTGTAATGTTGATATATGATAATGCAATCACATTGTGATGTTGAACTTTAGTTTCTCTAAGTAATTTTTTTGTACTTCGTATTGTTTTGGAAAAATGTTTTGATAAAGTGATATGATAAGTGAATGAACTTGTCCCGCTACTAACTCCATGCAACCAGTAAGATGTGAGGGCTCAACACCAAGAGCCAAAAAGGGCACAAGTTATGGAAATTTTTTGAATGGATATGATGAGAGAAAGACAAGGATTTGGAAAAACCAAATTGAGACACTACAACCTCACTCTACTCAAGTTTTCTTCATAGTTTAGAATGTGAATTGCTTTCAAGTTTATCTAGACTTAGATCCATAGATGGCCACTTGGTTAACAAAATATGGTTTTGAGGTTTTAAAATCTTTTGGAATTTTGGACATCTAACTCACTTTGTTTTGATTTATGATTTCACAACATTTGAATGAACTACTTCTAACTTTCAAGTTTATCAAAGATACCCCCTACACTTTGCCCCATGATACTAGTAGGAATTATTGGCTCATCACCATGGGAAAGGCATATGCAAGTAAGGGAATTTCTCTCCTTTCCCAACCCTACATCACTAGTAAGAGATGCAGCTCAACACCAAAGGTTGGTAGGGCAAAGAAAATGTGTAAAATAAAACATTTCGTGGATTTTCATTTGAATTATTTATCTAGGAAATTTTTTTAGAATGTTATTATTTCCAAAGAGATGTATACGGGATAGATGCGACACCATGAAGATTCTAAAATAGACTATAGGAAAAGACATCTAACCTAGAAAGAGACTATAAGTAGAGCCAAGTATGTAGGCCTTGGTATGATCACAGTCAATAATTTTTCTTATCCTATTTGAATTAATGAAATGATTTGAAAACAATTAATGATATCATGAAGGTTTGAAGAGACATGATTTGAATGTTTTGCCAATGTTTTCAAAAGTTTTTAGGAATTTCTATAAGAAGTCCCTTGATCAGAAATTTTACAAAATGAACTACAAGATGAAAATGCAATGCAGATGCAGTAATGAAAATGTGGAAATGTAGGTGAAAATATATGTCATGATAGCTAAGGTGAAGAAAGTTGACGAATATTGAATTCTTCACCCCTAAGAGTACACAAATGGAGAACCGTGATAGTCAAAATTTCGTTATTTTGACAACGGCCTAGAATTCTCGAGTCTAAACGTATAACCCTTTCCTAGAAGTGTATATGTCCAATAATTAAAATAATTTTTATGAAAGAGATGTTTGTTATCCCTTTTTCATGTTATTGAGACATGGTGTGTGGGTGATCATGACTATGATGCTTTGCCTTGTATCCTATGTAGAGCGTTATGTTTACTTGTGACACTTGTTGAATGATGAGGGCTTGTTGTATGGATATGGAAAGCTTAGTTTTAGATGCACATGGGTTGAAACTAGGGATTAGAATAGAAAAAACCCTAGATATGGTTCTGATGGGAATTGTTTCAATCTCAAATTTCCCTTCTTTGTTTGTTAATTCTATCATGTTCACACCTAGACCTAGGTGATCGAAGGGAAGAGATGATAAACTAAGAAGACTACCCATTCCTTTTGATTCAAATGGGAAGAATATCAGATCATCCCTCTCTAAGAGTTTCATAATTTTTGGTTTGGTTTTAGTGGACACTATTTCCATAGATATTGATTTAATCTTATCTATTTTTTCCACCTCAAATGTTTTTGGGTCAATGAATTAAACCTTTGGAATGTTTGGTGTGACCGGGACTAAATATTTTGTTGGATGTGGTTTTTTCAATTGATTCACTAAAAGTTCATACTCCGTATGAACTCATTTCTTCTTATTAAGGTTTTCTAAGTGTATATCGAAGGGCTTAGGATCCCCTTGAGTGATGAAGACCTTACCCAAATGGAGGAATCTAATCTCCTAGAATAGGGTAGAAATATCCTTCATTCGATGAATCCAGGGTCTCCCAAGGATCATGTTATAACTTGTTTCCCTGTCGATAATGTAAAACTCCATCAAGATGGTTTTTAGACCAAGTGTGACTGGAAGAACTATGATTCCAATTGAGGTTTCTTTAAGATTTTTCATACCCCCATAGCATGTTTCTTGTAGACGAACAATTTGTGTCTCCATATCCCAACATCTATAAGAAATATAAAGGAACCACATTTATAGCAGCCCCGTCATCAATCACGGATCTCTTAATGTAATCGTTATAAACCCAAACTTGTAAAAATAACGCAGTTCACCTCTTTGGGAAATTTCAGCATCGATGACATCTTGTCTATATAAAAACAAACCTAATATCCCTATCATTATGTCTCAAAGGATGTATGTCAAAGTTAATATGATTTATTTGAGCACTAGGAGGCGAATAACATGGATTAGATGAACAATACCTAGTGCATTAATAAATTCAAAATGATGCACAGGTGAATTCTTCAACAAATCTAGAAACGAAATGTGAGAAAATGTCTTGTTCAAATCCGCTATTAAATCATAGGCTCCTATTGGTTTTTAGATTGTAGGAATGTCATCATGTGGGAAGGAAAGAGTGGGTAGGGGTTGTGATACGTATTCCTTAGTCTAATTTGTTGCATTAATTTCATGCTCAAAATCTAGCTCACCTAATCCCAAGATTTTTGTGTTATCGTTTGGACCAAGGTTAGGAGTGACCTGAGAGTTATTGGAAGTTAAGGGTTTATGTTCATTGTTTCCTATATGAATGCATTTGTTTTTGTTTTGTGAATTCACGGTGAAATTTTTAGGATGTGTAGTCTTGAAATATGCTCACATTAGCATTCTTAGGAGCTACAGGTCTTGTATAGTCAGATTGCAAGTTTGTTTCAGCATTTTCTAGGAACATGTCTACAAAGAGTTGCCGTTGGTTTTTGGGAATTCTTTGCATAAAATTTTTGTAATCATGGAAATTCCTACCATCATGACCTTGAACCTTATGGAAACCACAATATATAGGTTAAGGTCATAATCTCTTGGTATTTGATAAGTGTCTTGTTGTTGTTGATTATAACGTTGGTTGTAGTTTTGAAATTGGTTGTTATAACCATGATTTGTTTCCTCTTGTCTAGAGATTTTATACTTGTTTGGTCCTTGGGTTTGATTTAGTTATTGCGGTGGATGATTTACATCGATCGTGTTGATAGAAGACACATTGTTAGGGCCTTTTTGATTGCTTGATTTTTTGTTATTGTTATTGTTTCCATTTTTGGAAAACTAACGCTCTTAGCTTGATCAAGTAGCATTATTTGTGGTAGCACCATGATTGCAATTCACACCCTTAGATCCTTAGTTGTTGGCACCATTTTTATGATAATTTTTATTATTTTTATTTGGGGATACCAATTTCCCATTGGGACCATAGGTCTTATGCCCACTGTCTATAGAGGCTTGATCAATCCGAAGAGATCCTTCTAATACTTCCTCATAACTATAGAAAGGAAACTTTTGGACCTATTCCTTAGTCTCTCAATTGAGCGAGTGAAGGAAAATATCACAAAGTTCCATTTGGTCCATGTTGGGTGCACTTGCAGAGGAATAGAGAACTTGGTACCATCTCTAGATGAAATGGGTAATAGATTCATTTTACTCCTATCTAATATGCAGGAACTCCCTAATCCCTATACAAAACAACTTGTTCATGTCAAATGCTTTGATGAAATCAGAAACAAATTGTTTGAAGGAATATATGAAAGCTCTTGGTATCTTATATTACCAATATAGTGTGATTCCTTCAAGATTATTTGGAAATATCTTAGCCACTATAGCATCCCAAGGAAGCAATTCCCTGATAGCAGGAGTGTAGGCCTTGATATGAGCATTCGGGTCTCCTTTTCCCTTAAATTTTGGAAGATCCAGAAATGGGCATGGAAGCATGACACCCCATATGGTGAAATATAGAGGATCCTTTAAGTACTAAGCACATATACCCATTTCGTAAGATTCCACCATCGAAGATCCTTGATGAGGAGGTAGAGGAGGAGGAGTTGGATAAGCTGCATTATAAGCATTGATGGGAACATATGGGGTCCCTTGATATGGCATGTAGGGAGTAGGAATGGTATATGGGTCCATCTAGGGAGTTTTTGAATACATATGCATATAAGGTGGGATAGTTCCAGGATATGGACTTGCGGGCATAAAACCAAGGAATATCACATTTCCTATTTTGATGGCATTCAAGAACGCACTTCCGGAAAGCCCTTACATAGGATAAGCTTGAGAAGGATGAGGACCCATCCCTAGTGTGTCTAACCTTGTGATAATATCACCTAGATTTGAATGAGTTGGATAACCTTGTTGTACATGATATTGCGTTGGTTTCTCATTAGAAGGGATGTATCCTTTATTTTCAATGGGATACCCCATGTTATACCCTACTACATGTGTTGGTTGTGAAGTCTCGGCACTTTGTAGCTCTCTAATCCTCCCCACTAAAGTGGAAATGAGATTTTTGGGAGAGGATTGAGTTCCTTGTTGGCGTTCCTGTGGCGTAGGGTTGTATTGAGTAGGCTCATGATACCCTGTGATGAATTTTTAGTGTTATAATTCTTATCTTCCTCAGAAGTAAGAATCTTAGCATAGGTATTTGAAATCTCATAGGCTGAAGCCTTCATTCTATCCAAAGACTCATCTATCTGACAAAGAGGATTAGTTATTCATGCAAATAGAACATCCTCTATTGATTGCATGGAAATGTGAGCTCTTGACAAGAACCTATGGTAAGAACATGTTCCATTTGTGATAATAACATGATTTGCATTAGGTTGAATGTATTACATGTCTAATGGTTGATCAACCTCCTCCATCCTTATATAGGTAATGGGGCTTGAAGTGTAACCAGGAGAGTTTGGACGTTGCTTTTGTAATTTTCACCCCACCTCAAAAGAGAAGGGGGTGTTGTGGTTGCACATTGGTGTAATATCTATTGGAGCCAAATGGCCTATGAAACTATCTTCCAAACATATTTTAGAAAGTATAAAATACCTACCAAAATAGGGGAATAAATGGAGAGATGAGGTAATAGTAATGAAAGAAAAGGAAACGAGAATGAATTAATCCTTCACATCAGGTTCACCAATTTGAACAGATGAAAATTGACATGTAACATTCAACCGCACTCAACCCCGAGGTCATTCCAGAGCAGCCAATGTTGAATGTGTGTGGCTAACTATAGGAGGATTAGTGAATAAGATCTGGTGGTATGATCTCTGGTAGATGAGGTTGCAAAGAGGATATTTAGAGGCTATGAATGGGTAATGTAAATTCCCTATGATTTGTTTGCCTAAATGGGATCCAAGTGTTGATCTAGTTTGAAGTGTCCAAATTAACTAAGATGAAAATAACAATATATTCTACTTCTGAAAGGAAACCAATCTAAACAAATCACAAAACTGAAATATTACAATCACAAACAACAAATTTCTTGTATTCTAAATAATTAAAATATCTCTACACTAAAACTAAACAAGAAAAATAACCTAGTGTGGTTATTCACCTATGTTGAGTGTATTGAAACTAAACTAACTTAAAATAAGAAATTTTCCAAATGATCTATGATGTGTAGACAACCTCCTACAGATATTCTCTCCTTTAGATCCATAGGGATGGGAAGAAGAGGATCCGTCACTAGGAACTTTTTTAATGACTAAAACCCTCTTGGAAATTAACTAATTACTTACAAATGAAAGGAAATTGATTTATACTCTATTTTATATGATGTAACAATGATAAATTACAAGAATGAAGGAAATCAAACAACAAATCCAACATGGAGTTCACATAACGAGAGGTAAATCCATATGTGTAGTGATTTTTCCCTCAGTTTTTCCTTTTTGTCTTTGTGTGTCCATATGATTCCAAAGAATTGGGAATGTAAAGGCAGTATAGGGGATGGAGCTTGAGAAATGGCATCGTGAAGGAAGTTTGGATGCAATTCAAGTAGAAGAGAGATAACACAAGAGATCGAGCTTGGCTATGTAATTCCTAGCAAGATTGTGGCAGAAATACAATACAAGATACACAAAAATTCTTAGGCCTTTGCTTGAATACAAGCATGGAATATATAGGAATATAGGATGGGAGGTGCCTTCAATCTCAAGGAAAGAAGGAGTATTTCTAACTAATTAAATCTATTTAAAAATATAAGGAGGAAGGATAACCAAGAAATCAAAGCTAATTTTAGACAATTTATCTCACAGATGCATGCAAAAAGTGAAATTAAGTGAACCGTCACATGTTAAAAACGCGTGAGAGAATATGGAAAAGTGGGTAGAACCGCCACCCCGATTTGGGTGGTGGTTTCAAAACCGCCACCCAAGTAAGGTGGCGGTCCTGGCACTAAAGGCCAAAACATGTACGAGTAAAGAGGTAGGAAGCTAAAAATGTATGTGCAAAGCTAAGTAAAGACGTCTAGGCAATAAATATACACTTCGAATGGGTTTTGGACCTTGAACACCTTCTTGGAAGGACCTGAATCATCATTGGGGAATTTTGTAACCATTTTTAAAAAATGTAGCACATGTAATTTTGGGTGTATACAGCTACCCAAGAAACATTCAAGCTGAGTTTTAATTGAGGAATCCGGGAGAAGGGTTTTTAGTTAAGAAACCCCGATTTTTCATACACAAAGTAGGGCATTTTGAAGAGATTTCATGTGGAATAGAGAATTTTCAGGCCTACTTTGGTAAATGAATAAGCTTTTAAATGATTGATCATACCTTCTTCATAAACTATAAGCCTTGAATTGATAACAAAAGGAAGTAATGGCTAAATAAGTCTTCTTGGGTATGATAGGAAACAATTAGGGTTTCTAGAGGGAAAACTCCAATATCTCATGATGGGACCATTGAAATTGGTTAAAAATTTGTAAAAAGGACTATGAGAGGGTGATCTAAGTTATTGTAAAGGATTCAAGACAAATATATTTATCTCCTGGATAATTTTCATGATATTTTTCTCATGGCACTTTAGTAGCAAAATAGAGGAAGGCCAAAACTAAACTCTTTAGACTCCTGTTTAGGGAAGGCAAAAACTCACCATGACTATAGTATGGCCATTTTTAGTGCAATTGCAGAGTTCATTGAACAACATGTCCGCAGTGTTTCCAATCTCAGCGGGGTTCCAGCATCGCTTTGGGGCACTGATAAGGAAAGCAAAAGGACCATTGAGCAGCTGGATATAACTGACTCTGCCCACATGACGACTTTGGGGATGTTCAAATCTTGGCAGAATATCAAATCCAGCATTGACAAAGCTGCCAAGAAGTAATTGTGGGTGCTTCTGCTACTTTTCTTTGTAAATATTGTTGTTTTTTTGCTGTCCTTTAGCTGCTTTTCTGTTGTGTTTGTACTGGTTTTGTTTTGTTGGGGTAGCTGCTCTCTGGCTACATTGGACTTCATTGTCATATTTGGATTTTGATCCTTTTTGTTCTAGTTCTCATTGTTATTCTAGATTTTAGGCCCTCTTTTGTTCTCAAGGGTATAGTCCCTTTCAAAAAACTATTTGCCAATAGTAAAAAAAAAAAAATAGAGGAAGGCCAATTAGAGGACTAAAAGTGTAGAGTTTTACAATTTATTTCAAAGAAAAGGTAGTCAATATCTGTAGAAAAAAATCTAGGCTCTAAAGGATAACTAAATTTCTATCTTGACAGAGAAAGGTGTATTGCAATCAAAATTTCTATTGAAATTACTACTGTGACAAGCCTAGTAAAGGCATTCTTGACCTAGAGGGAGGAATTATGAAGGAAGTAATAAAAGCTCTAGAAGTTAAAACAAACCAACTTGACCACACTTTTCTCTTCATAAAGGGTTCTCAAAATTATGATTTCCTTCCTCTAAAACCTTGTGGATGATTCCAACTAATAACATTCCAACAGTGATGTTCCCAAGAGGCCTAAATAGGCACCATTTACATAATTAGAGTAAGTTGGTCTATTTTGAGGTTTATAAGGATTGAGACAATTTAGATAGATGAAATAGAAGATAAAAAACTTAATTAAACAATTGAAGGTATTTTTAAGCTTGTAGGCTATATTGCACAAGTTTTTTTTTTCTTCCATCTAATAATAAGGTGCATTCTTGCCATACATAAAGTTAATTGATTGGGTCTTGTGAATCTTCTTAGTGGAGAGTGTAATGAACTAAGATGTGACTACATCATCACCCCGCTTAGTTAATGTTTCTTCCAATAATTTTCTTAAAACTAATGTTTGATAAAAAAAATCATGGTGAAATTCTAGAGGTTTATAGTGGTAGATTTTAGTTTCTCACCACAAGTCAAAACCAAAACAAATTTTAAATTTTCACAGTGTCTACAATCTTGTAAAATGACCAAATAGGATTATAACATAAAATTATCATCTACTTTTGGTTTAATTGTTTATGTGACATCTCATATCCATAGAGAACATGAAAAAACATGGGAATCTTTGTTATAGGAGTCAATGAAGGTTTTTTCACAATATTTTAAAATAAAATTTTCGAGCTTTTGTAACATGTTTTAAAATAGTGTTTGAATGAAAATTGCATTACACTCATTACTGGTGGTTCCATTTATATAAATATCTCATATAAGCTTATAAATAATCATGAATCACATCCTATGAGTAGGGTAAATGTTGCAATTGAATGTTCTAGTTGTGCAACATCTAATTCCTTGTTGCAATATTTGACAAACGCATGAAGGAAACACTTAAGTTTAAATCAAACATTTTCATTCAATAGGAAATTAATATAATCAAAAATTATTAATTTAATCAATAATTCCAAGTGTACCTAGTGTTTAAACCTTTCTTTGATACTAGATGTCATTCGTTGATTTTCACGACTCAAAACAACCATCTAGATATCCCATAAAATTTGGAACATTTTTTTGATAAGTTAGTTGAGTAATAAAAAGATTAAACAAATAACAATCTAAATTTTTATTCTAACTGAAGATGATAAGAAGTAATCCAAGTACAACTTGTAGAAATAATGTTATTTATGTTTGGTTAACTCCAAGTCCTAAAATATTGGGTATGGGGGTATAAAGATAGACCATTTTATTATTTAAACAAATAGGGTCATCTATATTTCATTTATGTTTTTCCCATTAAGTGACTGCACCAAACAAAATAGGGATGACATAAATAATCATTAACCTAAGTAGTTAATTTTAACGAGGGTGTTGATAGATAATCTGAAGATCTAGTTGTGAAACTTGAAGTCACTATTCAAATCTTCATCACTTACTAATGTCATGAGATTACATCAACATCGCCATATTATATTAAGAAATTTAAGACGATTCCAATTAGAGATGTATAGAAATAAGACAAATTATTAGTTGTGCTAATAAAGGTGGATTGAACTAAATTATGTGCATTCTAAGTTGGTAAATGTTGTTGAAAAATGAGATCATGACCATATTGTTAGTGTCACAATTTAAGGTTACAACTTAAATCACAATCACTTATCATGCTCAAAGGGGTGACTTAGGTTTAGAGAGATTATGAAAGTGTTGTATAGTGATATTTAATTTCATCTAGTCAAATAAATTCATTAGGGAATATAGGAATAACCAACATATTAATCACTTTATTTTCCTAAATCAAGCTTAATAGGAGCTAACTAAGTTTATCACATTTTCCCACCATGGGGTTAGTTTGGAGAATTAAGGAATTTAAATAAATAAAGTCTATGTTAATTAAATGGGTCCCATTTTCCTGCTTCCAAATGGTATATGCCCATTTGAACCAAAATATGTTTAATTTAATTTAAAATAAATATTATCTACCAAAATTTCTAGAAGGAGTGAGATCATTTGTGTTCCTACAAGTTCAACCAAGTTTACCTATATGGGAAAGTGGGAGATACTAAGTTTTATTGGAGCAAGGTAATATCCTCCATTGATATCTATGGTTTAAATAAAATCCTAATTTCATTTAAATTATTTATTTCAATTCTTCTCTATATAAATTTCTATATTTTTCCTCTCATTTTCCTTTTTTGTAGGTATCTTTTGTAGAAGCACCATGAAGTCCAAATATATTTACATATTTTTCCTTCCACTTATTTTATTTTAGGATACCCTATTAAAATTACTAAGATGTAGGATATATATATGTGTGTGTGTGTGTGTGTGTGTGTGTGTGTGTGTGTGTGTGTGTGTGTGTGTGTGTGTGTGTGTGTGTGTGTGTGTGTGTGTGTGTATTCCCACGTTGTTATGAAGTGACCAGGGGGACCGGATGGCTGGATGATTATATACTAGGTTCACATGTCTATATAATAGTTGATAGGGTTCATATTAGGGTGAAATGATGGTTCATGGAGGCAAGAGAAGAGGCCTATCGCAAAGAACCAAGGGTGATAATGCTATTAACAATAACTACAATAATATTAGCCCTGGGGTCAGGCCCCCATTGTATATAAATTTTATTTTGTTCTCTTATATATAATTCATTCACCCATCCAAACAATATAAACCCTTTAACAACTCCTTTTATCTATGGTAAATGAATTTATTAAAATTCCCATTCCAATTTCTGACTATAGAAACATAATATTTATCTATATCTATTTTTATAAAACATAACCAAATATTAAATTTTAATTACTTTTTTTAAGGAAACCCTATTCTCATATGTGTGTAAACGTATATTAAATAGGCACAACCAGAATGTTATTACACACACACACACACTTAAATAAAAGCCACAATTTTTGAATGAGAAGTAGGAAATTTTTGTTATGCCTAGAGATCAAATAAAAGAGTGGATTGGACCATAGATAAATTACATCCTTTGAAATTAAATTCAATATGAATACAAATCATTCGCTTTCTTCCTTTATCTCTTTTTTTTTTCCAAGAAAAACACTCAATAAAACAAGTAGAAAAGCTTACAAGATTCATAAGATTTCAAAAAGGTAATTTTACCAAAAATATGAATTAAAAAATTAGTTTTAAATGATTTTTAATAATTTTAATGAAATAAATCAAAACAATACTTTCCTTATAACCAAAACAAGAGTTCCTTTGGGAAACAATAGTAAAAATGTGAGTTCTCATATTACACCATTTGATCTCTTTCAAGATGCAAGGAAACCATTACCTTCTCAATTAAAACAACATATAATGCAAGAGACAATTTTAAAGAATACTCAAATTAGAAAATAACATTTTTAAATATAAAAATTCTTAATTTTAAAGGCTCATAAAATGGAAATAATATCCATGAAATTTCAAGTGTTTGATTATAGAAAAACACATGATGACTAAGATAGGAGGAGAAATTATCTTCAAAAAGTTTAACAAAATTAATCCTTTCTAATAAAATATTACAATAGAGTAACAATAATGTCCCCATTTAATTGCAACATTGGAGTAACATGTACGAATAAGGGGTCCAATTATACATAGTCACATTTTTTCTTGTTTTCAAAACAATATTTGTAAAATGATTAATATTGATACTTTGCACTCCAATGAAATCTAATATAAACCATATTATATTTATTTCTTCCTTACATTTTACAAGAAACTAAAATTCCAAAATACAAGTGGATAAGCCTACCACTAAGTGGGAACAACATGCCAACATTTTAAATGAAACTTCTATTCTCCAATACTAAGGACTAATCTCCATGAAATCTCCAAAATAATCTCCAACTCCATGTAGTAAATATAAATAACACGGGAAGAAGTGGATTGATTTTCCCCACCAAATTACATCATTACATAACATATCCTAATAAGGAGGACATGATATCCTCCCTCTAAGACCATGGGAGAGAGAAGATGCATTCCTCAAAGATTTACAAAGAAGATTAGTGGAATGAAAAACATAACACACATATAATTTAATCATTTAAATAAAATTAAAAACCACATAAAAGAAGCTTCATGCTTCTCAAAAGGGGAAAAGGGGGTCGAAATACCCATTATAACCAATTTTTCCAAATAGCCAATTGATTTCACACTTTTCCAAGTAACCAAAGACCATTAAATATCCTTATTCCTCTATAGATAATATCTCTCCTTACCTCGTCCTTTCTAAGGTTTTTAAAACCTTCGAGGTTTCTTTATCAAGGATGGGAGATGATTTCCAAACCATATGGAATATAATCTCCGACTTCAATTATATGAAGGGAGAATAATAGGAATCCCAATAATTATTTCCCATCAATCCTTATGGGAGAAAGAGGAATTCTTCCCTATTCCCCAACATTCAAAAATCCACCCCCAAAAGGGGAGGATGGAGAAAAAATAAGAAAATTAAAACAACAAAAACACTTACCTATTTAACCATTCAACAATCCATACACAACAAGAAAAAAATAACAATTTTCATTCTTAAATAAAAAACAATGTAGGATTTTGTGAGGCTTATGTCACAAGAAAGAAATCTAATCTCTAAAATGTAAATCCATCTTAAAAATATCCTTTCTCTTCTAAGATCCCAAAAATATCCAAGTAAAAATGAATCAAGAAGTCCCCACACTCTTCAAAATGGAGGGTTAAATAAGAAAAGGTCTCAAAATTAATAACCAATGAGATGGTGACATGTATCACCCATCTCTTCCCAAGATCTCAAGACATCCCAATGGCCTCTTTTAAGAATTAAAAAGGTTCATAAATGAAGGATTATTTTCAATATATATATATATATATATATATATATATATATATATATATATGCAACCTCAAATCCAAATTGGTGCCCAAAATCAAAACATAATGATGATGGGGACAAGAGAGGGGTCAAACGTGAGGGGAAAATTATTTTTAGCCTTGGGAAGAGTACCCATACCCATAGGTAGGTTATACAGGGTTAATGCTAATGTAAGAGTGACCCTAACTTTTAAAACACCCTTCCAAATTTCCATTTTATCCAAAATAAAGAATTTGGGAATAATGGATCATTAAGTGGGGTGGTGGGACCCACCTAGTCCATGATTAGGTGGCCCAGATCCTCTTAATAAAATGTAAACTCAATTAAGCCATCCATAATTAAGTATAAACCATTTAACCTATAAAATTAATCCAAGATGACAAGAAAATAACTAACACACATGTAATGATGATGGATTTTATATTTCCATCCTATTGAATGACACGCAAAGAAAGGATGAACAAATAAGAGAAAAGGATTTGGCCCAAATTACCTATTGTGAAACATGGAGGTACAAACCCTAAATATCACATTATTCTATGTAAGAAACATGTCACCTAAAAAATCAATTGCAAACATTGTACTTGCTCAATAAAATATGCTAATCAAGCAAAGTAAAAAACATCTCAAATAGTTATTCCATACATAATTAGCTAACAAAATTATTTATAAGATACATTCCACTCTATAAATCCATCAATGTCCATATGCTAAACCATCATAGTTATATGATACTAATAATTCCCATTAATTATCCTCATTAGACAAAAAATAACTTTCCAAGACAAGTTAGCATATACATGATATTTAGAGACAACAAAATAATGTATATTGAAAATATAATCCATGTAAATCTTAAATCAACATATCCATAGCAGATAGCATTTTATATAATCACAACAACATCGGTATGGTTAGAATCACAAAATCCATATAAGACAACATTTTCATTCTTATTATAATGCAACCCATAATTCATTATTCCTTTCAAATATCTAAAAATTCTTTTTACACAAATATGACCTCTAGAAACAATGTCTTACCTTTCTTGATGATCTTCTCAATCCACTTCTCATTATCCTTCACGTCCATCATATAAGCTTGTGCTTTATTAATCACCTTAGGGTAAATGATATTGATTGGATGGATGTATTCCATGTCGAATTTGAGGATTCTAATAAATACAGATTTAATCAACTTACATATTACATAATGTTACAATAAATATTTAAATAAAGATTATGTCATAACATAAGTAAATAAATAAATACTTACAGGAAATAAATAACACATGTGACACAGTATTTATAGTGGAAAACCCCAATAGGGTAAAAACCACTTTGAAAATAATCTTTTACTTTAGAGTACTTATTTTACATCCAAGAAGATCACCTCCTCCATTGAAACACTATTTACTAAGGGTAAAACCAGATCACTTGATTTGCACACCTTTGATATATAAAATGAGGGCCTAAAATATTTTTTATATAAGGTGATCGGGTATGTCTCGCGACCCACCTTTTCAACCTAAAATGGTTGACACATACACCTAGGTTTATAATATTTAATATTAGAAATATAATCATTTCATGATATTAAATATTTAACCTAAAGTATATACCTAGGTTAGCATATTTAATAATAGAAATATAAATATTTCATATTATTAAATATTAACGTATATATTAGTGATGGACCCATATACATTAAGTGATGGCTCGAACACTTAATCATTATGTTCTAACACTCCCGTTAATGTTAAGTGGGATAACATAACATATGACAATAGATTGCCTTCTTGTGGTACACTACAGGATTTAAAATCCTTAAACCATAAAGGTTTTAGGCTAGGATATCGGTTGAAGGAATTATAACACCTTCATCATACTCAATTTACCTTTTGGTACAAAAGGATTTGGAATCCCAAAGATCATCCCATGATCAATGGTTAAGTATGATTTGTGAGTTTTAAATGTTCTCATAGGTTATCATAAAATGTTATTGAACCCAAGCATATAGGAGCGTTTTACAACCAAGGACATCCTTAACAATATGCTTGTACTGAATATTTACCAATAAAATCAATAGTACTAAAGAGTTTACTGAAGATAACCTTTAAGATCTTTCTACACTTCTTTCTAAAAAATAAGTCAAGGAGGTATACATGCCCAAAGGTCTTTTTAAACTTTCTGAAGGGTCTTTTACAAATTCATGAAGGTATTTTTACAAAAACCAAGTTCCACTAGGAGGTGACATTGCCATGCACACTCCCCCTCAATGACAACTCTGACAATCCAATCTTTTCATGAAAGTGATAAAACTTTGTAGCACTCAGGGACTTTGTGAAGATGTCAGCAACCTATTCTTTAGTCAACATGAACTTGAGATTTATATCATCACTTTGCACCATCTCAAGGGTGAAGCGTATATGTATCTCAATGTTCTTTTTCCTCTGATGTTGAACTAGATTCTTAATCAAGAGTAATATAACTCTTACCACTACATAGAAGATAAACACTTCCTTTATCTTGCATGTGTATCTCTACCAACAATCATTGTAGCCACATGCCTTCTTTACTTATTCCATTTTACTTCTCTGTGTTAGTAGAAAAAATTAAGACTGTTGATTGTATTTGTTGTTTCAAGTAATGTTTCCTACACCAAAAATATTGAACACATATCTAGTATATTTTATAACACAACATCAGTTTGGTTAGAATCACAAAATCCATATAATATAGAATTTTCATTCTTATTATAATGCACCTCATAATTCATTGTTCCTTTCAAATATCTAAAAATTCTTTTACACAAATATGATCTCTAGAAACAATGTCTTACCTTTCTTGATGATCTTCTCAATCCACTTCTCATCATCCTTCACGTCCATCATATAATCTTGTGCTTTATTAATCACCTTAGGGTAAACGATATTGATTGGATGGATGTATTCCATGTCAAAATTTTAGGATTATAATAAATATAGATTTAATCAACTTACATATTACATAATGTTACAATAAATATTTAAAAAAGATTATGTCATAACATAAGTAAATAAATAAATACTTATAGGAAATAAATAACACATGTGACACAAGTATTTATAGTGGAAAACCCGAATAGGGTAAAAACAACTTTGAAAATAATCTTTTACTTTAAAGAAATTATTTTACATCCAGTAAGATCACCTCCTCCTTTGAAACCCTATTTACTAAGGGTAAAACCAAATCACTTGATTTGCACACCTTTGATATATAAAATGAGTACCTAAAGTATTTTTAATAATGTGATCGGGTATGTCTCGACCCACCTTTTGCAACCTAAAATGGTTGACACATACACTTAGGTTTATAATATTTAATATTAGAAATATAATAATTTCATGATATTAAATATTTAACCTAAAGTATGTACCTAGGTTAATATATTTAATAATAGAAATATAAATAAGTCCTATTATTAAATATTAACCTATATATTAGTGATGGACCCATATACATTAAGGGATGGCTAGAGCACTTAATCATTATGTTCCAAAACTCCCCGTTAATGTTAAGTGGGATAACATAACATATGATAATAGATTACCTTCTTGTGGTACACTACAGATTTACAATCCTTAAACCATAAAGGTTTTAGGCTAGGATATCGGTTGAAACTATTATAACACCTTCATCATACTCAATTTTCCTTTTGGTACAAAAAGATTTGGAATCCCAAAGATCATCCCATGATCAATGGCTAAGTATGATTTGTGAGTTTTAAATGTTCTCATAGGTTCTCATAAAAGATTATTGAATCCAAGCATATAGGATTCTTTTACAACCAAGGACATCCTTAACAATATGCTTATCTTGAATATTTACCAAGTAAAATCAATAACTAAAGAGTTTATTGAAGACAACCTTTAAGATCTTTTACACTTCTTTCTAAAAAAGAAGTCAAAGAGGTATACATGCCCAAAGGTCTTTTTACACTTTCCCAAAGGGTCTTTTACAAATGCTTGAAGTTATTTTTACAAAAACTAAGTTCCACTAGGAGGTGACATTGCCATGCACACTCCCCTCAATGACAACTCGACAATCCAAGCTTTTCATGAAAGTGACAAAACTTTTGTAGCAATCAGGGACTTTATGAAGATATCAGCAACATGTTCTTTAGTCAACGTGAACTTGAGATTTATATCATCACTTTGCACCTTCTCAAGGGTGAAGCGTATATGTATCTCAATGTTCTTTGTCCTCTGATGTTGAACTAGATTCTTAATCAAGAGTAATATAACTCTGACCACTACATAGAAGATAAACACTTCCTTCATCTTCCATGTGTATCTCTACCAAGTTACAGACCATTGTAGCCACATGCCTTCTTTACTTATTCCATTGTACTTCTCTGATCTTAGTAGAAAAAATGGAGATGTTGATTGTATTTGTTATTTCAAGTAATGTTTCTTACACGAAAAAACTTGAACACATATCCAAAGATATTTTATAACACAAAATCAGTATGGTTAGAATCACAAAATCCATATAAGATATCATTTTCATTCTTATTATAATGCAACCCATAATTCATTGTTCCTTTCAAATATATAAAAATTATTTTTGCACAAATATGACCTCTAGAAACAATGTCTTACCTTTCTTGACGATCTTCTTAATCCACTTCTCATTATCCTTCACGTCCATCATATAAGCTTGTGCTTTATTAATCACCTTAGGGTAAATGATATTGATTAGATAGATGTATTCCATGTTAGAATTTGAGGATTCTAATAAATACGGATTTAATCAACTTACATATTACATAATGTTACAATAAATATTTAAATAAAGATTATATCATAACATAAGTAAATAAATAAATACTTACATGAAATAAATAACACATGTGACACAGTATTTATAGTGGAAAACCCCAATAGGGTAAAAACCACTTTGAAAATAATCTTTTACTTTAGAGAATTTATTTTACATCCAGTAAGATCACCTCCTCCTTTGAAACCCTATTTACTAAGGGTAAAACCAAATCACTTGATTTGCACACCTTTGATATATAAAATGTGGACCTAAAGTATTTTTTATATAAGGTGATCGGGTATGTCTCCCAACCCACCTTTTCAACCTAAAATGGTTGACACATACACCTAGGTTTATAATATTTAATATTAAAAATATAATCATTTCATGATATTAAATATTTAACCTAAAGTATATACCTAGGTTAACATATTTAATAATAAAAATATAAATATTTCATATTATTAAATATTAACCTATATATTATTGATGGACCCATATACATTAAGGGATGGCTAGACCACTTAATCATTATGTTCCAACACTCGTTAATGTTAAGTGGGATAACATAACATATGACAATAGATTCCCTTCTTGTGGTACACTACGAGATTTACAATCCTTAAACCATAAAGGTTTTAGGCTAGGATATCGGTTGAAGGAATTATAACACCTTCAACATACTCAATTTTCCTTTTGGTACAAAAAGATTTGGAATCCCAAAGATCATCCCATGATCAATGGCTAAGTATGATTTGTGAGTTTTAAATGTTCTCATAGGTTCTCATAAAAGGTTATTGAATCCAAGCATATAGGATCCTTTTACAACCAAGGACATCCTTAACAATATGCTTGTACTGAATATTTACTAATAACATAGCACAAAAGTGTTTCATCAAGACAACCTTTAAGATCTTTCTACACTTCTTTCTAAAAAAGAAGTCAATGAGGTATACATGCCCAAAGGTCTTTTACACTTGCATTGAAGGGTCTTTTACAAATTCCTGAAGGTATTTTTACAAAAACCAAGTTCCACTAGAAGGTGACATTGCCATGCACACTTTACTGCCCTCAATGACAACTCGACAATCCAAGCTTTTCATGAAAGTGACAAAACTTTGTAGCGATCAGGGACTTTGTGAAGATATCAACAACATATTCTTTAGTCAACATGAACTTAAGATTTATATCATCACTTTGCACCTTCTCACGGGTGAAGCGTATATGTATCTCAATGTTCTTTTTCCTCTAATATTGAACTAGATTCTTAATCAAGAGTAATATAACTCTGACCACCACATAGAAGATAAATACTTCCTTTATCTTCCATGTGTATCTCTACCAATAGTCATTGTAGCCACATGGCTTCTTTACTTATTCCATTGTACTTCTCTGTCTTAGTAGAAAAAATAGAGACTGATTGATTGTATTTGTTGTTCCAAGTAATGGTTCCTACACCAAAAAACTTGAACACATATCCAATATATTTTATAACACAACATCAGTATGGTTAGAATCACAAAATCCATATAAGATAGCATTTTCATTCTTATTATAATGCAACCCATAATTGATTGTTCCTTTCAAATATCTAAAAATAATTTTTTCACAAATATGACCTCTAGAAACAATGTCTTACCTTTCTTGACGATCTTCTTAATCCACTTCTCATTATCCTTCACGTCCATCATATAATCTTGTGATTTATTAATCACCTTAGGGTAAACGATATTGATTGGATGGATGTATTCCATGTTAGAATTTGAGGATTCTAATAAATACAGATTTAATCAACTTACATATTACATAATGTTACAATAAATATTTAAAAAAAGATTATGTCATAACATAAGTAAATAAATAAATACTTACAGGAAATAAATAACACATGTGACACAAAGTATTTTATAGTGGAAAACCCCAATAGGGTAAAAACCACTTTGAAAATAATCTTTTACTTTACAATTTATTTTACATCTAGTAAGATCACCTCCTCCTTTGAAACCCTATTTACTAAGGGTAAAACCAAATCACTTGATTTGCACACCTTTGATATATAAAATGAGGACCTAAAGTATTTTTTATATAAGGTGATTGGGTATGTCTCCGACCCACCTTTTCAACCTAAAATGGTCTGACACATACACCTAGGTTTATAATATTTAATATTAGAAATATAATCATTTCATGATATCAAATATTTAACCTAAAGTATATACCTAGGTTAACATATTTAATACTAAAAATATAAATATTTCATATTATTAAATATTAACCTATATATTAGTGATGGACCCATATACATTAGGGATGGCTAGACCCCTTAATCATTATGTTCCAACACTCCCGTTAATGTTAAGTGGGATAACATAACATATGACAATAGATTACCTTCTTTTGGTACACTACATGATTTACAATCCTTAAACCATAAAGGTTTTAGGCTAGGATATCATTGAAGGAATTATAACACCTTCAACATACTCAATTTACCTTTTGGTACAAAAGGATTTGGAATCCCAAAGATCATCCCATGATCAATGGCTAAGTATGATTTGTGAGTTTTAAATGTTCTCATAGGTTCTCGTAAAGGTTATTGAATCCAAGCATATAGGAGACTTTTACAACCAAGGACATCCTTAACAATATGCTTCAGATCTGAATATTTACCAATAAAATCAATAGCACTAAAGAGTTTATTGAAGACAACCTTTAAGATATTTGTACACTTCTTTCTAAAAAGAAGTCAATGAGGTATACATGCCCAAAGGTCTTTTACATTTACCCGAAGGGTATTTTACAAATTCCCTGAAGGTTTTTTTACAAAACCAAGTTCCACTAGGAGGTGACATTGCCATGCACACTCCCCGTCAATGACAACTCTGACAATCTAAGCTTTTCATGAAAGTGACAAAACTTTGTAGCACTCAGGGACTTTGTGAAGATATTAGCAACATGTTCTTTAGTCAACATGAACTTGAGATTTATATCATCACTTTTCACCTTCTCAAGGGTGAAGCGTATATGTATCTCAATATTCTTTGTCCTCTGATGTTCAACTAGATTCTTAATCAAGAGTAATATAACTCTTATCACTACATAGAAGATAAACTTCCTTTATCTTCCATGTGTATCTCTACCAACAGTCATTGTAGCCACATGCCTTCTTTACTTATTTCATTGTACTTCTCTTTCTTAGTAAAAAAAATGGATACTGTTGATTGTATTTGTTGTTTCAAGTAATGTTTCTTACACTAAAAAACTTGAACACATATCCAGTATATTTTATAACACAAAATCAGTATGGTTAGAATCACAAAATCCATATAAGATAGCATTTTCATTCTTATTATAATGCAACCCATAATTGATTGTTCATTTCAAATATCTAAAAATTCTTTTTACAAGATTCTAATGATCTCTAAAATAGGTTCTGCATAAACCTTGAACCAATTCCTTTTGTATAAAAATATTTGATCTAGTTATAGTTAGATAAATCAAACTATCAACTAACAATGTATATAAAATAGGTTCAACATTTTTTCAGATGCAAATTTATGATCAATATTTATTCCAACTTCTATTGAAGTAGAAAATGGTTTACAATCAATCATAATAAATTTTTTTCAATAAAATGGCTGCATATTATGTTTTGAAAAATAACAATAGAATGAAATGAAATCATACAAATAACATGATGTGAGAGACCTAACTCATTCATTTCAAAGTACTACTTCAATTTCTCTTTAATTCTATGGATTAAATCAGAATTTTCACCAAACATAAGAAAATCATCAACATATATACATATAATGATAATATACGAGCCTTATTTCTTAATGAATATATCATTGTTAGAAGAACAATTAACAAAACTTAAAAGTTTAAAGAAGGAAACAATTTTCGCATACCAAGCTCTAAGAGCTTGTTTTAAACCATACAAGGATTTATCAACTTACAAACATAGTTTTCTTTACCAGTTTCTTCAAATCCTTGAGGTTGAAACATGTAAAGTTCTTCTTTTAATCGTAATTCAAAAAACAATTTTTTTAATCCATTTGGTGGTCTTTAGTAAATATTGATACTATGTTAGAATTTGAGGATTTTAATAAATAATGCACGATTTAATAAACTTACATATTACATAATGTTACAATAAATATTTAAATAAAGATTACATCATAAAATAATCATGACCATTTACTAAATTAGAATCAAAACCATCATTTAGAAGCATTTAATGAAGTAACTTCAAGATAAGAAGACAACACATGTAAACCTTTCACTAGACTATATCTATACATTTCATATAAGCTTCGATAATTAACATGTCCTAACCTTTCATGCCATAGTTTTGAATTATTCAAACTCTAAGATATAAAACAAGATGCAGAAGAGAAATCATAAAAAATATATAGATCATTTCTTTGAATTCCTTTAGCTATTATACTCTCATTACTATCCTTGATATACCAATTATCCTTCATGTATGGATTCTAGTTGTGCCCATACCTCTTTCGGATGTTCGACATTACCAATGTGTAGAAGGTAATCATCATTTACATTACATAGAAAGGGTATTTTACATTCGTTGCAAGAATGAATTCATGTTATCTACAGTTGATTTAATGACCTACGAGAGCAACCTTAAATCCAGAAACAATCATCCAGAGTTTCCTTGCCATAAATTGTATTTTGACACAAATGTTGTAGTTGGTTTCATTCAGGATCTGGGTTTTGTCAAGACAGAAATAGTTGGACATCATTATTTTCCTAAACCTATAAAACACACCCCATTATTATATACAATGTATCATAGAGTTAGATACATTTTTATCAATAAAAACAACACTTTAAATAGAATCAGATCTAAATTTTACAGATCTAAAGAAACGATTTGATCATAACTAATTATGTCATTACAATGCATACTAATTAACTTCTCATGATCAAAAAAATAACCCGCATTATAAAGGGATCTACATTATACCCCAGATTTATATAAAAATATTTCTGGCCATATAGAAATGAAGAAGAGACCCCTAAAAATACGTAACAACTTCAAATATCTGAAAAAATTAATGTAGACAAAAATCTGGCCATCTTAAATTTGACGTCTAAATGACCATCATAATGGCTTATTTTTTGGTCTATCGTGATGGTCATTTGACCGTCAATTTTAACATAGTTAAAGTTTCCTAGAACCTACGAGCTTAAATTTGATGTCTAAATGACCGTCATATTGTCTTATGTTTAGTCTACCATGACGGTCATTTGATCGTCAAATTTAATGAAGCCAAAATAGTTTGTGTATTTCCAGAATGTGAAATTCTAGAATTTCTTCTTGTATAATATTAGGGAGGTTATATTTTAACACATTATAATAACCTATTATAATTTATAATGTAAAAATATATACATTTTTTTAATAAAAAAATGTATATAATTTATAGAATGAAAATAAAAAACAACATATAGTTCATAAAAATTATAAACTATAGTATATTGTTTTTATATTAAAAACACATAACCCTTATTAAAGGGGTTTAAAGGACATAGACCAAGTTAAAAGAATTTTACCAGGTGCAAGTAGATTTATGAGAGTATAGATTAACCTGCATATTTTACAGAGGGGACAAGTAATTTCCCCAACCTATGAAATAAATTAAAATCCCTAGTTTCATGAACCTTGTCTCCTCCCTTCATTTACTCTTAATTTTACCCTACACACGTTTAAAAGTATGAAAATGTTGCAAAATATTTTATATAATTCCTACAAGCTAAAAACTTTGAAACTTTAATGTGGCTATAAATACCAATATTTTAATAAATATTTACCACACTTCACATGGGCTACCAATAAACTAGCCCATTTTTTTAAAATTTTCTATTTATATGAGAGTTACACATTTATACTTGAGATATTATCTCATTTTATTCTCCACTCCCACTCTTATATAAAAGAAAACCTTTAAATAGGTTTATTTATATAGTTTTTATAAACTATAAGATCTAAATGAATGGGGCCACCCCCTTACATGGATAATATAAATGGTTAGGGAAACATGTTAGGTTTTATTTAATAAGTACTAAGATAATTTAAAACTTAATCCCTTGATGGCCAAGAAATAAACACATACCCCCTTATTAAAAAAAAGTAAGCACTTTGTTTTTTTTTAAAACATATATTAACCAAATCTGATAAAATTTATATTTTAAGCGGTTTAAAATAACCATATATATAAAATCTGATTCAAACTTAGGTTTGTTTATTGTTTTAAAAAAACTATATATGCCTAGATTTATAAGTAAAGTTTAAATATGATTTGAACTTAGGCTTAGAATATGGTCTATTGACTCTTCCTCAATCTTATGTCATTTTAATATGTTTTAAGGCTTTAAATATATATATATTTTTTCAAAACTATATAAATTTTAATATGATGTTTATATAAATTATTATATAAACCTTATTCTATATTATATGTATTTTTATTTAAAAAAATAATATAGTTTTCAAATTATATAAGATATAGTTATAGATTAACTATAAACTATAGTTTTTCAAATCAAATCCTTTTCGAGGGGACAAAAGAACACAGGTATGAGTTTACCTTTCAAAATATTTAATCTGCAAACATTTGAAATTATAGAAAACATGAAA
Organism: Taxus wallichiana var. yunnanensis; assembly: GCA_018340775.1. Lineage (NCBI taxonomy): Eukaryota > Viridiplantae > Streptophyta > Pinopsida > Cupressales > Taxaceae > Taxus > Taxus wallichiana. The sequence goes on along the minus strand of CM031236.1, from coordinate 362,246,825 downwards.
ATTATTTCATATAGTAATAAATCCTTTCTTTTTTTGTATGTGACTTTCACGCAGGTAAATATTTGAAGTCCCTTTAACTGTGCACACATCAATCTCCAAACAAACATTAATTCCATATAATTTACAAAATGTAAATGAAATTAAGAATCATATCATATTACATCTCCCCCCAAAAAATTAAGGATTTAAAATTGAAAAACCCTAAAATTTTTACAAGAGTTTAATTACACAAATGTAATGCCAAAATAAATTAGGAAAAAAGAAGGGGACCAAATACTTTTAAATACCCTTTCGGGTTGGTTGAAAAAACCCGTACAAATTAAATAAATAAAATACAAAACATTTGATCTTAATTTATTTAATTTACCTCACTCTGTTACCATGTTAGAATTTAAGGATTCTAATAAATACATATTTAATCAACTTACATATTACATAATGTTACAATAAATATTTAAATAAAGATTACATCATAACATAAGTAAATAAAGAAATACTTACAGGAAATAAATAACACATGTGACATAGTATTTATAGTGAAAAACCCCAATAGGGTAAAAATCACTTTGAAAATAACCTTTTACTTTAGAGAACTTATTTTACATCCAGTAAGATCACCTCCTCCTTTGAAACCCTATTTACCAAGGGTAAAACTAAATCACTTGATTTACACACCTTTGATATATTTCTCAAATATATCAAATGAGGACCTAAATTCCTTTTTATATAAGGTGATCGGGTATGTCTCCCAACCCACCTTTTCAACCTAAAATGGTTGACACATACACATAGGTTTATAATATTTAATATTAGAAATATAATCATTTCATGATATTAAATATTTAACCTAAAGTATATGCCTAGGTTAGCAAATTTAATAATAGAAATATAAATATTTCATATTATTAAATATTAACCTATATATTAGTGATGAACCCATATACATTAAGGGTTGGCCACACCACTTAATAATTAAGTTCCAACATTCCATGGGGAGTGAAGGTAATGAATTAGGATCCAAGAAAGGTTGAATGTGATAACTAAGAGTTTTTACTTTTTCCTCTAATTTCAATTTTTCTTTTTATACTCTTTGTTTGAAGAAAGGAGGTGAGAAGATTCCTTATAAATATTAGAATCACCCTTATGTGAAGCTTGACCCAATGAGATGCAGATCATATTATAGTCAGATGGATTCATCTCCTCGATAAGCTTTACATTATTAGGCCTATAAACTTCTACATACTAGTTACTTGAGGTGAAATTGAAGAAGCGGGGAATTTTCTGGGCATTCTTCCTTCACTTAGATTTCAAGGATTTTGATATTTCTTCGAGGTTAGGCATGATAACTTTCTACATTGTTCTTGGTTCACTTTCAAGTAATTTTTGAATCCATGGGAATGACTCTTTAGAAGTTAATATGATGTTTATATCTGGATCACTTTCAAGAACTTGATGCAAGATCACTTCTTGTTCATTATGGGAAAGCTTATCCATTGGGAAAGACATTCATGGATGATTATAAAGATAAGGATGATGCAATGGATCACTCTTTCTTGACTCAAGAATTTATGTGGGATATACAATGAGCTTCATCTTCTTATGAACTCTCCTAGAATATGGAATCACTTTGTGCTCTTTGTTCATTATCTTCCCTTTTGAAAACTCATGCTTAATAGATCTTACTTGCAATGCTTCACCTTTGGAGGATTGATCATATTATCTGATGCTTGATTGAGTGTTTAAGAACATTGTTATGCCAATTTCATCAAATGAAGCTTGGATGGTTTCTCATTCTCACGTACAAGGTTCCCCAAGTGAAGATCACTTATCTTTCTCAACACAAGAGTATCTTTAGAATGAAATAATATTTTAGGATGCTTTCATACCTCATATATGAAAGGGTGTGTAATTTATCCTTCATGTATATTGCCTTGGATGCTCATATGCTTTGAATGGCTCAATCAACTCACTTAGCTTACTTGGCTTAACCAACTCACCCAACTCACCCAACTCAACTCAACCATCTCATTGGAGAGATGATGGTGGATCCAAATTACCTAATGAGTTACAATGACCCCATTATCTTTGAATTTAAATTGAGCTCTTATTTATTTTTGAATATTTTCTAATTACACAATGTATTTGGATTTCACCTACCGCACCTCGAGATGTTTTGTCTTGATCTTGGACATAATTATGACTAGAATGATGCTTTAGGATCTCCATGAAGCATTAAATTACTCATTTGAGATAAATTACAACCTTAAAATCATGTGAGGATGAAAAATTAGTGCTATGAGTGAAAATGGATCCAACCACAACTTTATGCATTCAAGACTGATACTTTCTATTTTTAGCAGGTGGGACTAAGACCTGATATTTTGGGATATTTTTCCTATTTAGATCAAATTTTGTCCTTTGAGCCTCCTTGAACACTCAATTATGCTCCGTTGAGGATTCTTTACCCTTTTAAGCCGGTTTATATGGTTAGAAAGTTTATTTTTTTCCTTTTGGGAAAACTACTTTTTTATGAAATTTACCTTTTTCTTAGTTTTTAATCTTCATTAATTTTTTTAATGCCCTAATGTAAGAGAAATTGTTATTTTTGCAAGTTTTCTATTTTTAGTAAGTGAATGCACCAAATAATTACTTTTTTATAATTGGCACTTATCCGTATCACTTTGCAATTAAAATTTCTTCATTAGATTTGGCTCGGCTTCGGGATCCCGTGCTCCAAATTTCATAGTGACTGTCTACCAAAATTATTGGAAATTTAAAAATTAGATTCTATGGCACAAAATTAGGGTTTAATTCTGTTAAAAATTAGGGAATCATACATCTTGAAATTACAATCTTCTTTAATGCATTTGCAATGATGAATTGCTAAGAAAATTTCTGCAGAGTTTTGTCGTAGGTTTGAGAGATATGATTTTTTCTTTGTTTTAGCATTCATGACTACCCTGGAATGATTTTGATATCATTAATAGTAAATTTGAAGTTCTTTAGAGGTTTTAAATCATAAAAAATTTAGGTATGGGTCAAACTGGTGAAGAAGGTAAATTAAGAGTAGTTATTTTGAGTTTTTAAAGCTTCCGCCAATGTTTTTGGTCAACAAATGTAAAGTAACAACACTTAGTTTTCAAGCTACGGTTTTACTTCTTGAATTTGGGAAAAACATTATGTCCCAATTATCCCCTTGGGAATGGGGATAATAGGTGTAATAAAATTCACCCTCACTTTGTCTTTACACTTGTTACCGTAGGATGCGAGCTTGTGTAGATAAAGAAAATGAGTATATCACACATGGGGGTGAGGTATGGGTCACATGGAAAAATTAAGAGGGGATAGAATGGGGAAAAAAATTTGCCCCATATTTCCCTTGGGGAATGTGGAAAATGGGGCTTGGAAAATTTTCCCTCACTTGGTGAGGACAAGTGGTGGCACAAGATTTTATGAGGAGGAGATGGAGAAAGACTATTTTTAAAATTGAGGAGATAGAAATTGGTCATGTGAAAAATTGGGGAAGGGGAAAAAGAGGGTAAATATTTTGTGTCCCATATATCCACTTGGAAAGGGTATAAGAGGTATAAGAAAATTCACCCTCACCATGTGTTTCCAAGTGTTGCAATATGGATCCAAGATAGGGAAGGTGATATATGCCAGATAAGCCCTCCAAAGTGTAGACTTGGTCATGTGGAGAACTTGGAGAAAGGGATTAGAAAAGGGAAACAAAAGTGTTTCTAAACCACGAGGTGACAAGTTTCCTCACCCAAAAATTACTTTGGGAAATAGAGAGAGAGATATCCAGGAGTTCTATAGGTCTTTTTGATGAATTATTATATGATTATTACTCCCAAATTCATTACATGAACAATGGATAGGGATTCAACTTTAAAGCTGTTCTGAAACTCTCGAAATGGTTCCTTTTTCTTTGGAGCAGTAGGGCATGTTTGCATAGATTGAGCTACCCTTAGAAGTTAAAATGTCTTCGAGAAATGTGAAACTTCCAACATGTAGAGAATAATTATATATTTCTAATGAATATTTTATTTTTGAATCTTAACTACTTATGGAGCTCCCAGAATCATATGGTGAAGTCCAGGTACCAATTTTATCTGTATGCTCCTTACACCTGAAAAACCTGATGTTCCTCAATATGTCCCTAATCCTCCAAATATTTACTAAAATTTTCTAAATAAGTTATAACATGTTCATATATCTTGAATACCACCTATGGATGAGTGTGGAATTTTATATCCTTATCGGAGGATGCACACTAGTACAAAAAGGGTCAAAATTCACCTTTCCAAGCTTATCAAAGAACTAGTCATTGGAAGCATTTCACTGAATGAGAAGAATGACCTTGTTATCTCATTTAAGAAACTAGAGAAGGATTTTTAGCACATGGGGAGGAAGTAAAAGTTCAAGGTGAGCATGATACAAAAGGAAAATTGATCCGGAGAGGACTTTATGAAGACCTAGGAGAAAATATTCAAATTTGGTTCAATTTTCATGCTTGAAAGTTTGAATTTTTATGCTACACATTTACATGAAAATAGATGGCTCTAGCTTGGATAATTTTCATAGATTTAGTGCAATGAGGATAAAACAATAAGGAGACCATAATCTCAAGACACTTCGTGGACCCGGTGCCTTATCCATTGGGCTTATGGAGTCACTTCTTCCACACAAACACACTCACGAAAAGGAAACAAACAAAAAGTGGAAAACAACACATGATGGAAAGGAAAATATATTACATGTGAGGGAAATTTCAAGAGGTGGGAAAAAATGTACACATACATGATGACAAATTGGGAGAAGTACACACCATCATGGAATAATGAAATGAATTCAGACCTCCAAATATCAAAGAAAATTATTTGATTGTGTAATGCTCTTGTGTTGGATTTTCATGGTTTAATAAAACAATCTTGCATTTAATGAATTTTTTTTTACTTGTTTTAAATCCTTTTTTCTTATATCTTTAACCTAATTCTTTTCGGACATATGTAACCACTCCTCCATGTTCTCAAAAATGTAATCATAATTTTTTCATGTAAACATTCATCATCTTTGAATCAGGATTGCAACATGAAATCATTTGTTGAATCAATGAGGCACTAAGAGGAAGTGAGGATAAGAGGATTTTCTTCCCATTCGATGGCTTCTTCGAACTCTCATTTTGTTGATGTGAACAATTGCTTTCAAAAATGGAGGCCATGTCAATGGTACAAAGGTAATCATCATCTTTGATTGAATTTTTCAGCATGGACATGTTCAAAACCATCGAGGATTTAGAATTGGTGAGTGTAATTTTTCCTTCTTCCAATTCAAAAGAATCCTACACATTCTTACTTTTTATACTTGGAACAATTGCTTTCAATAAAAACTAGCTCAATGTTTATCTTGACATCATTTTCAATGGTGAAGGTTTTGTCTACACGAGTGAGAATATATATAAGATATTCCAGACTTTCCTCCCTCTTTTTTTCATCATGGATGCACTCTTTTTTTCAAAATGAGAAAGGTAAAATCTTACCTTTGCATTCATGTTCACCCGCTAAGGCTTTGAAAATAAAATTGAAATCATCTTCTTACTCCATCTCGTTATCAAATTTTGTTGATACATTGAAAGGAGAAACAAAAATGACTCATATTTATCTTTTATTTTCATGATTTAAGTTAGGATCTCAATATTGAGTTGAGGGTCTTCAAGTTCTTCTATAGTCCTCAATATGTCTTACACTGATTTCTCTACCAAATATGCCATATAATCATTGTCATCTTCATTATAAGAGTATTTGTATTGCTCCTTAAGGATATGATTGAAAATATGATCCACACATGGCCATAATTCATTTGAAAAATCATCGTTCTCTTGATCTACATTTCTTATCATTCGAGCTCATCTTATTGCAAGACCTGGTCATACTTGGTTTTCTTTATTTTCACATATGGAGAATAAATCCATTCTACATGCAAAGGGAAAAATTTGAGTTCAATATCCATTATATGATCATCATGAAATGAAGGAGAATATAGTTTTGGAGCAACAATATGAGAAAAATATTCAATTCCACCTTGATCATTCTTTATAGAATCTTCTTGTTCACAAGGAAAATAAAAGAATCCATACTCATCATGATGATTAACATTCTGCTCATTTGGTAAGGATGGTGGAATTTGATCCTTAAGGATATCATACTTAATTTTCTTATCCACCTTGGTTTTGATAATGAAAATGGACTCTTCCAATTTTTCATCCATGATTGAATTGAGAAGGTAATTTGATTCTCCAATTATCTCCATTTCATCATTCAAAATTTGTACATCAATTGAAGAGTCAAAATTGGAAAGGATATTATCCATGATTACCTCAAATTCATCATCTTGAGTTTGGGATGAAGGATGGATTTCTCATACTTTTTGTGGTTGGAAAAATCCTAGGAATGCACTAGATCATCTTTCATACAACAAAAATATCCATATCTTAAATTTATTGTTTCTCGATGGGTTATGCCTCGAGCTAGAATGAGTTGATGAATGGAGGTTCAACTATCATGTCTTATTCATCATCCTCCAAGGTTCTGATTTGATTTTCATTGGAAGGTTCAAGGATATTCCATTCATCATAAGTGTACAAGGATATTTTGGGAATGAAAAACCCTTAATGTGGACAATCATAAAGATCTTATTTTGAAAGATGAGTTTATTATTCCTCAACATTATGAAGTGTTTCACGATGCTCATACCTTTTTTTTAAGGCCAATGCATAATTACAATATTTATGGTAGGCTTTGGGATCATAGTTACCTTATTCCACACTCATAATACTTTACACAAACTATCTTCTTAATGTTTCCATCTATTCATCTCCATATGAAAGGAAATCATCTAGAGGAAGGGAGATGAAGGAAAATGTTCTAACTTGTTAGTCAACTTTGTGAAGTTGAAAATTTTACCTTCATACAACATTTCATATATATTATTAATCTTCCTCATCCAATTTTTGGATCCTAAATAATCAATCGGTACAAGTCCCATTTTCTTTCCTTTAGCAGCAGTTCTCTTGAATTGTAGCCACCATATTTTGATGATAGGATCTTCATAAGAAATAATTTTATCCATTCTTGAAAATATTTTCATGGATTATACATGAAAGTTACTAACCTTATTTCCCTTCACTGATTACATATTTTTATTTGAAGAAATATATTTTTTCGTTGTAGCAAAACCTCTACTTTTACAAGATATGTTATAAAAAGAGGGCTATTGAAAAATTTATGTATCGGGTATTCTTCTTATTCTTCATGGTTGTTGCTCATTAGTTCTGGACACCAATCTTGATATGTATTCATTATGTTGTGGAAAAAAAACATGACATGGATTCGTTCCCTAAAGGAGTAACCTTCAAAATCTGATTTTTCTTTGAAACTTGTTTTTTTGTTTTTTACAATATATACTATTTTTGTATTTTGCAAAGATATTTATGGGTGCACATGGTTAGATATCTCCCGGTTGAGTCACCATAAATTGTTGCTGAAATAATTTTTCATCCTGTAAATTATGTGTTTCCACCAACTCTCATGGGGCTACGCCCCTCCTTCTTGTGTATGGGGAGGCTCCCATTATTGAATATTAACTATTGTAATTTTATCTAAATTATGTGGTATGGAAAAATAGGATAGGAAAAACACATGAACACTTCAATGAAGCTATGGAAAAGTGCTTGTATAGGGTACAAGGGAGGAATTTGTAGTGATGAGGGATAAATGAGATAATTGAGGAAAGAGATGGTTATTGTTTTGAATAGGTTTCACACACAACAGATAGACAAGTTCAAAATTCAATTGGAGGAAAGTAACAATGTAGGCCATTAAAAAGACCAAAAAACCACACACACATAATTCTTTAGGTTCATCAGTGAAGGAAATCAATTTCCTTCTTTGTTACTCAAGATCACTATACTTTCAAAGTTACGTTTTTGAGAGAAAATAGAGGAACACATGAAAAATGGAAATAGAAGAAATGTAGATTTTATTTTTTTGTTGGTGATACAAAGTTCAACATCCAATCCACAATTGAAAATTGATACTAAAAGAGTAACTTTACAAATCTAGGATCCTTTATAATGGATTTTTATCCTGATTTATAGCATTTCATATTTCCTCTTGGTCTATCCCCCTAATGACTCTTCATGTTATCATTCCACTTGTGACTTTACATCTTCCTAGGAAATGAAAATAGAAGTTTCCTTTTATAAATCAAAGGGAATTTTATAATTCAACTTTAGAAAGTAACTTAAGTGAATGAGAAAATTTTCCATGATTATACACAATGAATAATTATAAAGGGGAAGAGAAGAAAGAGGGAGAAAGAGAACGAGAAGGAAATAATTGATCGATCGATGAAAAATATCCTTTTGATGAGGAACTTTCTGATTTATGATCCTTGATGAGGAGTTTTGAAACATACTATTATTCCTTGAATTATTTACTAAATTGAGCTACCGCATTTGCCACCTTTTCTACCTATGGAATGAAAATATAGCTCAAAACCTTGATCCATGCCCCAGAACCTCATTGATCTTCTTGCATTGATCGAGAAATATTTCGTGACCTTTTTAATTTAAGAAATAGAGTTACTCATGTTGGTAATAGACTTTAAGGTATCTTCATTGAAGTAGAGAGAGAGTCACTTGGCTCATCCTTGACCAACTCCTAGAAGAAAACAATGAGTTATTATGATGATGAATTCTCGGTGAGTGATGGGAACCCAAGTTTCTAAACACAGTTACAAACTTTATTAAAAACCTAAAAATATTCATGTTTGTTATAGTAAAGTTCATAGATGGAATATGTTATACTATTGTATCTTACATCTATGATGAAGACCAAAACTGAAGAAAAGTTCTCGGTAGTTGATGCAACCACATTCCTACTCATGAGGATATGAGAATCGAAGGAGTTCATCTCAGACACAAGTGGGAACACATCATCCCAGTAGATATTCTCTTTTACAATATCATTCTTTACATTTGGAAACAATGTGTTACCTTTCTTGATGATATTCTTAATCCACTTCTCATTATCCTTCCCTTGCATCATATAACACATTGCTTTATTGGGCACCTCAGGGTCAAAGCTGTAGACAATAAATCACTATTTTGGGTAAATATCTAGGACTTAATCACATAACACTATTCATATGATTCCTAAGAGAGAGAATTAGTAATTGACATCTATATTTGGCATCTTTTCTTTCTTTCTTTCTTTCCTTGTACTCTCGGATACCTCATTGCCTAGTCGATTTTCATTGCTTTATCTTTCTTCGCTCTAGACACTAGTTTCAGTGCCCTCGTCTCCTCACGGGAATCCTGGCCTCTTTATAACTTACTCACCCCTTTTATTCCTCTTTTATCTTTTGGGCATCTTGTTTTCTTGGTGGTATTCTTTTTAGATGTTAATTATGAAATTCAAACAAGGAAATCAAATAAATACAAAGCTATGTGACAATAATAAGTGTATAATCTCTAAGCATATATTACTATTACCTAAGATTGCATCTAAAGGCATTTCAAGAGCATCAAAGCATCCATCTAGCTATATTTAAATAGACAAGGGACTGCATTATCTGCATACACTTCATAGGAAGGCAAGTTCATTTTTACATCGACACATCTATTTACATTGTTGAATTTATCTATTTCTCACTATTCGGTGCATCTTGCACAATAGCTTCCTAGGAGTGATTCTACACACATGAATATAGAACTACATGGAGTATGAGATGTAGTACAATATTTTGTCATCAGTTCACTCTATCAAGTGACCACCAGGGTCAGTCTGAATCCCCATTTACATATTTTTATTTTTTAGGATTTGATGAGTTTTGGGGTTTCGCGAGGAGATCATTTGTTTTGTAAGTTATAGGATAATTTTACGGGCTTAGTGCAACATGCAAGCAAACAATAATGAAGGTCAATGAACACCTTGTGATAAAATAAAATTTAGATTCTAACCATTTTTTTGTAGTTACGGGTGCACAAACGTAGACTCTCATACCTAGGCACCCCGACCTAGTCCAGTGTACCTGGTCCGACCTATCTCGAAATTATAAATTTTTCTAGGTTTGGTAACAACAATCTACCCTCCCGTTTCATTAGTTTTCCAACTTGACATACTTTGGGATTTTTTTAAAATAAGCTAAGTGCTTTATCCCTTCTCTTTCACCTAGGGTTTCATAGTTATATATCTTATTACTTAGGTTAGATCTGTATTTTATTATTTATGCTTTCGTTCGACTCTATAATTACGGTTTTACAAATTTCAATATTTATTAAATCATGTGGTTAACCCATCACTAAAACTTTCTTGCTTTTAATTTTTTTCATATTTTCATCATGGCTCAATCTTATGGATCATTTACTAAATCCCACCTTCAAAATATCAATGATCATCTTATTGATCATCCTCAAGATATAGATCCTCTTTTATTCGCTTCTCATCAAGAAAGCCACCAATCTTGTTTAGATTAATGTTCCTACATCCATCCCCATTTCAGTGAATATTTCTACTCAACCACCTTCTTCAACTCTTTCACCTACTTTTATTATTCTTGTATTTGTTCCTACTCCCACCAACCACTTCAATCCACCTCTTGTTTCTCACACATGGCAATTCTCTTCGCTTGAACTCAAGATCTAGGCTCTCTCTATCAGAATATCCAAACTCAAATCCATCAACTAAAGTAGGCTACCTCCCATGCATCTCCATCTCTTAATTCCACATTACTACTTCATACTCCTTTTTCACCCACCATTTCCACTTATGAACTTCCTCGAAACTTCTTCACTCGCAAGATTCCCATTTTCAATGTCCATTTTGACCCTCAAGAACATCTCTGAGCATTTCATTTGGTATGTCTTAATTATGAGGATGATCATACTTTATTAGCAAATCTCTTTCCTAGATGTCTCCAAGACTATGCTATGTGTTAGTTATACAATCTACATGTACATTTGGTAATATCATTTACATATTTGGACGATGTTTTTCTCTCCCATTTTTAAATCAAGATCGGATCTAAGATATCATATGTGTAACTCGAACAAATTAAACAAGGATTTAATGAACATATAGTGGATTATGTCCTACGATAGAAAAATAACTTAGATAAGATGTCTAATGTACTTGTGGAATCTGAACTTTAAGATCTATTTGTCCAAATACTCTTACCTCTTCTGTAAGAAAGTGTCATCTTTGACACATCTCCTTCATTCGATCATCTTTTCCATACTCTTAAGCTATGCAAAAAAAGCTATTATCTATGGGAAAGCTTAAATATCATGATCAAGCTTCATCATCTTCTACTTGATTTCAAAGAAAATATACTTTCAAACCATCTACAAAACCTACTGAAGCTAAAGCTACTTTCAATGATGTTTCTACTCCTAAAAAAATTCAATGGTAGCCTCCAAAGCGTACATTGACAAAAATTTCCTTGTACTCTGTATATTTTATTTCCATAGCTTGTTGAGAGCAATGTTATTACACTTTTTCCTCTGCTTAATTTGGATCCATCTCTCCCAAAAGGATCCAACTATAATGAATTTTTTTTATGTGATTATCATCAATACGTGGGACATTCTACTAATCATTATTTTAAACTTTGATATCTTATTCAATATCTCTCACGATAATAATTCCATTGAGCTTCCTTAGCCTATGACATCTACACCAATCAATTAAAATCACAAGCTCAATATTTCAAACAATTATCTTCTTAAACATGACAAACAAGTTTCCGACTCTTCATCCAGTCACTTCCTTCATCAGGGGCTATTGATTTTATAGTTTCACATGCTGATACACCTCCATTATTAATTACATTCTTTGATCATGACTATCATGCTACATTCTCTTCTAAAAAATTATATATCATTTTTTCTACAGGGCCTCACGTTATCAATAATATAATTATTGATACATCGATTCATATGTGTGTGTTCTCTATTGTACTTCTTGTTCTTTATCGACTATCTGCTATCGCATATTTCATATCTAGTTCCTAAATCATATGGTTATGTTAAGATTCCAGTTATAGTTGGTCCTCTTACCATGCTTGTTCCATTTCTTGTGGATCCTTCAATTAAAGGGTGTGACATGCTCTTAGGTCTCACTTATATCCGTGCTACTCAAGCTATCATTTTCATGAATCACTTGTGCCTAAATTTCATTCATAACAAGCAATTCATTACTATCAATGGTGTTCTACCATGCACACTATGGCCGAAACCTCCTCTTGAGGTTTCCATTGCACTTGCTAGAGCATTTAGGTTTGCACAACATCTAAAATCTAAATCGCAAGTTTCTCTTAGTTCTCTTATTTGTACATGGCCTACTAGGTCTCATTGGTCTACTAGTCTATCTCATCATTTCATATACAAAACTTGAGTAGATCCTTCACATAGGTATACATCACCTCCTTGGTTTCCTTCACATAGGTGTTCATTACCTCCATGTTCTCCTTCACATAGGTTTCCATCACCTCATAATTCTCATGCACATAGACCTCATTCACCAATACATCATCTGTCTCCTAAATCAAAATCTCGGATCATGGTCACACACCTTTATGTAGACAAGCATCGGGTGGAGGACCCTTACCATTCAATTTTATCAGATAACATACTCATCATCATACACTTGGGGGAATCATACTTACTTTACCCCCTTCTATCATTATCAGGTGTCTCAAATTTATACTATTTCACTTCATGTTTTGCATCTAGTCTTTTCACTTCATCCTACACACATTGATACCCACATCTTGTATCAACACTACCCTATAATGTAATATTGTGCTATGGTTCACACTTAACTATTTAGGGCATACTACGTCCATGAACCTTGCATCATACACATGACACATTTCACACTCACCACATTCACGGCACATTTGTCTAATTATCACATAACACACTTACTTATGCGCACGTTAGTTCCACAGTTCACACTCAACTGCTGAGGGTATACATTTGAAATGAACCTCACCACACTCACTCACTCTCTACACTATATGCTTTGTCGATCATATATTTCTAGCACACAATTCAAACCATTTTCCGATGATGCACTCTTGTTCTATGGTTCATTCTTGGTGATGAGGGTAAGTTATAAATGAAACTCATTTCATACACATCCATACATTTTTTCTCGGGGGAATGCTGATCATATCACACTCACTGGTCATTCCATTCCATTCACACTCACAACATACTACATATCTTGGTTGCACATACTCTTGCTTTCTTATACTTGTTACATGTACACTTTGTTTTCATGCTATACATATAATATGTATGAAATTATCTTTATCATATACACATGCACATTCACTTTCCTTCTCATTGTGAAAATAGACTATCTATAGATCATTCCAAGTAGTATGGATTCTTGGAACAATACCTTTTATTAGTCCCATCATGGAACTAGGGGCATCTAATTATTTACACGGTAAAATTACTATTGTTTCATTATATACTACTTCCTATTCTTACTATCACACTTATTTATCTTGAATTATACACGCTTTGACATAATTTTTATCTTTCTAGAATGCTAATGGGTGATTCATATTCAACATTTTCTTACGGGAACTATTTTCCACCATGTTTTTCGATACGTTGTTTGTTATTATTTTTCATTATTTTCCATTGTATGCCATTGTTTGGAGGCTATGCCCTTTTTATTATGTGCACCTTGCATTCTTTTCACATCTTTGGTCCTAATTGTCTTGCAACATTATGAGTGATGTACCATGTTTGAAACCCACTTTTTGAGGCCTACATTCTCTAATTTCTTGCTAGATACACATTGTCTTCTATATGTGTATTTATCTTGTTTGCTGCTGACTGACACATATTTCAAGCCACTTTGTTTGCATGTGCCTTGATTTATACCGAGAAAATTCCCTCCCCTATAAGGTATCATTTTTACATTAGAATATTTTCCTCCTTTGGGACACATCCTCCTAGCAACACTTCATAAACCCCAAATGAGGGGGCATACATTGGGTGAGTTATTGACCCCATTCAAGCGGTACATGATCCACAGTTTAGACTTGCATAATACATGAACCACATAGTCATACAGTCACAAAATGGCCTAGAATATGACTTGGGTCCTCAGCACAACACATATGCTAACACCCAAATACGAGACATGAGCGCATGGGTGCCCTTGACCAATTTTGGGAACTTATGACTAAGGAGAATCTATAGTATATTTCTTAGATCAAAATGGTTCATAAAAGTCTATATATTTGTTTTCTCAGTACAAGCAAAGTCCTCCAGCAATCAAAATGCATTCTACCTTCATTTTCTACTTGGATCAAACTGGATCGAAATTGATCGAACTGGAACAAATAAGGATCACACCATTTGCAGTGGTGTATAATTTTGGGAAGTAGTCAAGGATGGAGAATAACACTATACATTTCTCCCCAACACTTCTTTTGTCGTGGCATGAGATCACCCAAAAACTCGTTCTGGCATGAGATCTCCCAAAAAAATCATTCTCTGACCTCTTTCAGGATCCTTCCTATCATTTTCATTCATCATGGATCAGTGCACATATTCCTTTTACTACTTTCACATATTTTGAAATAATTTTTACATAATTGGATATAAATTTTCACATATACATGAATTTGACTACTCTTTTCCTCTTATTTTTGTAGGTGCATCCTTTTGAGAAGTAGAGTCACATAATAAAACATATTAAGTGACAACAAGAATATGTACAACATGTCATAACATATATTCTTTCAAACCTAGGTTCACTTCCTCTTCTTTAGCTTCCACACTTCATTTTATCTCTCCAAACTTGTTCTTGTCTCCTCAAAGCATGCTTTCACCATAGATCTACATGGTTATCAGGTACACATCTCTTATCTACTTTATTTTATTGAGTATTCACTTAACAACATAAAGTGGGGCAAATGTAGACA
This sequence comes from Taxus wallichiana var. yunnanensis, assembly GCA_018340775.1. Lineage (NCBI taxonomy): Eukaryota > Viridiplantae > Streptophyta > Pinopsida > Cupressales > Taxaceae > Taxus > Taxus wallichiana. Next base: position 362,231,810 of record CM031236.1, on the reverse strand, counting down.
ATAAATCACACACTTGGGTACATTTCTAGGTCCTAATTGCATACCACTATTAATATGATTTCTAAGCAAGAAAATTTATAATTGATATTTATCTTTGGCTTCTTTTTTTCTTTCTTTCTTTCTATATATTCTTATACACCTCACTTCCTAGTTTAATTTTTGTTTCTTTATCTTTCTTGGCTCGGATCCTAGCACCCGGCCGGGATGTCGGCACCAAGCACCCTCGTCCCCTCTAGGTGCCCCTGATATCTTTGTATCTTTCTCTCCCATTTTGGGCCTCTTTTATCTTTTGGGCATTTTTTTTTCTTGGTGGTCGGCCTTTTAGATGTTAATTATGAAATTCAAACAAGGGAATCATATAAATACAAATATATGTGACCATAATAAGGGACTAAGCTCAAGCATCTATTACTATCACCTAAGGTTACATCAAAGGATTTTAAGAACATCAAATCATCCATCTAGTTATCATTAGAGGGATAAGGTGTTGTATTTTTTCATACACTTCATAGGAGGGGAAGTTATTTTAACATCCACACTTGTATTTACATTATTTCATCTATTTATTTCTTGTTAGTTGGTGCATCTTGCACAAGAGATTCCTCGGGCATGATTCTATGCACATGCATATAGAACTACATGGATTCTAAGATGTAGTGTAGTGTTTGATCATAAGTTCACTCTTTTAAGTGAGTGGCTAGGTCAATCTAACTACCCATTTGCATCTTTTTCTTTTTAGGATTTTATGTGTTTTGGGGTTTTATAGGTTGAGTAAAATTTTGTGGGCATAGTGTGACATACAAATGCAGACCAATAATGAAGGTCATCGAATACATTGTGACATAAGAAAATTTATATTCCAACCATTTTCGTAGTCACATGTGTCTAGAAGTAAAATTTGGCTCCTCGGTGCCCTGGTCTATCTTGTTCGAGACAATTCTACATTTTTTTAGGTTTAGTTGTGACAGTATACCCTCATGTTTCATCAATTTTATAGCTCGACATACTTTGGGATTTGTTTATCTCAAATTTGATCTTCTAAATACCCTAGAACACTCAATTATCCTCCATTGATAATGTTTTTATTAATAGTTTATGACTGGAATCATACCCAAATTACAAGAGGCCCAAGCCCAAATATAAAATAAAAAGTAACAAAACATAAAAATAACTACAAATGAAGAGCACCATGAATAAAAATCAAGAACTAAAACAAAACCACAGCAAAACAACAACAACAACCATAACAAAAAAATACCATAGAAAAAACATTAGACCGAGATAAAATATATAGACATTAAGAAACTTGAAACTAGATAGCCCTCGGTTTCTATTTCATGACCTAGGAAAAGTTCTTCTTGAAAATATCCAGTTTATCCTTGATTTATTTGAGAGTGGAATAATTTGTTGACTTTTATTTTCCCTTTTTAGTCTCAAGAAAAGAGTGATATTGACAAGTATGTCCATGTTTCCCTTAAGCATGGAAATAATGTCACCTTATTTTCGTCTTAATTTTCCCTTCTTTTTCTCAATGGTAGAAATCATTTTTTCCATTTCCTGTAGCATATTATCATCCCTTTTTCCACTCTCAATGGAAAGTTTGCAGCCCCTGACTTTCTCTTTTAGCACTTGACATTCCTTTCTAAGCCAGGTTATCATATAATTATGTAAATCTACTTGATTTCTTATATTTACGGGTGAGTTTTGTTTTTATTATCCTTATTATCTTCCAAAGCCAATAGACTTAGGGAAACAACACCCCTACCCAAGGGATAAGCATGTGGATGAGAATAGTGATTGGGTTAACTTTGGACTTCTTCTTGTGAAGGGTTCGATCGAGAGACGGGGGATGAGGGCCTCTTAGTATGGGTAAAGGGAGAGTACGGGAGGGGCCATAGGGTAGGATTTCATAATGAGAAGTTAAAAATGCTTATATACTAATAGGATAATTGTATGATGGAAATTTTGGGCTATTTTTCCTTAAGATACTAGATTCCAAGATTTTTCTAGGTAATGTAAAATAAAAAAGGGAAAATTAATCACCACATTCCTTCAAAAGTGATTAAGCAACACTAAATAGAAATAAGGAGTGACTTTAAACCACCCTTCAAGTGTAAGATACTTAATCAAAGCGAGAATAACCTTGTAGTAGGGATTTGGAAAAGAGTCCCATAGAAAACCACTCTTGACATGCGTAAGGAACTCGTCTCCCTTAAGAAATTTTACTTGAATTATTTCCTATCATAGTTGTTCTTATAGAACCTTATGCCTTTAGGATGAAGACCAGTGATGGATAACATAAGCTCCTCCATGATGAAAATGTCTCTATTCTTATAACTAACCTTCCTTCCCTTCCAATTCTTCACAAACTCTTGAGATAGATAAAGATCATGCCCACAAACCAAATTTATGAAATGATTAAAACCTATTTTCTTCATAATTTCCCATAGTTTATCATCCTCCTTGTTAGGTTGTGGAGCATTTTTCATGTGTGAAAGTATTGAATCTTTGTACACTAAAGTCTTGTACACTTTTCATGTATCCTTCTTTGGGGTTCGGGCGTAACCCTTGAATTTTTTTTTAGGTGTAATTTTTTTGGCCTCGAAAAATGCACCCGACATATCGAGAAACGTGCTCTTCTCATATGGGTGAGTTTTTTGACCCATAGGTTTATGGGACGGGTTTTGCCCATGGTTTTGATACCCACGGTTTTGTAAAACTACTTAAGCAGTTGTCTATTTATATGGTCTTATGCATATGATAGATGTACAAGAAAATGTATTGTAGATGTGTTTTGAATTTGGGTGTGAATTCTGTAGAGTTTGTTGAGCATAGCTCCAAGCGGATCAGGTATTGTATTGAGAGAGAGCGGTGGCTTGTAATAAAATCGAACAAGTGATTCTTGGTGGACGTAGCCCAAATTAGGTGAACCACGTTAAATATTGTCTCCTTATGTTGTGTTATTTTATTCTATAATTTTATTTAAGAAGCTGTAATAATTTATGCATATTAGTTTCTAATGTTTCGATTCTGTGAGGGATTATTTCACATATTTTATCTCTTATTTCCTAAAAATTGGTATTAGAGCCTGGTTTGGTTTGCTAAAGTGTTGAATCACAGGGAAAGTTTTATCTTGAGTGGGAGCTATGGAAGATGATGGAAGATCTAGGGTTGATAAATTCAATGGGTAGAATTTTAGTCTTTGGAAGATGTAGATGGAATATTACCTTTATCAAAAGGATCTTTATACTCCATTTTTACGAGAAGGTGAATAAACCCTCGAGTATGACATATGTCAAATGATATTTTTAGATTGGAAGGCACTTAGACGATTCGGATGTGTCTTGCATCTTTGTTATTATTTAATGTTTCAAAGGAAAAGACTACAAAAGATCTAATGGATGCATTAAGGAAGTTGTTTGAAAAACCCTCTACGCCTCTAATAAGATATTTTTAATTAAAAATTTGTTTAATATGAAGATTTCGAGAATAGTCGATGTGAGATCATTTAAATGATTTCAATATGGTTGTGAATATGCTAGCTTCGGTTATAATAGAATTTTATGAAGAAGTTAGGGATTTATTAATTCTGTGCTCTTTACCTAAGAGTTGGAATAGCCTGGTAATGGCGGTAAGTAACTCGGTTCTAGCTAACTCAAAGTTGAAGTTTGAGGATGTTGTAGGGGTGATTCTAAGCGAGGAAATGTGAAGAAAAAGCTCTAGGAAGTCTTCTACTTCAGGGAATGCTTTGATAGTGGAAACTAGAGGGAGATAGAAGAATAGAGGAAACCATGGAAAATCAAAAGATCAGGCAAGGTCAAAATCCAAGAACAAGATTGTATGCTGGAATTATGGAAAGCCTAGGCATGCAAAGAAGGACTATTGGGAGCTTCGGGATAAGAAGAAACAACAGGAAGAAAACAAGGAGGAAAATGTGGCAATGGGTAATGTATGTCAAGATGCTTTGATTCTTTCTTTGCACAATATTATTGAATCTTGGGTTTTAGATTCGAGGGCTTCTTTCCATGCTTCTCCACATAGGCATTATTTTGTTGATTATGTTCAAGGATATTTTGGGCATGTTTTTCTTGGTGATGATGAGCCTTGTAACATAGTTGGAAAAGGTTCTATTCGGGTTAAGATGCAGAATGGGAATACTTGGTTATTAAAGGATGTCAAACATGTGCCTACATTAAGACAAAATTTGATATTGGCGGGGAAGTTGGGAAGTGATGGTTATACTGTGATATTTACTGACTAACTCTTAGAAGGTTACCAAGGGTGCTCTAGTGGTGGCAAGAGGTAAGAAGGTTGGAACCTTGTATTTAACCACTGATAGTACTAATGATTGTAATCTTGTGACTTCAGATGTAGATACAACATTATGGCACTATAGGCTTGGTCATATGAGCCATAAGGGCATGAACATCATAAAGAAGAATTTTCCTGGATATACAGAAATAGGTTTGGATTTGTGTGAGAACTGCATATATGGGAAACAGAAGCAAGTAAGGTTTCTCAAGGTTGGACCTACGAAGAAAGAGAGTAAGTTAGAGCTGGTACATTATGATGTGTGGGGGCCGGCTCAGGTATCATCTCTTGGGGGTTCAAGTTATTATGTTAATTTTATTGATGATGCAACAAGGAAAGTTTGGGTTTATTGTATTAGAAACAAATCTGATGTATTTGACACTTTTGTTGAATGGAAAGCCTTGGTAGAGAATGAAACAGGTCTTAAGCTAAAATGTCTTAGGTTAGATAATGGAGGGGAGTATTACAACAATGAATTTAATGATTACTATTCTAATAATGGAATCCGTAGGCAAAAGATGGTTCCAAGAACTCCACAGTAGAATGGGGTATCGGAAATGATGAACATAACAATAATGGAACATGCTAGGAGCATGAGGTTATATGCAGGACTACCTCTTTCTTTTTAGGCAGAAGCAGTGAGCATAGTTGTGTACTTGATAAACGAGAGGACCCTCAAGTGCCTTAGATGGAGGCATACCTAAGAAGGCATGGTATGGTAAGAAAGCTGATTATTAATTTCTTAGAGTCTTTGGATGTGAGGTGTTTATTCATACGAGACAAGGATGATAGGACCAAGCTAGAGGCTAAATCAGAAAAACATACTTTCATTGGTTATGGCGGTGATGACTTTGGATTTAAATGTTAGAGTATTAAGGACAAGAAAATCATTCATTCTAGGGATGTGGTCTTTAATGAGAAAGTCATGTATAAGCAACAGTTGTAGGAAAACAGGGAAGAATCCAAGAAAGAATATGCAGTGGTAGAGGATCTTCCGGATGGGACAGTGACCCATGAATCAGTTCAGGAACCTACTCAACAGGAACCCCAAACTCCTACAATGAGGAGGTCTTCTAGGGTAAGAAAAGAACCTGAACATTTTTCTCCTTCTCGTTATTATTTATTACTCACAGGATAGTGGAGATCTAAAGATCTTTGATGAAGCAATGCGGGTAGATGCCAGTAAGAAGTGAGAGCAAGCCATGGATGAGGAGCATAAGTCTCTCATGGAGAACCGGACTTGGGATTTGGTGAAGCTACCGAGAAATAAAAAGAGTATTACTGAGAACAAGTGGGTGTATAGAGTTAAAGCTGAAGGAGGAAAGAAAAGATATAAGGCCCGGTTGGTGGTCAAGGGGTTTGCATAGAAACAAGGTATAGATTTTGATGATATTTTTTCTCCTATAGTAAAAATGACTTCTATCATAATTGTTCTTGGAATAGTGGCAATGAGAAGACTTGCACTTAGAACAGTTAGATGTAAAGACCGCATTTCTCCATGGTGATTTGGAGGAGGAGCTATATATGCAGTAGGAGAAGGATATGAAGTCAAAGGTAAAGAGGAGATGGTGTGCAAACTGAAGAAGAGCTTGTATGGCCTGAAACAAGCTCCACATCAATGGTATAAGAATTTTGATAGCTTCATGATGGAGCAAGGTTATATTAGATGTCATTCTGACCATTGCGTGTATACAAATAAATTTGAGGATGGAAGTTATATTATCCTGTGTTTGTATGTAGATGACATGTTGGTTGCAGGTAAAAACATGCAGGAAATAAAAGTACTCAAGAAACAACTAAGTGAATCCTTTGATATGAAGGATTTGGGGGCAGCCAGACAAATCCTTGGTATGACGATAGCTTAGGATAGGAAGGAACAGAATCTGAATTTATCTCAAGAAGAGTACATTAAGAAGGTGTTGGATAGGTTTAACATGCGGGATGCTTAAACCGGTTGGGACTCCTTTAGCGAGGCCATTTTAAGTTATCAAAGGAGCAGTGTCCCAAGACGGCAAGGTAAGAAACCAGATGTCCAAGGTACCTTACTCATCAGTAGTTGGAAGTTTGATGTATGCTATGGTGTGCACTAGGCCTGATATTGCCCATGCAGTGGGAGCTGTGAGTAGATTTATGAGTGATCCAGGTAAAGAGCATTGGCAAGCAGTAAAGTGGATCCTTCGGTATTTGAGAGGAACCATGGGGGCATTTTTGTGCTACAGTGGATCAGACACCACTTTATGTGGTTATGTAGATTCAAACATGGCTGGAGATGTAGACAGCAGGAGGAGCATGATAGGTTATATTTACACTATAGGTGGGACAGTAGTGAGCTAGATTTCACGACTACAGAAGCTGGTGGCTTTGTCAACCACGGAGGCTAAGTATGTTGCTGCAACAGAGGCAAGCAAAAAGATGATTTGGTTACAACAATTGCTTGAGGAGTTGGAGCATAAGCAGGAGGAATGTAATCTGCATAGTGATAGTCAGAGTGCTATACACCTAGCTAAGAACTATTCTTTCCACTCTAGGATGAAGCATATACAGTTAAGGTACCATTTTATTAGGACAACTTTGGAGGAAGAGAAGTTGAAGTTGGAGAAGATTCATACCAGTTAGAATCCTACAGACATGATGACCAAGGTGGTCACAAGGGAAAAACTAAAGTTTTGTTCAGCTTTGGTTGGTCTTCATAGAAACTAGTGAAGGGTTGAGAAGCTTGTTCAGAGGAAAACTAGTCTCCAAGTTGGAGATTGTTAGGTTGTGGAGCCTGTTTTCATGTGTGAAAGTGTTGAAGACTATACACTAAGAGTATTGTACACTTTTCATGTATCCTTGCCGGGGTTTGGGGCCGGGCCGGGCCCGAGTAGGGGTTTGGGGGTGATAGCTCACAGTAATAGGGTTTGGGGCGTAGCCCCTAAACTTTTTTTTTTAGGCGTAAATTTTTTTGGCCTCCAAAAGCACCCGACATATGGGAAATGTGCTCTTCTCATATGGGCGAGTTTTTGACGCATAGGTTTATGGGATGGGTTTTCCCATGGTTTTTTTATACCCACGGTTTTGTAAAACTACTTAGCGATTGTCTATTTATATGGTCTTATGCATATGATAGATGTACAAGTAAATGTATTGCATATGTGTTTTGAATTCGGGTGTGAATTCTATAGAGTTTGTTGAGCATAGCTCCAAACGGATCTGTGTATTGTATTGAGAGAGCGGTGGCTTGTAATAAAATATGAGAAAGTCGTTCTTGGTGGACGTAGCCCAAATTGGGTGAACCATGTTAAACATTGTCTCCTTGTGTTGTGTTATTTTATTCTACAATTTTATTTCAGATCTGTAATAATTTCTGCATATTAGTTTCTTTGTTACGATTCTGTGAGGGATTATTCCGCATATTTTATCTCTTATTTCCTAACACTCCTTCCACTAAGAATTGTTGAAAGGTTCCACCCTACAAATGTCTACCTATTGATATTTTGTGAACCGTACGCTCATAGTAGAAGAGAAAGTGGGACATGGAATGATGAATAAGAAGAGTAAGAGTTCTAAAATAAGAGGCAATATATAGCACAAGCTCCCACAAAATCTCAACTTTATCCATGCGAGTTATTTCTTTTCTCCAGATTAACAATGGATTGGAAATTAGGAGGTAGTGAATTAAAATGATACCAAGTAGTGTAATTATTAGCAAGAACCTCGAAGTTGGCTAGAGAGTCTGTAATTTTTTTCCCTTTTCTATAGTTATGTTTTAAGGTACAACTAGAGAAGGTGTTGGATAAGTGAATAGTTTCTTCAATGTAATTTTTAATGGACCAAATGGCCTTATTATAACCATTAAAAAACTTATGATATTCATAGAATCTCCTTAGATAACCATGTTCTACAAATTGAGAGAAGAGGCTAGTCTAATTCCCCATAATTTCATAAATTCTTCCACAAAGTGATTGGTATTAACCCTCATAAAATAAAAAAATATGCTATAAAGTGGCCTCCTCCATGAATACACCCTCCAAACCCATAATTCTTAGGGTTTCTCTTAGAGGCACCATCAAAATTTAATTTAAAATAGCGAGGATTAGGAGGGGACCGATTAAAAGAGTCATATCAATCTTAGAAGATGGAATATTATTGATAAAATAAGAAAAATTTAATTTCTTAAGTAATTTAGCCTCCTCTTCATTATGAGTGAGATTATTTTGGGCCTCTACCTGGATATATCCTACTTAATTCCTTACATAAGGTGATTGAAAAACTTTCTAATAGAAGGTTTTTTATTATTGAAAATATTGCCATTCCGATCTTTCCATATATACCAAATAATATGTGGAAAGGAAAGAAACCAAATTCTTTTAACAATCAAATGTTAAAAAGGTGGATTCCATTTCTACCATGCTGAAAGGATATTTTCTAGAAATACTCATTTGATTCCCATCAAATTAAAGAAAGCATTCCAAACCTTTGTAGCATAATAACAATAAAGGAATATGTGATTGACAATTTCTCCAGAGGTTTTACGAGAGGATGCACATTTTGAGATGTGTTTCCCCCTATTGATCCAATCATCCATTGTTAAAATCTTGTTTTGAATACTAAGCCAAAGGAACATGTTATTCTTGGGAGACAATTCTTGGAAGGAGATATTTTCCACTCAATACATGAAGGTTGATTTGTAGCAATAATATTTTAGCCAATTTTCACTTGAATAAGATCCTTCCAAGGAATCCTCCCAAATGATCTAATCTAGGGTTTCTTTAGCATTAAGATGTTGAGTCTAAAGGAAACCCTGCAAGTTCTTGATATTATATAATTTTTTTATTAATGCACTGGGAGTTGAATCTAGATTTTACTAGTGTCGTTGTGTTTTATATAATCCTTAACTTTTTTTCCAATCATCCTATAATACAGAGCTATAAGTTTATACCAATCATCCTTGTTCTTGAAAGGAGAGGAAGAGATCTATTTGTCCTCCTAAAATGACATTTCATTACTATCACTAATTTTCCACTTGCTTCCCTTAATCGAAGCTCTCTAGAATTAACAGAGCATTCCAAAATTGGGAACCTGAGGTTAGATCATCTTTGTGAATCCACTTGTTGCTTTTAGTATTCTCTAGATATTTGGATCTAATAAGAGCGGTCCATGGTAAGTTTTATTTCATTAATCTCCAACCCATTTTTGCTACCATAGATTTATTCATCTGCATGATATTTTTAATACTAAGCCCTCCAAATATCTTGGGCTGACATACTTTTTCCCACACTACAAGATGTATTCTATCATTATCTTCAACACCACTCCAAAGGAATATTATTTGTATATCAGTTCTCTCAATTATCTCCCTAAGAAATTTAAAAAGAGACATTAAGTATACATGGAGATTCTGAAAGTTGATGTTAATAAGGATACATGTACATGCTTGGGATAGGAAAACTCATTTCAAGTAGCTAATTTCCTCTGGAATATTTCAATAAGGTAGTTCCACACGTCACTTGGAATTTTACCATGAAACAAAGGCACACCGAGATAAGAAGAGGGAAGGGGATGATGTTGCAACTTAAGATATCAAATATTTATTTTCTTCTAGGGATTGGAGTATTAAGGAATAATATTGATCTCTTTTCAAATTATATCATCTATCATGAAACATATTTATAATATATGAGAATAGATTTCAGCTTCTTTACTTTAATCAAAAAATCTATGAGAATGAAGATAGTTTCATTAAAAAAATGATTATTAGACAGTTTGAGATCTAATGAGCATGTTTCAAAACATTTCAATTCTCCCATGTGAATGACATCAACCACCCTTATGCTTAAGCTTTCAACCATAAAAATAAAAAGAAGAGGAGACATTGGGTCCCCTTTCCTTATGCCTTTATTGCTTTTGAAGATTCCAGTAGGAGAACAATTGATAAGGAATGAAAACATAGGAAAGGAAATATAGTTCGAGATGATTTTATAAAATAGGTAGAGAATCCAAAATTTCTAGGAAACTCTCTCAAAAGATTTTGTCATACCAAGATTGACTATCATGCCTTATTTTTGGAGTTCTCTATGGAATGAATTACTTTATGGACAAGAATGATTCCATCTTGAATTAATATTCCTTTGAAAAAAATTCCTTGCTACTGTGAGATGAGACTCGGTAGCAGAGAGGCTATAGTTTAGAAGACATATTTTTAGTGAATAATTTTTACAAAACATTAGATAAGCTAATTGGTTTAAAATCTTTAAAGTTATTTACACCTTTCTTATTAGGTATTAGCACTATGAATGTGTTGTTGATATCTTTGAGTAAGTTGCATGTTCTAATGAATTCATTCATGGCTCTAAGAATATCATTTTTGCATATTTCCTAGTACCTTTTATATAAAGGGAAGGAAAATTGTTATGTCTAGAAGTTTTATCCCCAACCATGGAAAATAATTAATTTAGAAGTTCCTCCATGGTAACCTTGTTAGTGAGCTTCTTAAAGCTACTCTTGTCCACTAAATTATTGGGAATATTTTTAATAAATTTGTTAACATTTTCCTCCTATTCATGAGTATGATTTCCATTGAGTAGATTCTTGTAAAATATCTTTGCTTCTTTGTTAATGATATCAGATTTATTTTTGATGCTTCCCTCCTTAGTTGTGATATTTGTGATTCTGTTGTGGTTTTAGTGCTAAATAGAAGTCAAGTAGAAAAACTTGGTGTTGCGATCATATTCCTTCAACCATAAAGCCCTATATTTTTGCCTCCAATATGTCATCTCCTATGATCTTATAGTGTGATACTCTACTAGAATATGTTTTTCCAAATAATAATCATTCACATGCATCCCTCTTTCAATGATTTTATTTTCCGAATGACTATATTTTCCTCATTTTTTTTTCCTTTCGAAGATATTTCCAAATACCTCCTTATTCCATTTCTTGATTTACTTTTTAACATTTTTCAATTTTTGAACAAACACATACATAGCTAATACGAGTTACCTAAATATTCCACTAATCTTTAAGTTTTTGAAAAAGATCAGGATGATCCATCAAAATATTTTCAAATCTGATAGGATAATGAATTTTTTTCTCTTTTTTTAAGAAGTGGAGAGTAATGAGATTGTGATCTGATCTGATTTTAGGAAAGAAAAAGATTATGAAGTCTTGAGTGAGGGATCAATTAGCTGATATTAAGGCTCTATCCAACCTGACCTAAATCAACTCATCTCCAATACACCTATTGCTCCATGTGTGTTTGGCTCATTCAATCTTGATGTCCATGAGGTTGTTGTCACTAAGAAGGTTAGCAAGATTAGACATACCACAATTGAATTCTTTCCTGCCACCTTTCTTTTCCAGAGGATTCAAATGGGTGTTCAAGTCCCCATTATCAACCATTTATACTCTTTACAATTATTTCTAAAATCTTTAAGATCAGACCAAAGTTTTTACTAGAAATAGCACTATTAGGAGCATAAATATTAGAAAGAATCCAAACATATTCAAATTTTATTACCCAATAGAAGAGAATGGCTAGATGATGCATAGACTTGAATATAACCATTAACCTTAACCAATTATTGTCCCAAATAGTATAAATGCCTCCAGAAGCACCGATAGATTTAATACTATGAAACTCAGACATTTTCCAAAAGTAATTTTTGACATTCTTCATTATAAAATATTGAATTTTGGTTTATTGAATTGATAACACTTAAGTCCTATTTTTTTCATAAAATATTTCAAAATTATTTGTTTATTCCCTCCATTTAGGCCTCTGACATTCAATGAAATGATTTTTATTTTGAAGTATTAGAGGAAGGATTCCTCGAGACTTTGGGATCAAGGTTAGCTATGTACCATCTATAATTTCTTTTTCAATTATTTTCTTTATTTTTTCCCCTAGAGTGACTCTTCCATTTTTAATCTCCTACATCAGTCATTATATGGGATTTGATGCAAGATGATGAATCCCTAGGATCCTTCTTTTCTTTACCCTTGTTTGTAGCAATCTTAGGAGTGGTGAAAGGAGGATTTAAATTCGACTTCTTGGATTTTTTTATCGACATAAATATTCTCCTTCTCTTAGTAATAATTTAGGACTGAAGAATTACATTCCCTAAATGAAATTCTTCTAAGGAAATCCTAAATCCCCCTTGACTGGGGTTTGAGAGAGATTAATGTAGTTCGGTAGTTTTGGGTCTCATTAAGAGTAATGCGGGAATTTGGCCACATTGAGTCTAGATTTGGCCTTTGTGGTGCTGTCAAACCCAATAAGAGATCCTATAAAGTTTGTAATATTGGCTATACCTCCTCATTCTAGAACTCTAAAGGAAGTTTAGGATGCCTAGTGTAGATAGGCATGCCTTTCATATTTTCCTTGTCTGGTTCAAACCTGGGGTCCATTTTTTCGAGATATAATCCCATATTCCCTAAGAGCTAGGGCCTACTAAGAAAATATTTTTTCCATTCTTCCTTTAAAGAAACATTTACTAGAAAATATCCCCTAGTTATTATAGAAATTTCCATATTTCCTTTGGGGGTTCATTTCCTCTAGGCCCATCTTCTAATGGTGTCAATATTTATACAGCACCGAAGCAACTTACCAATAAGAAACAAATAATGCTTTTTGATGGATTCCTTGATGAATGACTCAGGGGAATTGAAATTCATGTCTCCATCATCATTCATTAATCATGAATATGTCTCTTTAGAAAGCTCACCTCCTATTTTCTCACGCCCTTGTGAAAAAGGTTCATTTTCAACACTTTTCCCCTTTACCGCATTTGTCCACATGATCCCCTATCTACACCTGTTAGGGGTGATCTGAAGCATGCCAAGATCTTAGATTCCTGGTGGGGAGATTTCCCACCCATTTGCATTCTAAATTTTCTCCAACATCTCCTTCTCCATTCGAATATCATAGTCCTATTTCCTGTGCGATTTCATTAATTCCAATTTGTATTTTGTGTTATCGACGTCTCATTACATATTTTTGTTTTCTTTGTTAAGATAAAATATATTTTCCATTTATGTAATTTGAATTCAACTCATTTAATTTTTAAATTTAATTGACTTCTATTGATAATTTTTTAACCTTTTTATCAAGTATTAATTTTTGAAAAGTTTCTTTTTACTTTTTGGGAAAAGCTGCTTTGCTTTCAAATTGCATGTTTTTCCTAGTTTGTCATCATCATTGTTTTCAAATGCCCTTATATAATAGAACTTGATATTTTTTTAATCTTATTATTTTTAATAAGTTAAGGCACCATATACTTAATATTTTTAGAATTTGAACTTATCCATATATGTTTGCAACAAAAATGTTGTCATTAGATTCATCTCGGCTTCGAGATCCTATGCTCCAAAAAGTAGCTTATAGGGAAAAAAACTTAGGGTTTTATGTTGTTAAAAAATTAAATAATCATTCATTCTGAAATTAAAATATTTTTGAAGGCACCTGGAATGAGGAATTGTAGAGAAAATTTTACTGGAGTTTTCTCACAGATTTGAGAGTTGTGATTTTGTTTTTGTTTTAGCATTCATGGCTACCCTGAAAAGATTTTTACAGAATTATTGCTATATTTTCAGGTATTTGAGGTTTTTAATCATAAAAATGTATTTCTAGGTTGAAATTCTGAATAAATGAGGTTACTTGTAGTTATTTTGACTTTTTAAAGCTTCTGTTGTGTTTTTGATTAACAAATGTAACACCAACAATTAGTTTTCAAGATAGGGTTTTACTTATTACCTTGGGGTGAATTTTTGTGTCCCCATTATCCCCCTTGTAATGGGGACAATATATGTAATAAAATTCTCCCTCACATTTTCTTTCCACTTGTCACCATAGGATGCGAGCTTGAGGAGATGGAGAAAATGATCATATAACACATGGGGTTTGGGTCTAGGTCACATGGAAAAACCTTGAGAGGGGATAAAGTGGGGTAAATTTTTGCATTCCATAAATCCCCTTGGAAATTTAGAAAATGGGGGCAAAGAAATGTTCCCTTACATGGTGATGATAAGTGGTGGCACGAGATTCGATGAGGGGAGATGGTGAAAGACTAGTTTTAGCAATCGAGGAGCTAGAAATTAGCCGTATGAAAAAAGGGAATGGGATAGAGAGGGGTGAATTTTTATTTACCCTATATACCCTTGGGAAATGGTATAATATGTATAAGAAAATTATCCCTCACCATGTGTTTCCAAGTGTCGCAGCGTGGATGTAAGATGGAGAAGGTGAGAAAGGCTAGACAAGCCCTCCAAAATGCTAGACTTGGTCATGTGGAGAACCTGGAGGAAGGGATGAGGTGGGGAAAATTTTACCGTACCCTATATCTCCTTGGGAATGGGGAAAATGGGGACATAATATTTTCCTCAACCTCGAGGTGACAAGTTTCCTCACCCAAAAATGATTAAGTATGAGAAATGTACCTTATGAGAGAGAGAACTTGTCGAAGATATTTCCAGAGCTCCAAGAGGTATTTTTTGATAAATTATTATATGATTTTAAATAAAAATATCCTTACATGTATAATGGATTGGTTTTATAACTTAAATTCTTCCTAAAATTCCTTGAAACCACTCCTTTTTGTTTAGGACAATAGGGTTTGTCTGCATAGATTGGTGACACGAGAAGTAAACATGTCTTGTGAGAAATGTGAAGCTTATAAAATGTAGATAATCCATATATATTTCCGATTAATATTTTATTAACTCATAACTCCTTATGGATCTCCCGAATCATCCATTGAAGTCCAGTACCAAATTTGATGTTATGCTCCTTACACTGAAAACCCTAATGTTACTCGGTTTTTCCGTAAACATCCAAATCTTCCTTAAAGTTTCCTAAATTATTTCCAACATGTTCATAGATATTCAATACAACCTTTGGATTAGTGTGGAATTTCAGATCCTTCCTAGAGGATGTGTACCAATCCTAAAAAGGAAAAAATTATTATTTCAAGATTATTAGAGAACTTCCCATTGGAAGCAAATTTCATTTATCTGAGATGAATGACCTTGTTATCTCATTTTAGAAACTAGGAAATTATTTTTTAGAACATGGGGAGGACCTATAAGGTCAATTTGAGCATGATATATAATAAAAATTGATCCTGAGAGGGGTTTAGGAAGACTCGGGAGAAAAAAATTCAAATTTTTTTTAATTGTCATGCTTAAAAGTTTGAATTTTTCATGCTACATATTTTCATGATAGCAGAAAGGAAGACTAGCCTTTGTCACTTCAATAAATTCAAACAACCACACATGAAAACACCTTTATCAATCCATTAATACTAGTCTCTCCAGTGCTTTGTTTCCTCCTAAAAATAAGCAAATCCATACACCTTAATAACACTTATCCCTCCATTATGGTAATGTGAATCCCCAATAATGATACATACATAATAATACCGATGCATGTAATAACATAAGCCATCAAATATATAAAACATGCTCTAATGAGAAATTAATGTGTAAAAAAACATCATTAAGGTAAAGAGAGGGAGAGAATATTATTTCACCAAAACAATGATTTATAATACCAAGTCTACAAATAAGACTTATAAGGGGAGAGATAATCATTTCAACAACCGCTTATCACTCTAATGGGATATCCATGATAGCCTTTGATTCTTCCCATAAAAACACGTAATATAATATAAAAAATTATACAGTTATCCCTCCAATTGCAACAAAACTTACCACTCCGCTAAAAATAGACACGAATCCCCTTTGTTCCTCCATATAAATTATATGACTCCTTATTACTACATCCATTGATACCACCTTTTCCCTCTACTAAAGTGATGATTTTAACCCCACACATGCACATAAAATGCAATCATAATAACTATAAATAAATTTCACTTGTTTTTAAAAGGATCAAAACATGAAACAATAATTATAAACACAAGGAAAAGATAAACTAAAATCATATATACACATGAAACATAATGGTTCCCTATTTTTTAAATAAAATTCCAAGATTAATATTACATGTCAAAATCTAGTTTCCAATATTTATTGAGTTTAATTTGAACAATATACTATTTATAAATAAAATATAGTGAAGTCAAAATGTTATGGAGAGCGAGCAAAGAGAAAATGGTGATTTTGAGACTTTGCAAATTCAATGGGCATGAAAATAATTATATATAGATTCCTCCATCACATGTAAAATAATCGACTAGAACCTTAGGGGAATGAGACTTTTGAAAAAAATTGGAACCCATTTGATGGTCAAACATTTTTCAAAATGATTCTCAAGGAAAAGGTCTTAATCAGAATCGAGAAAGGACTCTTTAGGTGTCTGTTTGGAAATATCGACAATATTGCAGAAATATCTATTAAGAAGATGGATAATTCCCAGTGGGAAAGCTTGTTGGAGGTAGATCAAATATTGGTACTATCATATCCTTGTCCCACAAAAATAGAAACCTAAGGGTCATATAAACGAATGTTATTTACCTAATGGATTTTTCCTTATCATTTTCAACAAATTTTACAATATACATAAGGTGTTGGTTGAGGATCCTTGGTTTATGGGTAAAATGGGTTTATTTATGAGGAAATGGACCCAAAACTTTAATCCAGAAAAGGATAATATTAACCGAGTTCTTTGTCTAGATAATACAACATGTTTTCCCCTTAGAATTCAGGTATATGGACATAATTAAATGAATAACAACATCTCTAGGAAATTTTGTGGCAAATTGATAACGATACCTTTAACAAAATCAAATTGGTCGAGTCTTATTTTTTCATATATTCCATTATATGATATGATATTCCTCAAAGCATATCACTCATATCCAAGCTTGAAACCTAGAACCAAAAGATTGAATTTGAAAGTAGTCCACTTAAATATACGAAATGTCAAGGATGGGGCCATCTACAAAAAAAAAATCGTAAGGTTAAAATATCCCAAGTATATAGGAAATCAAAACTTACGGGAAGAATGAAGAGAAAGGAAAAGGAAAAATGGGTCGGGGTAATGAGAAGTTTAAAGAAGAATTGAGAAAATAAACAAATGCTAATAAATGTGTTATGATCTAGAGCACGGAAGTGGAAGAAGATCTTTGACATAAAATGATTATCAACTTAGGGAAGGAGGATGGGGACAACATTATAGCTATTAAAAAAATCAAGACAAATTTTTAGATCTTTATCATAACCTAAAATTCAATCATCTAAAACACATGCTAAATTTTATAAATATTACACTATTATAAAATTGGATAAGATTTCTCCAAAGAGAAAATGAAAACATAAGAGAATATGAAAATTTATAGTATAGATAAAATAGGATTAAGGAGAATATTTTTGTTAGAAAACATAGTGAAACTATCGAAATTGAAAATGAAAACCCCACCTTAAAAGGAAAAGTATCATTATAAAATTAGGATAAGAATAAGATCCATTTTTATTCTAGCAGGAGATTAAATGTTTATATGATAACTTAGTTCAAGAATAGGGGCCCTATATCAATGTGCAAAAAAATGCTCATAATGAACCAAATGAAAATATGATAGCTTCCCCATATACGAGAGGGAATATTCTAAAAGGAACTAAAGAACCCTATAAACATTAAGAATTCAAACACAAACAAAGGAAGACCTACTTGATAAGAATCTAGGAAAAAGAATACAAAGGAGATAAATTTTGGAACTCAAATGAAATTACATCCACTTTTTCTAGGAGTAAACCCAAAATCAGAAATGAATGTTATTTCATATAATATTAAGACAATTTATAACCCCTATAAATGTATAGTTATAAAGGATCATAGAGATAAGCATAGAATGAATATTTTTGCAATTCAAGAGACTAAAATGAATGAGAGTAACTTCTTCAAAGATAAGAATAACTTTTTGAAGTATGTGGAAGTTGATGTTGTTAGTTATTTAGGTGCTTGTGGAGGTATATATATTGGTTGGAACCCCAAATGTATCAAACCTACTTGTATTTTTTTAAAGAGAATCAATAGGTGATGATTATGAGGGATCTCAAAAATAACTCTTTATGGATCCTCTCTATTTTTATGCCACAAATAAAAAATTAGAAAGGAAAAACATATGGGACCAATTGAATTATTTTCAGAATATAATAAAAGTGATAGAATAGATATTGGTAGGGGATCTCAACACTCCTCTCACCCCGATGGAGAAAATGGGAGATTAAATTGAGTTTATTGAAAGCATGTAAGACTTTCAAAACTTTATTGTCAATAAAATTTTATGGATTTTGATCTCAAAGGGAGCAGATTTACTTAGACTAATAATATAATTGGCAGCCACCTCATTCAATTCAGATTGTATAGGTTGCTTCTTTCTATGGAATTGCTCAAAAATACATTTTACTTTCCTCCTTACGCATACTTGGTTCAAATCATAGTCTATTTTTCTTCTTTGTTAAATAAGCCTAAAAATGAGGGATCCTTTATGATTTGAAAAATATGGTTACAAAATGAAAGAATCTGTGATCTTGTGAAATATTGGATGAGTACTAAGGTTTGGTCTCAAATTTTTATAGAGTTTCAAGAAATTGGAAAATGTTAATTTTTTTAAGTTCTAGAGTAAATATAGTTTTAGTAACATTTTCTTTACCAAGAAAAATTTGGAGAAAGATTTGTTAAATTATTAAGCGTAGATAGAGAAATATGATAATGGTTTGGATGAGGTGGATTGAGAAAAGGAAAAATCCTTGTTTTTGAGTATCACACCATTTTGGCTATAGATGAATTTTTTTGAGGAAAAGTCTAGAATCACTTGGCTGAAAGAAGGTTTAAAAAATACTAAGTTCTTCCATATGAATACTCTTAAAATACATTGTTGAAATAGAATTGGAAAAATAAGGAAAGAAGATGGATCTATGGTGGAAGAAGCAACCTCCATCCAAGAGGAAGTGATTTCCTTTTTAGTGACCTTTATCCTCTCAAAACTCCCTAAACCACAATAAGGAAGAAAATTTTCTATATTGTATACATTGTCTTGTTTCTCAAGAGGAAAATTCAATGCTTACTAATTCTCCATCCTTTAAAGAGATTTAATTTACTATTAAAACCCTTGGTTATGATAAATCTCCTGGTTTAGATGGATTCCCTTATTTCTTTTTCCAATTTTTTGGGAAATTATTAAGTTTGATGTTTATAAGGATGTGCAAGATTTTTTACTTGAATAAAAATATTCGTAGAGAGATAAATTGTACCATCTTATCCTTGCTTCCCAAAACTTTTATGTTATATAATTAAAAACTTTAGGCTTATAAGTCTATGCAATACTCTGTATAAAATCTGCACTAAAATTTAGTCCCATAGACTTGATTGATTCTCCAAACTCTTATTTCGATCAAGAAGAGGGTTTTGTTATTGGAAGAGATATCCAAGGTATAGTCACAATATAGGAAACTATTCATACTATAAAGAAAATTAAGAGAGAATCCATGGTGATAAAACTTGATATGGCTAAAGCTTATGATAGAATCTCATGGTATTTTCTTGATAAAGTACTTAAAATTTTTTGTTTTAGAGGCTCTTTTAGGCATATTAATTAGACTTGTATTTAATTTTATAGGTTTTCTATATCAATTAATGGTACCCCTTTTTGTTTCTTTCAAATTAGAAGGAGGGTAAGGCAATGAGATCATATTTCCCGTTCCTTTTTATTCGATGGCTCAATATTTGAGAAGATATTTGAATATGGCTATTGTTAATAGGAAAATTATTAGTATATCCATAGATGTGAATTTTCAAAATGTTATTCATAAAAAAAAAAATTATGATACCATTCTAGTGGGAGAAGCCATGGTTTTAGAGGCTAGGGGATTTAAACAACTATTGCGATATTAAGAAGAAGTGATAGATAAAAAAATTAATTTTAAGAAAAATTCCATAGTTTTCTTTAATACTCCTTAACCAAGATGTAATAAGATTTATAAGATAATGGAGTGTGAAATTAAAAATTTCCATCTATCTATTTGGGTATGCCTATTGTTAATAATAAACCCCAATATTCGACATTTGGAAAATTGTGATTTGATAGATTTTTCATAGAACTAGCTAGGTATAAAGGTTCTTTTTCTTTCTCGGGATGATAAGATCACTCTCTCAAAAATTTCAACTTCCTACAAAGGTTTTGAAATTTTGGAAAATGTTTCAAAAAAAAAAAAACTATTGAGTGGAATGGAAAGTAAAAATAGAAGTCCTTTAATTTCCTAGGAAAAAGCATGTAAACACAAAAGTCATGGGGTTTGGGCCTTAGAGATTTGGAGTGGATGAATAAATATATTTTAGGTAATATGCGATGGATAGTAATATAACATGATGGATATTAAGATAAGATCATTAAATATAAATAGTGGGCTAATCGAGACTTGACAATTGGATTTTATCTCCTCCTATTTTTAGGGATCCTCCTTTTGGAAAGCTTTGAAATGGGATAAGATTATATTTATTAAGGGATAGAAATGGAAAATTGGGGATGGGGAAAGGATAAATTTTTGTAATGATAAATGGATTGGTGATGTTTTCCTCAAGTAATTCCAATCGGTGAACAATATTCAGCTGGAGGTTGAAGAAAAAGATAGTTTTCTAGTTAAAAATTACTTATAGGAAGAGGAATCCTTTAGAATATGTAACTTTATCTCTTATGATAATTAAAATTTAGACCAAGAAATAATATCACTAAATGAGATTATTATTGGTAATGTTGTCATCAAACATGGGGATAAAGACATAATTATATGGTTTGAAGAAGAGAATAGGGAATTTATTGTCAAATCTTCTTATCATATCTTTTTGATAGAAAATTCCATATTTTAATAAGGATAAAATAGAATAAATATCTTACCCCCAAAGTTAATGTAATTTGGTAGTTAGTTCTTCAAGTTAAAATCCTCAAAATGGATAATCCGAACAAGAGGGATTTCTAAATGGTTGATAGTGTGTTTAATGTGAAATGGAATACGAATCTATAAGTCACCTTATTTTAGATTTCTCTTATACTCATGGGGTTGAAAGTTATTTTATCTACTTTTTAGTATGGATTGGGTCTTTCCCAGTTGTGTCAAACAATTATGTATTTAGCTGAAATGACCTTTCAAAAGTCAAGTATTAAAGCATTTATGGGACTTCTCTATTACTCATTTCTGTTGGGAGGTTTGGAAAGAAAGAAACAACATAATTTTTAAGGTAAAAAGGAGAAAGTAGTAAGAACTTCAAGGAAATTTATACAATATATTAAAACTAGTTTATCTATTTTAAAAGGAAATAATATTTATTTTCTTTAGAATGAGGAGTGATTCTCCCTTTATTGGGGTTTCATCCATGTTTCTAACCATTCCTGGATTTCAATATCAGAAATCAAATTATTTAGATCCCTCTTAGAAATGGGTAGATGAAACTTAACTTTGATGGTGCTGCGAAAAGGAACCCCTGAAAAGATGGTAAGTGAAGGATTATAAGTGATGAAAAAGGTAATTTTGTGTTAGATTATTTCTCTAACCTTGGTGTTTAAACTAATCATATGTATGAATTGGATACTATTTTTGGAAATTAAACATAATATTTAGTAAAATATTAGAAGGCTTAATGTGGAAGGATATTATTTGAATATCATTAATAGTATTCAAGAGAAATTTCATTTATACAATGATAAAATATTTCATAAAAGGTATAAATCTCCTTAAATTCTCTTTTGAAGAAATCACCTTTCAAAATGTCTATAAGGAAGGTAACAAGGTTGTAGATTATTTTGATAATAAGGGGTTCAATCCTATAATATGATCATAATTGATGAAGAGATCCTTATGGAGAATGATGTTATACTTCTCATTAAAAAAGAAGCCATGGTAGAAGAGGAATCGCAACACCCCCACTAGATATTTTCTATGTCAAAATGGATGAATGTCTGGTTTAGATTGAACCTATTTCAGCTACAGAGATTGATTCAAATGTCTAGAATTTATTCAAAAGTAATGGAACAAAGTTAGGGCCTAACGATAGCTCGGGAGGAACATGAGTCTTATTGTTTATCTTCTTTTCTACCTTCCTTGGTAGAGTAGACGTAAAATATTTATTAGTTTGGTTCAATATACAAAATTAGAGTTTGCATGTAAATATTCTTTGAGGTTCTCTTGGAATTCTTATATATGTATCCTTTCTACCCTTCTCATTGCTCCATGTGGTACTCTTATTTTGATTGAGCAGGAGGAGTCGAATTTGTAATTTTTTCCAACATGTTTGTATTTATTTTTAAATTTTATTGATGGTGTCCATGGAAATTTTCCAAGTATCCCACTCATATGCTCTATGGTTTTAAACTATATTTTTGTTAATTTATCGGGGTTTGTTCACATTTAAAATATATAATTAGTTTTATGCCTTGTATGGGGTTGTTTCACCTGATTCTAGATCATTTCTTCAAATGTTAATGAAACAGATAGGGTAATGGGCATAGGAGGAATACCTATTGAAGATACAAGTTGTAGGTGGTGCACGTGTTGGCTCCTCGATCCAAAACCGACTATGAGAGATTCTGTTGGCTAGGAGGAACTACTTGAAATAGACAACAATACCACTAGAAAGAGTTAAACAATATATGCAGTGGATTGCCTAGTGTATGCTAGATCCCGGAAGTGTGGTACTTCCTGGAAGGCTATCAATCCACTATTTTAAACAATTTAATGTGAGAAATAAAGTAAATGTCATCTTATTGTAATCTATACGATTTAGGCATCTCATATAAAACACAATAAGAAAGATCTAATTCAACAAGCTAAGTTAAAACAAGATCCAGGGGTCAGGTAAATGGTTCTAGGCTTCTGCAAGTCTAGTAGAGGTTTGGAAAAGGTCACAGAGACAATTATGGGTAACTCAGGAACAAGTAGGTAGGTTGTTATTTTGAGCTGTATTGGTGGATATAGAGACCGATGTCGGTCTAGGGGTGACCGATGATGGTTAAGGGTGACTAATGCCGGTCACTGACAAAATGATAGAGGGTCAAGAATAGAGTTCTAGAGGAGGTTTTTCAAGTTGATAGGGAGCTGAGTGGGATATTTATGAGGTCTAGGTGGGATATCAAGCCAGTGGGTAGATCTAATGGGGTTTGGATGGAGCTAGGATGAGCTATGGGTTGGGTTAGAAAATGGTGGCATGAGGCCAATATACTATGGGATAACCGACACCGGTTAGGAAGAATCGATCTTTGAGTTCTTGTGGGATACTGGGAATATCACAGAATGAGTTTTGGGTCCTCTTTGTGGTTGCACAAAGGGGCTTGGTTGATTGGAATGAGGAATCATGTTGTTTAGATGGGGTTTTGTGAGGGTTTGATGGGGGTATGGAGGGAATGCTACCAAAGGAGATATGTAAGTGGTTGTGGGAGAAAATAACAATAAAGAAAGATGAAAATACTAGAACTAATGAGGTGTATAAGATGAGTAAAGGTTCTACTTACTCAGAATCTGGGCCTGAATTCCTATGAATGAAGATTGAAGATGATGATGAGTGGTTGGATGCTGTGGAGGAATCACCAAGTGTTAGGGATATCTTGCATGGCCTTCTATGCTCTCCTTCTTGTTGGACTGGATCAGATCTATGCCAGAATGAGTGTTAGATGGTTCTTTGGATGATTGCTTAGTGAGTGTTGGACATCTGTGTGAAAGAAAATTCTTAATCTCCTCTTCTACATGTGTACTGTGTTCTCTAAAACTACAAAAATTTAGGATAAGGTTTCCCAAGAAATTAAAGCTAACAGAGCGGTGCTTACAGTCGACCGGTGTCGGTTTAGGGGTAACTAGTGTCGGTTAAGGTGGGATTCCCTAAGTTAACTAAAAATAGGAGATCATGGTTATAACTGCTACCAGATCTCTCTATTCCTCTAGACAAGAGCAGAAGTTACCATTTGTGTTTGTGGGAATGAGGTTTTGGCATTGATTTTTAGGGTGTTGGTTAGGTCTTAGTTAGTTATGGGAACATACTAAGAATAGGCTTAGGGTGAGGTGGCTAGGTGAGGTGTCTTGGTGATGTGGAGGGGTGGGTATTAGGTAATTAGGATAATTAAATAATAGCTATGATGAGGATAGAGATTAATTTAATTTAAATGAATTAAATTAATATTAGTGTGGGGTGAAAGGGGCCATGGTTAGGTAAGTGTGTTTAAGTTGATTAATTAACAAGGGGCTAAGGGGAGTGTGACCTAATTTTGGTGTCTACATTTTTCCCCTTTTTGTTGCGTAGCTTGTATTGGTAAGCGATGCATTGACAAAAATAAGATGTGGTTGCCCCATGTGTGGGTGGAGGTGCTCCCCCTCAAGCCAGGAACTGATGAGGTGGTAGACCGAATTGGTGAGTGGATTGATAAAAGTGGATGTGATGAAGATGTGTGAAAGAATGAGGTAATGGGGGAAAGGTCAAATTGGGTAAATGGGTAAATGGGCCAGGGTCAAGGTAGTAGAAGTAAAATACACACAATCATATAAATTATGACATGACACCCAATTGAAGATCTTGTAAAACTCTACATCATCTAAGGTCGATAGGATTATCCAAACAAGGTTAAAGTGATTCGGTATCCAAGGTATAGGATATGGTCACGAAACTCAATATAGGTCAAGTTCAAGAATTTTTAGGTATGTTCGAAAGACGCCAAAGGTTGGGTTAGGATAAATGGTCATGGCAAGAGGCAAGGTAAGGTCAAAGGTCAATCAACATAGGTAACAGTTCCGCAAGGTTATAGCAAACACATGGGGTCAAAGGTCACTAGCGATGGTCCAAGTCCAAGTATCTAGGTCATGACATGGGTAGGGCCAAGGCATGATTAAAATAAGGAGGCTCAAATACAATAGGACAAATATAGGGTAATGTGGAGGGGTAAAGTTATCAAGGTGGTATGGGAGTGAGCTAAAAAGGTAGTCAGGAAAGTGAAGTAGGGGTAATAGGTAGTAATGAGGCTAAGCAGGGTAACCGACATCGGTCAAGACCAACCGAGGTTGGTTAAGGCTAACTGTTGGCGGTCTGCTAGGGAAGAAGACCATTGTCAGTCAAGGATACACCATCATCGGTCAGTCGGGAGGGGTATAAAAAGAAATAAGTCCACATTTTTTAAAATTCATTTGTGATTTACAAAAGAGAGAAAATGACAAGAGAGAAGGAGAGAGGAAGAAAATGACTAAGGGCTTCGGAAAGTTGTGTTGGTGAGCCACGTAGGTGATGAGTGTGGATTGATTGGTAGGGCCACAAGAGTGGGGTGTTGGATTTGATTGGTTGGAGATTTGGAGAGCATTCAGAAATGGCGGAGGTACAAGAGGGATCGGGTGGACAAAGGTGCGGTGGTATATGGTGCTACAACATCAAAGGCAACGGTATGAGGTAAGATCTAAAGCCTATTGTTGGTTGTTTAGTGAAATGGGGTTTTGGGGAAAAATTGAAATTTGAATTTGTAAGGAAAATGGATGAAATGGGAAGGGGGAAGGGTAGGAGATAGGTAAAAGAGGGGTGGGAAGGGGTGTGAGGGGTTTGGGGGAGGAATGGGTGGGTAGAATGAGGAGTGTGTAGAGAAAAGAGGAATTGGGGTCATGGTGGTCACCACGATGATGACTAACGTCGGTTCTACTGTGGCCAACTGTAGACACCTATAATTATGCCCAAGCAATTAAAATACTTAAATTGTGCTAATTATCTCCTTTTCCACAAATAGATGACATATCGTCAAAAGCGCTCATATTCCCTGTAATTGTCGTCAATTAATTACAATACGCTAATTGATTAAGTCACCTACCCAGCTAATAGCCTAATTAACGACCTTCCGTTAATTATCACTTCCTCTATCTTGATTAATTAATTATTATTAATTAATTAGTCTTCCCCTTCATTTAAACTAGTAAATTGATATTAAATTTATTTAATCCCTTTCTAATAACTGAATTGCACAAATATTCTTCTAAATGGCTTCTATAAGCTTACACCTACCTATTAATTAATCACCTTTGATTAATTAAAATAACCCCAGCTCCCATGACTTGCTAAACATGTATTAGACCCTTATAAAGTAAGGTTACCTTTAATAAAGCAACCTTATCCATTCCTAATCATGTTTTACCTTTATCCCACATTCATGAGAATGTGTTGAATCCTTTATCCTTTGGGCTATATAAAGAGCCCTCCACCTACCTTTTTACTTACACCTAAACTCCTTAGAGAGAAAATGCAAAGCATATAGCCAAGAGATTAAGAGCTTGCACCTTTTTTTCTTGAGAGTTCATCATCGTGAAGAGTTAAGCCTCTTTCTTAAAGTGCTTGGGTCATATGGGAGGTGTCAAAAGGGTCTTGAGCCCAACTTTGATTAGCCCCCATTCCAAGGTTCTTGGAACATTAAGGACAACTATTTTTGATAGCCATGGTACCTACCTAGGTTCCTTCATTTATATGTTGTTAGAGAATAGAGGATATTTAGGTGCTTAACATAGTTGATTTCATAGTTTTATATTGATAATTGTTAGCATCTAACCCTTGATTAATTCTTATCATGATGGTGTTTATAATGTTGTTTAATTCTTGTTAATTAAGACTATTTAGGTGTTAGTCTTTGTTTACATTAGCATTAGTTTAAAAAAACACTTGCACACATTTGGCACACCGGTGCGACTTATTATATTGTCCTTTGCACTTAATTTCAAGTTTTTGTAGTTAAGTTTCATTTTTGGTTACTAACCCTATTTTACACATGTTGATCTAACTTGTTTGTCTTAACTTGTTTTGTTGAGTTTGCATGTGTTGAGTATTCCTTGTAGGTATAAAGGAGATGAAGTGCTATCAAAATTGGAATTCATGGGAAAATTTCAAGATTTCTCCATGTTTTCATTTTTAGAGCGTACTTTTTCAACATTCTACATGCTAGTTTTGTCAATTTCTTGAAATTTTTAAATTCTTGAGCATGTAGGTTAGTGTTTGATAGTGCCAAGTCTTCTATTTACATATTAACGTGGTGGTTTGCTTTCAAAATTTAATCTTGGTGAGAAAATTTCAAGATTTCATCATGTTTTCATTTTTAGAGCTTATTTTTTCAACATTCTACATGCTAGTTTTGTCAATTTCTTGAAAATTTTAAATTCTTGAGCATGTAGGTTAGTGTTTGATAGTCTTTGAGTGTTATATTTACATATTAATGTGGTGGGTTGTTGTCAAAATTTAATCTTGGTTGAAATTTTTTTCCCATTTTGTAGATTAAGAGACGTTTTTTTGACATTTTTTGAGTGCATGTCAAGTGCATACCCGTGAGCATAAGAGCATATACGTAACCCATCTTCCGAAGGCCATAAATTTTTCTCCTGGACTCAAAATGACTACACTTTTTTGCATTGTAAATGTATTGAAGTTAGATATGCAATGAAAACATAAATTGAAGGTTTTTCTATTAGTTTAAAACTGGTCATTTTCTAACATGTCTAATGTTTTGATGATTGTTGTATTTCCATGCTTACTCGATTTATACCAAAGAGTGTGTATGATCTTCTCTTAAACATTTTTGTGATCTTGAGAATCAAAAACAACTTTGATCTCTATATTTTTAACATTAGGATTAAACTTGGAAATTTGATTATTCATTTTGCTTAAGGGAATGAACCTTTTACAAAGCATTTTTCAATGGTCATTTGATTTGAAGTTTTCCATTTCTATATAGCTGGGATAAATTTTGTGTATGCTCTTCTCTTGCACCTTAGGGTGATCTTGAGAATCAAAAGCAACTTTAGTATTCATTTTATAACATTTGGTAAATTGGAAACTTCATCTTTCACTTTTGGTTTAGGGAATGAATATTTATCAAGAATTTTGTATGGTTCATTGATTGAAAAGATTTTCTTTACTATTTAGTT
The DNA here is from genome assembly GCA_018340775.1 of Taxus wallichiana var. yunnanensis. Lineage (NCBI taxonomy): Eukaryota > Viridiplantae > Streptophyta > Pinopsida > Cupressales > Taxaceae > Taxus > Taxus wallichiana. The sequence goes on along the minus strand of CM031236.1, from coordinate 362,203,643 downwards.
GGATTATTTGTTGTGTATTCTCTTCACTTGCATCCTTGGATGATCTTGAGAATCAAAAGCAACTCTTAATTCTCTTGTAAATAATGTCATTTTCTTGGAGAACTACTAATGCTTGAGTGCGGGACCTAAAAATTCTTGTCAAATAAAGGAGGAATCAAAACGAAATAAAAACTACTAATATAGTTGTTATACAAGTTGCCAAAAGGTGTTCAAGAAAACCACACCTAATTAAATAAGATAAAAAATAACATATTAAAAACATTGTATTGTAGGTTTCAAAAAGGGTACGTCCCTCTCTACTCAACTCGGAACATAACCCCTTTGGCATAACGCCTTAAGCTACAACAATGAGGGTGGTTCCGGGAACCCCAAAGTAGTCCACGCAAGAGGGAACCTTGTGGACGAAATAGGAAGTTCCCGCACTACCTACTTGACTAGTGATTCCTTTGTAAGATAGCATTACGGGTTATCGGTTGTGGCGACCCCGGTGATAGTACATGTAGACGCACTACTTACCTATTGTTCTTGAAGGGGGTAAAGTAATGCCGAGATACTCCCAAACTAGTCGGTGTGACTTTTTGGGTAAATCACACTCGCTTGCGGAAACTTTGTAACACCTAGGCCTAGAGAACCACCTAAGAGAATATACTTTGGCCAGAGCCCGGTTTGACCAATCTAAAACAAAGTGTTGAGTTATAAATCATATTTTCATTGAGAAATGTGTGGCACATTACTTTCACCTAGTTTTTACTTGCCTTAGGGCAAGGTGAAACTCTGTCAAAGTGAAGCTAGCATTTTTTATCATTCTTTTGATCTGTTTCCTTCACATTCTTTTGACACTTTGTTGATCAGAAGAAGAGTGACTACCTTTGTGTTACCAATCGATTGTATCTGCAACTTTTTATCCATTTACACCCATCCATGTTTGCAGCTAGGTAAGTTAAACATCTAAAGTGTGTAGAGGTGTATTTATATCATTGGTAGCCTTTGTGATCTTGATACCCATGTCAAGATCATCATCATAGTTCAGATTAATTCATCATTTGATCTCCCTTTGACGTGTTACCTTGTGTGCATTGTCTTGACACAATTAAGATACTTATGTCATGTTTTTCATAAATGTGATCTAAGTATCTGCATTGTGGCATTACGCTACGCACATTTTAACACATCCTCAGTATACCTTGACTTGGTTTGGCTTCAAACATTGTCCAAAATCTTGAAGAGTGTCACTTACTTTGTTTGCATCATTTCGATACCACTTTGACACTAATATCTCACTTCTTCGTAAAGCTTGATTAACATGTCCAATTGGTGTGGTTACGTGGCTTACGTTTGTAATCCTTACCCTTTAACATTTATGCTTGGTTGGTCATTAAACTTGTCATGGTATCCTTTTATTGGGAGTCACATCTACCCTTTGTTAATATTTACGCCTTGTTAATTTTGAGATTGACGTAAATATTGCCATTGTGTTGATCATTTTGCATTAGACTATCACTTTACACATGCATTTTACATACAAAGTAGTTCCTTGTTGATTGGCTTTGTGTTTCACACTTTTGTGATTGATCTTTATGATTATTCATTGAAAACTTGTTTTCCAGACAATCCTTTTGATCTCATCGAGATTGCGTCATCACAATGTTTATTTTTCTTAGCCCCCCTTTGGAGAATCACACACACATCTCCATACATAATGAATGTCTAGTTGGCTGCCATTGTGCTTCCCAAATCGGCATGGATCCTTATTCACTTTGAAGAAGTTTGATTGCACTATCTAGGTCTAGACATTTGTGCTTAAACAACACAAGAGATGACTGATTATCATGCGGTTCCTCATGCTTATGATAATAAGGAATCCGAATTTTTGTGTTCACATCAAAGGACACCCATCATGACCAAACCTTGATTGGTTCTTCACACTAGAGAACCCATCCGGGTAACTTGTTCCCCACCTTCATCTCATAGTTGGTCGTATCATTTAGACACATCTGATCCAAATTATTATTCGAGTTCCCCCCACTCTTCTTCTAATTCTAATCCAAACATTTCCTCTTCTTCTAAGGATTCCAATCCAAATATTTCCTCTGACTCTTCTGAGGATTCAGATCCAAACTACTATTTGGATTCATCTAATTCGACTCCTAAGTCATCTAATGTGACTCCTAAGTCATGGTCCTCCCTTTCTTTACAGGATCCTCTTCATCAATCATCTAATGTGACTCTTATGTCATGGTCCTCCCTTTCTTCGTAGGACCCCTTTTATCAGTTGCCCCAATGACGTCTTCTTCCTTTGAAGATACACATGACTCCAAATCCCTCCAATCAGAAGTATAATACAATTCTTGAATCACGGTCCTCTCTTTCTTCACAGGACCCTTGTCATCATTCATCTAATGCGATGCTTGAATCACAGTCCTCCCCTTCTTTGTAGGACCTTCTTCATCAATCACCCCCATGGGATCTTCCTTCTATGAAGATTCATGTGACTAAAAGTCCTTCAAGATGAACATCTGAATTGACCCATGCATTGCAATCTACAGACTTTGGACTTAATCCTACTATTTTACATACGACATACCATTGTATAGGTGGATCCACACAACCTTATTATACTCCCGAGACATCTAGCTACACATATTACTCATCCCCTACATCATCTTCTTCTATCAAGAATCATCAAACATATTCTAAGTCTTCCACACCAAGTGAACCAATTTCTTCCAATAAACCCCTAGGGATCGATCAATAACTCATACCGATTGATCTCTTTCAGAATGAAGAAACAATCATGGCATTTATAGGGGCATATGAAGATATTACTTTAGTAGATTACAAAAAGGATTCTCTTTAGACTTTGATGCATCTGCATATTGTTAGGAAAAGGTTGATTCCTTTGATCAAGAAATGGAGGAAGAGCCTCGAGATCACGTAACTTGATCCTACTCTTATTCTTCCATCTTCACATTCTTCATTATGTGATGAAAATCCTTGGTCTTGCATAGATCCATGGCCTATCTTCTCATCACCCAATAACTCTTGTCTATCATAATTCCTCAATCACAATCTCTATGGTATGGGAGTATCCCTTCATTTTCATCTGCCATAGGGATCATTCTTGATCCAGTATCCCTTTCATTTTCATCTAGGTGTGGGTCACCTTCTCAGTAGCCCTCCTTCTTCTATTTGTGGTACATTTTGGGAGTAGCCCCTTCATTATCATCTTGATTATTCACCTTCAACTAGCCCTCCTTCTTCTATTTGTGTACATGGATCACCTTTGATTATTAGGTAGTCCACTAGCCCCTTATCTATTCTATTCTTGGGCCACATCCTAATAGTCCATCATCTTACATCTATGGGTCACATCCTAGTAGCCCTTCTTCTTCGTTCTTGGGCCACATCTTAGTAGTCCTTTGTCTTCTATTTATGGGTCATGTCCTAGTAGCCCTTCTTCTTCTATTCTTGGGCCACATCCTAGTAGCCCTTCATCTTCTATTTATGGGTCATGTCCTAGTAGCCCTTCTTCTTCTATTCTTGTGCCACATCCTAGTAGCCTTTCACCTTCTATCTCGTGGCTCACCTCACTGTAGCCCATCCTCTTCAATTCTTGGACCGTATCATTTTCATCTATCACATATTTATTCTATCAATGGTTGTGGCAAACCCACTACCATTTCTACCATTCCTATCATCAATCGTAAATGTTCACATTCTTCTCCTTCTCAAGGTCGAAAATTCAAGCGTCGAAGCTTATAAGAAACCCAAATAGGTTCATTATCAAGCTCAGTTTAAAAATTCCAAGAGCTCAAAATCCCCCAACAACTAGAACAATCTCAAAGTTGTAAATCAAGCGCGATTCAAGAACGCACATCAATATAACCATCAAGTATGGCGCAAAGTGCATAAACCTATGGATAGGGAACTCAAGCTCCCACATAAAAAATCCATGTTTCAAGATAAATCATAGTCATTTGTTGAGTATGAGCTCACCACAATCATTGAGATTGGGAAAACATGACTCTTGATAAAAAAACACGGTTAGTATCCCTTATCAAGGAAGTCACAAACATCGTTATTGGATCCTATCACACGAGTGAATTTTTTAGTAACAACGGTTCAAAAAAATATATCAAAAATCTAAAAATAAAAAACAATGCAAAAATACAAAAAAACATGAGAAAAAAAAACAACAAAAATCAAAGGTACAAAGATCAAACATTGCAATCAGGTGTTACGTACACATGGATATTTCTTTCTTCCATTCCTTAATATTCTTCTAAAAGTATTCCTACCATTTTCATCCCTTCGATGATATTTTGGTTAGCTTATTCGCATGCATTTTTGTGACATTTATCTCTATGGTATCTATTTTCTCCTGGTCTTTTATCACCTTGGTAAATTAAAGAACGATTGACCTTATGGAGATCCTATCACATTCAAACATCTAATAAACTTGTTGTGAAGAAATTTTGGACATATTTTTGACACTAGCCAATGTCATCATCACAATAACTTCCAACTCCTTCTATCAAGCCATCATTGGTTCTTAACCCCTTGTCAAACAAGAGAGCTGAAATAGATATTTAGAAAGCAAATGAATCAAAATCAATCAAAACTCAAAAGCTACAAAGAAAAATCAACTTAATATATAACTCTCTCTTGGGGTATTTCTAATAATCTCTATCGGGGCTATGGATTCCTGACTAGCAGTAGAGAAATGTTGTGATTAGAATCAAATACATCTCCGTCGGGGCTATGGACGTTTGGCTGGTAGTGGAGCAATGTATAGCTATCCTATCACCCTCCATTCACAAAACCACTTATCAAAATAAATCATTCCTACACATTGGCTAGGTCTCTTCACTTGTTGTCTATTAAATCTTCACTTCAAGAGGTAATAAAATCCACGTGCACACATTGGATCTCTATGAGTAAATAGGATTAGTATGTTACCAAGTGTCTTTTTTGGACCTTTTTCAGACTCTTACTCTAGTCCATATCACATCTCACGATTTATGCCTTTGGCTAATCACTTCTTCATCGTGAGGCTTCTAAGCTACATTCATATCATTCACATCGTTCTTCAACTTCATTGAAACATCCATGTGTATAAGATTACTTGTTTTCCATGTTTGTGGAAACCTTTGTCCCCTTCCACAAAAATAATCTTCTCCTTCCTTTCTATCATGTGATTTTAGGGATACTTATGTTGGGGGCATCCTTGCCTCTTTCCAACAATTCATGGTTTACATTCACCATCATGTTGAACCTATCCATAATTGCCTTGGATCCCATTTCTACATGTGAAGAGTTTACCTTTAAATACTCCCACCTAATTTTTGGGGAATTTTTACATCTTCTCCTTTCTGGTACACACATGGCCTTATGCCCTTGTACATCCCATATATTCCTAGGGGCATCCACGCTTCTTTATATTCCTATACATAGTTTCATAAAACTTTCAAAATCAACCAAAACATTCAAATATGTTAGAAAAATCATCAAAAACATTCAAATATGTTTCAAAAAACTTCTAAAAATTGAAAATCATCCTACAAAATGTCACTCTTTGGTTCTCACTTGTTCATGTGTGCGACTTGTGGATCATCTTGATCTACCTCCATCAACAAAAGCTAGGCTTCCTTTGTCTGTACTCTGGGGCACAACGAGTTGCCTGGTACTATTTTGTAGTGCACATTACTTTTCCATCGGACCTAAGTGTCCTCTATTATTCCCCTCGCATGTATCCTTGCTTGGGGCACCATCATCAACCCTTGTCATTAATTCACACAGGTCATAATTGAAGCTTGATAATAAAAACATTACATTATGTTTCTCTATTAGTTTAGCTTGTTTACTTTCTTGTATTGCATTACATTTTGTATGTTGTATGGAGTTAGACATCTTTCACTTTCTCATATTGCATTGCATTTTGTATGTTGCATGGGGTTGGTACTTTCAGCAATGGACAATTGTTTGCAGTATGGCTTTTCATGTCATTCTACCTTTGTCGTATGCTTTTTTTTTTTTTAATAAGGGCCAATGATGTAGTTCCTATGGCAATATGATGACATCAAATTTGTTCCACATAAACAATGGCTAGAGGCTAAGCTCTTCTCTCCCCTCTTCCTTATTTCTTCTACACCACTTCCCTTTTCACCCCTACTTTTCTCTCTCACCGGGGCATCTTGCCTCCTCCCATCCTTATACCTATATCTCACCTTTTTGATCATCGATCGACTTCTTTCATCACCCCATTGACACTCGAGGGGAAATTTCTCGCTCCTACTAATTTTTCTCCTATCCCTTCAAAAAATTTCTTCCGTCTACTATATTTGAAGTGGCGTTACTTATGTCACCCCAAAGAGGGGTAATTGTAGACACCTATAATTACGCCAAAGCAATTTAAATACTTAAATTGCGCTAATTATCTCCTTTTTCACAAATATACAAAATATCGTCAAAAGCACTCATATTCCCTGTAATTTTCATCAATTAATTAGAATACGCTAATTGATTAAGTCACCTACCCAGCTAATAGCTTAAGTAATGACCTTCCATTAATTATCACTTCCTCTATCTTGATTAATTAATTATTATTAATTAATTAGTCTTCCCCTTCATTTAAATTAGTAAATTGATATTAAATTGATTTAATCCCTTTCTAATAGCTTGAATCGCACTAATATTATTCTAAATAGCTTCTATAATCTTACACCTACCTATTAATTTATCACCTTTGATTAATTAAAATACCCCCAACTCCCATGACTTTCTAAACATGTATTAAACCCTTCTAAAGTAAGGTTACCTTTAATAAAACAACCTTATCCATTCCTAATCATGTTTTACCTTTACCCCACATTCATGAGAATGTGTTGAATCCTTTATCCTTTGGGCTATATAAAGAGCTCTACACTTACCTTTTACTTACACCTAAACTCCTTAGAGAGCAAATGCAAAGCATATAGCAAAGAGACTAAGAGCTTGCACCTTGTTTTCTTGAGAGTTCATCATCGTGAAGAGTTAAGCCTCTTTCTTAAAGTGCTTGGGTCATATGGGAGGTGTCAAAAGGGTCTTGTAGCCCAACTTTGATTAGCCCCCCATTCCAAGGTTCTTGGAACATTAAGGACAACTATTTTTGATAGCCATGGTACCTACCTAGGTTCCTTCATTTATATGTTGTTAGAGAATAGAGGATATTTAGGTGCTTAACATAGTTGATTTCATAGTTTTGTATTGATAATTGTTAGCATCTAACCCTTGATTAATTCTTATCATGATGGTGTTTATAATGTTGTTTAATTCTTATTAATTAAGACTATTTAGGTGTTAGTCTTTGTTTACATTAGAATTAGTTTAAAAACAACACTTGCACACACCGACATTAGTGGTTGTGGACCAGTATTGATTACAAGGGAGGTGACCGATGCTGGTCATAGTGAGACCATGGTTAGTCAAGGTTAGACTGGGGCAATCAATGCTAACCGGTGTCGGTCCACATGGGGATAAACAAGGTAAGTGTAGTGGGTAGGGAGAGAGAGGCAAGGGTAAAGGTAGATAGAGAAGGGTAGGGATAGATAGGTAAAGTGGCGAGGCAAGGGTATGGGTAGATAGGTGTTATCCAAAATTCACCCCTCAAGGTAATTTTGATAACATGCATCAAATTCTTTAGTCCCAAGTAAATAGATTGATTTAAGGCCCGAAATCATGTTTTTGGGGCCCCCTTGGCTTCCTTCTAACTCTCCCATCTAAGAAGAAAACCCAACGAGTTAGAAAAGGTAAAAAATTGTAAAAAACTAAGCTTGGGGCTGAAAAATGAAGAAAATCAGCTAAGTCCTAGTCCACGCAACAGTTGGGACAGTTGGGACGTCGGGACGCGAACCGGCCGAAAAGCCGCCAGGTAGTCATGCGCGCAGCGATTGGAGCGAGAGGGACAAAAGTATGCATGGGGCGTGAAAAGCCGAAATGGCGAAAAGTGGAAAAATTCTCCAAGTTTTGTTATCGCGCGGTTTGGGACATCTAGGCCAAAGGTACGTAAGGGACGCGAACCGGCCGAAAATCTGAAAAATAGTCCATTTCGGGCGGTTCGGGGATATTTGTCCTGTGCGATCAGGGACGATTGAGACAAAGGTACGCACGAGACATGAACCGGCTGAAAAGGTGAAAAGGAAGCAAAAGAGGGACAAGGAAGCCTGAATCGGCCAAAGTAGGAGATTTTTGTTTGGGACATCTGGGCCAAAGGGACGTGAGGGACGTGTAAAGCCGAAACGGCCGACAGAAAGAAGAAAAGTCAATGTTTGACCCGTGAAACTTCAAACGGCCATAACTTTTGACTCCAAGCTTCGATTTTCATATTCGGCTTGATCGATTAATGCTCATTCCCGTCAAATGCCGAAAACGCCCGCTGCGGACCCAAAATAGCTTCCCGCACTCGAAGGCCATAACTTTTGTATTTCTTAACGAAATCACACAAAATTGGTATCGTTGGAATCATGGCTCGACTCCGATGCACAAAAATCAAGAAATTTCAGATTTGATGAGAAATTGGTTGAGATTTTTTAGAAAACGTGGCTGGGTTCATAACAGTGTTTCATTTGGTGGTTGGGAGTGCAATTAAGAGGCATGGTCATCATTATTTCTCTCGCAACACGGGACAATATGGGGAGCCTTTTGCAAGTAATATATAATCATTTTACTCCATTTAATGCCTCTTACAAGTGGTTGAAGGACAGATTTTAGGATTTTCATTTTTCCCTTCTCTTTCTCTTCTCATTTTTTCTATAAATTGGAGTGTTGGGCTCATTGTAAAGGGGAGAGTTTTCAGATAGCAAAGCTCTGTCAAAATTTCTTTGTGAAGCCAATGTGCTACAGGCCCTTGTAGTGGACTCCTTGCATGGTGATCCAGGCCCTTATCTTGTAATAGATTGAACTGTGCATATCATGAAGCAATAAAATATCAGTTTGTGGATGTATCTTCCCCTGCTGTGTTTTCTTGCATTCTTCTTGCCCCTTTAATCTTTCTACAAGAATATTGTGTCTATTATTATGTTCTTGCAGGGATTCATTATCATTGTGTATGCTTGGAATATTGTTGTGAATGCATTTTGCTAGATTATGGAGAATTGTCATCACCTCTTCTCGTGTGTACTTTTATCGTATTTCACGCATTTGGAGACTACTCTCACACCCTCCTTTTCTGGTGTATCACCGCTTTAGTGTAGGCTTTCATTTTATGCACTCTCTCTCCCTGGTCCCTTGGAAATTTATATTAGGATAGTTAGTTTCCCTTGCATTAGAATAGATCGTGGCAGGTAGTTTAGGAGCAAGAACTAGCTTTCTCTAGAGGTCTATCTCAAGTAGCAAGTCCCACAACTTGGAGATAGTACCCATGTTATCCAATCACACCATGAACTCAAGTATATGCACTTGTATAAACATAAGGGTCCTGTGATTTGGTGATAACAATAGGTTCGGTGGAATTTAGGGTCAAAGGTAACGGTAAAAGTTATAGATATGGGTAAGTGGTTAATAATGTGATCATTTTGTTGGATGTAGGTGAGAGATCAGTTACGTATGAGAGACAAGGTACCACCATTGCTTTTGGAGGTACGAGGGAGCACGACATGCGAGGAGTGGTATCATGTGGTAGAGGTGGGCTTGATTGGGGTCAGACGCTACCGGCATGTAGTCTGGGAGGCAAGTTTGATGGTTGCCCTCATCGACAGATGGGACTTGGTAACCAATACCTTCCATCTACCGATGGGTGAGCTCATGATCACCCTAGAGGATGTCTACAAGATCTGTGACAACCAATATCAGGGAGGCAGAGTGTACTCAATCTCGTCAGAGGCATCTGAGGAGTTATTGGCACCGGTATTTGGTGAGGGTGTGGTAGATTTGTGGTTCCATAGTGTGAGTATGAGCTATGGAGTGATGTACTGAGCCCACCCTAAGGAGATGAGGGTGGTTGTATTGTTGATGGAGGTAGTGTGTTGTTTTACACTGCCAGATGCAGAGGGTGGATAGTTTCCATGGTCATTGATGGGGTGCTACATGACATGATGATAGACAAAACCTAGTTTACATGGGAACTTGTACTTTTAGTGCAGGTATACCGGGAGTTGTGGGCATATAGGTGGCTACTATAGTTCGACCTATGCTATACTTTTCTACTACATTATTGGGCCTATGAGCACATTGTGTGGGTGTGGCTGGTTGGGATGCCTTGAGTACACATGTTTGAGGGGAGTTTGTTGTGGGTTGGGTATAGGTGATGGGTACCTATGGTTGGAGAGAGGTGACCAGACAGGGCTACACATGATGTAGCATACTACAGGTGGCTATTGGAGGGATTTTCTAGAGTGGACATCATTTGGAGGCCATATGTGGGCTTCCCATCATACAGGGGGATGGCAATAGAGCTGGATGGGATTTAAATCTCTGGTGGATAGAGGGGTGGTGAGAAGGAGAGCACAAGCTAATACCTATACAACGGTTTAGATGATAGTTTGGGTTGCGTTAAGATGTATCACCACCCTTCCCTTAGTACAAGAGAGACAATTTGAAGAGGTCAATGTCTCCATGTCAACCTACAGTGTTGACTAGGTAGGAGGAGCAGCCAATAAACACATAGATAGATGATGTCGGGGTAGAATATGGCTATAGAAAATGGTGGGTGGCATAGTTGAGAGTAGTACCACTAAGGCCAGGGTAGCCAAATCTAGCCACCATCACCGTTCAGAGAGATACCCTCCGTGGGCGGTGGCGACCCTAGTGATCCAGTTAGGGATCATGTAGGGGTAGTTGATAGGTACTAGAGGCACAAGTTACCACATTACAGGCATAGGTGGCAAAACTACAAGCACATATAGGATAGGGATAGGTACCCACCCAGGGTGGAGATGGAGAGGGTGGAGATGGAGAGGAGGGTGAGGGGGATGGGGGTAGGTAGCTCCCTACAGGTGTAGGTGATAGATTTGTAGGGCTAGTTGGCCACGATGCATGCACGGAGTTACGGGCTTACAGTCAGTCTAACAGTAGCACATGCACGAGATAGCAACCTTTCTATCCCGGATATAGGCGTAGGCTTTGAGGCGGTGGCACCATTGTAGAGGTTAAGGGATAGGGTCCCATTATACAGGAAGGGGTAGGATGGTGTCATAGGTTGATGATACCACCATAGATAGTACCTATAGGCCTTTTGAGAGATGCCTTGGGTGAGGTACGGTATTATCATGATCACTGTTGGAGGCCGGGATTTTCATTCAGTCATATGTAGAGTATAGAGCCCAGTAGACCTTGAGTGAGAGGAGGACCACCTGCACTTAGAGTGAGGAGAGCACACGGGGCTGACAAGGCCATGGATAGGGTCGTGGTGAGGTGACCAGCACACGAAGGCTAGCTCTAGATGCAGGGCCTTCAGGGGCTAGGCCACAGACATTATTGTTAGTAGGACACTACACAAGGGCCGAGGAGGAGACATGTGAGACTAGAGATGATGGATACTCATCAAGGAGATGCTTGATAGCCATGTACTATTTTTGTAGATATTTGTATTTTTGATATATACTAGCCTACGTGTCGAAGAGATTTTGTATTGTTTTATTGTATATGATAATCTCTGGCTTGCATGCCAATGATTTTGAGAGATTCACATGATTGGATATCTATGTATATTATATAGAGACACACATATTTGTTTATATGATGAGATGGATGAGATTTTGATGATTTGTTGGTGTTTTATGAGAATTTTAATTTTGTCATGATATGGATGGAAACTAGGTGAGTGAGGCATGATGGAGTCAGGTTGGTTTAGGCATGGATTGAGTCAAGTTATAGGTATGGATTGAGTCAGGTAATAGGCATGGAGTCATGTTAATTTAGGCATGGATTGAGTCAGGTCATAGGTATGGATCGAGTCAGGTAATAGGCATGATGGAGTCAGGTTGGTTTAGGCATGGATTGAGTCAGGTCATAGGCATGGTTGAGTTTAAATTGGTTGAAGTTGTGATTCATTAATTTGTGCAATGAATGATGATATGGATCATGTTTAATATGTTTTATAATATAGGCATGATGATGGTAGAGAAATGGTAGTCATAATAAATGTATGTTTTGATGATGATAAAAATGTTAAGCAACTTGTTGTTTGTTTGGTTTAATTTCCAATTTTTGATATGAAAAGGAAACCATGTGGGGTAGAATGTAATTTAGGAAGATGAAATATGAATTGGTTAGGGTAGAGAGTGGTTGAGCTAACCTCCAAGGGCCCCATGCCCCTAAAGTGCTACCTACATAGTCTGGCGAAAAGGGACTTTAGGCTGATGTAGTTCTCCTATAAGGTTGGGAAGAATATGAGGTATGAAAATGAGTTCGTAGGTTTTATGCATGATTTGGGTTTATGTTTGTTAGGTGTGGGTGAGTTGTGGGCAACTTGGTATAGGTGATTTTGATTTTGGTGGAAGAAGAATATTACCCCAAAGGTAAGCGTTAAGGACCAAGTCCTATTTAAGGTAATCAATACGTAATAAAGAAGGTTTAAAAGGTAAGAGGGGAAAGAAAGACACCGGATTGGTTAGGATCATACCAAGTAGGTCATACCTTAGAGGAGGTGATGAACATAAGACCCCTAAAGACATTGCATGATTGATTGTTCTAAAGCTGAATAATAGTTGCATGATCACCAAATGTCACAGTTCAAGAGGTCCCTTGAGGCGGTAGGAAATGGGGCTGTGAATGGTGAGAGGGGTGAAAGTTGGTTAATTTTTATATGGTATGAGATAGCATGCTCTTTGTATAAGAGATCCAATGTCACAATGGGAAATTCCATGACTAAAAGGCTTTTCGTGTTGATTGATCGATGCGGGAAGTCTATATGGGATGAGGAAATTAAATCCTTGAGGTCTTCGTGAAGCTGATCAATGTGGGAAGCTTCAGATTCTCCCTCTCTTTTTTTGGGAAGATCTTTACATAGTTGTCCTTTGAGGGAGTAGTCTATTTATAGCAATGATTGTAGAGAGGAAGATGTCCTTTTGAGGGAGTCATATTTTTATTAGAATTTTGACTCAAGGAGTTGGGTCCCATGTGAGGGATTTTAAGTCATGGACAAGACCAAGGTGAAGAATAGGATTCTTGTTTAGAAAGCAAGGTGAAATGACCATGGGATCTCATCTAAAGGTAGATGAAAAGTATCCATGAGAATCATGCTATGTGTAACATCGTGGTACACATATTCAATAGAAGATAACAACTGATGGATGCACATATGATTCTTGTTTAATCATTGGTGAGGTGTAAGAAATGGATAGTGCTCAAGGGACAAGCATGGAAAGAGGAAAATGTGAGGTAGGACTAAAATTCGATAGTATAATGGTCAAAGATACAAGGCATTAAGGGGCTTAGGTTTGGGTTTACCGTTGAGTGAAGATAAACGATAAGCACATGATCCGTAAGTATGGGTCACAATGTATGGTCCAAGCCAATTAGGAGAAAATTTGTGTCATTTACTTTTTCGCTCGCTTTGGTTACGTGTTGATTTTCTTTCAAGACGAGATCACCAACGTGAAAGGTTCATTCATGGACACATTTATCATAGGAGCGTTTGATATGTGTTTGGTAAACTTGAAGGTGGTCAAGAGTGTTAAGACAAATTCATCTAATAACTCAAGTTTTGTTAAACATTCTGATGAAATTCATCATCATTGAGCATGTCATGGAGAGAAATGTAGAGTGACGGAATCTAGACTTCGAGAGGTAGAACAACCTTTGTATTGTAGACTAGAGAAAAGGTTGTGGCAGTAGTGGAAGTATGGATACTAGTGTGGTATGCCCATAGGGTGAAAGGAATGTGTGTATGTTATTCCTTCCTAGTATTGTTAACCACTTTCATGAGAATTTTGTTTAAGGTTTTGTTAGTGGATTCATCTTGGCCATTGGTCTATGGGTAATAAGGTGACGAGAAACTTAGCTGAATCCGGAGGCATCGAATTTTTTTGCAAGGTTTTATTTTTGAATTGTTTTCCATTATTAGTGATGAGGTGATGAGGAACACCAAAGTGAAAAATGATGTGATGATTGATGAAATCACATATTTTCTTCAATTTCATGGAGATGAGTGGTATGGATTCAACCCATTTTGTGTAGTTTTTGGTAGCAGTGATGATCTATTGATGTCATTGGGAAGAATGGGGGTTGATCTCTCCGATAAGATCCAAACCCTACTAAGAGAAGGGCCAAAGATCATGGGTGACCCGTAAGGCATGACCGGGTGTATGATGATGGTTGGCATTTTGTTGGCATTTTACACAATGCTTGACGTAGTCGTAACAATCATGGTTAAGGGTCGGCCAGTAATAGCCTTGGCAAAGAATACACTTAGCAATAGCAAGGCCACTGAAGTGACCTCCACATATGCCATCATGAACTTCCTTAATGGTATAAAGAATTTCAAAACTCATGAGGCATCATAAGAGAATACCATAAAATCTGTGCTTATAGAGGAGGCCCCCATGATGATGTAATGAGATACATTTTTAAGGAAGGCATGTTGTCCATTATGGGTGAGATCAGGAGGTAAGATGGAGAGAGAAAGATAGTCAGAATATTGTTTATACCAAAGTTCACTTGGGTCTGGGGTGATGGAGTTGTTGTATGGTGAAAAATATTTTAGAATCGGTAGGTGAAGCGGGTATTTGAGAAGCCAAGCAGGCCATGGTATATGTAAATTTGTTGATTAAACAGGGGATGGTTTCAAGGGTGTAATGGTAAAAGGTGGTCAAAAGTATGTCTACATGATGTTTATACTTTTCAAGTATCTCATTACAACATTGGTGTATACCATTGACTTGGTTTATGACCAATTAAGAATCACAAAAGATGTTGATTGATTTGACATATAGGGCGTAGGCGGCTTGGAGACCTAATACGAGTGCTTCGTATTTGAAATATTATTTGTAAAATAAAAATTGAGTTTGAAAGACAAAGGCATGGGTTCACCATCAAGCGAGAATGAGGATAACGAAACCCCACCCCCACGCCGAAATTTGGAACCATTGAATAAGGGTTTCATTTGGTAAGTGGGTTCATCTAGGAAAGGGTAGCAATCGACTCATTTGGAAAGTCAAAATTAGAGGGTTGATCCACGAGAAATAGGTGCGTCGACCAATTGGTTGGTGATAGCTTGGACCTTGATGGACTTTTGATGAATGAATTTGAGGTTGAGGTCAACCAAAATCATAAGCCAGCGTGTGGCATGCTATTTTGATAAGGTTTGGCATATATGAAGTGTAAGGGGTCGGTGTTGGTCACAACATAGGTTTTGTGGTTAAGTAAGTAATGGTAGAGTTTGGTGGAAAAAAAAACTAAGGATAAGCATAGTTTTTCAGCATGGTATATCAGGTTTTGTAGTCCAAAAGAGTATGGCTTATGTAATAAACTGCCTGCTCTCTGTGTTGTTCATTGCGATGAGCGAGCATGGCTCCCAAGGAGTGATTGGTAGCTGAGATGTATAGGTAGAAGGGTTGATCGTATTTAGGTGGGATAAGTACGTGTGGTTGGAGAAGGTATTATTTTAAGGCCTCAAAATCTTTGTGGTAGTCATCATCCCATTTAAAGGAGACATCCTTCTTGAGAAGATGATGAAATGGTTGACATCGATCAGATAATTGTGAAATGAAATGGCGAATAGACTACAACTTACCTTGTAGGCTACAAAGTTTCCTAAGGTTATTGGGTGGAGGCATTTCTAGAATGACCTTGACTTTAGCAGGGTAAAATTCTATACCATGTAGGGAAATGATAATTCCCAAGAGGATTCTGAGAGGACCGCAAAGACACACTTCTTAGGTTGAAGGTGGATGCAATATTTGATGAGGCAGTCAAAAATGGTTTTGAGGATGGAGAGATGCTTAGAGTGGTGTTTGGATTTGGCAAGCAGATCATCCACGTAATATTCTAATATATGATGCATGAATTGATGGAAGATATAAGTCATAGCTTTCGATATGTGGTACCAACATTTTTAAGGCCAAAAGGCATATGTCAATAGTAGAAGGTCCCCCAAGGGGTGATGAATGTGGTTTTGTGTTGATCCTCTGGGGAAAGTAAGATTTGGTTATAACCCGAGAAGCCATCCATGAGTGATAACATCTCGTGACTAGTGGTAAGGTCGACCAACTGGTCAATACTAGGTAGGGTAAAGTCATCTTTCGGGAAATTGAGGTTGAGGTCACGGAAATCCGTGTAAATACGGAGCCCCTGTGTCAACTTAGTGATAGGGACAATCTTAGAAATCCAACGAGGATAATCAATGGGTAAGTTTAAGGAAATGGAAAGAAGGTGCTAAAGTTCTTCTTTGACGAGAAGGGCAATGAGAGGGTACATTTTCCTCAGCTTTTATTTGACGGTTTTGGCATTGGGAATGGTTACGATATTATGGAAAACTATGGTGGGGTCAATACTTGGGCATGTCTATGTAAGACCAAGAAAACACATGGTTATGTATTTTTAGAAAATAAGTGATGGCTGTTCAACAAACATCTAAAGATTGACCGATATTTAGGATGTGTGGGTTGTCCCGAGTATGAATGTTGATATCGACGGTCGATTCATTCACCATGGTTTGTATCTCGAGGGTAAAAATCGATGAATATATGAGTCTTCTACACCAAGGTAGGTTAGTATAGATTCATCATCCTGACATTGAATGACATTAATTAAAGGTGTATCATCATCGATCATTTCAGGATATAGGAAGGGAAGAGAGGAAGGAGCCTTGCCCTTGCATTGATAATTCAAAGACCCCAAGGAAATGATTTTTATAAAAAATATTTGGGAGGGATGGATTTCTGGATACATCAAATCCATCAAAGAAAGGCGGTGATGAAGGTGAAGTGGGTGAAGAGGGTGGAGAAGGGCTGATGTCCTTGATGAGTTCAATGCGGGCATACTTGGTAGGTGGTTCAAAAATTTGATACCACTACGGTCGTTATGTTTATGGGTATTACATGGAATAAAAGTATGGCGGCCTTTCTCGTAAAATCCAAAACCAAAATCCTTTCATGCACATCGGTGCGGGGAAGGTGTGGGGAAAATGATGAATAGTGAGTGACTAGAAGTCAAGAGAAAATTGGCGGGTTTGTGATGGTGGTTTAGGTGTGTAAGTGGTAGTATCAAGTCCCCCATAGGTGAGACTAGTACAAAGGTGAGGAGGAACATAAAGGAGGCATTCTCTTATGTGGTGATCATAGTGAGGATGTTGATGAAGATTTCCATACTCTTATGGAGTAAGGAATGTGTTGACACTATATAAGTGATATTCCCCAGTGAGGCATTAAAAATGCCTTCCAAGGATCGGTGGTTGGTATCCGGGTATCTGGAATAGATGATGTGTTGGGATGCTAATGGGTCAATCATGGAGGTGTGGAGTGGTAGGAATGGAGGAGGTATGTGTGGTTGAGGTAGAATTTATCTTGGTAAGCGTCGGTGTAGCTAAAGTGGTAGTGGTTGTGGAGGTAGATGACTTAATGGGTATAAGCATGTCATTGGGTCGATAAAGCATGTTGCATGTTTTAAAAGGTGATGGGTCAGCTGGAATAGTATAGGTGTGTCCTTCATGCTCAAACTTTACACAGTGATGCAAAGTGGAAGGAACACAACCCATGACATGAATCCAGGGTCTGCCAAGAAATATGTTATATTGAAATTCCCCCTCCAAAACATAAAATAAATCTAAAACAGTGCAGGGGCCCATGCAAACGTGGAGGATGTTGGTGCCTAGTGTAGAGATGATAGCATCATTGAATGAACATAAAATGGTAGGATGTTTATCCATGTGATTGTCGAGATATGTTCATTTGAGTGAATGAATGGGATGAAATGATATTAATGCTTGTGCCCCCATTGATCATTACACGTCTTACATGTATATCATTGATGTGGACAGAGATGAAGAGAGTTAGGTCTGGGTTATCAGTTTGGTGAGTTGCGATCTCTTCCTCTGAGAAGCTAAGGGAGGCTACTTGGTGAGTAGGGTGAGGTGTGGATAAAGGTAGAAATTTGGTGAGAGAGGCTACATGATGGGGTGTGATAATGGAGGCTACGGGTGTACATTCATTGGGTAAAACCTCAATAGATTGTAGGACCTCCATGAGAGCTTGACGATGGGATTCGAGGTTTATATGAGGTTATATAAGGACATTTTGAGGGGGATTGGTGTAGTTGTTTGAGCATGGCGTGATGTGTGACCCCATTAGAAATAGGATATGTGGGGCCGCAGATAGTAATTTTAGGTGTGGGTGCAGATGGTATGTTGGGTATAGGATTGGTTGGTGAGTCGATTACCTTTTTCTTACCTTTGTCCTTTTGAGCATGGGTAGCAGAACGTGGATCATGTTGATCCGAGGGGAGTTGGTAAATGGATAAGGTGTAGGATGAGTGGTATAATGATGTGAGGGGAGAAAACCTACTAGGGGAGAAAAACCTTGTGAAGTGAGTTAGGCACAATGACATTTAGGTGATGGTGTGGCAAGTTCTCTTATGCGAACCATGTTAATTTTGAATCTTGGGGGTGGCTCTAAGAGTTAAGGGGGTGGAGGTCATGGTTGTTAAGTAGGCAGTGAGAGAATGACTATGGAAATGGGTGTTGGTGAAATGAGGTCCTCATCGAGAAGGTCATCATCGTCAAAGTTTTCTTCAAGAGGACACAACTAGATAAGGATAGTTTTCAAATCCTTGCCATTCTCCACATCGTGCCTTGGCACACGATGGTAGGCACAATTTTTTGTGTCATCAAAACCTTTTTGCTTGGGTTTGAGGGGGTCATAAGGTCGAGCGGTGGTAATGTGATGAAAAAAGTCACAAGGAGGTTGGTTAAGATTTTGGCATAGGACCCTGCTAGAGGGTCAATTTGGGAAGTGAAAGTGGGTTTGGGCGTAGGTGCAGCTGATTGTTGAGGAATGGTCTTTGTAGGAGGGGGGTGGGTCGAGCTATGGTTTTGGGTCTTGGAGTGGTCTTGGGTTTTTCTCATGTTTCCTTGGGTAGGGGTATGGTAGATGAATGGTTAGGAGGGTCTATGGTTGTTTTGACTACCTTATTAGAGGGTAGCGGGTTTTTTTCTTTGGGTTGTACCTCTTTGGGTAAAGGTGATATGGGTGTACGATATCTAGAGGGAAAGTAGATAGGAAAAGAGGGCAAGTTACCCTGGGGGATAATGAAGGTGCTACAAAGGTAGATAACATGAGTCATGCGGGGGTGTGAGGGACGGGGACCGAAGTGTAGTGGGTAGTGAAGAAGTTGTTGAGGGTATTGGAGGTATGGGTGGTAAAGATTCTATAGGTGTAGGTATAATTATTTTTGGGCACTTGGGCATGTTAGAGGTTTACTTAGGAAGGAATGGGCTGTTGTGTTTTTGGTTTATTGACGAGTGGAGGTTTCTTGACCATTTTGGGAGATTGAGTTGCTAAGATGGATGGAAAGGGTGTAGGTGATGAAGGTATGCT
The DNA here is from genome assembly GCA_018340775.1 of Taxus wallichiana var. yunnanensis. Lineage (NCBI taxonomy): Eukaryota > Viridiplantae > Streptophyta > Pinopsida > Cupressales > Taxaceae > Taxus > Taxus wallichiana. The sequence goes on along the minus strand of CM031236.1, from coordinate 362,184,135 downwards.
TGGCACAGTGGGGTGTGAGTTCTATGGGTTTGGTTCTTCCGTTTGGGTGCTAGAGTAGGTTTGGTGTTATTTGTGGAGGATGTAGCTAAATCTATTTGGATAGGTGGATTAGTAAGGTTGGTGGTTTGGGTGACCCCTAAGGTAATAATAGGTTTAGTCGAGAAAGATGATGGAGGTGTGGGTTTGGATTTAGATGTATGTTGGGTTATGGGTAAGGGTGTGTGCTTAGCTATGATGGGTGGCGTGGAAGAATTTTTGATAGAGGTGGTTGTGCTTGGTTCGATTGCTCGAAATATTTTTGGGTAAATAGTGGAAGTATTAGCAAGTGACATCTGCATTTTCATTGAGACATAAAGTAGAGGGTTCCCCCACAGTAAGGCTCTATCCATATAATCTAAGCGATTAGCTAAATGTGAGAACGAAACATACGTAAGTGAGGTTAATGAGGACCTAATGAAAATTCCTATAAAATGTGTCTTAGAGACAAGGAATTCACTAGCTTTAGCTTCCGTGGGTAAGAGATTCGAAAGTAGGTTTGTAGGATCTCGGGTGGTTGATGGAGAATGGTCACCTAGAGGTAAAGGTATCTTTACTAGAACCTTGATAGGTGGAGGAGAAAATGGGTTTTCCTCTTTAAGTGGAGGAGATGATAGGTGCTGCTCTATGGATGGAAGAGATAAACAAGTATCCTCCATGGAATGAAGAATGCTTGTGGGTGACGGTTCTCTAGGTGGAGAAGCTAAAGGTGAAATGGTCTTGATGTTAACGGAAGGCTCCTCCATGGGTGATGAAGGATGTGAAGGATGCTCCTCTGTAGGTGGAGGAGATGAAAGGTGTTCCTCTATGGGTGGAGGAATAGGTGAAGTGGGTTCAAGCATAGGTGGAGGACTTTGGGCTAGGATTTCCTCAATGGAAGGAATATGAGGTAATTGGGAAGCAATGGGTGCATTGCTGAAAATAGCATGGACCTCGCGGGTATGAATATCGTGAGTTGAGGTCTCTCTGGTTTGATAAGAAGAAGGGGCATGATTAGGAAAGGGTTTCTTGAAGATGTGTAGGTTTTGATTGGCAGGTGCATTAGGATTATCCATGTTTAACTCACCTTTTTCAAGCATTTCTTGGACAATGTTTTTGAAAGTGATGGAATTTCAATCACTGTGACCCTTTACTCAATGATGGTTACAGAATTCGTGTTCTTTATACCATGTGGGTGTGGGGTGAGTAGCGTCAAAACTAGTGTGTGGTTTTATAGGAGGAAGGGTAATGGCCCCAGCTTTGATGAGCTTCTCTAAGATAGAAGAATAATGTTCTCCAATTGGGGTATATTTATGTTGTTCTGTCGAATTGAAAATTCTAAATGGGTGAGAGATTAGATGAGGGGATAGCCTAATTTGATGGATAAGATGGGCCAACTTTAATTACCACTTTGCATTAGTAGTTCCCTTAGATTTTGAATAATTGTTCTATGGTTTTTAATAAGAAGAGGTATCATTTGACTTGAATTCCAAGTTCTTATTACGTAATTGAATTTTCTTCTCTTGATGGCCCGAATTTCTAGCTTCCGTGCCAAGGTGAATGATTCATCAAAGGTTCAAAAGTTTTGGAATTGTAGGTCGAGTGAGATATGCCTAGCACAAGCCTATGTGAATATTTCGATAAGTTTAGTTTGTGGTAGTTGGAATGTAAGTTGATTGATCGGAGCTACGCCAACGAGAAACAAATTTTGCGATAGATTCATCATCATCTTGATGCATGAAGTATAGGTCAGTCATGACAACTTTCTTAACAATGTTAATGGAGAAATGATCCAAGAAGGCTTGGGCTACTGATTAAATGAAAATATAGAGTGTCTAGGTAACCCACTTTACCAATCTAACGCAGGCCTAGTTAGAGAAATGGGAAAGGTCCTCGTAAGTAAAGCTTCATCATAGGTGATCAAATAACACTCTTGTTTGAAAGACCACAAATGTTGTTGCAAGTCTTCTTTGTTATTGAAGTGGTTAAACTTAGGTATTTCCTAATGCATGGGGTATGGATGAATAGGAAAGGATGGGTGGATAGGCTCATTACAAATATCATAGTAGGTGAGAGAGTTGCGTGTGCTAGAAATTGATGCTTCTAGTGTCGCATCTTTTCCATCATTAACTTGATTTATTCATTGGTAGGTTGTGATGGATGAGTTCCTCTGTAGCGTAAGAAGGTTGGTGTTGGGCATGTAACAAGGGTGGAATTCTAGTATATGGTGCCACCGTATAGGTAGATTGAGAAGAAGGAAGTGAAATAGGGGGTACATACCCAAAGTGAATAATAGATGAAACATGAGGCTGTTGATAGTACGTATATGGAGGTGGAAGGGTCATGGTGACCCTAGTGGCAATGGGGGCTAAAGATTGTGGAATAGAAATGAATTTTTTAAAATGGGTAGGGGTCACCGACACTGGGGGTGGTTGTGTAGCTATGGGTATATGAGAGACAATAGGCATGGATGAGGTTGTATTCTGGGTGGTTGGCGAAGGTATAGTGGATGTGGCAGGTACAATGGATGTAGTAGACATGCGGTCATAGCGGGTATAGGGCCTAGCTGCAAAATGACTGGGGGTAAGGTAGATGAGGACAACATGGGGTTAATAGGGGCTGGAGTAGAAGTAGGAGCGAGTGTCGGGGGATAGATATGGGCATGCCATATATCAATTAACCCGAGGCATCTTGAGTGGATGAGTGGGAAAGGTAAAACTGCAAGGTGGTAGGATTTTGGTCAAGGAGTCATGTGAACTCCTCGTTTCAGTAGCGATAGAGATAGGTTGGATAGATTCCATGGCGGGTGATAAAATGGAAGGTGGTGAAGGGATAGGTGGGAGTGGTTGACAACTGGTGTGGAATACGAGGGTGCTTGCTTGTCGATGTGTCAGTACCATGTGAATAGGTACTAACATGGTAAGACTACTTTCTGTAAGTGACACAGAAATACAGCACAGGTAGGATAAATAGGTGGTGGTAGGTGAATTGGGGTTAAAATTTCAACTAGAAAATGACACAGGCTAACCGATGCCAGTTAGGGTAAACCGATGCCAGTCACAGGTAACCACTGCTGGTCATGGTGGAAAGTGGATAGTTGGTCAAAAACAAGGTATAAGGCCAAATTTACCAGGTATGCAAAATGTTGATGAGACTTATGAGGTCAATGGATATGATAAGAGTGATAGGGATTCTGAATAGTTAAAGAAGGTGAATAGGTGTCCTTTTGGGTAGGTTAACCAAAAGAACAGTGAAGCGGGTGTCGATTAGGTATAACCAATGATGGTCATTAGGCGACACCGATTCTTATGAAACTAAAACAATGATGAAGAAAATGTGGTTGTGAGTTAAAATTTGATGTGGAATCAAACCCAGAATCCTGAGAATGATGAGAATATGGTCTAGGAACACTTAGATGAAGTTGGAATACACCAACCTGTGATGAGCAGGTGTGTAAGGAGATAAAGGAAAAATGAAGAGTGTGATCTCTCACCTAAAAATGCAAGCTAAGTAGAAACACTAAGAAAAATACGATCCTAAGAGTGCCTTTTCTATTATGTTTGCTTAGCTTATGCTATTTTAAGGACTGACTCATAAAGCGTAAAATATAGTTTTTGGTGAGGATGGTTTCCTACAAAGAAGGATATCTATAAGGAGAGGTTTAATGTATGTTTATGGGGGCGGTCTTTGCTCTAAAGTCTGACTTGACAGAGTAGCAAGTTGGGTGCCCATTGTAAACATGATCGTGTGATCACCTACAACTTCTTCCAAGAAATATGTTGTTTAAGAATGTGTGTATTTTAAATTTGTGATGTTTGGATAAGAATCAGAGAGAGAAAGAGAAAGAAAGTGCTTTTCTATGATTCTTTTATAAACCATCAGCTGGGCATGAATTCTAGTGTATAGGTTGTCCTCAATTAATGTGAGCTAATGTAGAAAAGCAAAATGAAATGCAATGATTTTTAAATCCAAATTGAAATGTAGAATTCGATGCCATAAATAGATGAATAGGAGAAGGGATGATCTTTCACTGATGCGATACTAATGAAAGGGAAGAATTGTTCATTTTAAATCACCAAAGTATGATTAATTTTAGACAATAGAAGAGAATAAGGTTCCAGGGGAGAAATTTTAATGTAAGAATTTTTTAGAAAATAAACAAACATACAATGTTTTCACCTAGGAATGAAATAATGTAAAGGAACCTTGAATGATTCCCACCGAGTGTGCCAAAATGTTTCACCTAATTCTAGATCATTTCTTCAAATGTTGACAAAACATATCGGAGTAATGGTATAGGAGGAATACCTTTTGAAGATACTTGGTTGTAGGTGGTTGCGCACGTGTTGACTCCTCGATCCACAACTCTTTGTGAGAGCATCATTTTTCCGGGAGGAACTACCTGAAATAGAAAGCAAGACCACTAGAAAGAGTTAAATAGTATATGCAGTGGACTGCCTAGCATATGCTAGATCCTGGAAGTGTGGTACTTCTGAAAGGTTGTCAATCCACTGTTTTAAACAATTTAATGTAAGAAATAAAGTAAATTTCATCTTACTATAATCTATATGATTTAGGCATCTCATATAAAACACAATAAGAAATATCTAATTCAACAAGGCTAAGTTAAAACAAGATCCAGGGGTCAGGTAAATGGTTCAGGATTCTAAGTGGAAGAGGTGCGGAAAAGGTCACAGGAAATTATGGGTAACTCAGGAACAAGTAGGTAGGTTATTGTTCTAAGTTGTATTGGTGAATACAGAGACCATTTTTGGTCTAGGGGTGACCGATGATAGTTAAAAGTGCCCGACGTTGGTCACTAAAAAATTACAGAGGGTCAAGAATAGAGTTCTGGAGGAGTTTTTTCAAGTTGATAGGGAGCTGAGTGAGATATTTATGAGGTCTAGGTGGGATATCAGGCCAATGGGTAGATCTAATGGGGTTTGGATGGAGCTAGGATGAGCTATAGGTTGGGTTGGAAAATGGTGGCATGAGGCCAATATACTATGGGCTAACCGACGCCGGTTAGGAAGAACTCGATGTTAGTTATTGTGGGATACTGGGAATATCACAGAATGAGTTTTTGGGTCCTCTTTGTGGTTGCACAAAGGGGCTTGGTTGATCAGAATGAGGAATCAAGTTGTTTAGATGGGGTTTTGTGAGGGTTTGATGGGGGTATGGAGGGAATGCTACCAAAGGAGATAGGTAAGTGGTTGTGGGAGAAAATAACAATAGAGAAAGATGAAAATACTAGAACTAATGAAGTGAATGAGATGAGCAGAGGTTCTACTTACTCAGAATCTGGGCCTGGATGCCTATGAATGAAGAATGGAGATGATGATGAGTGGTTGGATGCTATGGAGGAATCACCAAGTGTTGGGGAGCTCTTGCATGGGCTGCTTGTGCTCTCCTTCTTGTTGGACTGGATCAGCTCTATGCCAGAATGAGTGCTAGATGGTTGTTGGATGATTTCTGAGTGAGTGTTGGATGTCTGTGTGAAAGAAAATGCTTGATCTCCTCCTTTGCATGCGTACCTATGTTCTCTAAAACTGCCAACCTCAAGGATGAGGTTACCCCAAGGAATTAAAGGCCGACGACAATAATTCTGATCTTATCGAGTGTCGGTTTAGGGGTAATCAGCGTTGGTTTAGGTGGGTTTCCCTAAGTTAACTAAAAATAGGAGATAATGGCTGTAACTGCTATCAGATCTCTCTATTCCTCTGGAAAAGAGTGGAAGTTACCATTTTTGTCTCGGAAATGAGGTTTTGGCATTGATTTTTAGGGTGTTGGTTAGGTCTTAGTTAGTTATGGGAACATACTAAGAATAGGCTTAGGGTGAGGTGGCTAGGTGAGGTGTCTTGGTGATGTGGAGGGGTGGGTATTAGGTAATTAGGATAATTAAATAATAGCTATGATGAGGATAGAGATTAATTTAATTAAATTAATTAAATTAATATTAGTGTGGGGTGAAAGGGGCCATGGTTAGGTAAGTGTGTTTAAGTTGATTAATTAACAAGGGGCTAAGGGGAGTGTGACCTGATTTTTGTGTCTAGAGGGGTGGGGTCCCCTTAACCCTCTTTTACCTAATATCAATAAAATAAAATGTATTTTATAATTCATGATTGATAATGTTGTCTTTAATATCATCCCTTAACAAATTCACTATTCAAAAATAAAACCATACATCAATTAAAAACATTAATATCAATCTCTCTTCTTAAACAAGAAGCGTAAGTATAACTATTCAAATTAAAAATACATTTCCTTATTCCATTCAAATAACTTCTTACAATTTAAATACAAATTTGAAAAAATCATCATTAATTCATTCATATTTTCACCACATTTCCTACAACTTGTAAAATCACGTAATCAAGGGTGAGAAAAAAATGTCGGCATGTGTACCAAAGCCCTCCCATCTAAAAAAACTAAAAAAATTTCAAAAAAACTTAAAAGAGAGAGATCCCAAATTACTATTTCTTGACATATCAATTCAGAATTACACATTTAGAGTTTTAGAGAGATAGGTAGAGTTAGAAGATCATTATTTTTATTCTTACAAGAAATTGGTTTTTCAAAATACCAAAATGAGATGAGGGAGATATAAATTATGTTTTTATACAAATTTTTAAGTTTACTCAAGTTTTAGGGTTTGGTGAATTTTTTTGATATCAACCCACACAACACTCATTTTAATTGATGCTAAGGAGGTCCAAATAGGAAGCACGACATTTCATGCAAAACAAGGTTTCCCATTACCATTTTATTTAAGTATTCTAATCAACTTATTTGCGGTAAATATTTATGTTTCTAAAAATCACATTTTTATCCATTAAATGTTGTTGTACAAACTAGCCCAAGTGGCTACTGAGAATGGCACTAGAAAAAAGTCACCAAACACCCAATATGAAAGTTGCTTACTTATGAGATATTATTTTATATACAGAGATTCTAAGGAGAATTACGGGACCTAAAATTGAGAATTGAATATTAAATTGGAAGTATCCCACTTGATCCAGTTGGTGAAATTTTTTTGTTATGCTTCAACACTCTAAACCAAGGTGGCTCCAAAATGGGTGCAAAAATGTTTTTTAAATGGGATTATGCCTAATCAAAAGTGCTACACTATTTTCTATATTATAAAGAAAAGCTTTTCAATGCTATATTATATTTTATAAAATCAAACACACTTAAAATAATGAGATTACGGAGGGGTATCACAGTTCTAGTTGAGTGCCACTAGTAATAATCTCACCTAAGTGCTCCCAAAACTACTTTATAAACAATTCAAATGATTTTTTAGCAAATTATAAGGAATGTAAAGAGCTTGTCATGTAACAAGGAACTGGTTACAAAAACTAGAAATCATGAAAGATGTTGGGAGATGTTTTTTCACGTGCCTCTCAAAGAGGTTTTGTAATGTTTTCAAGGTTATTTTTACATTACCAAGTCATTTTTTCCCATAATGTTTATATTTATTTGTTATATACCCAAAACACAGTCATATGGGGAAACACATTTTTGGTTTATCATAAGAAAATTAATGATCAAGCATTTTTTCACACCACCCATGATGGGTTATAATACAATTGGTCTATCTCAATACAAGCATTACTTTAAATAGGTTTGTAAATCTATTTCAATATAATATAATGATTGAAGATTTTGAACTAGATTAAGTGATTCTCTCTATTTTAATTGGAAATGAAAATTATTAAATCATGTTAGGAGTAATGAAATCCATTCTTATGATAGACGTCAATAAGGTAGTGTGAGAGAGGTGTTAAATGACTAGATCACTTTTGTTTGTGGATAGAGGTATTTCACCAAACACTTTGCAAATTTCAAACAAGAAAATTTCATCCAACATGCTCTAAAGTGTGTCTTTATTCTAATAAAAACTACCATTTTGGAATAGTTTTATAGCCCTTAAATTTTACATCCAAATGGCTATCATACAACACTCTTGGAAGCTTGCAATGATGATCATTTTACCATCAAATTTAACCTCTTAGAAAATTTGTTCATGAACAAAAATGCATATTTGTTATAAACCATTTCTATGTCTCTTGCATGTTGTCCAAGATTATAGTATTGGCTTTGAGGATGTTGGGAATGGTGTGGTGCATCCTTAAAAAAAAAAACCCTACAATATTTTGAAAGCTTGAGATTGTGTTGGATGGCATGGTATTTGAATAAGAGTTCAAGTAATCCTATTTCAAAATAATCCATGTTGATCATAACCCAACTCTCAAAACATCTAATGAGATCACGTCTATATGAGGTGTTTGGACAAGAAGATGTTGGAACAGGGTTTAAAATGGATCTAACACCTACGGTTTCATTTTCTAAAAGTCTCCATTATATTTTTATGCATTCCAAAGCATTGAAAAATAGTCCATGTGTCCACTAAAATATGCATTTTCAAACATGTAGATAATTATATCTTGCAACAAAAGGGAGTCTAGGAAAAGTTGGTTATCTTTCATTAAAGTTATAGTGGATTTGTTTACCCATTGATAGATAGCTCCTAGAAATGTAAGTCTATAATGGTTGAAGATATGTAGAAAAAACTGCGAGGAGAACACATATAAGGGAGAAAGACTAGCTTGATAAGAAAGGGGTCTATGGAAAAGAGTGGAACTAGATTAAAACCTAAAAAAATTGTGCTCAAAACTCCTTGTGGTTTCAACACATTTTTATAGAAACTCTATAATGTATTCCTTGCGGTTGTGTGTTATCATTGATCTAGTGATAGTAGTAAAAATTGATTTAAAAATAGAAGTTCCGTCCACACTCAAGATCCACTCCTCCCCACCTAATCTATCAACCACTTTCAAATCACATCCACCTACCAAAATTACATGCATCTCTTATATATATAATTTAATGTATCCTTTATTTATTTATTTAATTTTATTCATCGTCTTGGTTTTTTTATCATATCAAATAAATTTAATAATATTGACACTTCATAAAGTGTGAAATTGTGGGTTTGAGGTTAAGTTTGAACTCATTGCATCATTATTTAGTTTTTTCATCACTTTCTTAACACCAAAACCACATCTACAACTCAAACACTAATTGTTAACTCACATCTTTATTAGTATCATTATTTTTTATTAATTATTACAAATAAGCCAAACCTATTATCTAAAAATGGCACATGGAGGTGTTGAAGAGGTTTCTATCATTGCCAAATTTAATAATGCACTCCATAATAAAACCAGTTCATTAATTTTATTATTATTATTTTAATTATTTTCTTTTCCAAAAACTCCCTAAACAACAAGTGGATGCAAGATGGGAGTGTCTCCCACTAACAATGTGAAATTGAGCACTCTATTAATGATTTTTTTGTCTAATTCCACATGCACAATTCATTTTATTATTTTCACCTTTTTTTCTTTATTTTTTGAATAATTGTTTCTAAATTCTTGATTTTAAGAATGATCACAAGGCTATAATACAAACACATAAGATAACACTCAAATAATAGCTTGTACCCAGAAATGTATTTACAACTTTGTTACAAATATGATGACTACCCCATAATGTGGTCAAACACCAAACATCATTATAGGATTTGTGAAAGGTATTTGTGAATTTCATCAAAACCTGATGAAAACATCAATTATTTCCTAAAACCCACCCACTAATATAACCATACATCAAAACCATGACTAGTTCCTAGTGAATAATTTACAATATTTAAATAATGTTCAACTACAAGAAATTATAATTATTAAACTAGTTAAATTATGCACAAAACACCCAAAAATGAAGCTGTTAATAAACTTGGTGTCCCTAGAATGAGATTTCGATAAAGCATGGCAAAGAAGGAAATACATTTCCCTCCCTTATAAGAGCATAATCCTCGATGCACCACAATGTCAAGTTTATCTACGGGATTATGTGAGAAGGAAATGATTCAAAAATTACTCATGACACTAGGGAAATGGATATTATAGCTAAAATGTGATCATAAGAGAACAAAAAAACTTTTCAATATTATATTATTTATGATCTATTAAGCTTAATAGTTTTATTCACCAAAGTGAATTAGTACTTAGTTTATAATCATGTCTAATATGTTTTTTTAACTCTCGAAGGATATTCTAATTCAACAGATTTTATCATTAATACATATTTTGATTCCATGTTTCTTAACATTTTCACTGTTAAACAATTACATTTCATTATTTTCATAGGTTACTAACAACACATGAAATCATAATTCCCCCACCTCTGCCCCATCTCTCCACATTCTGTCCCCACCACTACTACTGTCACCCCTCTCCGGCCTTCCTGGATCCATCTCCCATTCCCCCCACCTCTGCCCCCACCCCCTTTGCTTCCACTTCGGCCAGACCAGTTACCAGGTCCTCTAGAAGACTGAACCTTGATACCCCTATTGTGGGGAAGGGTCCTCAGGAGATTGAAACTGCCCATAACCTCCTTCATATTAGTAGTGCTAGTTCTCAAGAAGCACATATGGAGAGCTCCACAAAAAGGTTGGAGGCCTTAGAAGCTGACATGAAGCTGTTGAGGGAAGAGGTTAAAAACATGGCAAAACAAAAAGGTAAGAGGAAGAAGGAGGAGGAGGTGGCTATGGATAATAGCCAGCTTGAAGATATTTACAAGAAGCTGAACTCCTTAGACTCCCGTTTAGGGAAGGCCAAGACTCACCATGATTATAATATGGCCATTTTTACTGCTATTGAGGAGTTCATTGAGTAGCATGTCTAAAGTGTCTCCAATCTCAGCGGGGTTTCGGCTACCCTTTGGGGCACTGATAAGGAAAGCAAAAGGACCATTGATCAGCTGGATGTTACTGACTCTACCCACATGATGACCTTGGGGATGTTCAAATCTTGGCAGATTATCAAATCCAACATCGAAAAAGCCGCCAAGAAGTAATTGGGGGTGCTTTTGTTGCACTTCTGTGTAATTATTGTTGTTGTTTTGTTGTCGTTTTACTGCTTTTCTATCGTTTTCACTTTGTTTTAGTTTTTTAGTGGTAGCTTCTCTTTGGCTACTTTGGGCTTCATTGTCCCATATTGATTTTTATCCTTTTTGTTCTGGTTCTCTTTCCTATTCTGGCTTCTAGGCCCTCTTTTGTTCTCAAGGGTATAGTCCTTTTCAAAAAATTGTTTGCCAAAAATTAAGAAAAACAACACATGACATCATAATTTCATACAAATCATGTTGGGCTTTAGAATATTGGATAAGTACAAGAAGGAGCGAGGCATGCATGACCTATATGAAGAAAGGAGCACGGGGTGAAGGAGCGCAAGACAAGGGTTTTAGGAGGGTTTGGTAAAACCCATGGTGTGTGTGCTAGGCAAAGAAAAGGGTTTAGGACTTGGCCATATTTGACATTCCTAGAAGCACACGAGAAAATGGTGACTGACCGAGCATTCGGAGTGGATAATGTGCCATCCTAGCAACTTGGTGTGGGGTGATGTTAGGCCTCGAGAATATTGGCTAAGTATAAGAAGGTGTGTGGGAATGCGGGACCTACATGAAGAAGGGCATGTAGGGTGAAGGCATGTAGGACAAGGGTTTTAGGAGGGTTTAGTAAAACCCATGACATGCACGCTATGCAAAGAAAAGGGTTTAGGAATTAACCATATTTGGCATTCTGGCAAAGCACATGAGAAAAGCAAGACTCAAATGAGCATACAGAGTGGATAAGGTGTTAGCTTGGTGTTTCACCTAGTTCTTAAAGAGTTTCTTTGAATATTGATGAAACTGATAAGGGTAAAGAGCTAAGAGGGATACTTGTTAAAGTTGGTTAAAGGTTGTTGCACACGTATGACTTCTTGATCCAAAGCTGATCGTGAGAGCTTCCTTTTGGCTAGGAGGAACTACTTACAATGAACAACAAGACCACCAAATGGAAGTTAAATAACATATTACACTGTACTACCTATTATATGCTAGTTCCAGGAAGTGTGATACTCCCTGGAAGGCTATCAATCCACTGTGTAAAACAATTCAATATTAATAATAAATGAAATCCTACCGTAGTTAAAATGATTTAGGTATCTCATTCTACTACAATAAGAAAATTAGTTCACAATAGGCTAAGCTATGATTGAATCTGAAGGGAAAGGTCTTTTTATAGTACATGTACTAGTAAAGGTTTAGTTTTAGGCTGTTTTGGGTATTTAGTGGGGAGTTTAGGCCTGTTCTTAGTCTGAGGGTAAAACATAGAGACCGACGTCGGTCTTGTGTAACCAATGATGGTTCAAGATGGGTGACGATGGTCATGGGTAACCGATGTTGAGTACGGTCAGTGAAACTTATTAAAATCTTGGTGTAAGGATAGATATGAGTCTAAATGGAAAGGAATAGGAAATGGAAAAGTCTAGGAGATCTTAGGTATACTCGGAGGTGTTTTATAGTCGGTATGGAAAATTTAATGTTATGGGTGAAGGAATGATCAAGATTGAATGAAGGTAAATGATGGGAGAATGGGAGTATAAGTACAACAAATTGATAATAGAGATAACAAAGCCTACTAAAATGAAAATAGATGAATGTTGGTTAACAAAATACTTACTATTGTATGAGCTTGATGGCTGGATGGAAATGGTAGTTGATCAAATGGATGGAATTTAGTGTGGTGATGGAACTTCCCTGGATGCTCTGTGAATGTAAATGGCTCTATGATTGCTTCTTATGTTGTCTGTGGATGTTCAGATGAGTGTGTGAATGTTGGTTCTACTTGCATGCACCTCCAGTTTCGTCTCTTGCTCTCTGAATGTTCCAACCTCGAAATAAGGTTATTTATGGGAATAAATGGTAACTGAAGATGGTTCCTGGTTGACCAACAAGTATTTTAGGATGAATGACATCGTTAGGGTGGGATTTTCTAGGTTTACTAAAATGGTCAAATCCGCTTGATTTCTTGGATCTTGTTCATTTCCTTTTACGGATTAGAATGGAAGCTTCCTTTCTAACGGGAAAGAATGTGGCTATAGGGAATATAGGATTTTATTTTTATGGTTTAGATAGGTCTTGGTTAGTTATGGAAACATACTAAGAATATATACGGGGTGAGGTGGCTAGGTGAGGTGATGGTGTGGGAATTATCCTAATTAGGATAATTAAATAATAAATCTTGTGAGGGCATGAAGTAATTTGATTAAATTAATATTCGAGTGGGGTGAAAGGGGATATGGCTAGGTAAGTGTGTTCAAGGTGATTATTTTACGTGGGACCAAGGGGAGTGTGACCCAATTTTGGTGTCTATACCTGAAAACTCAAAGTGGTCAAGGAAGGAATATTCCATGTAATGGAAAGATCCAGAAAGACATCATTATAGGAAGTGGAGAGCTCGGATGGGAAGAAGCATGATCCATTGAAGGACCACATAGACAATTATAAATTGATCTATTACTTCAGGAAGGCATGGAGGTGGATGCTAAAGCTATATATATGCTCAGGTAGAAGGAAGGGATGACTCTTCTAGAAAAGTGAGTGGTCACCGACATCACACATTTATTGAACATGGGAGAAGCTCTGCAGAAATAGTAATTGGTTATATGGATTCTCATTAGGAGGGATATAAGAAAGATGACATATCTAGAGGGATGGGTCTATGATCATTTTTGTAATATGGGAAGCATGGTTAAGATCTTTGATACATGAGTCTTATCTACATTGATACATTGGTCTGATATGGCCTTAAGGAATGTAATGTGGTTACTGAACTAAGATCAATGAGGAATATATGGTTGTATTATAAATATTCATTTTTCATGGGTGTAAAACCTAATGCATTTTCTTTATATCATGAATAAGATATGTTATCTATTTGATATTTGTCTTGTTTTTACGAATGGATGCATTAATATAATGACTCATCTTTAGGTATCGAGAATGAATGCATGCTTTTTACCATTTCTCTAAGTTTTTATCATTGATCAATGTATTCTCAAAAGAATGACATAAAATAGGGGCTCGGTGCATGCGCATTCCTCGGTGAGAACCCAATGCCCGCTAGGTGATAGGACGATGCACATGGGATTAGAATATGGCTCTAAGGGCATAAAAAGACTACATATTGGTTCTATTTCAGGACCTCTTTTTCAAGTTGTTGTGAGAAATGGATACATCCACATCTTGATTCCATTGATGTGTGATGACCGAGCACCTAAACTTAGAGAGTTTTAAATCATGGTTTAGGAACATGGAGGATGAGTTTTCTCAAAGATTCAATGTGGTACCTATGTTTGATGCATGTATATGGGTAGAAGAACACCTATAACATGATATTTATGAAACTTTCTTTGGTTGCTTTCCTGTAGAATTGTATGAATGGCTTTCATCATATTCATCCAGATCAAGATAGTACTATAGATCATGCGTATGGACCCAATATGATTACCAAAAGCTGCATGATGCAAATCAGATTTGGACGCATGTTGTCGATCACTAGTGGAAAGGAGTGCTAACAAGTTATACTTTAGAATACACCATTTCTACGTATTCTTGTCCATAGGTTGCTGAATTTGAATTCCTAAGGGAACTCGAGAGGATCATTTTTACATGTTGTCCCTTTGGCTATGAAGATATTGATCATTACCTTAAGTTTAGAGGCATTTCCTATGGCCGGTTAAGCTTCTTTGAGTGTTGGGAGAGGAAGATAAGGTGGAGAAAGATGGAAGACATTGGGGCTGAAAAGGAAAGGGAAGAGAGATGATGCAAGTATAGTGAAGCTCATGAAAGGGTGATGGATAGAAAATGTGAGGTTACATGTGTGGCGGATCTATGGAGGCATACATTATGGGAATGAGTCGAGGTCCACGCAGAGGATGTGGAACCCGAGTAGTCTTCGCTACCCCATCTTAGAAAGCATGGGAGAGAAGTTGCTTCAACTTCTAATGAGAGTTCATCATATAAAGAAAGGAGATTCATCGGTGTGCATCTCGAACCCACTAGGTAATCTACCCCCGGCACTTGGTTTTCAGATCAAGGAATAAGTATTGCTAATCCAATTAGTATCGGTGGAACTAACTCGATCTATGCCTAGGAGATATAATTTCTCATTTGGGACATCTATGGTTACATAAACCATTCCTTTGTTTGGAGAAATTTTTATACAAGTTGCAAATACACAAGGCTTAAGTATCATGTCTAGAAGTGGTGCGGGACACACAAATGACAATGAGACAATATCACAAACCATCGGTGTGTAGTTTAGTGGGACATTGGGGACATAAGGCGTAACCACTTTAGGCCATTTTTCGGCTATAATAGGTAGATATGGTGGTCCATGCGCCAAAGGACCTAGTGGACCTAGTAGATCTAGAGGATCTGGTGGGTTGGGAAGGATAGGACCTGGTGGGTCTAGTGGATCTAGTGGCAGAGAAAATATGAGAGGAAACAAAGGTTTTGGGTAAGGTGGACAAGGGCTTTAACCACCTCAAAAAGTATTTTTTTAGATATCTTTGCACCTACTGGACTAAAGAGGTATTGAGGATGCTACAGAACATGTGCACAAGTGTGAATTGCTATGGCATGTGAAGGGTATCACTACCCCAGAGTGAAAGGAAATTCTGTTTGCAACAACATTGTAGGGGCATGTACATATCTGGTACCACAAGTATGACCCCCACAATATGGTCATGGATTACACTGCATTGAAGAACGACTTCCTAGAAGAGTTCCATAGCTATGATTTTGAGAAAAAAAATCATCGAGTTCCCTGAAGAATATCTAGAAAGGAATGGTAGAGAGTGTGTGAGAGTATGAAACTTGGTTCAAAACTTTCTTATCAACACTATCCTATGACATACACCCCTTTAAACATGCTCAATGGTTTTTTTGGGGATTGATAACACCATTTAGAAGGGAATTGTCACACAAGACTTTTATAGACCCGTGCGAGGCCTTGGAAGCTGCCGTACACGCTGAGGCTATTGGGAGCATTGATACCAGTGTGAGCCCTTTTTTGGAGGCTCAAATTTTTGTAATGGCTAATCAATTAGAAAAAAAATTTTTGAACTCAATACATGAGGTTTGTTGTGGTCTTTGGTGCAAAAAATGTGAAGTGGAAGGGCATACAAAGGATAGTTTCTCCCCGAAAGTAATATGCGCCATGATAGTAGACTATGAAATATTCCATGGGGATCATGATGTAAGTAGGTGTCCTCTACTGAAATGTGAAATCTGCAAGAATGTTTCTTGGTATTGCAATATTTGTACCTCTACAACCCATGATATCAAGGATTTTAGGATGATCGACCAGATTCATGATGCTATTAATCATGGAGTACACCAAACTAGCCTTGCAAGTAGTTCTAAGGATGATGATCCTCGATTTTAAGGGCACGCAGAAGGGGGAGCTCATGAAAGAGGTTTTCGTAGAGGATTTCGTGGTAAAATTAACTTTGGTGTAAGAATAAGTGAGTTCCCATATGGAACTGTTATAATTACGAGATCGAAGAAGCATTATAAACGTTAGTGTCCTAATCTATTACAATTGTCGTGGTGTGGAAAGAAACATAAGTACAAGGAATGTCCGAGTTATTTGAACATATGAGCCAATAGCACCATAAGGATAAAGGTACTAGGATGGTATGTATAAAGAAGGCTGACCCACAGTGGATACCAAGAATGGCATGCGAGTTAGGATTAGAACCTATACTAGTGACAACACGAGAAGAGGCTACACACACAAGGGAGATATCAAGGCGAGAAACTAGTTGTTAGGGAAGAAGTGGTACATGAGAATTATCTCGAACCCTACTCATCGAAGGAAGTGTACCAAGATACTATCGATGTGATTCATGGATTACAAAGAGAGATCTAGTGTCTAAAGAAGAATTCAAGGTAGTTGGAGCAAAGGAATAATGTTGAGGCTCATGAAAAGGATTTGGATGAGGTCAAGGAAGTGTGTAAAATTTTAAGGTAGGAGAATGGTTATGGGAGAAGGTACCATGTGTCAGGAGAGAGCATAAGAGGAAGGTTCTACATGCCAACCTTCCTCCTCATAGCCTTGATTATGATAAAGAGATCAAATTGAATGTAGTAGTTGATGGGTAGATTCTAAGAAATATCCTCATCGACATAGGAGTGGAGGTTAATGTTCTCACCTTGGATGCATGGCATCAAATGGGAAGACCCACATTTCATTCATCTTCAAATTTTTTTATATGGTGAACAAGAAAAAGGAAATGCCCATTGGAGTCTTGAAGGATGCAGTTATCACTATTCAAGAAGCCAAGTTCACCTGGGAATTTGAATTTTGGTGCTCGCCAAAGCGCGATAATTTCCCATCATTACTTGGGTGCCGTTGGTGTTATAAGAATAATTCCGACTGTGGATTAACAAGGGGTGTATCAATTTCGATAACAAGGAAGAAAGGGTGATCATCCCTTTAATAGATGGGAAGTCAACGCCCTATACTGAGCCCTTAGAAGAGAAATTTCTCAACAGAATCTATGTGCACTCCATCAGAGATCTTGAAATGATTCATCCTACATAAGGAGTTATCCAGTTTGAATATGCTCAGTCAATAAGTGATATAACAAGAATATCATGTGACAATTGTGTGCACAGGACTTATGAGTTAATTGGGTGACAATTGAGAGGATTTTTAATAAGGGTAAAAAAGGTGTGCTCAGTCAAGCACCTAGAAAGGAAGAATCTACCAAGTTACTCTGGAGGAGAACGCCCTGATAATTTCTTATGAGAAATGGAGGCTTAGTGGAAAAATGAGGACGAAAGAATAAGTATGCTCAGTTATAACTTGGTTGGGACTGTAATGCGTCTATGGGAAATACATTGTGTGAGTCTCCTAACGTGACTCAAGGTAAGATTCACATTTTTATAAGGTTTTGTAGAAGAAATGTGCCCACTATTATCCAAGACTACCATGGCAAGGAACCCATATCTTCCCATATCCAAGCATGTGAGAAGGCTTAGATGGAGGGAACATAAGCTTTACCACCTTCATTATGGGTGCATAATTTATATTCAACCTTACAAGGTTGTGCATGTGCATGGTATATTCACTCTGAGACACACCGTCAGATAGGGAATTGGTAAGAATTAACAATTGATCTCATTCAAGTGTTTGAGTATTGAAGTACCAAGCCATCAGTTGATAAGGCGTTGCAAGTTGTCAAACACCTTACAATGGGAGATAGTGCTATGGTAGATGATAAGTTACTATATTTTCTAGGTGAAACTAGTTTGGAGACACATTTCAATGAAGAATAATCAAAAGAGATACAACTTGGGAGCACTTGCATTGAAAAGGAAAAAGGAAAGATGGTGTATGTAGTAGATTGTGAAGAAATGTAAAGTCCGGATACTAACTATTCGAAGGTATGCAAAAATTCCTAGATAGAATTGATGAGAAAGCATGCACCTATCATGATCCCTTGAAAATAAATAAGGTTAACATTGGAATAGAGACACAACCTAAGGAAGCTATCATTGGGGATTATTGGTTGAAGGAAGAGGTTTCAAAAATCATTGATCTATTGCGCAAGTTTCATGATCTATTCTCACATGGGTAATATACGGATGAAAATGAACACATGATCTCAACCACACTCAACCCCTAGAGGTCTTGTCAGAGCACCCGATGTTGAATTTTTGTGGCTAAATATAGTAGGATCAGTGACAAAGATCTTGTAGTGTGATCTCCTAGTAGTTGAGTTGACAAAGGGGAGATTTAGAGGCTATGAGCGGGTAGCGTGAATTCCCTATGGTTTGTTTGCCTAAATTAGATCTATGTGCTGACCTACTTTGAAGTGTTCAAATTAATCAAGATGAAATTAAAAATCTATGTTACTTTTGAAAGGGAAAATAACCTAAATAAATCACAAAACTGAAATATTACAATCACAAACAACAATTTGCTTCCATTCTAAATAATTAAAATATTTCTACACTAAAACTAAACAAGAAAAATAACTCAAGTGTGTTTATTCACCCTACTTGAGTGTATTGAAACTAAAATAAGAACTTTTCCAATTAATCTATAATATGTAGATAACCTCCTGAGATATTCTCTCCTTCATATCCATATGGATGGGAAGAAAAGGATCTGTCACCGGGAGTTGCTTATGAAAGATTTAAACCCTCTTGAAATGAACTAATTACTTGAAAATGAAAGGAAATTGATTTATACTATATTTGATATGATGTAACAATGATAAATTATAAGAATGAAGGAAATCAAACAACAAATCCAACCTAGAATTCTGTAACAAAGGTAAATCTAGCTATGAAGAAATTTTTCCCCTCATTTTATCTCTTTCTTTCTCTCGAGTGTTCAAATGAGTCCACAGGATTAGGAAAGAAAGAACAACAATAAGAGGATGGTGCTTGAGAAATGGAAACTTGATGGTAGTTTGGATGCAATGTAGGTAGAAGAGAGATAGCACAAGAGTTCAGATCTTGGCTATGCATTTTCTAGCAAGATCATAGTAGTAATACAATGTAAGAAACATAAAATTCCCTAGGCCTTTTGCTTGAATACAAGCATGGAATATATAGGAATTAATAATGGGATGTTCCTTCATGCACAAGGAAAGAAGAGGAATTTAAAACTAATTAAATATATTTTAAAATAGAAGAGGGAAGGAATACCATGCAAAAAAGACTATTTTTAGGCAATTTGGTTCACAAATGCACCCTAAAAGTTGAGTTAAGTGAAGCGTCGCATGTCGAACACACACATGGAGAGTTCTAAAAAAATCATTCAGGAATGCCACCCTGTGCAGGGAGGCGGTCTTAGGACTACCGCCCAAGCTTGGGAGGCAATCCTATCACTAAAGCTAAAACATGCACAAAAATGAGCGGGAAGCTAGAAGAAAGCGTGGAAAAGCTAAGTAAGGATGTCTAAGCTACAAATATACACTGTAAATGGGTTTTGGAGCTCAAACACCTTCTTAAAGGACATGAATCATCATTGGGGACTTTTGTAACCATTTTATGACAATGTAGCACATGCAATTTTGGATGCATACATATTTCCCTCGAGAAGCGTCTTAGCCATGAAAAGGCATAAAACGTAGAGTCCGAGTATGGTGTTCCTGAAATGGGGAGTTAGAAGCTATACCTGACATACCTGTGTGTCAAAATGTTTTCATCTAAACTCCTGCTACCTATAAAATGGAAATAAGACTCAAGTGTAGATAGATACAATATCGAAAAATAAAAACTAAATCAAAACGACAAGAGGACTTACCATATGTGTGGAGATGTAGAAATATACCTATGTCATTGCTCTAGTCTTGTGAACACATGCACTCAAAATGAGGTCAAAAACATACACACACACACACATATAATCATTTTCCAATTCATTTGTACATATCGACTTGGTGATTTTAGAGCTCGGGCCCACATTGACCATTTTTATTTTTGAGTATGGTTTAATTGGAATGGATTTGGGAATGGTATTTTGCGTTAGGCTTGGCCCTTTGTTGTTTGAATAATTTTGAGAACTCGTAAGACATTCGTAACTAGAGCGGTCATAAGGGGCCTCAAAGAGGTGGATAGGCAGAGTGCCTTCATTGTTTAGTCTCCATTTTGTGAGGCATATATGATGTTTTGGTATTTCGTGCTCATTGCGAGTGTTTTGACCGCACCTAGTGTGGGATGGCATTGTTCAAAATTATGACACACTATGATATGTACATATATCTCTTTTTTTGGCTCGATTATTCCTTGCATAGAGTTGGCTTACATTGATGATTTGATTCATGTGTGTACTCTTGGATGTTTAGAATTTCTGATTTTCTATGCTTTTCAAAATAAATGCAGTGGATATGAATGCTAACAGAATGATTTATTTTATTTTTGTTTTGTAATGCTGATATATGATAATGCAATCACATTGTGATGTTGAACTTTACTTTCTCTAAGCAAATTTTGGTACTTCATATTACTTTGGAATAATGTGGTGAAAGATTGATATGATAAGTGAATGAACTCGCTCCACTCCTAACTTCACGCAATGAGTAGGATGCGAGGGCTCAACACCAAGAGCTAGAAAGGGCACAAATTATGAAAAATTGTTGAGTGGTAATTATGAGAGAGACAAGGATTTGGCAACACCAAATTTAGACACTACAACCTCACTCTACTCAATTTTTCTTCATATTTTATAATGTGAATTGCTTTCGAGTTTATATAGACTTGGATCCGTAGATGGTCACTTGGTTGACAAAATTTTGTTTTAAGGTTTTGAGTTCTTTTGGAATTTTGGACATCTAACTCACTTTGTTTTTGACTTATGATTTCACAACATTTGAATTATTTGTAACTTTCAAGTTCATCAAAGAGACCCCTACACCTTGCCCCATGCTACCAAAAGAGGAAGTATGGGCTCATCACCATGGAAAAGACATAGATGAGTAAGGGCACTTCTCTCCTTTCCCAACCCTACATCACCGGTAAGAGATGCAAGCTCAACACTGAAGGTTGGTAGGGCAAAGAAATGTGTAAAATAATTTTTTTGTGGATTTGCATTTGAATTACTTATTTGGGGAAAATGTTTAGAATGATCTTATTTACAAGGAGGTGTATATGGGATAGATGTGACACCATGAATCTTGTAGAACACAACATGAATAAAAATACCTAACCTAGGAGAGACGAAAAGTAGAACCAAGTATGCGAGGCCTTGGTATGGTTACCATCAAAACTTTGTCTTATCTTACTTGGATATATAAATGATTTAGAAACATTTGATGATATTATGAAGGTTTCAAGAGACATGATTTGAATGTTTTTCAAATATTTTTAGAAGTTTTAAGGAATTTCTACAAGAATAAGTTCCTTGATCACACTTTTTACAAAATGAATAGACAGATGAAAATGCAATGCGAGATGAAATAATGTACATATGAAAATTCTGATGAAACAACATGTCATGATGTCTAAGGTGAAGAAAGTTGACGAATATCAAATTCTTCGCCCCAAAGAGTAAACAATGTGAGAACCATGATCCTCAAAAATTTTGTTCTTTTGACAAGGGCCTAGCATTTTGAGTCCGAACTTGCTCAAAAGTGTATATGTCCAATCATTAAAATCATTTGTCTGAAAGAGGTGTTCACACACCCATTTGTCATGTTCTTGAGACTTGGTGTGTGGTTGAGCATGACTATGTTTCTTGACCTTGTTTCCTATGTGGAGTATTATGTTTATTTGTGACACTTGCTAAATGATAAGGCATTTCCCCATAGATATGGAAAGCTTATTTTCAAATGCAAATGGGTTGGCTGGGGTTTAGAATAGAAAAACCCTCGAGAGATGGTTTTGGTGGGAATAATTTCAATCTCAAATTTCCCTTCTTCATTTTTAATTCTATCATGTTTACACCTAGACCTAAGTCATTGGAGGGGAGAGATGCCAAACCGAGAAGATTTCCCACCCCTTGTGGTTCAAAGCAGAAGGAAGATCAGATCATCGCTCGCTAAGAGTTTCATAATTCCCATTGTGGTTTTAGTGGACACTATTTCCACATATATTGATTTACTTTTATTTGTATTTACAACCTCAAATGTTTTTGGGTTAATGACTTTGACCTTTGGAATGTCTGGGGTGACCAGGACTAACTCTTTTGTTGGAGGTGGTTTGTTTAATTAATTCATAGGAAGTTCATACTTCGTATGGAATCCTTTGTTCTTCTTGAGGTTTTCTAAGTGTATATCAAAGGGCCTAGGATCTTGTTGAGCAATGAAGACCTTCCCTAAATGGAGGAATCTAATCTCCTGGAATAGGGTAGAAAGGATAGCCTTCATTTGATGAATCCATGGTCTCCTAAGGATCATTTTATAACTTGTTTAATTTTTGATAATGTAAAAATTCATCAAGATGGTTTTTGGACCAAGCATGACTAGAAGAAATATGATTCCAATGAAGGTCGCTTTAAGACCTCGTACCTGTAATGTGTTTCTTGTAGAGGAACAATTTATCTTCCCATATCCCAACTTTTGCAAGAAAGATAAGGAAACCACATTTACTGAAGCCCCATCATCAATCATGGCTCTCTTGATGCAATGTTTTTAAACCTAGACTTGTAAAAATAAGGTAGGATTACCTCTTTAGGAAATTTCGAGTGTCGAGATGACATCTTGTCTATATCAAAAACAAACCCAGTATCCCTATCATTTTGTCCTAGAGGATGTATGTCAAATTTAATATGATTTATTTGAGCACTAGGAGGTGGTGTAACATGGATTAGATGACCAAGACCTAGTGCATTGAGCAACATAGAATGATGTGTAGGTGAATTCTTCAGCAAATCTAGAAATGAAATGTGAGAAAAGGTCTTGTTAAAATCGATATTAAATCATAGGATCCTACTAGTTTTTTTATTATTATAATGTCATCCTATAGGAAGGAAAGAGCAAGAAGGGGTTGTGAAACATACTCCTTTTGTCGAGTTGTTGTATTAAATTCACGCTCAACCTCTAGCTCAACTAATCCCGAGATTTTTGTGTTATCATGTGAACCAAGGTTAGTAGCGACCCAAGAGTTATTGGAAGTTGAGGTTTCATGGTCATTGTTTCCTATAGGAATGAATTTTTTTGTGTTTTGTGAGTTCACCTTGAAATTTTCAAGATGTGTAGGGAGGAGATCTCGAAATATTCTCACATTAGTGTTCGGGAGCTACATGTCTGTATAGTCAGATTGCGAATTTGTTCCAGGATTTTCTACAAACATGTCTACAAAGACTTACATTTGTTTTTGGGAAGCCTTTGCAAAAACTTGTTATAATCATGGTAATTCCTATCGTCATGACCTCAAACCTTATGGAAACCACAATACAGGTTAGGTCGTAATCTCTTGGCCTTTGCTAAAAATCTTGATGTTGTTGATTATAACCTCAATTGTAGTTTGAAATTGATTGTTATAACCATGATTGGTTTCCCCTTGGCCAAAGTTTTGATATTGGTTTGGGCCTTTGGTTTGATTTTATTTTTTCAGTGGGTGATTTACATTACCCATGTTGACAAAAGACATAATGTTAGGGCCTCTTTGATTTCTCGAGTTATTGTTATTATTATTGTTGTTGTTTGGAAGACCAATGTTATTAGCTTGATCGGTAGCATTATTTATGGTAGCACTATGATTTTGATTCACACCTTTATGTCCTTGGTTGTTGGCACCATTGTTTTTATAATCTGTATTACTTTGATTTGGGAATACCAATTTCCCATTGGGACCATAGATCTTACGCCCAGTATCTATAGTAGATTGGTTAATCCAAAGCATATCTATACATTCCTTTAAAAACTTTTTCCGAGTTCATCAAAGCATTTAACATGAACAATTTTTGCGTACGAGGATTAGGGAGTTCCTACATATCACACAAAAGAAAAATGAATCTATCACCCATTTCATCCATAGTTGGTGCCAAGTTCTCTATTGTAATCTTGGTTTGGGCCTTGGGTTTGATTTTTTGCAAAGTGAATGATTTACATCGATTGTGTTGACATAAAACACGAGTGTTAGGGCCTATTTGATTGCTCAAGTTATTATTATTGTTATTTTTTTGTTATTTGGAAGACCAACGTTCTTGGCTTAATTAGTAGCACTATTCGTGGTAGCACTATGATTTCAATTCACACCTTTATGTCCTTTGTTGTTCGCACCATTGTTTTAATTATTTGTATTAATTTGATTTGGGGATACCAATTTCCTATTGGGACCATAGATCTTATGCCCACTATCTATAACAGCTTGGTCAATTCAAAGCAAACCTTCCAAAAATTCCTCATAACTATGAAAAGGAAACTTTTGGACCTATTCCTTAGTCTCGATTGATTGAGTGAAGGAAAAGATCGCAAAGTTCCATCCAGTCCATGTTGGGTGTGCTTGTAGAGGAATAGAAAACTTGGCACCATATATGGATGAAATTGGTGACGGATTCATTTTTCTCCTATCTAATATGCGGGGAACTCCCTAATCACTTTACGCAACAACTTGTTCATGTCAAATTCTTTGATGAACTCGGAAACAAGTTGTTTAATGTAATGTATAGAAGCTTCGGAATATGGTAATATTCATCCAAGGTGATTCCTTTGAGAGTCTTTAGAAATATCTTAGCTACTAAAACATCCCAAGGAAGCAATTCTCTACGATAGCGATAACGTAGGCCTTGATATGAGCATTCGGGTCTCCTTCTCCATTAAATTTTTGAAGATCGACACCGAGCGAGGAAGTATGACACCACATATGGTGAAGTCAAGATGATCCTTTAAGTACTCATTGTATGTACCCATTGCATATGATTCCACTATCAAATATCCTTGGTGAGGAGGTGGAGGAGGAGGAGTTGGATAAGATGCATTATAAGTGTTGACAGGAACATATGGGGTCCCTTCATATGGCATGTAGGGAGTGGGAATGATATATGGGTCCATATGGGGAGATTTTGAATACATACACATGTAAGGTGGGATAGTACCAGGATATGGACTAGTGGGCATAAAACCCAGGAACGTTACATTGTCTATTGTGGTGGAATTCGAGAACACACTTTCGAGAAAGCCCTTTGTAGGATAAGCTTGAGAAGCATGAGGAACCATCCCTAGTGTGTCTAACCCTATGAGAATATCATCTAGATTTGAATGAGATGGATAACCTTATTATACATGATATTGTGTTGGTTTCTTATTGGAAGGGATATATCCTCTATTGTCAATTGGATATGCTATGTTCTTCCCTACTACATGTGCTAGTTGTGAAGTCTATGAACTTTCTAGTTTTATAATCCTCCCAACTAAAGTATAAATGAGATTGTTAGGAGAGGATTTAGTCCCTTATGGGGGTACTTGTGCGGGGTTTGATTGAGAAGGTTCATGATACCTGTTATGAATTGTTTAGTGTTATAATTCTTGTCTTCCTCGAAGTAAGAGTCTTAGGATAGGCATTCAAAATATCAGAGGTTGTACCCTTCATTCTATCCAAAGACTCATCTATCGGCGAATACGATTAGTTATTCTTTCAAACATATCATCTTATGTTGATTGCATGGTAATGTGAGATATTTATAGGAATTTGTGGTAAAAACTTGTTCCATTTGTGATAACAACGTGGTTTGTATTGGGTTGATCATATTGAATTTTTAATGATTAATCAACCTCCTCCATCCTTACATATCTAATGGGGTTTGAAGTGTAACTAGGGGAGGTTTGGACGATACTTGTGTAATTGTCACCCAACCTTGAAAGGTCTAGGGATTGTTTTGGTTGCACGTTGGTGTAATATCTATCGAGCCAAATGGCCCACCAAACTCTCTTCTACATAATTTAAAAGGTGTAAAATACCTACCAAAATAAGGAAAGAAATGGAAATATGAGGTAATAGAAATGAAAGAAAGGAAACAAGAAGGAATTAATCCGTCAAGTTAGGTTCACCAATTTTTACGGATGAAAATGAACATGTGATCTTCAACCACACTCGGACCCCGAGGTCATGCCAAAGAAGACGATGTTAAATGCATGTGGCTAACTATAGGAAGATTAGTGACTAAGAACCGGTAGTGTGATCTCCTAGTATTTGAGTTGACAAAGGGGAGATTTAGAGGCTATGAATGGGTAGCATAAATTCCCTATGGTTTGTTTACTTAACTTGGATTTAAGCGTTGACCTAGTTTGAAGTGTCCAAATTAATCAAGATGAAATTAAAAATTTATTCTACTACTGAAAGAGAAACTAACCTAAAAAAATCACAAAACTGAAATATTACAATCACAAACAAAAAAATATTCTATTTTAAATAACTAAAATATTTCTACACTAAAACTAAACAAGAAAAATAATCCAAAGTGTGGTTATTAACATGTGTTGAGTGTATTGAAACTAAAAAAAGAACTTTTTGAATTAATCTATGATATGTAGATAGCCTCCTACAGATATTCCCTCCTTTAGATCCATAGGGATGGGAAGACAAGGATTTGTCACCAGGAGTTGATATGAAAGATTCAAACCCTCTTGGAAATTAACTAATTACTTGAAAATGAAAGAAAATTGATTTATAATCTATTTGATATGATGTAACAATGATAAATTGTAAGAATGAAGAAAATAAAACAACAAATCCAACCTAGAATTCATACAACAGAGGTAAATCCAACTGTGTAGTAATTTTTCCCCTCAATTTGTCTCTTTCTTTCGAGTGTTCAAATGAGTCCACATGATTGGGAATGCAAGAACATCAGTAGGAGGATGGAACTTGAGTAGTGGAAACTTGATGGTAGTCTAGATGCAATGTAGGTAGAAGAGAGATAACATAAGAGATCAGAGCTTGGCTATGCAATTTCTAGCAAGATTGTAGCAATAATAAAATGCAACATACACAAAATTATCGGGGACTTTTTCTTGAATACAAGCATGGAATATATAGGAATTAAGGAAGGGATGTGACTTCATGCACAAGGTAAGAAGAGGAGGTTAAAACTAATTAAATATAATTAAAAATAGAAGAGGGAAGGAATACCATGCAAATAAGACTATTTTTAGGCAATCTGGTCCACAAACGCAACCTAAAATTTGAGTTAAGTGAAGCATCACATGTTAAAAACATGTGTGAAGAGTTATAAAAAAAGCGTTCAGGACCACCGCCCTATACAGGGAGGTGGTCCTAGGACTTCCACTCAAGCTTGGGAGGTGGTCCTGTCACTAAATTCAAAACATGCACATAAATGAGTCGGAAGCTAGAAGAAAGCGTGAAAAAGCTAAGTAAGGATGTCTAGGATACAAATATACACTTTGAACGGGTTTTGGAGCTCAAACACCTTCTTAAAGGACATGAATCATCATTGGGGACATTTTTAACCATTTTTCGACAATGTAGCACATGCAATTTTGAGTGCGTATAGGTACCATGAGCTCAAAGGCGTTCACCATTCCTTAGGGGAGATGAGGATCAAGTTGAAGGAAGGTTCGCACCCAATTTGGAAGAGATCTTATTGGATGATTCCAAACTTATGCGTAAGAGTCAAGGAGGAGATAGAAAAGATGATAACATTTGGTATCATTGAGGCCATGGAAGAATCAGAATGGGTAAGCCCAATGGCAATAAGTATTAAGAAAGATGGAAGGATAAATATATTTTTTTACTACATGGAATTGAATGTAGTGTGTTTCATTGACCCTTTTCCAACCCCATTCACTGAAAATATTCTAGAAGGAGTAGCCGAGTGTGAGGTCTATTCTTTCACAGATGGGTTCTCTAGGTATCACTAGGTCAGGATTACAAAGAAAGACAATAGAAAGACAACTTTCACCACTAAGTGGGAAGGCTTTACCTACACGGTCAAGCATTTTGGATTGAATAATGCACCTGATGTGTTCTCATGCATCATGGTAAAAGCATTCCATGACTTTATCTATAAGTTTATTTAAGTCTACCTAGATGATTAGATGGTGTATGGGCTAGTGAAATACCATTGTGACAATTTGAGGTTGATGTTCAAGAGATGTTGGTAGTTGAGGATATTCCTCAACATTAATAAATGTGTCTTTACTACTCAATTTGGAACCCTATTGAGACATAATATATGTAAGGAGGGCTTGTCAGTGGATCCCACAAAATTTATTGTTATTGTGGGATTAGGAATGCCTACTAGTCAAAGTGTAGTATATAGATTTCTTGGGCATATGGGGTACTACAATAAATTCATCACAAGATATGCCAAGATCATCACACCCTTGGAATAATTGCTAAAGCACAATAGTGACTTTCATTGGGGAGAAGCACAATAGAAGGCATTTGACACTTTAAAGGATAGACTTGTCATTGCACGCATACTACGCTTTCCTTCCTAGGGTAAGCATTTCCATGAGCATGTTGATGCCTTAGGAATAGACATTGTAGCAGTACTAGCACAACCTGGTGAGGGGATTGTTGATCACCCCTTGTGTTTTGTAAGTGGGAATTTTACACCAACAGAACAAAATTACATAACTACTGAGTGCAAGGCAATGTCAATGATCTACATGTTGCATAAGTTTAGGTAGTATCTACTAGCAACACTATTTATATTCTACATAGATCACATGGAACTGAAGTACTTGGTAAACAATCTAGTTTTGCAAGGGCACATATGTCATTGGGTCCTATTATTTCAAGATTTTGAGTTCATAATGGTTGTAAAACCAATAAAAAGTAATTCATGACTGACCACTTATCAACTATTAACTTAGGAGAGGATAAAATTCCAGATGCGCAACTATTTAGGTTGCGACATGCACCCTTGAACTTAGAATATATTGCGGTATTCCTTAAAATAGGTGTGGCATTGGATGAGATGAAGGCTTTGGAGAGAAAACAGTTAGCAATACGCATCATGCCCTACATGTTGATTAGTGGAGATCTATACAAGTTAGGTCGTGATGAGGTTTTACACCGATGCATATTAGAACATGAGTATGAGGTGATTATGGAGGAAGTGCATGGTGGGATTGTAGGAGGGAACTATGTAGGAAATGCAACCACACAAAATATTCTACTCGCAGGGCTCTAGTGGGAAACCATCTACCATGATTGTATTGAATTTTGCAAGGCCTGCGACCATTGTCAGTGCTTAGGAAAACCTAGAAAGAGGGATGAGATGCCATTAAGGCCAATAGCCAGCACAAATCCATTTGAAAAATGGGCAATAGAATTTGTAGGACCAATTTTTCTAGTTGCGCGAAGGACTAGTTTGTGGTATATCATTACTTGCACTAATTACTTGACAATATGGGAAGAGGTAGCACCTACAAAGGATTACACTACAATGACAGCTACTATATTCTTATGGGAAAACATAATCAGTAGGTATGGATGTCCTTTGAGCTTGACAAGTGATAGGGGTACACATTTCCTGAATGAAACAGTCATGATTCTGTTAGTAGAATTTATGGTGGCCCATCACAAGACTACCCCTTATCACCCTCAAACGAATGGAACTACTAAAGCGTTTAACAATATATTGACTCACATGTTGACCAATATTTTTGATGTTGGAAGACAAGATTAGGATGAAAAAGTATCAGTCATTCTATGGGCATACATGACAACCTACA
Source organism: Taxus wallichiana var. yunnanensis (assembly GCA_018340775.1). Classification (NCBI taxonomy): domain Eukaryota; kingdom Viridiplantae; phylum Streptophyta; class Pinopsida; order Cupressales; family Taxaceae; genus Taxus; species Taxus wallichiana. Next base: position 362,154,064 of record CM031236.1, on the reverse strand, counting down.
AGAGGTTGAATTCATGTTACCATCACTACGTATAGCTGTTTGGCATGGAGGCTATTTTTCCAGTTGAATTCATGTTACCATCGTTATGTATAGCGCACACAGGAGGATTGGCTAATGAACAAGCGCTTAAAGAAAGGATTGATAATTTGATGAAGTTCGATGAGATACGATCACTTGCTAGATTTATTCAAAAGAATGAAAGGCCAGACAAAAGGCATGTAATGGTCATCATATCAAGAACAAGTAGTTTGAGGTTGGGTAGATGGTTCTATTGTATGATTCCAAGTATCTGCACCATCTTGAGAATTTGAAAGTCCATTGGTTAGGCCCTTACATCATCTCATACATCCTTTATTCATGCGAATGTCAATTACAAGTGCTAGATGGGATGAAGTTACATGGACATTTCAATGGGAGTAGGTCAAAGCCCTATAATAAATAAACCTTCCTTGTATTTGTAAATAAGGCAGTATTGCTAGTTAGCTTAGGATTTCCCTCTATGAATTTTCTTTTCTTGTGTTTCACTTTCTCATTTTTGTTCCTTTATTTTTGTTCAATTTTTCACCTTGTGCGCTAGTAACCACTTATTACTTCCAAAATATTATGTATGCCTGAGAGGACCACACATCGATTTTGTGGGGTGGAGAAATGTAGAGTAGTGTGAAGTATGATATAAGAGGGTATTGAAAGTTGTAAGTCCTGGATGAAAGGATTAAAGGTGTAAAAATAGAAGAACATGCATGAAAATGGTGGATAAGAATTTTGGTGTCAGATAAGGCTTTACAAAAACCATGTACGAGAGAAGGAAAATCACAAAAACATGAGGTGGGCAAGGGCCTTGCACTCGCAACCATGTGCAAAAGATTCTTTGGTCATTTAGGATTATTTGCATGTTAGAAGGTTTTAAAATATTTTTGTGCAAGTTTGGGCATGTGGGTAAGGGTGCTTAAGGTCGGATTTAGTGGAAAAATCTACATTTAATGCTAAGTACATTGGTAGGTGGTGTAGCATTTATTGTTGGAAAGGAGGAAAAAGCTATAAGTATGAAGTTAAGCATGTTATTATTTACCTTGTGATTACAAAATTGAAGATCTCTTACAAACTAGGGCATCCACAAAGAGAGATTTGTGTGAAGAAGGAATCATAGAGATCTAAGTGTGTGACTAGGGTTGATCTACAAACTAGAGTGGAAGGAGTACATGGGCGTAGGGAGGAAGTTTCAGTGGAATACGTTGTCTTGTGGAAGATTTTTTCCAAGTTAGGGTTTTGTAGCTAGGGCATGAAGATAAAAGGATTATTTCACAGAGTTGAGCCACAAGATTGGGAAGAGTTAGGAAGCAGAGCAAGGAAGACAATTTTAGGGTTTGGCCAACAAGTAAAAAATGACACCAAATAAGGTGACTATTTCACCAAAGAAGAAGGGAAAAGAAAAGAAAACTACCACAACATTTTTATTGAGGAGTGGTATGCAGAGATGCAAAGATACCTAGATGGAGTATTGTTGGGAAAAGAATGATTGTCATACATCGGAAGATGGCCATGAGTGACTACAACCATTGCTCAAGTACCATAGAAAAGGAAATGGAGTTGTAACTATTTCGTCCAATTGATACGAGGACACCAAAAGGTATGTCAATTTACAATGATGAGTTAAAGGTAAACTTGGCTAAGGTCGATTGCTGCAACTATATGTGTTTCCATATTTTGGAAAGCTCGAGTGGTTATACCATTTTTGATGTTTTTCATGCATGAATAATACTTCTATTTTGCATGTCGTAAAAGGCGCATAACTCCTAAACTCATATCAAAGTTCACTAGCCTAATTTGTAAAGGAGACTCCATAGATGACAACTTGGATGATAAGGAGGCCATCAAGGAAACTATGGAGGCCTATGACTACAAGAAGGGTTCGCGCTACTTTGATATCACATATATTCCCAACCCTCTAATGAGAATGGCCATAGATTTGGTTACAAAGTTTAATGGTCAAGAAATATGGACCTAAGTAAACAAGGCATGGTTAAATGTATGTCAGGAGATCTCAGCAGGAACCATTTACAATTTATCTTCCTTCATTGTAGATGAAAGAATTAGCAGCACACAGGGGGGAGAAAAGATCATGTTTAGAAACATTATCCTCACCATCATCTTCTCGAAGATCGAAGTTCCTGATGGGTAGGAGAAGTTTGTATGGGATTATCCAGAAGAGGATCCTTCACTCGTGAAGAGATTTAAGAAATATACCTATGACACCATGATGGTGACTCACAAGACACACTTGGAGAAATGGTATAAGTGAATGCACAATGCATTTGGGAAGAGTGGAGGATATGTAAGCAACTTCCTCTCGGTCATCGATAAAGAGATTGATTTTTCAATCTATTAGCAGCGATTCTACATCAGAAGATTCACTTTAATGGATGGGACTAAGATTCCATGGTGTAAGTTGCCATTTTCCTTCATAGCGTAATACTTCCAAGTGGGGGTCAACCATTTTAAGGAGACCAAAAGACTAAGGTTTGACCTTAGTGAGGTATACCAAGACCACCACGAGATGTGTTGAAAGATCATATATCTAAATAAGTTCACATATGTGGAGAAGTATGTCTTCCATGAAGTGCATATGATGAATCCTTTGACATTGACAATCACCAAGAGGACACCAAACAAGGGTATACTTGCGCATCAAGGCTAAATTTTGAAAAAGGGTGCCTACCTAGAAAATAAATTCATTATTCTTGAGGACCCCATAGGAAGAAAGAAGGTTGTGCCGAAGAAAAGGGAGAGAGAATTGGAGGAGAAGAAGGCACCAAGTGTGTAGAAAGTACAATATTTGGGTACACTAGAAGTAATCACTAACCCAAGCACTTACACGTGTAGGAAGAAGTCCCAGTTAAGGAGAAGACCCTAGAAGAATAAGTGTCAGAGAAAGAGGAGCCTTTCACACAAGAATATTTTCCAAGGAAGGAGTCGTCTACTAGAGAGAGAGAGGGAAGAGTCTCATATACCGTAATCACCAGTTATGAAGAAATAGAAGGTGGAAAAGAGGGTAGACTTAGAGGAAACAAAGGTCTTGGAGGACTACAAGGGTGAGAAAGACAATGATGAGGATGAATAAGTTCAAAATCATCCTACGTATGATATACATGATGCAAAAGAATAAGGAAGAAAAGGGAAGGATGGTGAGGAAGAAGTAGATGATCAAGGAAAAGAGGTGAGTGAAGAAGTAAACACAAGATATCGAGGACCCCAATCCTCACCAAGGAACAAATAGAAGAGGCCACAAGAGAGATAAGTGGGAGGAATCATAAAAATTTAGTGGAATAATAGGTAGAGTGTAGTGTAGATGAAGTGCTCAAAGAGATATAAGAGGAGAGAATTGGAAAATAGTACGAAGCATGGGCAGAGACCCTAACCTAGCAATAAGATTTCCAAAGGATTATTGAACAAGTGGGAAGAGAATGGTGGCAGCCCAAGAGAAATGAATGGATTACATCAATGATCCAAGTAAGGTGCTGCACACGTGCTTTGAGAGCACCGTGCCAACAGAATAACTCTTGGCCATGCCCTCATTTGATGTAGAAGGCGCATACCCACAAACCAAGAAGATGTTACCTTGGGTGTTTGAATCCCATGTCAATGAACCTGAGTTCTAGGTAAGACAAGGGGTGCTAATGAAGATGACAAAGACAAAATGGATAAACCTATTCATTAATGCTCAATACTTGTCATATGAGAAAGTCTTTAATACACTCAACAAGGTTTTAGTTGAGGTTGAGGCCAAAATTTTTAGAAGGAATGATAGGGTGAGATTCTTAGAGGTGGAATTGGAGAAGGAGGAGGAACTTCTCGAGAAAAGAAAGGATCTGAAACAAGAATAAATAATGAGCACACAAATAAGGTGTAAACTGAATGAGGAGAAGGAAAGGGTTCATGAAGTATATAAGAAAATCAAGATGATTATGGATGTTATTTCTTACGAGTAAAAATATGAATCAGCCTTTCATTTTTGGAGGATTTGACTCGCATCATCACAATGGAGAGGCATCCACTTACCTTATAATCCATAGAAGAGGCACTAGCATGCCAAGAAATGGAGGAGAAGCTGAAGGTAGTAGAGATCATTTCTCTAGTATACCAAACTCCTCACTTATGTAAAGGTCTCTGTGCAAGTTGTTGAAGCCATTTATGATAATTGTGTTGATAGGGATAGGGTAGTGATCATTTTAGTTGATACACATGAAGAAGAGATCAAGGAATTTTAATAAAATAATAACGAAACAAAGTGAAAAGGGATAAGATCCTATCCAAAGTAGAAAAGAAATTAGAAGCTATCAAGACCTTGTGGGGCCCAATCGAAACTATCTGAAGGAGTTATATCCACAGATAACCCATAGAATGGATGCAATCGATGACCTTTGAAAAAAATTGGAGGTTATTGTCAATATGATGAGTACAAAGGGGAAGGAGCTAAGTTTTTAGAAGGTGAGTTCCCTAGTAGGTGACCTCTATCAGCAAGCGTAGAGTGAGGTAGATTCTTGGGAGAAGCTTGAGGTAGATATTGGAAAGGATTTCCCACTCCTTCAACAATAAAAAAATTATTCTATGTTCCCCCATTATTTAATTCATTCTTTCCTCATTCTTCATTCCTTCATTCTTTATTCCAACTATTCAGAGTCTTCCATTCTTTATTCATTGAAGGAAGGTGTTCCCACGGATAGAGAACATGCTTAGTGTGGGGTGATGTTGGGCCTTAGAATATTGGCTAAGTACAAGAAGGTGCATGGGTGCATGGGACCTATATGAAGAAGGGTGTGTGGGGTGAAGGCATGCATGATGAGGGTTTTAGGATGGTTTAGTAAAACCCGCGGCATGTGTGCTAGGAAAATAAAAGGGTTTGAGACTTAGCCATATTCGGCATTCCTAGTAGCACATGAGAAAAGCATGACCTGACTGAGCATGCAGAGTGGATAAGGTGCCGCCCTGGAAACTTGGTGGTCAAGAAATGAATATCCCATGCGATGGAAGGATCCAGAAAGACATCATTATAGGAAGTGGAGAACTTGGATGGGAAGAAGCATCTTTGCATTGAAGGGACACATGGACACTTAGAAACTAATCTATTACTTCAAGAAGGCATGGTGGTGGATGCTAAAGCTATATATAGAGATGCTCGGGTAGAAGGAAGGGACAACTCTTTGAGAAAAGTGTGTGGTCACTGGCATCACATAGAGATTGAAGAGGCGAAGCTCTGTAGAAATAGTAATGGGTTCTATGGATTCTTATAAGGAGGGTTATAGGAGAGATGACATATCTAGAGGGATGGGTCTGTGGTCATTTTTGTAATATGAGAAGCTTGAGTAATATTTCTAATGCATGAGTTTTATTTGCATTGATACATTGTTACGATATGGCCTTAATGAATGTAATGTGGTTACTGAACTAAGATCAATGAGTAATATATGGTTCTATTCTAAATATACATTGTTCATAGGTGTAAACCCTAATGCATCTTCTTTATATTATGAATAAGATATGTTATCTATTCGATATTTCTCTTGTTTGTCGAATGGATGCATTAATATAATGCCTCATCTTAATTTCTCAGAATGAATGCATGTTTCTTTATCCTTTTTCTAAGTTTTTGTCTCTGATCAATGTATTCTTAAAAGACTCACATAAAAGAGGGGCTTGAAACCCACACATGCCTTGGGTGAGTGCCCAACGCCCACTAGGTGATAGGATGACATGGATGGGATTAGACTGTTGTTCTAAGGGCATAAAAATGACTACAAAGCACAAAACCTAAAATAGACCAACTTCATATTTAACAAAATTGTAACTAAAAACAAGACTTCTAATCCCAAACATGGAAATTGGAAATTTTTAATCCACATATCACAATATTCAAAAATAAGTGCAGGACATAAAAAAATAACACATTCCTGACATGGTAATAAGGAATCATAAATATTTTTACAACAAAAATTTTACACATGGCCTAAAATAACAACTATTTCCTAAACAAGTATCAATATAGGATAAAAATATATAACATCAAAAAATAAAGGGCATCAAACCTCAAGTACCATAATATTGAAAAAAGGATCACATAAGTACCTCATCAACACCTAGTATATCAAAAGTTCCAAAACTCTATATGTCTATGAAAGAAACCTCCATATGCCTCCCAATACAAAGTAAATGATAATACCGAAACCAGACATGGTTATTCTATGGAATTGAACACATAGATCCATGTCACCTTAAAACTAAATCCTAGCACCTATCAGCTTCAAAATTCCACTCACCGAGGTACTCATTGATTCCAACTTAGAATAAAACAATGACCGTAGTATCCTCACAATCCTTTTCTAGAATCATAATCTTTAAAATCTAACAAGGCTCAACATATTCAATGAGAATGGTTAATGGTTACCATTTACCGAGCCCTAGGTGTGTATGATACATAATATGCATGAAATTTTTGGATCAATGTAATATACACCAAACAAAAAAGTGAATTTTAAGTTTGTGAGAGACTCCACTTCTTATATTATGATTGAATCAACTAATATGGTCAACTTTTCACTCTCATCACTACCCACTTACACCTTGATATAAACCATAGGGATCTATGGTGTATAGTAACATAGCACAACACAATACCACATTACTGACTGAGTGATTTATTACGTAACATTAATAACATGATACATAGAGGTATAATATAGCTGCATATAACACACAATATACTTACATTTAAAATATGACACATATTCTACGCAATGCACTAATATTGAAATCATAATACAATAGCTTTCATAAGTTCACCCTATGCCCAAATTCATAATGAAACACAATACCACATAACATACAATAAAAAAGTACATATACGAGTGATAGGTTCATATGATGCATACATATTTCACTACGGAAAATATTTCTTTACACAACACATGGATGGAAAAAACACAAAACAAATGGGAAACACCACTTTACAACACATTCACATTTCAAAACAAATCACATTTTCCATAAAATAGAATTATAGAACACGTACACTATAAGTTGAATTCACAAATTGGTAATTCTCATCGAGAAAGACTTTAGTAACTCAAAAATCCACAAAAGTGGTAACCATTAGAGGTACATACACAACATCAAAAATATATTTGTGAACACTACAACACAATACAACATACTATTTCCAGCTCATACATATTATCACATCACCAATCTATCCTAGAGGTTTGAGAGTATGAACCTCTTCTCTCATACCATATGCAATGTCCACATTGGATACATAGTTGAAACAAATATATATATATATATATATATATATATATATATATATATATATATATATATATATATATATATATATATATATATATATCCAAAACATACCTTGAGCCCATATAACAACATGAAAAAGTATTGAAGCAAGATTAACATGCATAACTTTGAGAGGGTTATGCCAACATAATAAAATATGCACTATAAAAAACACATCTAAACCATATAATGGTTTTTCAAGCGAAAGATGATACCATCACTTCAAGTTATCCTCCAATAAGGAAGGAATACTAGCCTTTGGTTCTTCCAAGACATTCATGTAACCACACATGAAAATACCCTTGTCCCTCCACTAAGGATAGTCTCTCCAACCTTTTTTTCCTACAAAAAATAAGAAAACCCATACACCATAATAATACTTATCCCTCCACTATGGTAATGAAAATCCCCAACAATCCTAAGTACACAAACATATCCTTGCGTGTAATAACATAAACCATAAAATAGGTGAAACATTCTTCAATGAACAAACAAAGTGTGACAAAATATCATCAAGTTAAATATATTGTGAGAATATTATTTCATCAAAATAACGATTTAGATTACCATGTCTACATACAATACTTGCAAGAGAGAGAGATCATTGTTACAACTACCACTTATCAATCCACTACGAAATCCTAGCTAGCCTTTGGTTCCTCCCATAAAAACATGCAATATAATAATAAACTCATCCCTCCACTTGAAACAACACTTATCACTCAATGAAGGGTATCCAAAAATCCCTTTGGTTACTTCATATAAAATATACAACTTCTTATTCCTCCCTTCACTAACACCGCATTTTCCCTCCACCATAATTATTATTTTATCCCCACTAATGCACACAACATGCAATCTTAACAATAATAGAAAAAATGTCACTTTTTTTTCTCAAAAGAGGGAAACATGGAACAATAATTATAAACACAATGGAAAGATAAAAGAAAAAAATTATCCACATCAAACATTTATTTCTTGGTTCCCATATTTTACATTTAAATTTATTTGTATTTTACAACATCTATTTGTACAACATTTAACAATCATAAGAATGGACATTATCATTTTAATATGTAAATGTTTCCACTTTATTATAAAATTCCACTCACAATAGGAAACACCTCATTTAATTTCATCATTATTATAGTTAAATTTATTTGATTTACATCCTTGATTTCTATAAAACTTAAATAAACAAAAACATAAACTCTTTTTTCAAAAATTTGTATTATCACTCCATTAAAATGATGCATAATAAAATGTAGTACTTCATATATTCATCCAAAAAGTAGGTTCAAGAAACTATTCCCACCCTTACTCTGTATTTGGCAATTAAACCAAGCCCAAAAAGGTGTAAATCCTGCACAAACTGACAACTACTAACTCAAATGTCTTAATTAACCTTAAAATCCTAGTTCCACAACTTATTCCATAGCTGATAATCTCTTCTAAGTGATTCATAATGAAAATTACATTCCTTTTATCTCAACTAACCACATGACCAAATTCTAGACCTCTAGCTCTCTTTCTCAAAGTTGAAATCTTGGATTTTTATCCTCTTCAAGTATCCCTATCTCCTTCTCCCTTGTTTTACCACTCAACACACATGTTATACACCCATTCATATGATCAAAATGACTCAAGACTTCATATTTCAAAAATTATCTCTTTCTTTCCATTAAGCCAAGCTTGTTTGGATCAGTCATGCACATAGAAATTTATAAAAAACCCAAAAAAATATTTCAAATCCACCCTATACCTCCTATCATGCTCATGGCGGATGCAAATTTTCAAAACCCTACTACTTCATTAGCTTCCTTAATCCAACTTTCCTTATGCTCTCAAACTGTCAACTAGCTCTGGTAAAATTATTTTTCAACCATTAATTCAGACAAAAATTCATTGGTTTAGAGAATCCATTACAAATTTCTAGTTGTGGGAGAGCTTTAAAGGATCTAATCCATGTGTAAAGGTCACTTCCTTTGTAAAAAGACTCATAAAGTAGGTTTTTGTGAGGTGTCACACCTGTCCTAGATGAGGAATGTGAGCAATATCTATAATTTTGACCTATGAAAACTACAAATTATTATTTATCTCATAAAGGACTATTTCTAGGCTATTAATTCCAAGTTTTAAGATTAGATTTAAACATTTTGACCTTCATTTATCAAACCCTACACGAGCCTTGGAGAAACTCTCCTAGAAATCCCAGAGGTAAAAAATGGCTATAAACTTGTCTATACTTACTTTCAAAACACCAATTTTGACATGTGGGCTTGTAGTAACCTTACCTTCATGAAAAACTTACGAAAAATGACATAGGAACAAGTGGAATTTTCCTTTTCTATCTTTCTTTGCATACCTAACTTTGTAAATGATAATGTGATATTATGAGTGCACTTTCTTCTTAGGTATTCCTTTATTAACAACCTCTTATTTTATTATAACACACCTCACTCCTCTGATTACATAGTGTACCCTCCATTAAACTCTATGATGTCTAAAAACAAGCCTTTATACAAAACTTAGGTCTTGCATTCAATTTCTTGTTCAAAGCACATTCACAATCAGGTTCTTACATGCACAAATGAACTTTTGACAAAAATATATTTATTATACTATGAAATTCCTTTAATACCATTTTTAGATAGTTTGACACACTCCTCTACACGTGAACCATCCAATATTGTCCCCTACACACAATATCATAGTCAGGTTCCTCATGATATCTAAAGAATTTTTCTCCCAAAAACACAGTAATCCACCTTTAATATTTGAAATATAATTTCAACCCTCTCTTCCCACTGTTATGAATAGAATCATGGATCAAATACCTAGGAGTGTAAGAATAAACATAGTCTAGTTCATTACAAAGCATTAATTTTTCAAAAATAACTTCTTACTACTACCATTGTTCACATGCACAATTTTTCCTATATTAAGATCATTAAAATCAAAAGTCTATGGATCAAGGAGTTAAAGAATAACCATAAAATAACTTATATAATTTTTTTCTTGTTATATTTATGCTTCCCAACCTGTGATATTTGTGTTGATACTTCTTCACAAAAACATAGTATTCCATTGTGTTACTTCCTATATCTATTAAAAATTCCTCCTTCATGTTTCTCCTCTCTATATCCTTGAGGAATGATCCATTACCCTTATATCATCCTTCTTATCTCCATGTATTCAAGTTTATAACTCCCTCATCCAACTTGTAGCTAACTCCTTACACCTCATAATGACTCATCATATGTTTCCCATCCTATTTTTGGTCATTTTACATTATTTTCACACACTTAATGACTTATACACACCTTTTTGAGGATTAATTTTTACATGACTAATTCCCTATACTTGATAAAATTAAAAAATTTAGCAATACTACCCTTACCTAACTCATACATACTTAGGAAATTCAAATTTTTAAATGGAGGAAACTAGAATTTTGAAATTTGAATGACTTTACCTCCTAGTATCTTTTCTTATGACCCCTAACTCTCTAACCTTTCATATATTGGCCTCCATAGCTATCCATTAGGAATAAATTGTTCATTGAAACCCTTTGATGATGCTCATCATCATACTCCCAAGGTGGAGAAAAAGTGTTCCTACACTTTTCTTTCTTGGTCTCAATCTCATCTGCCTTGTTGGTCCTTAGTATTCTTATCTTATTTCATTGTGCTTCCTTGAGTGATACTCACATGGGTCCCATAATTTTTAGTTTCTCCATTCATTTTCTTTCACTTTACATTTTTTCCTCTTGAGCTTCACTCTCACTTTCCTCATCTTCATGCCTTTATTCATTCCACTTTTTTTCCTTGCTTATTTTATTTCTTAATCATGTATTTCATTGTACCCAGACTACTTGTTGAGTAGAAAGAATGTTTCTCTAAGGAGAAGACACACAAAGGATGTGTGCACAAGAACAATTCACACTTTAAGGTGCTGGAAGATAGGAAAGGAAACACACGTTAGAACACTTTGACTCATGACCTAGCCATTTTTGTGGATAAGGCTATTTTTGGAGATAACGTGCAGAGCACACATAAAGATGAATTCATGTGCTCCATGTAATGGTATTTTGGGAACAAGTGGCAGATAAGTGCCATGCACAGTTTAAGATAATAATAAGTTTTCTACTTGGAGTCAACTATAGGACATATATTGTTAGATCAGTTGCATGCTATGTATACTATTGTAAAGGTGCATGGTTATTATAAGCATGTGACCTATTTTGGGAAGTGCATGGGTGGTGAAGGGAAAATCCCCACCTCTATAAATATGCATTGATTCATGTAGTTTAGTGGTGGTGAATTATTGTAGAGTTGTGTTTCTGGTTTTGACACACACATAACTCATGGAGATATTGATATAATGTAAGAAGCTTTTGTGTTTTACAATATTTAATGCAATGGAGTATATTGGTTGGATAATGGAATTAGACATAACTGAATCTGGTTCTTATATGGTTAATATTATCATAGTTATTGTTTAGTTCATTCATTATGATTCTCTAAGATATAAATCTAGATTATGCATTGTGGAATGTTTATGTCTAGCTATGAATTTGAATATGTTTAAACATCATCATGCTAACATTCTATACAAGAAAATATAAAGAGGGACCTGGTGCCTTTGTGCACTTTTAGTTAGCACTAAATTTAAGTGTTGAGTGATATTCCAAAGCACACCTAGGTTATTCACAGTAAATTCTAGGCTGCATCATTGGTTCTATTTCGGGACCTCTTTTTCAGTTGTTTTCAGGATGTTTTGTGATGAAGACATACTGGTTGACCTTATCAAGTGTTAAGGAGTGGATAATAGATCTGGAAGAAGAATACACTCATAGATTCAACACTGGATCTTAGATTGATGCATGTACATGGGTGGAGTAGAACTTATATGACTATTGATATGAAAGTTTCTTTGCTATCTTTCTAATAGATTTGTATGAGTTCTTGATTGCTTATTCATCTAAGAGGAATTGTAGGTTTCACATAATTGTCTGGATGCATGAATAATTTCAGGCCCTCTAGGATGTTGATATGATTTGGACACACATTGTGGACACTTGGTTTTGTGGTGTTCTAAATAGCTATATTTTGGAGTACTCAATTTCCACTTATTCTTGCCCGGAGGTAGTTGAGTTCCAGTTTTTACGTTATCCCAAGGGAATCTATTTGCAAGACATTCCATTGGTGATCAAAATTTTGATGGTAACCCTGAATTTGGAAGAGAAACCAATGAATAGAAAAACCAAAACACACATGGGGCTAGGATAAGGTTTGGTGAAGGATGGTGGACCTAGTGGCAGAGAGGAAAAGAGAAGAAAGGAGGCTTAAGTACAATGAGGTGAGCAAGAGGGAGTTAGGGAAGTAACGTGATATTGTGTATGTGAGATGGCGTTGAGGAGAGAGATGGATCATGAAGGATTTAGAGCTCACACAAAGGGTGTGGAGCCAAAGAATTTATAACCCCCATCTAGGAAATAATGATAGGGAACACTCATTAGCCTCTTATGAGAGTGTGCCAAGTAAAGATGACATAGGCATGGGAACACATTTGAATCTACCTAGTAACCTAGCCATTGTACTTGGTTTTACAGTTTCTAGTATAGCCAGTAGTCAACAAGCTAGTCTGGGAAGTAGAATATCATGAGTGAATCATATAAAATGTACATATATGGTCAGGAAGATGTCTTCCTTATTATTTGGAGGTACCTTTTTAGGTGTGTCATCCATAAAAAACTCACGCACATAGAATTTTGGACTCACCTATGGGAATAGTACCATATCAATTATGGTAGGAGTTTAGTTTAGTACCATTATTGGGACAAAGGGAACTGCATCCTCTAGTTCAATTCCTACTATAGTTGGAGGATCAAGAGGAACAGGTAGGTTGGGATCTAGCAGATCTAGTGGACTTGGGGGAAGAGGTAACATAAGAGGTTTTGGATCCGGTGGGCATGGTCCTCACCAACCCCATAATATTTACATGGAGATGTCACTTCATCTTCTAGAGTATATGGGGATATAAGATATTGTTGAGCTTGTGCACATGTGTGAGATACTATGGCAAGCAAAAGGGATCATGGTTTCTGAGTGCAAGGCAATTTAGTTTACAACTACATTATAGGGACGCACACATAGTGGGTATCGGAAGTTTGACCATGATCGGACTTGTGTAGATTGTACAACTTCACAAGATGATTTCCTTAAGGAATTTAATATCCACGAGTTCGAGTAGAAAATTATAAGTGCGCTTAAGGATATTAAGTAGTGCACTACTGAGAGTGTTTAAAAATATGATGGCCATTTCAAAATGATTTTGTCTAAACTTTGTATGATATCCATGTAAGCCAACATGCACAGTGGTTTGTTAGAGGCTTGATCACGCCTTTTAGAGAGGAATTTTCACATAAGAGACGTATGGATCCATGCAAAGCACTTGAAGCAGTGTTGCATGTTGAGGTAGTTGGAAGTATAGCCACTAGAGTGAGCCCATTCCTAGAAGTTTAGGTTATAGCTATGAAAAGTGTTGGAGAAACTATCGCCAATTTAGTGCATGAAATGTGCATGGGATTTTGTTGCATAGATTTTGAAGTAGAGAGGCACACTAAGGATATTTGTCCCTATAAATCAATGTCTTATCTGTTTCTAGACTATGAGATATGTCATTTAGACCATGATGCAAGCCATTACCCATTGTTACAATGCATGATAAGGAATAACGTATCTTGCTATTGTAATATTTTTGTTCCACAACTCATAATACCAAAGATTGTAAGTTGATTAATCAGATCCATGATGTCATTGATATTGGTGTACAATAGACAAGAGTATCAGATAACTCTAAAGGTAAAAGTGAGCACCATGATCATGATCACACTCAAGGGCACTACAATCAGAATGAAGGGAAATTTGAAGGAGGTTGTGGTAGAGGTCAAGGATAGCGCAGTGGATTTAGGGTTCAAGGCCATGGTGGTGGATGAGGTGATTTTCCTTGTGGAACATGTTATACGTATGGGTCTCTTGACCACTACAAGCATGAATTTCCTCAAAATATTACATGTTATTTTTGTGGTAATAATCATAACTATGAGGAGTTCCCGGATGTATATGATCATCTTAGAAAGCATCAAAAATAGGAGAACAAGGGCACAGGGATGGTTAGAATACAATGCACCATGGAAAACCAATGGATGCCAAAGTTAGCACTAGAACCTGAGGTAGTACTTGTGAAAATTACTACAAGTTCTAAGGTTGTGCACGCCAAATAAGTGTTGTAGAAAATGACTACCATTACTAGGGAGGAGGTTTTACATGCAAGATACTCATATACTACACATCGAAGGAGGTTTATCTTCAAGGTGAAATACAATGTTTAAAGTAACATTCATGGAAGTTGGAGCAAAATAAGGTAGAAGAGAGGATACATTCAAATGTTGATGATCTGAAAGAGGTATGCAAGATGTTGCACTAAGAGAATATTATTCCATTAATGGGAATTGGTTAAATGCAAATGCTCCATGCAATGTGTATTGAGAATCGATGGTAGATCTTGCATGCTATTCTCCACCCTCATAGCTTGGATTATGAAAAGATATCACCCTTAATGTTGTTATGGATGAGTGGATTTTGAGAAATATATTGATTGACTTAGGCACAAAAGTTAATGTGTTTACTTTAGATGCATGGGTGTAGATGGGAAGACCTCCATTATAGTCATCCTCTAATGTAATTTTTATGGCAAATAGAACTAAGGACACTCTAATAGGAGTTTTAAATGATGTATCCATTACTATACAAGAGGGCCAAGTTCACTTTGGGACTTTTAGGTTTTAGCATTTGTAGGAGAAAAAAACTTCCTATCTCTACTTTGGTGCCCTTGGTGTTATGTAAATAATGTTGATCTACGATTCAAAAAAGGGTATATAAGATTTGAGAAAAAATAATAACGAGTTATTATCCCTTTAAAAGATGGGAAATATACACCATATGTTGAACCTTTGAGTGAGGAATACTTGAACAAAATTTATGTGCACACCATTCAATATATAAAATTACTTGAGCCATCCAAGGAATAAATCCTCTAGTGGGATGATGCACAGTCCATTAGTGATACTACAAGTATTTCCTATGATAATTGGGCACATGGAACTTACGAGATGGTTGGGTGTGATGTAAGAAGAGCATCCGCATGCATAAGAAGGCCACATTGTGTTAGGATATTAGGTAAAAACTTTGTACCCTAGTATAGTGGTGAAGGATACCATGAGGTATTCTTGTGTGCCATGGAAGAACAAAGTGAAAGGATTAAGTGGACGTAAGAAATATGTTAGTATATACCTGTGTGGGATAGAAAGACAATGGTGGATGGTTCATAGGGGTAATCTCATAGAATATAATGAAGTGAGAATTTATCTAACAACCTAATTTCTCGGGAGCAATGGACCTACTCAAATCTACACATATCATGGTAATCATCATGTTCAGCACCACGTTTAGTAGTGTGAGAGAATCTAGATAGAGGGTAGTAAGATTTACCACCTTTTCTATGGGTGCAAAAATTTATTTCACCTTGTGAGGTTTTGTGCATGATTGGTATGTTTATGCAGAACTCGCATAGGAGACTAGAAATTAGAAATACTTGACTACATGAATGATCTAGATTTCTGACTACTTCTCCACTAAACCTCTAGTTAAAGAGGCATTATGAATTATGGAATGTTTGACTATGGGAGACAACACAAAGGCTAAAGAACTCATTCATGATTTATTTGGTGAGGTAGACCTAAGAGCATGTTTTGATGTGAAGTAGATGAGACAGATGTTGAACTACTTGAGTGTGCTTTCCTTGAGAAGGAGGAAGGAAATATGGTCTACATAGTGGATGATGAAGAAGAAGAAAATTTAGATATAAATCATTTAGAGGGTATGAACAAAGTCTTAGATAATATGGATAAGAATTTTCGTGCCTATCATGAACTGTGAGACCAAAAAGTGAACGTTCGCACAAATGCTGATCCTAAGGAGGCCATAATTGGAGATTATTTGTCCGATTCTAAAGTGGCTAAGATAATTGAGTTATTATGTGATTTCTAGGACTTATTTCCAAGGGGATACCATGTGTTAAAGGGATTTCATGAGTCTTTGGGGAGATGAATATTAAGTCAAAGGAAGGTGCACACCCGATCGAGAAGAGACCTTACAAAATGAACCCTAACTTGCGCATAAAATTTAAAGAAGAAATTGACAAGATGTTAAAATATGGCATCATTAAGCCCCTAGAAGAATCAGAATGGGTTGGGCCCATGGTAATCAGTGTAAAGAAATATGGTTAGATTAGGATTTGTGTGGACTATAGGGAGTTGAATTTTGCATGTGTGATTTATCTTTTTCCTACACCTTTCACCGAGGAAATATTAGAAGGCATTACAGGGCATGAAATTTACTCTTTTACAGATGGATTCTCTGGGTATCTTCAGGTAATAATTACAAAGGAGGATCAATAGAAGACAACTTTCACCACTGAATGGGGAAGTTTTTCATACACGGTGATGCCCTTTGGATTGAAGAATGAACCTGTAGTATTTTCGTGCATTGTGGTTCAAGCATTCCAGTATTTTATTCATAAATTCTTGTAGGTTTACTTGGATGATTGGATAGTATATGGGCTTGTCAAGGATCATTGTGACAACTTTTGATTAATGTTTGAGAGGTGCAGATAGTTAAGCATCTCTTTAAACATCAAGAAGTGTGTATTTTATACACCCTTTGGAACTCTACTAGGGAATATTATTTGCAAGGAGGGTTTTTAGTAGATCCAGCCAAGGTTGCAGTTATATTAGGCCTGGAGTAACCTACTAGTTAGAGTGAGGTGTGTGGATTCTTGGGCCACATAGGGTATTACAGAAAATTTATCAAAGGATATGCTAAGATTTCCACACCCTTGGAGGAGTTATTAAAAGGAAAAGGGACATTCTATTGGGGAGAACCACAAGTAGTGAGCATTTGATGCATTGAAGAGGAAGCTTACTATGGCACCTATTCAATGCTTTCCCTCATGGAACCAACCTTTTCACGTGTATGTGGACACCTCTGGCATGGCCATTGGCATAGTATTAGCTCATCCTAAAGAAGGTATTATAGATCATCCTATCTATTTTACTAGTATAAAGTTGACTCTTGCAGAACAAAATTATACAACTACGAGCACGAGGCCTTGTCAATGATCTACATGATACATAAGATTAGATAGTACTTGTTAGGAAAACCTTTTGTGTACTATATAGATCACATGGCATTGAAATACTTAGTAAACAAGCCAATTTTAGGGGCAAATATGTTGATGGGTTCATTTATTCAAAGATTTTTATTTTATAGTCATGGTAAATCCAAGCAAAAGTAATACTGGTCTAGACCACTTATGAAGAATTCAATTACGAGAGGATACACGAGACAATTGAAGATACAATGTTAGATGCTTTGTTATATAGGTTAGACCGCTCACCCTCAGAATTAGAGGATATTGTTGTCTTTTTATGCATAGGTATGACACCAAAAGGAATGAAAGTATTGGGAAATAAACAACTTTCAATTTACGCTATGCCTTCCATGTTGATCGGTGGTGACCTATACAAACTAGGACAAGATGAAGTATTACGTCGGTGTATACTAGAGGATGAGTGCATGATAATCATGGAAGAGGCTTGTGGTGGTATTGCAAGTGGACACTATGTAGTTGATGCCACCACGCATAATATTCTACTAGTTTATATATGGTGGGAAACCTTATACAAGGATTGTAATGACTATTGTAAGGCTTGTGATCACTTTTAATGCCGTAGAAAACCTAGGAAAAGAGATGAAATGCATTTAAGGCCTATTACTAGTGTAGATCCATTTGAAAAATGGGAAATAGAATTTTTGGGTCTTAGTTCCCGATCTTTGTGTAGAAATTCATTGCACTACATTATCACATATACAAATTATCTTACAAGCTGGAAAGAAGCACCACCTACAAAGGATTTCACAGTGGCTATAGCAACATGGTTCTTATGGTAAAATATTCTTACTAGGTATGAATGTCTATTGAGTCCGACAAGTGATAGGGGCACACATTTCTTGAATGAGACAATCAAGATATTATAGAATTAATTTATGGTCGTGCACCACAAGACCACACCCTATCAACCTCAATCAAATGAGTTTTTGAGGCCTTTAATAAGATATTGAGTTAGACCTAGACAAAAAAATTGTGATGTTAGAAGGAAAGATTGGGATGATAAAGTTTTTGCTATATTTTGGGCATATAAAACAACCTACAAAAGATTGAATAAGGCCATACCCTTTCAGTTGGTGTTTGGTGTAGAAGCAGTTCTTTCCATAGATTTTATGTTACCTTCTTTACATATTTCATGTGCGGGAGGTCTAGCTGATGAGAAAGCATTGGAAGAAAGAATTGAAAAATTAATATTGCTAGATGAGAGGTGTTTCATAGTACATTGGAGTCGGAAGCGAGGAAAAGGCTAGACAGAAGGCATGGCATGAAGCGACACATCAAGGACAAGAAGCTTGAGGTTGGGTGGATGGTGCTTCTTTGTGATTCAAAGTTTTGGTGCCAGCCCAAGAAAGCTTACGGTGCATTAGTTGGGACCGTATGTTATCACTTACATACTTTAATTAGACACTTGCCGATTAGAGGCACTTGATAGAAGATGGTTACCGAGTTACTTCAATGGGAGTAGGTTGAATCCTTACTATAAATAAGACTTCTTGTTGTTTGTAATAAGGCAATATTGCCATTTAGTATAAATTTCCCTACTTGTATTTCATTTAATGTGTTTTCTTCTTTGTCACTATGCTTTGTTAATTTATTTTAGTGTTTTTTTTAATAAGCATGTTTACGCTCTAGGAGCCGATAAAAATTTGAAGTGTTTTTATGCATAGAGGACTATACATACCCTTTGTGTGACATAAAAATATTGATAGAGGTGATTCCTCTTGTTAAAAAGTGTAGATAATATGGAAAGGTGCTCCTAAAAATAAAATTGCTCCTAAAGAAGACCATAAATGAAAATGAATGAATGAAAATTATAACACGAGGTAAGCTACTGACCATAAAAACTACTAGACAAAGGCACAATGGCCGAGGTAATTTGATGCATGGAATTGCATAGAAGGATGTCTATAGCCAAAAGGTAGGAATGCATGCTTGAAGGTTATAGCTATGATGTGCATGTGTATCACATAGAAATTAGGAAAATGGTCAATTAATGAGAGGATCGGTGGTAGGTAAAGGAGTAATAAATGCGATAAATTTTCCCAACTCTATATAAATATGTGATGCGGGTTCATTTCTACCTTTGTGATCACGAGTATTTGAGTGAGCTAGTTGTGACCAAACCGAGAAAAATGCATTGAGGTGTAGAGAGCTATGAAACTAGGCAAGGAGAGCATATTTTTGCATAGAATTGGCTTGTGTCCCCATTTGAGAAGGGTTTGAGTGAAGTAGAAGCATACACAGAGAAGAAATAAAGCACCGGGGTTGAGAAGGATGTAGGGCATGTGGTTTTAACTTATGGCATGTCGTTTTGAGCTAGGGCATGATAGTTTTCTCAATAGAGGAAAAAGGTGCAACTTTATATTATCATGGCACCAAGGAAAGCACCTGGAGCATGAAAAAAAGGAAAAAATAAGTTATAAACCAAGGTCAAGGATTCTCCCAAGATAATTGTTTTAGAAATGCAATATCCAGAGGAATTAATTATCATACATGATTGGGATTCTCATATCTACAGGTGTAATGTGTACGACTACAAACATCGCACCACCAAGAACAAGGAGGAATTGGACTCATTGTTGAATATAAATACCAACAATAAAATAGTTGATGACATGTCGAGTGTATGATGATTCTTGAGATAATTTACTTTGAAGAAGGTATGGGTGTACCAGCTATATGAACTAACATACTTCGGAAAACTAGAAAATCTATACCCATGACTAATGAGCAGAGTCCATGAGTACTTCTTCTACTTTCTTTGGATAGTGGGTGAGGATCACAATGCCATTAATTGCTATGTTGACAAGATTGAAGGACATATGGATAGAGGTTAGAAGTGATGTAATTGATAAGGTAGATGTCATGGCCACCGAGAAAGGAGTTGGAATATACAGCAGGTCCATGCGGGATGGATATTTACA
Source organism: Taxus wallichiana var. yunnanensis (assembly GCA_018340775.1). Taxonomy (NCBI): domain Eukaryota; kingdom Viridiplantae; phylum Streptophyta; class Pinopsida; order Cupressales; family Taxaceae; genus Taxus; species Taxus wallichiana. The sequence goes on along the minus strand of CM031236.1, from coordinate 362,133,509 downwards.
AGCTGAGGAAGTACCATGTGATACAGGCGGAAACACATTTACTCACCAAGTTGAATGATTAGAAAATGTGGTCACAAGTGAACACCATGTGGCTACACATTGCTAAGAATATTTCATAAGGAGAAATTTACAACTTAACTGGATACATAGCAGATACAATTGTTGAGGAAGCATGCACGGGTAAGAAGATAAGTTTTGATGCTAGCTTCTTATCACTTGTGTGTGTATAAATTGGAGTTCTCGATGGGCCAAACAAAAAAATATGGGAATACCTCATGGAAAATAAGTCCCTCGCAGAGAGGTTTGAAAATTATCTATGTGAAGGATCAATGAGCACGGTGTAAACTACCATATGCCTTCACAGTGTGATTCTTTTAGGAAGCAATACACAGGTTCACTGATTAAAACCAATTAAGCTACAATGTGGATAAGGTAGTTTGTGACTACCATACCTCAATAAAAACTTATGTTTATCCAAGTTGATATTCCTACATTGAGAGGCTTATTTATGATGTCATAAGTATGAAGCCAATAAGTTTGGATATTGGGGACAGTGGGGTCGTGCTTATCTATCTCTAGCATAAGCTTAGGATAGAAAAGGGTAAATATGTGGAGAATTAGTTCATGCTTCCGAGCCCACTTAAAGGTGAGCATACGAGTTGAAAATGTGGAATCTTCAAATCCTACCTCAACCTTAGAGGAATATGAGGAAGGAGAAATTAATGAGGATAATGGAGGCTTAGACCATAGAGGCCAGAGGCACCTCACTAACAAAGTAGAAAGTGAGTGCACAAATATTCCTCCACAACAGAAAGGAGACAAGGAAGACTTGGGTGTAAGCATAGTCCATGAGGAACACCATTTCAATAACGTGTTTAGAAGAACTAGAAACCAAGGCATAGGGACATCTTAACCTTTATTAAGGTCACCTTAACTCTCCCCTCAAAAATAAACACTCAAGAAAAATAAGATAAGAAATTTAAATCTAAAGAGGATGAGGAGGAGGAGACAAGGGAGAGCATGCCAGGAACCCGGTTCAACTCGAGGATGCATAAGATCCCTAGGATGAGGAGATGAGAAATTATTATGAAGGGGTGAAAGAAGCAGAGGAAGTTGTGGGTGAGCCAACCAACACACCCATTACTACTCAGGAAGGAGAAGGGCTAACTCCACACCCCGGTTCCTAGATTCCTCAAGGGATAAGGAGAAAAGGAGAGAGGACAAGTGAAGAATATGTTGTCCCTAATATGGGCTATACTAAAGACACAAGAAAAATCCTCCATATATGGCTAGTACACACACAAGGAATAAATTATCTTGATCCATGCAAACTCATATGGATGAACCATATTTTGATGTGTGTGAAGAGTCATGTTTCTTGCACAAAGTGAAGAAATCACCACCGAGAAGGCACATGAAAATAAAACCTACTGTAATATTTGATGAGTAAGTCATCATTTCCTTGGTCAAGGTATTTGCTGAGGTGACATGGAGCAACATTGATAAGGATACCACCATTTGAGCGCTACTTGAAGATAACAAGGATAAGACTGCATGATGAGGCCTTTTTAGCATGGATGAGGAGCTTGGTGATCACATTCTTAAAACAAGGCCTCATCTAGAGTCTCGGGTTCCTAAAAAATTTCATTCTTCTATGCATTATTTGTGCAGTTTGGTCAATTTGGTATTATATGATGAACCAATTCGAATTCCCATACCAAAATATTCTAAACAAGAAGAAGCAAGAGCAAGGGCCATTATTGTTAGAAATTTTTCAATTTACAAGGCTTTGCTCCAAACCTTGAAATATGAGCTGAAGAAAGCTGACCCAGATCTCAATTTATGTGTGGCACCGAAGTAATAATAAGGACCAGAACTATAGTATGGGATAATGAAGTTCTAAAGGAAATGAAATATGAAAAACTTGGGTGTGAAGAAATATTAGTCTTGGTTAAACAAAACCGTGAGGCCACAGCAAAGCAACCTAGGATCCACACAAGGATAGAATTGATGAGATTGGGAAACTCATAGCGCAGAAGATGGATCTCATGGAAGGAATGTTGTTAGGTATGGCCAATGTTTTCCGGGTGATACAAAACGCAAAAGAGAAGATCACACAAGATGAATTGGATGCCATAGCCATAGATATTTTGGAGAAAACAAGGAACATGCTAAGTGACTGGAAGACATTGGAGGCTAAAATCAAAATTGAATATCCATAGTTAATCCTTCCAGTTAAAGAAGAGGGTGTTGTAGAGTAAATTTCATTCTTTTGTACAGTGTTTCATTCATTCTTTCATTACTTATTCTTTATTGTTGGAGACATCAAAAAGAATTCCCATTTCTAGGATGACAATGTACTTTAGTGTGGGGTAATGTTGAGAAGAAAATGTTTCTCTAAGGATAAGACACACAAAGGATGCACACATAGGAACAAGGCACATTTGAAGGTGTGGGAAGATATGAAAGGAAACATGTGCCAGAACACTTTGACTCAGGACATAGCTATTTTTGTGGATAAGGGATAGTTTTAGAGATAACATGTGGAGCACACATAAAAATGAATAATTTCACTCCATGCAATGGTATTTTGGGAATAGGCGGAAGATAAGAGCCATGCATGCATAGTTTAAGCTAATAATAGGATTTCTACTTGGAGTTAGCTATATGAAATCTATTGTTAGAGAACTTACATATTATGCATACTATTGTAAAGGTGCATGGCTATTATCAACATGTGACCTAATTTGGGAAGTGCATTGGTGGTGAAGGGAAAGTTTCCACCCCTATAAATATGTATTGATTTGTGCATTTTAGTGGTGGTGAATTATTGTAGAGTTGTGCTACTTGTTTTGACACGCACATAACTCATAGAGATACTGATATAGTGTAAGAAGCTTCTTTGTTTTATAATATTTAATGCAATGGATTATATTGGTTGGATAATGGCATTAGAAATAATTAAATCTGGTTATTATATGTTTAATCTTATCATAGTTATTGTTTAGTTCATTTTATGATTCTCTAAAATATAAATTTGGATTATGCACTATTGAATATTTGTGTCTAAATATGAATCTAAATATTCTTAAACATCATCATGTTAACATTTTGTACAAGAAAATATAAAGAGGAACCTGGTGCCTTTGAGAACTTTGGGTGAGTAATTAGTTTAAGTGTTGAGTGATGCACCAACGTGCGTTGTTTATTCACAGTAAATTCTAGGCTGCATCATTTCTCCATGGTTGAGTTTGATCCTTATTGGTTCTCATTTTGATTAATATATTCCAAAAAATATGTTTCTCTACCACTCTTTGTTTCATTTTCTCTTCTTTTTCCATTCCATCAATCAAATCTTATGATATATCATCTAGTTCACCTATGCAAATATTATTATCATACATGTTATTCGAATCCATCCATTTACATTTGATTTTATCATTCTTCTTAGATGCATTAGTAGATTCATTTAATACACTTTCAAGGATTTCACCTACAAAATCAGCATTACCAAGCATCTCATCATAAAAGTGCGCACCTTGTCTTCTCTCCTTGCTTGTATACCTTTTGGAGAGTTAAATATTTCTTAAATCATGTACATTTCCCCTCTTAACATGAGAGTGTATTCTTAATCGATGGCTTCATCAAACATGGGGCTGTCATGATCAACCTTCCTTGTACCATCTTCACTTTTCCTCCATGTTTGTTCTTCATTTCTGTAGGAGAATTCATAAACTTCCCATGTAGCTAATCTATTAACCTATTTGAAATCTATGCATTTATTTTTTTCTTACTTCACTTAATGAGATAAATTTACCATGATCTAGTACATCATCAAATCTTACATAAATCACTTCCTTATCTTAAAATATTCTTTGGTCTTCTTCATGAGTTTTTTCACCATTCTATAAAATTATTGGTTTCCATACTTGGGTTATATCCTTCACAGTGCTACCTTATTCCTTTAAACTAGTATCCACTTCATTCTTCATGCATTCTTGTGGTATACTCACTTGGATCTTATTTTTAACTATCCAATTCTTGCTTACCATATGCTTGGGCTGAGTTGTTATCTTCATATCACCTTCTTCATTGTTATTGTAGCTTGACCTTTATACTATATCATCTCCTCATTTGTTTTTTTCTTGTATAATTGGTTTGAAATCTTGATAAATCTACTCTTTTCTTTCATCTTCTTTATAATCCACTTTCATTGTATTCCCCTTAAGCCACTTAGGCACAATATACCCATGATTTAAGATTTATTTTGAATGATATACTTGGTGTTTTATCTTAATATATTTCTTCTTCCTCTTTTCCTCCTTATGAAAAAATTTAAAATATCCAACCTTTTCTTCTCCAACATGTATAATCTAATTCATCTTCAATGTTTCATGATTAGTGTCTTTTCTTCGCTCACTAACACTTTTCTCTTCTTCCAAATAACTTTCCCATGCCTCATAGAATGGAATTTTATCTTCTTATTCCTCTTGATTAGGTCCAAAGTATTCTATTTTGTATTCATTTCCTTATACCAATTACACTTGTTCTATTTCAGCTTCATCTTCTTCCAAAGGTGCTTCATTTGACCTTATTTTCATCCATCTTGAGGTCCTTTATTTCACTTTCATCATTTTTGTATTCATACCTACAAGTACCCACTCAAACATGAAGATAGATTTAAAAAATAGCCCATAAGGCCCTCATGATAGTATTATTCATAGACACTTTCTTTTCTTCTATTCTTTCCACTTCACCCTCTTTCTTGTTCTCTCTTTTTTCATCCTCTCCAAAAAGCATCTCATTTTCCTTCACCATTTCTCTTTCTAAAGAATTTTATTCCTCTTCATGAGTAGTTCACCTTCTTCTTCAACTTCAATTAAAATATTTGTTCTTGCACCTCCATCACGGACTTGATCATTACTTCCAACTTCTCAAACCTTTCAGTTTTTTCCTTAAGTTCCTTCGCTAAGATTATCTCTTTCACTTTTGTGTCTTCACTTTACTTTGGATTTTACCTTCTTCTCAATTCTTGAACCTGATGACAATATATTTTCTCAACCTCTCCATAAGATCTTCACCCAAGTCTCTTTCACCTTGGCTTATTCATCTATTTGAGTACTCACTTAGGTCTCTTAAACCCTAGCCTATTGATCTTTTCTATTGATTTAGTCTCTTTTATGGTATTCCACATATTCTTAGGTGCTTCACTAGGACTATCAACACTTCATATTGTTTATCTTACACAAATTTCTCTCTTATCTTCTCAACCTATCGTCCATTCAACACTTAACCACTTGTTAGGTACATACATGCCTAAAAGATCACAAAAATTTATTTGTCAAAAATGTTCTAGAAATATTCAAGCATCAAAGTTCCTCAAAATGTCAAGAAAGATTCAAACATCAAGGTTGTGTACTACTATTGTAGGAAAAAATTGAGAATGGTTCATTCTTCAAAGTTTGGCATTTTTCAATGAGAATTCAAGAATGATACAATCTTCAAGGATCATAAAAAATAATATATTCTTCATCAAGGTTTTTTCATCTATAATTACACATATTTCATAAAAGTATCAGTCCCTAAAATGCATTTACACCCACCTTTAACAATTTCCTTCTCACATTTTTCTTCTACAAACTTGATTCCTTCACTCCTGCAACTTAACCACTTCAATGTTATCATAACATATGGATTTAAAAAAAATCTTCTACTCTAATACCAAATGATGTAGAGGAAAACATAATACTTCATACATTCATCAAACAAGTAGGTTCAAGCAACTATTGCCACCCCATCTTTGTGCATTTGAGGATCAAACCAAGCCCCAAAAGGCTTAAATCTTACACAAACTAGCAACTACCAACTCAAAGGTATTAATTAACCTTAAAATATTGGTTCCAAAAATTATTTCACAACTAATAATCTATTCTAAGTGATTCATAATGAAAAATACAGTCCTCTTATTTCAACTCACTACATGACCAACTTCTAGATCTCTAGATTTCTTGCTCAAGGATGCAATCTTGTATTTTTCTCCTCTTCAAGTCTCCCATCCCATTATCCCATGTTTAAACACTCAAAAACATGTTATACACCCATTTATATGACCAAAATGACTCCAGAATTTATATTTGAAATATTTTCTCTATCTCGCCATTTGTACCCTTAGACAAATTTGTTCGGATCAGTCATGCATATAGACATCTATGATAACCCAAAAAAATATTTAAAATCCTCCCTAGACCTCATATCATGCTCATGGTGGATTCTAATTTTCAAAACCCTACTCCTTCAATAGTTTCCTTAATCTTACTTTCCTTCGTATACTCTCAAACCCTTAACTAGGTCTAGTAGGTCATTTTTCGACCATAACTTCACTTACAAAATGTTTCAAGAAACAAAATCAGTGGTTTACCCATTACATATTTATAACTTTGGGAGAGGTTTCAAGGATCTACTCCATGTTTAAAGGTCACTTCATTTGTAAAATGGCTCGCTAAAGTAGGTTTATTATTGTGTCACACTATGTCTTAGATGAGAACCGTGAGTAGTATCTATAATTTTGACCAATTAAAACCCCAAATTCTTCTTGAATCTCATAAATTACTATGTATAGGTAATTACTTCCAAGTTTTAGGATCATATTAAAATATTTTGACCTTCATTTATCAAACCCTAGTTGAGCCCCAAAGAAACCTTCCTAGAAACTTGGGAGGTCAAAAAATTTTATAACTTCCTCTATACTTACTTTCAAAATGCAAAATTTGGACTATGGGGCCCTAGGCTTGTAGTAATATTTCCCTCATGATAACCTTACTAGAAATGATGGACGAACATGTGAACTTGTCCTTTTATAGGTTTCTTTGAATACTTGACCTATAGATGATAATATCATAATTTGATTTCACTTTCATATTAGGCATTCCTTTATTCCCAAATTCAATTTATTTTATTATAACACACATCACTCCTTTGAGTACATCATGTACCCTCCATACACTTATAAGATGTATGACAAAAATCCTTTATACAAAACTCAAGTCTTTTTATCAATTCCTTGTTCAAAGAACAATCACAGTTAGGTTCTTACATGCATACATGAACATTTCACAACAATATATTTATTAGACTATAAAAATTCCTTCAATACCCCTCAAACTCTCACATGCTCCTCTACACATGAACCATCCAATATTTTCCCCTACACACTTTATCACAGTTAGGATCATTATGATCATCTAAAGAAATGTTCTCCTAAAAACATACTAATCCACCTTTAAGCTTTGAAATATCATTTCAACCCTCTCACCCCAATTTTATGAATAGAATCATGAATCAAATACCTAGGTTTTTAAGAATAAACATAGTCTAGTTCATGAAAGAGCATTAGTTTTTCAAGAGTAACTTATTATTGTTACCATTGTTCACATGCATAGTTTTTCCTATAGTAACATCATCAAAATCACAAGTCTAGGGATCAAGGAGTCAAAGAAAGTAACCATAAAAATCTCGAGACAGCTTTTTTCTTATTCTAGTTATGTTTCCCAACCTATGATATTAGTTTTGAGACTTCTTCACAAAAACAAAGTATTCCATTGTGTTACTTCCTATATATATATATATATTACAAAATTCCTCTTTCTTCATGTTTCTCCTCTCTCTATCCTCAAGGAATGATCCATTACCCTTACCTCATCCTTATTATCTTCATGTATTTGAGTTTTTAACTCCCCATCCAACTCTTAGCAAACTCCTTACATCTTATAATGGCACATCATATGTTTCACATCCTATTTTTGGTCATTTTACATTATTTACACACACTTATTGATGTATACACACCTTTTTGAGGATTCATTTTCACATGAATAATTCCTTATACCTAATAAACATCAAACTCTTAGCAACTTACCCTTACCTCACTCATACATACTTAGGAAATTCAAACCTGTAAATGGAGGGAAACTAGAATTTTGAAATTTGAATGACTTGACCTCCTAACATCTCTTCTCATGACCCCTAAACTCTCTAACCTTTTTTAAATTGGACTCCAAATTTATCCCTTAGGAATAAATTTTTATTTGAATCCCTTTAATGATTCTCCTACATCATAGAACCTTTACTAATAAAGATTACACTTTATTTATTTTCATTTTAACATTTAGTCTCCCAAAATATATAACTTATTTACTCTTACGATTATCACACTTAGGTTGTGTATTTTGTTTCAATGTTTTCTTTACAAATAACATATTAAGCATTTTAGAATTATCTACATTCTAGTTGCATCTTTTAGAACCCAACGTAAGGTTGACACTAGGATAATTACAAAATACACATCTCACAAGAGCATTATACAACAAGATTAAGCTACCATTAATTATTTGGAGTGAGAGCCACCAATAGTGTCACATAAACATGATTTCATATTGTAATATTCAAAACATCTTATTATACTCAATATCAATAATTTTCCATAAGCTTTATTCTTCCACATACTAGAAACCAAAAGAGAGGCCATGGAATTTAAACTTGATTTCAAATTTTAATGAGGAATTCAAACTAGGATTAATGTAGAGTACTCATTTAACATTACACTAAATGAATACTCATACCATTATCAATTTCTAAGGAATCACTCATATTCATAAGGTTATAATGAGGCTTTTTAACACTTTAATAGTGTAGATGTACTAGGAACCCTAAAATACACTTTATAAGAGATTCGCTATCAAGAAAAAAAGAATGAGGATTGTGCAATCCATGCTCCAATAGGGACCATGTTGTATCAACCTACTTACAACATTATAAACATATGATAGTTCAAAAATAGTATAAATTCATGTCATATACTTTAAGGGTTGGATTTTCTTTTATTTCACTAGGGGAGTAATAGCTATAGGGTAAGTTTAGGGAAACTACTATGTGTTTCATTTCATTTTTTCGATTAATTCATTTACTTAAAAACTTAATATTACATGTCAAAATATTATTTCCAACATTTTGAGAAGGGATAACCATCTGACTATTTTAATGAAATATTTGAGAAATAATTCCTTTTGGATTCTATCTAACATTTATGTGCCAAATAACAAATTGGGGATGCAAAATTTATGGAATAAAATTTCAACATTTCATAATATTATTAATGAGAGTGATTGGTTGGTTTTGGGGATTTTAATACCCCAATTTTACATAGGTATAATAAAGGGGTCGATGGATTATATTGAGAGTATGGAAGATATCCAAAATTTAATCTCTTCCAAAACTTGATGGATATTGATATTAAAGGTAGTAACTATACTTGGGATAATAGAAGGCTAGGAATCTAATTCATTCAGGTTATAGTGAATAGGGTCCTATCTTATTTGGAGTCACTGAAGAAGGATATTTTTATCTTCTCTTCCTAGAATAGTTTCAGATCATAATCCTCTTTTATTTTATGTCAAAGAAGTTGTTATAAGAAGAATTCCATTTAGATTCAGAATCAAAGGATATTGTGAAGGATTAGCAGAGCTTACGAGGCTCATGGGTCAAATTTTTTTATAATTACTAGGAAAATTAAAAATGTTAAAAGGAATTTGAAATTTTGGAATAAGAATAGTTTTGGGAAAAGTTTCATCTCTAAGCAAAATTTGGAACAAGATCTATTCTCTCTGCAAGATGATTTGGAGAGTGGGAATATGGAGGTGGACCTAGATGAACAACTTAAGGAAAAAAACTTCTCCTATAGTACTATAATATTATAGCTAAAGAGGAGATTTTCTAGAGACAGAAAAATAGAATCAATTGGTTCAAGAAAGGGGAAAAAAACTAATTTTTTCCATTTATTTGTTCTCAAAAGAAGATGTAGAAACAAAATTAGCAAGATAAATATCAATGGAGGATCTATTTTGAAAGAAACTAAGAACATTCAAAAGAAAGTTATTTTTATTTCATTAATCTCCTTTCTTTCGCCAATGATCTTAATGAAATAAAAGAAGACATATTTATAAATTGTATTCCTAATTTTCTTTCTCAGAAGAATAATAATATGATGATAAAAATCCCTTCTTTGGAAGATATTGAGTTTGTGGTAATAATAATGAGTCGAGAGAAAAATATCCCGGTCCCTGATGGGTTCTCGACCTTCTTTTTTTTCAGTTTTTGGGATATTTTGAAGGAGATTGTGTGAAAATATATCCAAGAATTTTTTGAGAATAAAAATATGATGAAGTAGTTAAATTTCACTTTCATTCATCTGATTCCCAAAACTTTCATTGCTATGGATTTTACTAATTTTAGATCAATCGGCCTCTGCAATAGTATATATAAGTGCTACACTAAAATCATAGCTTTTAGAATAAAAATACTTCTCCCTCCTTGATTCTGGAGTAGCAAGGATATTTTTCATTAGTAGAAAAATACATGATGGGATTTTCTTGTTTAATAAAACTTGCACTTAATAAAGAAAAGAAAAAAATATAAAATGGTTATTAAACTAGATATGGTTAACTATTTTGATAGGATTTTTGGAATTTTTTAGATAATGGTCTTCTAAGCTTTAAATTTTATGTTTATTCATGTCAAATTATTCATACTTGGATTTCTACAACCATATTTTCAGTTATGATAAATGAAATGCCTTGTGGTTTCTTTCCTATCTTTATGGGCCTAAGAGAAGGAGACCCTCTTTCTCCTTTATTATTTATTTTAATGGATGAATCCTTGAGTATGGCCTTCAATGAATCAACTAAGGAAAGGATCATAATTTTGATCTAGCCTACTAATAATTATAATAATTTGGTTCAAGCAACACTTTTTTGATGATATTATATTGGTGGGGGAAGCTATGGTGTTGGAGGATATGGATTTTAAACAAATTATGCAAGATTATGAAGAGGTTATAGATCAAAAAATTAATTTTGGTAAAAAAATATTCTTATTCTTTAATACTGGAACATAGATGTCAAATGATATCTCAGATTTGGAATGTGATATCAAAACAACCTGGACTATTTTAAAAATATCCTTTCAAAGCCTTCCCAACTATATTATGTCTCTTTTCATGCTGCCCTCTAATGTGGCTGAAAAAATTTGAAATAATGTAAAAAAAAATTATGGAGTATGGTGGAAAGAAAAGATAAAATTCCTTTAATGGCATGGGAGAAGGTTTGCAAACCTAAAATTTTTGGAGGATTGATTATGAGGTATTGGAAAAGGATGAAAATATCCTTACTTGCTAAAATGTCTTAGCGTCTCAATAGGGAAGAGATTGTTTGGGCTAAAATTCTTAAAAATAAAGTTTGGATTGATGATAGAGTTGATGATTGTTTCTTTTCTCCTCCTACCTTTGTTGGTTATCCTTTATGGATGGAAATTAATTGGGATAAACATGTTTTTTCTCAGGGTTGAAAGTGAAAGATAGCAGATGGCAATAGGGTTACCTTACGGAGGGATAAATGGATATTTGATTCTTCATTACAAGATATGTTTCCTTTTATTCAACATGTTGTTGAAAGAAAGTATAACTCCTATGTCAATAATTATTTTAATGATGAGGACCCTTCTAGATGATGGAAATTAATTTCTCTTGAGGAATACAATAATGAATTGAGTGCCCTTAATGAGCTCCTTAATGGAAATGTTGTGATAAAAATTTGGAAAGAGGATAGTATTATTTGGTCTAAGGAGGAAAGCAGGTTTTTAGTGTCAAGGGTGCATATGATTTGTCCTTTAAGAGGGATATCCTAGCTTTAATTTTAAGTGGAGAGAATTTGGAACAAATATGTTACTCCTAAGGTCAATAATTTTTGTGGTTGGTTCTTCACAATAAAATTATAACAGTGGAAAATCTTTTAAAAAGGCTTTAAAATGGTGAATAGATGTGTCCTATGTGAGAAAGAAGTTGAAAATGATTACCATCTCTTTTTAGATTGTTCTTTCTCGAACGTTGCTAGAGGATCCTTGATTTCTATCTTTGATACTAATTGGGTCTTTCCTTTTGTATGAAATATTTATGGATACAATGGATTTTTCCTTTCATAATATCGAGGCAAATACTTACGGATTTTCTCCCGCTTTCATTTGTTGGGAAATATCGAAGGAGAGGAATAGAAAATGTTTTTAAGGGTAAGTGTGAAATAAGTGAAAGGGTTGCTAATAGGTGCATTTAAGATGTGAAATTTAATTTATCCCTTCTTCATGGTAAAAATGTGAGTTTTTATGATCAAGAGGAGAGAGGCTCGTAATTAGGGTTTTACTCTAGAGCATAAGGTTAATGTTCCTAGGAGCTTATTTTCTAGAGGAAAGCGCAAGTTGGGTGGTTGAAACTCAATATTTTATGGGAAGCTACATGTAATCTAGGAAAATCTAGTGTTCAAAGGGTTATTAGGGATCACAAGGGGTATTTTATCTTATGCTACTTTTACAATATGGGGTGTCACTCTAACCATGTTACAGAGGCTATTACTATTTATTAGGAGTCAAAATAATAGCTGATAGACAAATTAGAAATTTAGTGGTAGAAGGAGACTTTGAATATCATCAATAACATCCGAACAAAAACTATGTCTCGGTTTCCATTAAGGACTTCATTGATGAAATTGAATCTCTTAGCTTTATTTTCAAAAATATTACTAATAGGTGCATTTACAATGTGAAATTTAATTTATCCCTTCTTCAGGGTAAAAATGTGATTTTTATGATCAAGAGGAGAGAGTATCTCGGAATAAGGGTTTTACTCTAGAGCATAAGGTTAATGTTCCTAGGGAGCTTATTTTTTGGAAGAAACCGTAACTTAGGTGGTTGAAAATCAATTTTTATGGGGAACCTAGGGGTAATCTAGCAAAATCTAGTGTTGGAGGGGTTATTAAGGATCACAAGGGGTATGTTATCTTATCCTAATTTTATATTATGGGGTGTCAGTCTAACCATGTTATAGAGGCTATAATTGTTTATTAGGAGTCAAAATAATAGTTGATAGACAAATTAGAAATTTTGTGGTAGAAGGAGACTATTTAAATATCATCAATAACATCCAAACCAAAAATGATGCCTCAGTTTCCATCAAGGACTTCATTGATGAAATTGAATCTCTTATCTCAATTTTCAAAAATATTACCTTCTTTTTTTGTATATAGGGAAGGAAATACAAGTGGTAGACCTTTTTGTAAATAAGGGTGTTATTATTAGGGAATGGTTTTGGTGGAGAAATAATCTCTTCTAGAATCCTATATTAAAACTATAATACAAAATGAGGCTCTCCTTAGTCACATTGAAAATGCATAATAGTTTGTGTAGAAGTTTGAGGTGGATTGATGTTTCTTCTAATCATGTTAAGTACCTATATGGTCTTATCATTTTAAAAGGTGGGTTTATTAATGATGTGAATCAATGCCACAATGATAAAATCTATGTTTCCCAAGTGTGGATTTTAATTCCACATGATTGGAGGTACCACATTTTTCAAAGCATTATATCCCTCATGTCGAGTTGGGGGAATTCATTTTTATTGAGAAGAAAGAAAGGTACTCCATATCCTCGTTGGTTTTCTCCCGAAATTCATTGTTACTAGTATGAGTGTTAGTCTAGTGAGAACAAAATATGACATCATGAAATAAATCAAGCCTTGAGCTTGGAAATCCTGCAAGGAAGATGGTATGATTTCCTTCTTTAAAATATTTAAAAGCTATGATGAGAATCTTAGTGTGGATTTTTCAAAGGCCTAAAAATTACTTAATCTTGTACAGGGGTAAAATTGATTGTGAGAGGGGTTTATTTAAAAATTTCTATGGATTTTATTTCTTTTTATACTCAGATTAAGGAGGGTAGGGATATTTTTAAACACAAGAAGAAAAATGCAAAAGAAATTAATTATTTTTTGGTTGGGAAGGAGAAATTCACTCCTCGTTTCTTTGGATTTGTTGGGATTAATTTCTTAAAACATTATGGTGTCATTACTTTGAATCTTATTCAATTTATTACCTTAGAAGGGAGGCATAAGAATATTTTTCTTATCACTTCTCGATGTTAAGCCATATTAGACATGACATTATTTTTCATTTTCTCTATTTCATTCTTAGATATCATTGTGCAACTATGGATAAGTTTAAAAAGTAGAAAGTGAAGGTTCCTCTACATTAAGGAATTATTCTAGCTATTCAAAATGGGTTTGGTGAACCTTACTAAATCTATACAATTTAGGGAATTTTGGGTGAAGAACATACTTCTAATGACACTTGGTTTTGAAGATTTTAACATGAGAATTGATTCGATTTCTTCTTCTAAATTGGCGCAGAGCAAGATGAAATATCATTCCCAGTCCTCACTGAGGTATTTTATGGTCTCAACTGATGAAAGAACAAGATAAGAAGGTTGATTCTTTGTATCCCATGTTTAGTGGTGAACCGAGTAAGATCTCTAAATATTTTTGTGTCAAAGTTACTTCGGACCTTGATCTAATGAGTAATGACCTAAACCTTAACAAAAGCATGTTCAATTTCATGTTAAAATATTGACATGTTATGAAGGAAAAAATTGATAGTATGGTCATATGATGAATAGTGAAAAGTTAGAAGCTATTTAAAACATATGCTTGGATTTGGAGAAAGAGATTGAAATTCTTAAGAAAACCCTAAGAAAAATCAACCAATCAAGTATATTGAATATCAAAAGTACCATAGAACATCTTCATATTTTAGACCAGCTGGTTAATATCAATAAGAAAGATGCGATTGCATACTCTATGAAGAATAGGAGAAGCGATGAGCGTGAGATGGATTATGAAATTCTTTGGGTTTTCGTTAATAAAATTTCTAAAGAATGGAAACATGTTCTTAAAGACCTGGAAAAAATATATTTAGATGATAGGGATTAGGTCTTTTGGTTTTGGTTTCTCTTTGGCTAGTTGTTTTGGGTTTCTTTCTATTAGTTTAGTTTTTGTTGGTTTAGTTTTTTTTTGCATTGTGGTTGTTTGGAGTAATTTTTTTCCTTTGTATCCCTGTTTGAGATTTTTGGCTTTGTTCAAGGTAGGGTCTCCTTAACCCTATTTTACCTCTACTTAAAAAAATTACAATTCACCATTGATAATTTCCATATTTAATCCCATCCCTTAACAAAATTATTATTAAAAATTCAACCACACATTTATCTCAAACATTGATATCAATCCCTCTTATCAAAATAGAGCTATAATTATGAATATTAAAATTAACATTACATTTCCTTATTCTAGTAAAATAACTTTTTATAGTTTAAATAAAATTTTACAAATAAGAATCATCATTCATTCATTCATATTTACGCCTCGCTTTCTATAACCTATAAAATCATGTAATCATGGCTAAACAAAAATGTTGGCTTGGTTCCCACCCCTCCCATCAAAAAAATTCTAATTTATTTTAGAAAAATTTAAATAGAAAGAGATTCATACATAAAAATTTATAGTTTTAGAGAGAAAGGTAGAGAAAATATCATTCATTTTCTTGTAAGATACTATTGTATTCACAAAAAAATGAGATGGGGAGATATCGATTACGTTTTTAGAATATAATATATAAAGTTCACACATGTTTTAGGGTTTGGAGAAATTGTTGATTTCAACACATACATTTCTCATTTTCACTATTGTTAAGGTCTAAACAAGAAGTGTCACAATATTCCAATCAACTTATTAACGATTAAAATTTAATTTTTTTAACATAACATTTATTTTATCTATTGAATGTGTATCGAGGGTCAACACGGGCCCACACGGATCGGTCGTGATGTATTACAAACTAGCCCAAGTGGCTATTAAATGGCCCTATAGAAAGGTCAACGAACACCTAGATGGAGATGTTTTTTACTTCTAATATATTCTTTGATATATAGAGAATCCCAAGAGACCGACAGACCAAAAAATTTACAACTAAGCTTAAAATGGAAGCATACGTTTGGAGCTTGTCAAGTAAAAAAAATATTGTTACACTTTAGTATTATGAGCCAAAGTGACTCTGAAACAGGTGTGGAAAATGTATTTTTCAATGTGATTATGCCAAAGTAAAAGTTCTTCACTATTTTCCATACTACCAAGAGAAGGTTTACAATGTTATATTATATTTTTAGAAATTAGAGGCACTTAAAATAATGTGATTTTAGAGGGGTATAATAAGTCTTGAGGTGGTTGCCACTAAAGAACCAACTCCACAAAGTAATCTCAAAATTTTCTTACCAAACATGCCAAATGATTGTTTTAGTGAAGTATAAGGATTTTGAAGATTTCCTCATATAATAGGGAATTGGTTCCAAAAATTATAAATTGTGGAAGAGGTTGGAAGAATAGTCTTACGAATCACTCTCATAGAGGTTTTGTAAATTTTAAAGGTTAGTTTTACACTACAAAATTATGTTTTTCCGTAACATTTATTTTTCTTGGTTGGATACCAAAAACAAAAATGCCTAGGGAAAAAATGTCTAGTTTATCATAAGTAGGTTCATGATCAAGAATTTTATCCACCCGCCATGATAGACTATAATGTAATTTCTTTATATTGATAAATTCATTTTTTCAAAGAGGTTTGAAAATATTGTTTAATACAATACAATGATTTATTGTTTTGAATTAGATTTTTTTTTCAATATTTATATTAGAAATAAAAAATTATGAAAGAATATTAGGAGGAATGAAATCCTTGATTGTGATAGACATCGATGAGGTAGTGTGAGAGAGTTTTTGAGTGACTAGATCATGGTTATCTATAGTTAGAGGTATTTCACCAAACACTTTGCACAACTCAAAGAAGAAAATTCCATCCACCATTCTTTAAAGTGTGTCTATATTCTCATCTAAAACTACCCTTTTGGAATGATTTTATATAACTTAAATGTTACTTCCAAATAAATATTGGTTGATTAAATGTGCACCAATGTCTTGGATATTGGATGGGTCGAGGTGTTTGAGACCAAAATGGAACCTTCCCCAAGTTGTGGGACCTTGTGCACTTGGGACAGATCTCAGGAGAAGGACAGTTCCCCTATATACTTATACTACTACTGTCACTCCTAGTTTGGAAGGTAAAACTAAGCTAATGATGACAAGTGACCAGAGATAAAAGGATAACATGGAAGGATTCTACACTAAAATGTGATAGCACTAGAAAAGAGGGATGAACACTATCTTTTCTGAGCAGGAATTAAAGGAAATGTGTAAAAGGAGGCTAGGTGTGGGTATCATAGCTAAAAAGTATTTACCATATCCTTCTCATAGAACAAAAATAAATAAGGAACTGCAAGGGCTTGAGATGGTACAGCCAAAGACACAATGCAAAATAAAAGGAAAGAAGAAGGAATGCAAACATGTTAGGACAGAAACAATCACAAAATGATGCTTCTATTACTTCCAAAAATGCATAGAACTATTATAATGGAGCAAGAGGCCGATATCCACATGCAAGAGCGAGATCTAGAGGTCGAAAACCAGAATATCAAAAATATGAAGTCCTTATCGAATGCGTAAGGATCCATATTTTCCAACATTAATAATGAGCCTAGCTCTTACGGTTATAGATGAATCTATAGAAAGATAAGAGAAGGAGGGAAAAATTGAATTTGAAATACAACAACAAACAAGAAGCATTCAAATCCTATAAATCCACCTGGAGATTATGAAATATGCTTCCCCAAGCCTATTTGGCATGTTGAAGAAGGAAGGAGGGTGGATCATATCAAATTGGGTGGTTGGAACAATCATATCTACTCATCAATGCTCAGAGAGACGTTTTCCCATTTCTCACCTACCATATCGCAAGAATTTCAATTTGAATGTCTAGCACTACAAGTGATATCAATATCTCTCGACAAGTCCAAGCTCGAACCGATCTAATCTATGTAGCTGAATATAGAGCTGTCAGACGATGTTAGAGTCATCGGCACATGCAAAACATGTGGTGCACATGGAATGGCTGAAACAATGGCCAGCTGTGTAAACATTTTGTGTTTTTGCCAAGAGTTACTCACTAATTTGTTGCAAGGATTTGGCACCCTATTGGCATGCTTTGGATGGCTACATGACACACTTAAGCATGTACAAAGATGACCTGGAATAGAATGGTGCAAAGGAGACCATGAGGGAAGGGCGTGCAAAATAAAATAGAGGAAGGTGCAAAGGAAAGTGCACACAACGTGTCTTTGGGAAATGAGAAAAACTAGTGAGTAGAGAACACATGGTCAAGGTGAAACCATCCAAAATGATGGGTGTGACTCACAAGAGGGCCGAGGCTTAGCTAATTGAAGTAATTATGAGACATTCGTAGGGTGAAGAATCTCCTTAGGAACAAGGAGAAATCACAGAAGGTGGGCACAAGAGATGAGTGGAACAAAGAGGAAAAGGAAAATGGAAGGAGAGAAAAGAAAGTGCGAGAAGGGTGTGAGGAAAAGAAGGGGTGCCAAGGGAAAATTTCAACCAAGGAGATGTGCCAACTGAACCTAAGCACGCACAACCTTCAATGAGGAACTGAGAGCCGAATATGTATACAAGTTACCTAAATAATTAGGAGATTTATTTAGATAACAGTTTTGGTGACTTTCGGGGCCATCTGACTACTAGATGAAGAAGATCAGTAGCCTGGAGCATCCATTGGGCATGGGGTTTGCTTATGCAATCATGAAACTTCCTCTCGTAGTCATTTGAATGATCATTTCTTAACTCCATTATAGATCTTCCAAGCTGCTTTGAAAGAAGATCTCGCATTCTAGAAGCAACAAAAAGAGCACGTGCATGAAGCACGTGAGAAGACGAGACTATGTACAAACAAATAATGTGCCACACTTGGAGGAATTGGAACTACTCTAATATATATAATATGATGTAGAAAAATCAATGGAAGGGTTTGAGATAGATCCCATTTACTACAATTTGTAGAGAACCTCCATCAGGATGAGTTAACTCAAAGGAGTTAGCCTCCTTGCAGTTACGATGATGTATGGGCCACTCTAAAGTGCATCAAACTTTGAATGATGCCCTAGTTTATCTATTTCAGCATCCCATTCTCAAACCAAGTCCACAACTTTGAAAGCTTGAGGCTTAGCCTTCTCACAAACCATTTCTTTGTTTCTTGTTGATGTTATTCTAACTTTGATTATGGCAAAGTTCCTAAGTTCTTCAAGATTAACCAGCTCCGACATTCTAATTTCTCTTTGTCTACGCCTTCAAATTCTAGTTCTTTGGGAAAGCGCTAATGAATTCAAATCTAGTGTCAAAGGAAGGGTAGCCTCCTTACCATAGACAAACTTATAATGCGAAGTTATTATTACCTTTTTACTTGTGATTCTATCTACCCACAACACATGCGAGACCTTTGTATGCCATTGTCTTTGGATAATGTTCATTGTACGCTTTATAATTCTGATCAGGTTTTTGTTTGTTGACTCTACTAGACCATTTACTTGTGGGTAATCGTTGGAAGAGGTTTTCAGATAAATTCTCGATTTAGAATCCAATCAAGTGATTTTAGTACCAAGGAAGGATTTTTTATTATCAGATATAATGGTTTGAGGAATGCCAAACCTTGTGACTATACCTTCGAGAAAGTCAAGGATGACTGACTTGGTTAATTCCTTGAGTGCAACAAATTCTGTCCATTTGGTGAAGTAATATATAGCTATCAATTCCCACTTATGTCAAGCACTTGAAGGCGATTGATCATGTCTATGAAGTTGAGACCTCATTGTGTGAAAGGATGATCTCGCTTAGATTGGTCGAAGGGTAAGCACTACTAATTTTTTCTTTCCTACGAATAAATCACATTCCTTGTATTTTACGACCTATTTTTGTGCATATGCAAATAGGGTAGGCCAAAATATACTTGTGATTATGATTTTTATTATTGTGGTTTTGGTAGAGAAGTGTCCACTAGAGAATCCATCGTGAAATTCTGCTAACACCTTTTTAGTCTCAGGCATCATTGATACATCTTAGCATCACATCGTCAAGATTCTTCTTGAATAGAATTCCATCAATCATCTCATAATGGATAGATTGTAACCTCATTGCTTTGTTTACACCAAGAGGGTATGCACCCTTGGAAAGGAATGTGATCATTTCCTTCATCCAGATCACACATTCCGTGGTCTATATTCTCGCTTAAGTTATACGTGTGGGAGGTATTCATCTAGAAATAATGAAGTCTCAGATTCAAATTGTGCATCCTCAACAATCTTCCTACAGAGCACACTACCTCTTACCAGCTTTGTGGCCTTTATAGTCACATCATACTCCATGATTTTTTCACCCATTGTGCTCTTTTCTCACTGATTTCTACTCCCATGATGAAGTCTCTGATAGAAGAGTGGGAGACTAACACCTTGATATGATTGGTGGCAAGCATACTCTTGAATTTCTTGAGCACGTGCATGATGGCGAAGAATTTATTCTCCATGTGACTATACTTTAGTTCATAATCCTTTAGTGTATGGCTAAATAAAACCACTTTGGATATTCCATCCCTTTTTTTTATTTTCTTGTGTTAGGACAACATCCACACTCACATCAGGGCCATAAACATAAAGGATGAAATCCCTTGAATAATCCGTATTGATGAGTTTTGGTGTGTAATAAATATCTTGCTTGATTTTTTTGAAGCTTTATCTTCCTTTTGTTGTCCATTTGAAGGCTATGTCCTTCTTGAGCATCAAGGTGATGGGCCAAACCAGTCCTGTAAAGTTAGGGATAAAATGCCTACCAAAATTGATCTTTCCAAGGAATGATTGCAAGGAATTTTTGTGTGATGGCAAGGAAAGAGCCTAGATGGCTGAAACACACTCAGGATTAATTCCGATGCCATCCTCTGAAACCACATGGCCCAATATATTTCCCTGCGCCACTAAAAAATTACACTTCTTGGGGTTAAGAGACACCCTAAAATTTTTGCATCTCTCAAATAATTTTTCTAGGTGCACCGTATGATCTGCGCTTTGCTTTGAGAATACTATTATGTCATCAAGGTAAACTAGGATGAACTAATTGATGTAACCTTTAAAGGTAATATTCATGGCACATTGAAATGTGATTCCCACATTTGATAGACCAAAGGGAATATTTTGATATGCACATGTTCCCCACTTGGTCATAAATGTTGTTTTGAATTGATCCTCTTCCTTGAATAGGATCTGATTAAAACCTAAATATCTATCTAGCATGGAGAATCTCTGCACGCCGGCCATAGTCTGCAGAATCTACTCCATTGAAGGAAAATGATAATGATCCTTTAGAGAAACCTTGTTCAAATCTCTAAAATCAACACAGAGTCTAAATTCACCATTCTTCTTGCACACTGGAACCAGATTTACGACCCAGGTAGAGTATTTGATAGGAAAAATATTTTTTGCCTCAATGAGTTTGGATAGTTCCTTTCTTATAAGGGGCTCTATCTTTGGATTGACTGATCACTACTTCTATGTGATGGGCTTAATACTAGGATCAAGTTCAATGGATTGTTGAGAAACACTTGGATCAAAAATTTGAGATCTTCATACTCCCATGAGAAGATATAACTGTATTTTTTATAGAGATATATAAAGGCCTACTTTTTATCATGTGCACAAGCTTTATTGAGCATCATCTCTTTCCCATGTGCAATAGTGACTAGGGAATAGTCTTCTTACATGGTGCACATGTACCTTTCTTCACCCTTGAACTCATCATCAGGGTTAAACATTTGCTCTAAGGTGACCTTCCCTTTAGGTAACTTTTTTGTCTTTATCTGTATCACTTGGTCACCACAACTATCATTCAAGTCATCTTGCATACTTGATGAAAATTAGGTTCATTCGAATGAATTGGATGTTCTACATGTCACTATCAAAAAAATTCCATTTGGTATTGTTGTCTGGAGTGGATGGTATGATCACCATCTTGATGTGTTGTGTGTTTCCTTTGAAAATGTCCTCGGTAAGAGAGAATTATGAGCCAAGTGTGGCCATCTGGTTAGCTTCCTGCTTCATTTTGTGTGGTACCACCTACAAATTTAGAGCATAAAATCTCTCAAGGAGGTGCCAAACTATATGTTTATAATATTTGAGAATCTTATTCTTTATCTGGAATTTTTGGTAACCTGGTGGATAACCAATTATGTGTCCCCAAAGATCTGCAACATCTTTATTTTCTTTTTCTCGATAATGAGCAAGGTGCCATGCACCAGCACTTCATACTCTACCACATTATTAGAACATGTAAACTACAGCCTATGTGTGAAGAATAATTTCTCATCCTTAGGGGAAATGAGAACAACTCCTGCTCCCATTCCATTTCTACTTTTTGATCCATCAAAGTACAACTTGTAAAGACCAAGTTCAACTTTGTTTTCTTGAGCACATGTGGAAGCATAGCTTGTTCTTCAAGAATGTAATAAGTACCAAGACTAGTTTCATAAGCTTCTATTTCTTCAGCATATGGATAGAATTTATGGTGCCTCTTCATCCATTCATCAAGTACAAGGTCAGGAACATAGGGTGGAAGAGACTGCTCTCCAAGAATTGAAGCTTGTTCTTATTGGATTAAACAGTTGGCTTGGAGAGGGGATGGGACATATGACTCTATATGATAGGAAAATATAAGATCAACTTGTATGGTAAACCAGTTACCATATCTTATCTTGAGTAACATATGAGACCAATCAAAAGACAAGTAACCACCCACTTTAGTAGTAAAGTCCCTTGACAAACATAGCGAAAACAAATGATGTAGGTCAATGATCGACACTTCTTGAGTTATTATTAGGCTTGGACATGAATGGAGAGTTAACTCAAGATCCTTGATGACTCCTAAGGTGGTGATAGTTGAGCCATCAAGTTGCAGGAATCCTTTAGACATAGGGCTATATTTCAAACCTAAGACATCATCTATCTTCTTAGGCATGACATAAGTACTAACGATTTGAGTGAATCATGAAATTATGCACTAGGTGTTTGCCTATGATCAAAGAAATGTAAAAGGGTGGGGTTTTAAAAAATTTACTTACTTTTTCTCCTCTTCTTGATAGATGTTGAAAGAATCGCATGACTTCTAGAAAACTAGATCATCACTGGGAGTTACACCAAAGCTTTATGCAATAGGTCCCACTGAGATGGAATGGTTAGGGCATCCCACATTGTGACATTTATGTTTGTTCTCTTCATCTGGTCCATAATACTAAATTGAAGGTCCCCCATCTTGTGCATTTGGGGAAAAAAATCCTTTCTTAACTTTTTAGGCATGGAAGCCTAAACTTTAGCTAAACAAAAGGCTTGACCTACCAAAGGAGGGGTGCATTTTTCTTTAGAATGATCTTTGCACATGGCCTCTTATATAGGGAATTGAATTCTTTTGCTACTAGATTCCTTGGATGAATCTATCTTCTTCTTAGGATATGCTTTCATTTTTGGGAGTGAGACCTACACGCCTGATTCTAACATCCTCTTCTTTTATCTTGTGTTGTTCAAAAATTGGGTGTGTATTCTGTTTGTATTATCTACAGCTTGGTTGATTACACATAAGTCCACTACACCAAAGAACATCAAGTTTTTATCTGGAGGAGCTTCTAGTATCTCTTGGTTTTTCTGCTTCATGGGCACTTGTTAAAGGCTCATAGGGGAATCATTCTGGATCATGAAGGCTTACACGTGTGTAACATTTGAATAGTGATACATACTATGAGGCATGTTGCAAGGGAAGCACCATTCTAACTCTTGCACCAAATTGTTTTTAACTGGAACAAGTGCCTGAATGCACTAGGTCTTTGGAAGAGAAGGTGCGGGAGGAATAACTTGCAAAGGTAGATGTGCATTGGGATGTCATCTATCATTATGTTGGTTTGACACTTATCTTTGATCTCCATACTAATTCTGCCAAGGCTAATTGCTTTGGCCATGTTCCTGATTAGAATTACCTCTATAGGCTTGCACCTATTGTTTTTCTAATGATATGACTTTGTTTGATAAATTTCTAATCAAGGCCTTTAACTCATCATCTTCCTTTTGTTGTGATGGAGAGTAGGATGTTGAGGCAACCGGTTGCGTACTTTGGTCAGGAATAGGAAAAGGGGCTAAAGAAGGTTGGGGTGCTTGTGACATTTCAGGGAACAAGGGCATAGGTAGTATAGGATCTATCTTTCCCTCTTGAATAAGACTATTTTCTGCCCTTACTATAATACTATAAGCATTTGGTAAATTCCTATCTCTCATGGATTAGATCATAAATGAAATATCATTGTTGAGCATCTTCAGATCATACATGAAAGTGTGCTAAGATGTAGGTCTTACCACCAAAGGGATTTGTCTCAAGTCTTCTTGAAATTTGATGTTGAAATTAGTCATCTTCTCATTCGTAACCCTCCTTGTTGTTAGTTTCTCCACCGAAATAGGTGATTTGACTTATCTTCAAAGTAATTGCAAAGAGTTATTCCTAGCTCATCCCGGGTGGTGATAGATCCAAGCCCCATGCCTCAAGTACCATTAGAGTGATTTACCTTTGAAAGAGGTTATAAGTACCCTAACTAATACATCATCATGTGTGATCAAATAGAGTGAACACACATTTTCTATATTTTGGATATGTTCCGAGGGTGACTTGATTCTCCCTAATAAATTATGGAATAATATTGAGTGCACCATTTGACATATCATGTTGCACGGCCTGAAGCAAGGGAATTCCTCAGAAAAATTTGCAAAGTTCCTAAGTGGAGGAGGTGGCTAATGCGCATCATAGCAGGTGTGCAAGTTGCATTTTGAGGAAGAGTTGAATGGGCATGGTGTGCAAGAGATGGAGATGCACGCGTGGAATTTCTGGAATGGAATCTCCTTAGAGATAACTAGAGGTATTCAAAACAATCTTCAGTTGTTGCACTTTTTCTTGTGTGCACACTTCTCATGAAATATTCTCAGATCATCGCCAAAACAGAGATTTCAAAGTGTTGGGAGTCACCATATGTGTTGAAGTGAGCCTCTAAAATCTGAAACACTAATTCCACACACCAAAACTTAGAGATATTAAATTTAAGATTTCAATGTTGGTCCCACCGTGCATGCCATAAACTATTGGTTACTCAAACGTGCACCCTTGTCTCAGATATTGGAAGGGCTAAGGTGTTTGAGACCATAATGGAGCCATCCCCAATTTGTAGGAACTTGTGCACTTAGGACAGATCTTCGAGGAAGGCCGGTTCCCTATCTACTTCTCTGCCATCAGTACTCCTAGTGCTAGAAGGGAAAACTAAGCTAATGATTCCAAGGGACCAAGGATAGAAGGATAACATGGAAGGAAAATACACTAAAAGGTGATAGCACGAGAAAAGAGGAATGAACATTATCTCATTGAGTGGGAATGAAAGGAAATGCATGAAAGGAGGCTAGGCACAGTAGCATCAGATAAAAATGTATTTACCATATCATTCTCATGGAACACAACTAAATAAGGAATTGAACGGGTCCTAAGATGGCACAACAAGCACACAACAAAAAATAAAAGGAAAGAAAAGGAATGCAAACATGTTATAACGAGAGAATATTCACAAAATGATGCTTCTATTACTTCCAAAAATGCGCAGAGCTATTACAACGGTGCGGGAGGCTGAAATCCACATGCAAGAGCGAGATCTAGAGGTATGTAACTTAGAATACATAAAATATGAAGTCCTTGGCAGAATGCGTAAGGATCTAGAGTGTCCAAAATTAATCATGAGCCTAAATCTTATATTTATATATGAATCTACGTAAAGAGAAGAGGAGGGAAAAATAAAATTTAAAATATAACCACAAAAAGAAGCATTCAATTCCTCCAAATCCACCTAGAGATTTGTGAAATACGCTTTCCCAATCTGTTTGGCATGTTGAAGAAGGAAGGAGGGAGGATCATATCAAATTGGGTGGTTAGAGAAATCACATCTTCTCATTAATGCTCAAAGATACATTTTCCCATTTCTCACCCACCAGATCCACCAAGAATTTAAATTTGAATATCTAGCACTATAACCGATATCAACAACTCTCTCGAACAAGTCTAGGCGTGTGCTGATATGAGCTCAGAGAAGAAGATATGGCTGTTAGAAGATGTTAGAGTTTTCAGTGCACAAAAATCACGTGGCACGCATGGAGCTGTGTGAATATTTGTTGTTTCTTCCATATGTTACTCACTAATTTTTTGCAAGGATTTGACTCCCACGGCACGCTTTGGCTAGTTTGCGGAACACTTAAGCATGTATGAAGATGACTTGGAACAGAATGGTAAAAAGGAGGGCATAAGGGAAGGGCACGTAGAAGAAAATAGAGGAAAGTGCAGATGGACACGAGACACGATGCGCGTTGGGAAATGAGGAAAAATTGTGATTTGAGCACACATGATCAAGGTGCAACCAGCCAAAGCGACGGGCATGGCATGCGAGAGGGATAGGGACTTAGCTGATTGAAGCAAGTGTGAGATGTGCACATGGTAAAGAACCTACTTAGGAAGAAGGAGAAATCACATAAGGTAGGTGCAAGGGAGGAGTGGAACAAATAGGAAAAGGAAAATGGAAGGAGAGAATAGAAAGTGTGCAAGGGAACTTGAGGAAAAGAAGGGGTGCCAAGGGGAAATTACAACCAAAGAGATCTCGCAACCGAACTTGAGCACACACAACCTTCAACAAGGAACGAGATCCATATAGTATGTATACAAGTTACCCAAATAACTAGGAGAGTTATTTGGATAACAATTACTATCATACAAAACTCTTGCAAGCTTGTGGTAATAGTCATTTGACCTTCAAATTTAACCTCTTAAAAAGTAATGTGTGAAAAAATGTAGATTTTTTAACAAAATTTTTATGTATCTTTTATGTTAGCCAATCTAATATTATTGGCTTGGAGGATGTTCGAAATGGTATGGTGCCTCCAATAAACCCCCCTCTACAATATGTTGAAAGTTTGAGATTGCTAGTGGATGGTATAGCATTTGGATAAGAGCTCAAGAAATCCCATTTTAGGATACTCCACGTTGATCATAACCCAAATCTCAACACATATAATGAGGTAACATATCCATGAGACATTTATTAAATAGGGTGTTGGCATAAGCTTTGAAGTGGCTTTGACATATATGGTTGCATTCGTGAAAGTCTCCATTATAGTGTTATAAATTAGAAAGAATTGAAATATAGTCCATGCATTCACTAAAATGTGCATTTTCAAACATGTAGATAAATGTATAATGCAAATAAAAGAGTTTGCAGAAAAATGGGTTCTCTTTTATTGATGTCGAGTGGATTTATTTACCCATTGAAAAATATTTCTTGGAAACATATCTCTGTAATGACAAAAGATATGTAGAAGAAACTATAGGATAATGCATGAAAGGGAGATAGACTAGCCTATGAAATAAGGGATATATCCATCCAGTGGAAAGGAGTGCAACTATATTTAAACCTACCAAACATTTTGATCAAAACTCCTTATGGTTTCAATGCATTTTTCCACAAACCATTTAATGCATTCCTGTAGTTGTGTATTTTTATTGATCTAGTGGCAACAATAAAAATTGATTTAAAAACAAAAGTTCCATCCACACTAAAGATCCAATCCTCCCACTTATTTTACCAACCACTTTTAAATCCTATCCACCTACCAAAATTACATGCATCTCTTGTATGTATATATATAATTTGATATATCTAAGTTATTTATTGTATTTATTTTATTTGTTATCGTATTTTCTTTTATCATCTCAATTAAATTTAACACAATTGACACTTAACAAACTATGAAATGATGGGTTTGATTTCAATTTCAAACTCGGGGCACCATTATTTTGTTTTCACGTCCTTTTCTTGACACCGAAACCACACCTACAACTCAAATGCTAATTGTTAATTCACATCTTTATTATTATCATTAATTTAATTTTATTATTATCTTTATTATTCACATCTTTATTCTTACAAATAATAATTTTATTTATTATTATCACATGGAGGCTTAGATGGGGTGTCCCTACTACCAAATGTAAAAATGAATTCTAAAATCAAACCAATTCCTTTATTTTATGATTACTTTTTTAATTGGTTTATTTTTACAATAGTTCCCCTAACAACAAGTGGAGGTAGGACAATAGTGTCTCCCACTACTAATGTGAAATCAAACACTCTATTAATGCTTATTTTTCATTCTCCACATTCATTAGTCATTTTTTTATTTTCACATTTTCTTCCTTTTTTGAATAATTATTTCAAATTTATTTATTTTTAAGAGCATTCATAGGGACATAATATAAACACATAAGATAACACTCAAAATCATAGCTTGTTCTTAGAAAATAATTTACAACTTCATTCAAAATATAACCATGCCCACTATGTGGTCAAACACCAAATATAACTCTAGGATATTGGTAACGTGTTAATAAATTCAATTAATACTTGATGACAACATTGATTATTTCCCGACAACCACCCAATAATGTGTCTAGAAATAGAAATCATGATTGGTGTCTAGTGAGATATTTGTGATCTTTAAATAATGTTCACTAACCAAAAAATTAATGATTAAATCCATTAATTTGAGCAAAAATTCCCAAAATGAAACCGTTAACAAACTTAATGGCCTTATAATGGGTTTTCCAAGAAATCATGGAAAAGAGGGCACCGCATTTTTTCCATTGTTCCCATGATGATTCTAATGTTTCCCCTATTGTAATACCTCTTTGAAGCATTTATTAACTTATATTAATTTCTATTTTATCAATTCATGAAATTTCCATTACTATTCTAAGGTATCTTATTTAAATGAGTATCAAGGGTTGAGTACTCTTGAATTTATTTTATGTGTTGTTCTATACTAACTATAAGGTATTATAGATTTAAATTTCACTTAATGGATTTTTCAAATACTTAGTCCATGGATGAGGTTATGTGAAATTAAACCTCACTCTAATATATGAATTTAGTATTTGGATGAATTTTTAAATGTATAAATTTTAATCCTTTTGATATTGGGGCATATATTTGACGATTCTAGTGGGGTTTTCCAATACTCAATCATAGTTATACCCATTTTATAGATTCTATAAATTAATAAATTTATTATTAAAGTATAAATTTTTGCAACCAATTATGTCAAAGAGTTCTAAAAATAATCCCATTTAGTGGTAATGACTATTAATCTCATAACACATTTATTTTTCTCCCACTATGGTAAACCCTCACTTCATATCTATTAGTATCACTAAATTTCTTTAGTTTGTTTTGGGAAGTCAAGGATCTCAAATTACTTCTCCAACTCCTTAATCCAATATTACATACTATCATCAAGGGCTATGTTATCAAATATGGGAGACGTTATTATTTTCATGTATCTCGGCGAGTTTTGTGGAAAATGAACTCTCTTTTCTTGTTCCCATTTTATTAAAAAATTCGTAGATTCCACATTTGGAGTCCACTTGGTTTATTTATGATTTATATTATTACCATGATCTTGATATTCTTCCTTCTCTAGTTAAATTTATCCTTATAATTCTTGTTTCAAGGTATCCATTATATCACAAATATCATTCAAAACCACAAGGAACTTATAAATATTGTCCTACTAAATAATTATTTCCATTGGCAATGTTATCATTCTCATTCTCAAATTATCTCTATTTTGGACCATAATCGGTGGTAGATTTAAAGCATTTATTTTCATCAGAATTTTCAAACTCAAAATATCCTAAGAGTTGAATATTGGATGTGATTATATAATATAATAACCACATCATAAATTCTTAGAGAATATGTAAAACAATGGACACATCTGATGTGTAGAATTCAATAAATAAATGTCATTACATTATTAACCTTGTTGGGTCTTATGAAATGATATAAAATTAAAATTAGAAAAGTAAGTAAATAACATAATATACATTTGTAGATAAAATTAATAAATATCCTTATTTAAACTATAAAACTATTTTAATGGTATTCAATTCAAGAAAATAATTTTGAGAAAACATACAAAACAAATTTGAGAAATTAATTGCATAATTAACATGAATATATTTGCACATAAATTTGAATTTTTCATTATAATAAATACATGAATATTGATGCACAACATCCTAACTAGTTATCTTATTAAAATAACCAACTGGTATAATTCCAAGATATAACCACTTACGTTAGAAATATGTTATACATTTTTAATACATGAAAGTGCATAAATTAATTTCCAATCCTAAATATGTATTTTTAGATTAGAAACTAAATAAATAAGTAGGAGAAAATTTTCAGTGTGTTTTACTTCTAACTATAGACCTATAGATCCCCACACACCTCCAAAGTTGGAGTTTCCTACCTTTCAATGATTATGGTAGATAATGGAGTTTATATATGAAAATATCCATTTTGAGAACTAAGTAAAACATATGTTGAACCACTATTACAAGTGTCTAGTCATTTTAATAGGTGAACCTAATATATTTTGAATCATGTTTATAAGAAAATGAGATAGTAGGGGATTTGGATATAAAAATTATCACAATAGAACAAATACTTTGGATAATGAATTTAAATATAACCACACATTTAGGGTAACAAAATCACTTACATAGAGGGTGAAACTAGGTACAACTATCCACTATGAAAATTATCCCATCCATTATACTCATATCAAAGTAAGATTAAATTTTCAAGCATAACAAGAAAGAAACTATGATGATAAATCTTGATATGGAAAATGATTATGATAGAGTGTCTTGGAATTTTCTACTGAAAGTCTTGAAAAGGTTTGGTTTTAGTGTAGAAATCAGGAGTCTTATCCATACTTGCATCACAACAACTAAGTTCTCTGTGTGTTGGTGAATGGAACTCCTTGTGGATTTTTAGTAGTACACGTGGGTTAAGACAAGGGGACCAAATATCACCATTTCTATTTATCATAATGGCCAAAAAATTAAGAAGATATTTGAACCAGGATAATGTTGAAGGAATAATTATAGGTATATCCCCTACGACTAATAGTGAGAATGTTGTTCATCAACACTTTGTGGATGACACAATATTGGTTGGTGAAGCCATTTTTCTGGAAGCCAAAGAATTCAAAAGTCTCTGCTTTGGATTATGAAGAAGTTCAGATCAGATTATTAATTTCAAAAAAAGCTCTGTGTTTTTTATTAATACTCTAGAGGAGAGATGTTTGAAAATATATTGAATCCTTGGGTGTGATATAAATACCATTCCTATGAGGTATCTTGGGATGCTCATTGGGACTGATAGACCTAAAACCTTAGACTGGAATTTCCTTATTAATGATTCATTAAGAAATTGGATGGCTAGAAGGGGTCCCTTCTTTCACAAGCTAGTAAGGTTATCCTTCTCAAATGTTCTATTCAAAATCTTCTTGTTTATACTATGTCTATTTATAGAATTCCTATAACTATTGATAGAAAGTTGGAAAGCATTCATAAGAGTTTTCTGTGGATCGGGTATGAAGATAAATCTAATATACATCTCATGGCTTGGGAAAATATTTGTAAACCTAAGATGCTTGGAGGTCTTGGAATAAGAGACTAGGAAAAGATGAACAAAGCTCTTATTTCAAAAATGGTATGGAGAATTATCAAGAAAGGAATGGTTTGGACATCCATTATTAGGAATAAATATTGGAATAATCGTAGTGTTGTTGAATGATGCTTTAGTTCTACTAATTTTGAGGATATACCTTTTGGAAATCTATCAATTGGGCCAAATCCATTGTTAGTGAAGGATGCAAATGGAAAATTGGTGATGGATTTACTGTAAATTTTTGGGAAGATAAATGGTTGGGAAAAATCCTCTCAAAGTATCCTTTCCCAACTGCACAAGACTTCTTTTGAGAATATATGGTATAAAGGTTCATAACTACTTTAATCGGAAGGACATGTATAAAATATAGAAAAAGCATATAGTTAGAGGGTCTTATCGGTGGTGAGGAAAATTCTCTTAACTTTGAGCTCATAGGAGTTATTGTGGCTAAGAGAAATAAACATGATAGTATCTATTGGCGAAGGAAGTTAATTCTATTTTTTTAGTGAAAAGTGCCTATAATTATTATTTTGAAAATGAAGATCTTGATGGTTTTAAATGGGAAAGTATTTGGATAAAGTAATTCATTCCTAAAGTGAATATGTTTTGGTGACTAGTTTTACAAGACGAAATTCTAATTGTGGCCAACCTCAATAAAAGGAAATTCCATATGGTTAACATGTGTGTGTTGTGTGAAAAGGAGGGTGAAGAATCAGTCTATTTGTTGATAGAGTGCCATTTCTCTATTGAGGTCAGAAATACTTTATGAATTTATTTGAGATTAACTAGATTTTCCCATCTTCTCTTAAATCACTCTGGAATTAGTGGCTCAAACCTTTTGGAAGCCAATGTCTAAAAAATTTGTTGATTCTCTCCCTCATGCATGTGTGTTAGGAATTATGGAAGTAGAGAAACAAGAGAATATTTAAAGGAAAAAAGGAGGTGGAGAAGAGAATTTTAGCACATTGTTTCAATGATATTAATGCTAATTTTGTTATTATCTAAAACAAAAAGAAAACCGTTTTGGAGAATGAAAGCAAAATTTCTGAAAATTGAATGTTGGTGAAGTCCCAAGTTGTGCCTCATGTTTTGAACCCTAAGATTGAAAGGATAGGAAAATCCTAGGAAGGATTAGGTCAAATTAAACTTTGATGGGGGTTTTTCGTGATCATAATGGAAAATTCATGTTGGGATTTTGTTGCGATTTAGGAATTGAATCCAACTATGTTGTAAATGTTGTTGCTAATTTTTAGGGAGTCACCATTTCTTTTAATAATAAATTCCAAAGGTTAAGGGTTGAAGGTGACTCTCTAAATATTATAAATAGTATCTTGAACAAAGGAAATACTTCCATTTCTCTCCATGACTCCATTGTTAGAATCAAATACATGGTTAATTTTGAAGGTATTAATTTTAAACATGTTTATAGGGAATCCAAATACATTGCAAATCATTTTGAAAATAAAGGGGTCATTTGTGATGGCATGAAAGTAACTTCTAACTATATGGATATTGATCCTATAGTTCAAACCAAGATAAATAATAATAATCTAATGACTAAATCATCATTACTAGAGAGTTATGACATGACTAGTATTGGCAATTGGAATTATTATGACTTATTGGATGAGATTTTCAAGATATCCAATTTTGAGTGTAGGGTAATTTGTAATTATGATGGGGAAGTGCATCACTTGTGTAAGAGTTTGATTATCCTGAGCTTCCATAATTGTTGTGAAGGGATTTTCATTTCAAATTTTAATATTTGCTTTGGTGAAAAGAGGGGTTTCAAGAAAATGGGAGGAGACCTAGTTCGTAGTGAGCCCAATGATATTAGCGATATTAAACCAAAAGCTATGGAGGTTTTTGAAAGAATGGGGATGGCCCCATTTTTTGAGAATGTTTAAAGGTCACAATGTGTATCTAAGTAAATATTTTGGGGTTTCTTAGGAGTCTGCGAAGAAATGGGTTGGTGACATTGTGGTCATTTGGGGCGTCAAGATTGACCTTTTGATCCATACTCTAGATTATGTTATGGGCATGTCATCCGAGGGTCGTGAAATTTACAAACCCAAGAAAAAACTGTGGAAGAACTGAATTTATTCTTGAAAGGTAATGAAAAACCAGCTAACCACTTTGGGGGTTACTTAAGGGATTCTCTATCTTACCCTTTCAATGAGTTTTCTTTATATCTGATCTAGTTTATCATGCTAGAAGGATGCCATAAAAAAAAAATTCTTACCATCTCTCGATGTTAAATTATTTGAGACATGGGCATAATTATAGCTTTCCTTATTATACGATGTGTTCTTTGTGTTCCTCCCTGGATCAATTTAAAAAACATAAAAAAATTGTGCCCTTACATTAAGGGTTTATTTTGGCCGTTATGATAAGGTCCTCAATGGATTTAGATAAAAAGTTAAGGGCATGAGTGTTTTATTTGAATCTTTATATGAGCTTTTGGAAGATGAGGATTCTAGCTTGGGGGAAGATACAAGTGAACCTTTCCCTGTGATGGATGGTGAGAAGAAAAATGAGGAAGAGGTTCAAGTGGTTATGGGTCTCCAAGATCTTAGGAAAATTATGATAACGAGTTATCGCTTAAAATTCTAAAGAAAGGTGAGTCTAGCCATCGGAAAAATAGGTGTTGGATAAACCCCGAGTAAAGTTGTTGTCTAGAATGATGACCATGGTGTGGTGTTGACCAAACTTGTTGTTGATTTTGAATATGTGAAGATTGATACTCGTCTCATGAATAACACTATCCAATTCATTCTTAATGATTGACATGCCATGAAATTGAAGGTGGAGGACTTAACCCAAATTATGAGTGGTGGTGGAATTGAGATGCTGAAAGAAAAATGTAAGGTCTTGGAAAATGATGTGGGGCTATTGAAGGTTCTAGTCTAGCAGATTTACTGATATGATCATTTTGAATGTCAAGACCACTATCCATCATCTCCAAAACTTGAGTCAACTGGTGAATGCATATAGACCGGTGCGAGGATCAAAAGTATAATAAAATAATGAGAAGATTGTTCGAGGCTGATCTTATCAGTTTGGGGTCTAACATTGATGTTTTGACCAAGTAATGGGCCAATGTACTGGCCAATTATGAGAAGAAAGATGGATGAGGGTTGTTCATAGTATGTTGTTTTTGGCTGTTAATTTCTTTAGTGTTGTTAGTTTACTTTTATTTGTTACTAAACTATTTCGATATATCTATATGTTATTTGGATATATGTTTTGATGACTATTCCTATTTTGAATATTTTCTCTTAAAGAGAGATGGAAACTATATGGGGTAGGGTCCCTCAACCCTCTTTTACCATAAATAAAAAAGTAAGGTTAAAGTAGTGAAAAGGATAGGGAAAAAAAGTGAATTCAATGAGTTTGGGGTCTCCATTGGTATCACCTACATGGTAACATTTTATCACTAAATAAATAATTAAACAACTAATAATGAAAATTATAAATATAACTCATATGAACTATAATAGCATTTTATCTTAAGAATAAAATATTTTGAATTACATATTAATATTATATTCCCATTATTGGGTAACACTACTCATTAATTATGTTTATCGTTAATGAGAAATTTTAAGTGAAGGATTGAAATCAAAATGCTAATATTGATCCCAAAAATTACAAATATTTAAGGGTAATAAGGTCACTAAGAACCAATTGAAAGGTATCTCACTAGTCACATAATATCTCAATACATTTTAATGGATAAGAGATAATTATATTAATAATAGATACAAAACATAACCACCATGTTTATTCTTATACAAATTTTTAATAACCTAGTAAATTATATACAACCATTCCAATCTTATTTAATGATTTAACAAAATTTAAATATTTATCGAGGATTGAGATAAAATAGATATATTAGTAATAAACATGATCTAACCTGAAAAGTATGAAAAAGTGTGCAATATAGGAGATGAAAGTGACTTAGCTTGTATCAAGAGACTGGTTTGATTCTAGGATGGAAAGTGATAGGAAAAGGCTAGATTTGGATTGTGTAATCTATGTCTAAGAAAATTAAATATAGAACCTCTTTAGATAGCACATCCCAGGATGAGGAAAGGACCACCTATGAATTGGTGTTTGAATTGGGTGCTAATGTCCAGGTAGCATCTCTACTTTTGGTCTTTTCAAGGTCTGAATTTGTCTCCTTTCATTATATTTTTGTCCCATCCACTTCGGTGTAGGGTTCATATATCACACCTATACCTATAAAAAAACCCTATCTACTTGTATAAAGATAAAAAATTGCATTATATTAAATAAATAATGCATATTCTTGAGTCGCACTAACCACATCGGTAAGCCTAATTTGATTGTTACCAAATGTTGTACTACATTTCAGACTCTATGAAGTTCTTATGTGTGTGATTTGAATTGTGTCCATTGAAGCTAGGTTTCTCTTATGCCAAGTAACACCAAGATAACAGGATGCAACTAGTTTTCCTCCAACATGATTGTGTGATATAGAATTTAGAAATAACCCCTCATATGCATTGAATAATGCAACCCAAATGGATTCCTTGAATGTTACTCTATACCCAAGTAATAGATAGTATGTATTAGCCCCTAATTATGTATCCCCTAATGATAGTAATTCATGTATATATTTGATACCAATTTTTAATTTCATCATTAATTACAAAAAATGATAAACCAAAGTAATAATATTTTTTTATAAAAGGTACCAAATGATGTGGCATTTGAAAATGAGGAAAAAAAGAGAAAATACGAGAAACACCCGTAGAAGGGATAAGTAGCGCCTAGGCACTCCTATCCTAATGGGTATTATGACTCGGGATGATTAGAGAATTAATTGATAAATACAAAGCTAAGTAATATGTTTTATAATGTCCAAGAATAAAGTGTCCATTCCGAGAAAAGTAAATAATAAGTGTGTGTAAAATGATAAAGCAATGTAAAAGTAAAACATGGGTTGTTAATGACTATTTTTCTTGCTTAGGGACATGCATATAGTAACATACTTCTAGGCATGATGTAAATATAAAGTGGGTGATTTTTTGACTAAATTTTCCCCAATTTATGTTAGTGAATGAATATTTGGTAGCATAAAGTAGATTAGAAGAGCGTACCCTATGGAAATCAGAAGGGCATTATAACCGATAGCATGCCAAATGATTATTGTGCATGATACCATGATAAATGGAGATGATGAAGTGTGTACCATGGATATGGAAGATGATAATGACCCAAGGGTTGACCTTGTGTGTGTAGTAGAAGTTATGTATGTGTGTTTTCCTTGGATATTTCCTTTTCAGAGCATCTTGTTCTTGAGATTGTTCCTTGTTCCATTTGTGTGTTTCCTTTTTTTATCGAGTATGGTCAAACCTACATATTAAAGTAAGTGTAATCAATTATCATGATAAATGAAATTTAACTTTAACTTAGTACATGTAAAAATAGAAATGTGTATTGAAAAACTAGTTAATTAAGGAAATAATAGACACGGGTTTCGTAAGAGAAAAGATTAAATTGTTCATGTATGTTTTTTTCCTTGGAGATAATAGTAATGAGGATTTATGCATCAAATCCCTACCTGTTCAGTATGGGAACAATGTTTTCCACACTATTAAATAATTCATATTTTGCATAACTCCCAAATTATCAAGATTTACCACTACGGTTGACCTATATTTATCCCCTCTAGGCTCATATGACATAGTCATAAGAATAAACTAGTTAGCTCAACATACGGAAATTGTAGAATGCCTAGAAAAGTGAATTAAGTGCCTTCATGGCCTATAGAAAATAACAAAAAAATCGAGAGTAAAAATAGGTTTTTCAGTTTGACAAATCACTACAAAGCAGCTTAAGAAAACTAAGAACAAAGTTTTCATGTTATATGCTATAAAAATTATAGATTTGGGTGAAGAAGGTAAAGCATTTTTGTAATAACACCCATTGTTTTTTTTTTATTATTGGCAAATAGTTTTTGAAAGGGACTATACCCTTGAATACAAAAAGAAGGCCTAAAAGCCGGGATGAGCAAGAAAACCAGAGCGAAAAGGATCAGAATCCAAATGTTACAATGATGCTCAAAGTAGCTAAAAATAGCTACCAAAACGAGATAGAACAACAAAAATACTGTAAAAAAGCAATAAAGGATCCACAAAAAAATAGCAAAAAAGCAAACAAGGACAAATGAGAATCAAGCTATGGCTACTTCCTAGTACTTTGTCTAAGATGGATTTGATATTCTTCCAGGAATTAAACATTCCCAAAGTAGTCATATGGGCAGCGTCATTAGAATCCAGCTGCTCCAAGGTCTTCTTTCTTTCTTTATCAGTACCCCAAAGAGTTGTCGGCACTCCGCTTAGGTTGGAGACACTTCTGACGTGTTGTTCAATAAATTCCTCAATTGCCCTAAAGATGGCAATGTTGTAATCATGCCTAGTCTTGGCCTTCCCTAAGCGAGAGTCCAAGGAGTGCAATTTCTTGTATATATCTTCAATTTGGCTGCTTTGTCCACGTCCTCCTCCTCCTCCTCCTTCGTCCTCTTTCCTTTGTTTTGTCAAGTTTTTAACTTCATCCTGGAACACTTAGGATTTGCATTGATTAGGGAATGCTTAATAAAGCCACAATAAAAAATAGGTATCCTCTCCCTATAATCGATGATCTCTTTGATCGTTGTGTGGAACATCGGTTTATTCTAAAATTGATCTTGGATCATGATACCATCGATTGATAATACAAGAGGAATACATTCACAATACTACTTTTAGAACAAGCTATAGACACTTTATGAATTCACCGTGTTAACCTTTGAACTTATCGAGTGCTCGAATTTTTATGAATCTAATGAATAATATCTTTCAAGCATACTTGGAAAATTTTGTGCCAGTATTCTTGGTCAATATTCGATTTATTCAAAAGCATCGAAGAGCATAATGAACATCTTAGAATTTTTTAGATGTGTTAAGGAAGAGAAAATTGTATGATAAACTTTCTAAGTGTTCCTTTTATCAAAACAAAGTGCAATGTCTTGGACATATCATAAATAAGGATGGAATTTATGTAGATCCATCAAAAATTACTACAATAATTTAATGGCAAGAAATAAAAAAATGTACATGAAGTTAGAAGCTTCATGGGATTAGTTGGATATTATAGTAAATTTGTAAAGGATTTCTCTAGAGTTGCAGCTCTAATTACCACACTACAAAAGGAAGAAAACCAATTTGTATGGTCTGAAAAAGTGTGAAAATACTTTCAATTTAATGGAAGAAAAATTAATTACAACACATGTATTAAAAGTTCTAGATCATAATGGGAGCTTTACACTTGTAAAAGATGCCTCCGGTGAAGGCTTAGTTGGTATTTTTCTACAAAATGATCATGTAATTTCTTATGAGAGAATAAAGCTCAAGGTGCACGAGTTAAATTATGCCCCCATGACTTAGATCTTACTACCTTTATGCCTGCATTACAAGTATGGAGACATTACCTTTTGGGAAAGCCATTTGAACTAAAAATAGATCATCTCGGGTTGAAATACATCTTCACACAACCAAACATAAATGTAAGGAAATGAATATGGTTAGAGTTTTTTTATCACAATATGAATTTGATATCAGATATACTAAGGGTAAGGACAACAAAATGGTAAATGTGTTAAGTCATAGGAAGCATATCTCCACCCTTGTCACTTTGAGAACTAATTTTAAGGATGACATTAAGAAGGTAATGTTGGTTGATTCTTACTATCGGCAAGTGAAAGCAACACTTACTACAAATCCTAATGATAGGAGATACAAAATATTTTGATTTGACAATGAAGGAGTCCTTAGATTTGAAAATTGATTTTATGTACCTTTAGAGAATGAACTAAGTGATAAAGGAATTTCACGATGCTCCTTATTTTGGACAACCTGGAGTGACTAAGATACTTTTTGATGTAAAACAATAGTATTTTTAGAAAGGGGTGAAGAATGATATATTGAACTATGTATCACATTTCTTAGAATGTCGAAAGTTAAGGCTGACCATTTATATCTATAAGGATTTTTATACCCTCATAGAATTCCACACTATAAATGGTAGGTAATCAGTATGGATTTCATGCAAGGACTACCTATGTCAAGGAATAACCATGATCTAATTCTTGTTGTAGTTAACAAGTTAACAAAAGTAGCTCATTTCGTACTGAGGGAATCTAAAGGATGATTCACTTGTGCTTATAAAAGGTTCATGCATGATATTTTTAGATTGCACAATGTACCTGAATTGATAATTTTAGATAGAGATCCTAGGATGACTTCTCATTTTTGGCAAACCTTGAATACCACTTTAGGAAAAAGTTGAATTTCAGTTCTGTGTATCATCCAGAAATAGATGGACATACTGAAAGGGTAAATCAAGTGTTGGAAAATAGGCTAAGAATGTATTGCATGGATCAACAGTACAAATGGTAAAATTACCTTCCACTGGTTGAGTTTTCCTACAATAACACTTATCACTCCTTACTGAAAATGGATCCTTTTGAGGCCTTGTATGGACATAAGTGTAGAACACCTATTAGTTGGGATAACATGGAAGATAGAGAAGTTATAGGACCTGAAATGTTGACTGAAATGGAATAGAAAGTTAAACTCGTTCGGGAATGATCGTAAGAGGTGTTGATAGACATAAAATATAAGTTGATTTAAAGAGAGTTGACATAAAATTTGATCAAGGAGATAAAGTTTTCTTAATGGTTAAACGTAATAAAATTTTAATTTCACTTGACAAGGTATCCAAACTGTGACCTCGATATGTTGGACCCTTTGATATTATCGAAATAATCAGCCATGTAGTATACCGATTAGCGTTTCCTCCCACATTGTCCAAGTTGCATGACATTTTTCATCTCTTTGCTTAAAAAGTATGTATCAGATTTATCACATGTTCTTAGTTGGAACTATTTACAAGTTATGGATCTAGGTGTCATTGTATTTGAACCCATAAGAGTGTTGGAAACTCATAAGTTGCACTTATAAAATAGAGAAGCAAGCAGTGAAGCAGTCAAGTGGGACCAATTTTTTGAAGAAAGTGCCACTTGGCGAGAATCTGGAAGAAACTTAAAACTTCTTTTCTACATTTTTTGAGTGATAAATCCAAGGACTTGATATCCGATACTATGTACTTGATATTTTTTTTTTGATTAATGACTAGAAAAATCATGAAAATTTGTTATTTTAAGAAACAAACTTGGTAAAATAAGGTTGTTACAGCCTGATAAAATTATTATTTATAGTTTAGGAAGTGGATTAATTATAATATTTAATAATGATAGTCTGAGTTTATGATTTTTTATGTGTAATTGTATTCTGCTAAATCTTATTTCTAAAAATGATAGGAATTTATCATGGGGACGATTATTCTTAAGGGGAGAGTTATGTCATACCCCATTAAGCTTATATTAGAGTGATAGATACTTTTCTTGGTTGTAGGTGAAATTATCATTTCTTGTCATGCATAACTTGATTGGATGGCTGTATAAATAGTATGGTTATTATTTAATCATGTTGGTTTCATTATCTATGATTTTTATAATGATGGCTTGATTTATTGTGAAAATATGTTTCTTGATTGATCTTATACTTATGTACTTATTTACATTTCTACAACTATGTGCAGTTAATAAATTTTATGATCTTGGTATGGTTGACTAAATTAGTGAAGACCCTTGTTGGAAAATAAGGTATAGTTGATGATTGGGTCTTAAACTCAGGATTCTATTTAAAAATTTTATTTTAAAATCCTTTATGAGGAATTCACGCTAATGTTTCTTTAATGGTTCATAAAACACTTATAAAACTTATCTTATCGATAGAGAAAATATACATACATATGTGTGTGTGTGTGTGTGTGTATAGGAGCACATACACACACACACACACATATTTATATACATATATATATATAGAAATAATATATATGTTGGTAGATGTATATATATATATATATATATATATACATGGATATATACATATATATGTATATATATATATATATATATATATATATGCATACATTAATGTTATTGATTTGGATTATGTTTTAAGATATGTCAAAGACCTTAATAAGGTCAAGCCATATTCAAATGGAAATGCAATGTTATATTTTTTAATAGGTAGGGGTCAAGTAGCTTGACTAAGCCTTCACCCAAGATCATACCAAGTTGTGTGTTTGTTACCCACCTGGGCCAACTTTGAATTAAGGAAAAATTTCATTGGTCGATGCGTTGGCAAGTGGGAGTTAGGATTTTTAATGGTTGTAAATCCTTGACCATTGGATGATGGATAACCACCCAAATGGATGGTTGTGATGGAAATATATATTGTGGAAACACCAAAATTGGTGGATGACTGAAAGACAAGGAATTGTTGGAGTTTAGGAATAAATTGGGATAGTTTCATTTTATATAATTAATGAGGCTTCGTAGCCTTGGGAGAAGTAGGAAGCTTATCGAGGAGGCCACAATCGAGCTAAGTGGTTATTTTGGTATTTGATTTTTTTTGTTCTTTTGGCTCGCCATGCGAGCTCTATACGCAAGAATGTCATGGTTGTTTTTGGGGCATACTGTTGGGACCTTGCATGTAAAATTTAACTCTAGTTTGTTCTGGGGGATTATATAGTCGATGTTATGGATTTTATCAAGCCCCATGTCGATTTGAAGTTACTCTTTTGTCTAATTTTGTGCATAATCTTTGGAAGGTTTTCGGGAAGAAAAGGAAGTGGATTTTGTCTTTTGTAAATGCATTACAGGAATTATAATTTTGTCTTTTTCTCATCTTTATCATTTATGGAATTAAGATATTTGAATGATAATGGAGAAAATAAATTTTCCCTTCGTGTTATTGTTTTATTCATTTTGAGTATGTTTAAATCTTGATTTTAAAGCCATGGTTGAATGCATACCAGATTTGATCACTTTGTCGATGTGTGTATAAGTATTTGTATGCAAATATGTTAAATTTTAGTATAATCAAGCTTTATATTGGTTGTTTATTTAAAGCCACGTTATTATTATGAATGTGAACCTAGGTATCACTTGTGATCATGAACAAATGCTTGCACGTTATCATGAGTATTGTATAAATACTTGGATATTGTTTCATTTTTGTTTGTTGCACCTATCTTGGGTGGGCTTGTTTCAATTCTGGTTTAGGTTATATTAAATAACTTTGAGGTTCTTATTTTTGAGCTCATGCTCGATATCATGTAGCTTAACATATATTGTCTCTATTCATCATTTTGGGTATTGTTTCAAGGGTTGGATATATGTATATCTGCATTTATTTGGAATGTGTTTTGTTGGGTTGTTTCATGCCTATGTAAAGGATAAATAAATCAATTTTATGGATATTATTATCAAGCTCAAGTTCATATACCTATAGTTGAGCTTTGTCTTTACTTGATCATTATTTTTTATATAAAAAATAATTAGGGTATGAGAATACCCAACTTAGCCTTGGTTGGTTTTGGTTTCACATTAGTGTATGGTTTATCAAATAGTTGCATCATGGTGAATATGTGACCTAGTTTCCTATTGGATTGGCTTTCTGTTATTATTATTTAGGGCACCGAGTTGTTTTCTAAGGTGGATGGGGATAAATGTTGGTTAAACCACTCCATTGTTTCTTTTTTTTCTTATACCATAACATGGTCAATTGATCCAGAGGATCCTCACGAGAGAAACACCGATCTAAGATCTTCTAAAAAATTGTTGTAGTCATTTTTAAAGCATGGAGAAAAATTATATGATTTCGATGACATCTTGTTTGAAGGAAACGGAGCTTGTTAGCAAAAGTTATAGCCCGCTGAAATTTTTGGGCAACTGGAAAAATTTGGAGTGTTGTGCAGGTTGGACGTGTGCACGCTCACCAAGTGTTTCGATTATATTGCAACACGTGGATGAATTGTGTGACGTACTAAAAAAATGGGTTTTGGAACGCCGGTCTTGGACACTCATTCTAGACAAATGGACCCCGTTATTTTTACTGGCCGGGGGCCCTCAGCCAGGTTCGAAACACTCGATTATGGAGAGGTGCCTTGGCCTCCTTCTCATTTAATCATTAAACCAACTTGTGTATATAAACTTCTATATTTTCCTTTGCGCCATGCATGTGGGACATTGGGCATGCATTATTTAAATTATCCATGCCTAATTACCTATTTGCAATTTTCCACGCATATTTCTATACTATTCAATGCATTACCTATATTCCATTTTCCACGCATATTTGTATACTGTCCACCGCATTAAACTGTACCACGCATATTTGATGGGATTGTTTGGCACCTAAAACTAAACAATGCGCCATCCCCAAGAAATGCACCCCAAGTATAGCGCCCTCCACATAGGCTAAGGCGGCTCTTAAGCCACTCAAAAATGTGCCCACCTACCTTTTAAACCCTTGTCAAAGATTGCATGCGCCAAATGTGGGATAATGATCCCAAGAGGATAAGACAAAAGCAAGGGAGGAGAATGGAACCTGGGTGGGCCGTGTAAAAGGATAAGCACCCAGCCGGCATGCTAGGAGGTGTAGAAACAATATAAAAGGAGTGATATTTTATTTGTATAGCATTCGGGACTGTGTAGAATTATTGTAATGCTCATAACTTGAGCTAGGAGTGGAATTTGGAGGAGATGTAAAAAAAACCCTGTTATTTTTGACAGAGGAAGATTGTGAAAAGGTCATAATTTTGTAGAATTCTTTGTAAAGAATTATTTTCAATATTTTAATAGATCGGTCCCATTCAACCGGACCCAGAGACGTAGGCCTCAAGCGCCGAACTCGTTATCAATTCTTGCGTCACATTGCTTTGGTGAATCCTCTTCATTTCTTTCAATATTTACACAGTACTTGCAGTTTTTATTCTTTTATTAAAAATACAAAAATAAATAATGCTCAAATTTTACATCGAAAATCAATACAAAGCAAGAAAAATGTGTGTGCACAATTGCTAGTTAAATTTGGTTTTCAGATCATTGGTATCAGAGCTGGTTTTGACTGATTTTTGGTTCAGTTTAACGTGTTTTGGATTGCAAGTTGTGTGTTGGATGTTAACAAGGTCTCGATCTAAGAAGGGTGAAGGAGAATTAGTTGAAGGAGATCCCAAAATTGGTACCAGATGATCTCGAAGTCCTACAATGGCGGATCGAGAGGAAGTGGAACAAAACTTTCGTCAATCCTTCCAACAGATGAAGGAAATGGTGGAAGAAATGTACCAAGATAGGAAAAGGGAAAAGGGGACTAGAGAAGGTAAGAAAGAAGAAAGCTCTAGTTCTGACATTCCAAAAAGAGACTCTTTAAAATCTGATTTTCTTTCATTAAAGTTAGATATCAAGTTTGAATTGCCTATGTATACTGGAGAGCTA
Organism: Taxus wallichiana var. yunnanensis; assembly: GCA_018340775.1. Taxonomy (NCBI): domain Eukaryota; kingdom Viridiplantae; phylum Streptophyta; class Pinopsida; order Cupressales; family Taxaceae; genus Taxus; species Taxus wallichiana. The sequence goes on along the minus strand of CM031236.1, from coordinate 362,088,587 downwards.
AATGCAGAGAAGTTGGATAACTGGGTCAAGCAAATAGAAGTATATTGCAGGGTTCAGAGAATTGTTGATGATGAAGCAAAGATTCATCTGGAAACTCTTCGGATGGGTGGAACAACACTCATTTGGTGGGAGAGTAAGCTTCAGGAAGTGGAAGAAAACAAAGGTATAGAAATCACTTCTTGGTCTGAATTTGTTTCAAATCTTAGGCAACAATTTTATCCTCTTGGTTATAAGCAACAAGCTATGATGGATTGGAAAACATTAAGACAAACTAAGGGACAAAGTGTTCAAGAATACACACAAGAATTTAGGAAAAGGGCTCTAATTCTTGGAATTTCCCTAAACACAGAAGAAACACTGCTCAAATATATTGGTGGATTGCATAGTTATCTAAGGCATATGATACTTGTTTTAGGTCCTACTAATCTTGATGCAGTATGTGTTCAAGCAACCCATCTGGAAGCATGAGGGAAAATGAAAAGGAGTCCTCTTTCTCTTCTTTTAATCAGAAGAACAAGCAATCTGAAGGAAAAGGTTTGAAAGAACAAGGAAAAGGAAAGGGTAAGCATAAAACAAACTCTACTGTTAAGAAGGAAGATGAAAAACCATTTTGTAATCATTGTAAAAAAAACCATGATGAGTCTAAATGTTGGAAATTACATCCTGAAAAGAAGCCTAAATGGATGGTTAAGAAAGGAAAAGAAAATAAAACAAACACCGTAGTGCATGATCTTGGTTCTGATTCAGGTGATGAAACCAAAATCACAGCTATGGGTTTACAAGGTAAATCAACTCTTTCAATTTCCAACAATAGCACTACAGATGTTGCATCTTCTTCTAGTAAACAAACTATACCTGATGATAAGAAAAGAAATGAGCTTTTCCACATTAGAGTAATTTCAAAGCATACGAAAATTGATACTCTTTTTGATAGTGGATCTCAAGCTAATCTAATTTCTGAGGAGGTTGTTAAGAAACTAGGACTCAAAACTAAACCACATCCCAAGCCTTATCCTTTGGGTTGGGTTTGTGATGATGCAAAACTGCAGGTAACTAAAACTTGTACTTTCATATTTTCCATTACAGACAAGTTTATTGATGAGGTTGAATTGGATGTAGTTCCTTTGGATATTTGTGGGGTGGTTTTGGGAAGTCCTTATTTGTATGATCGTAAAGCAATTTTCTATAGGGAAGAAAATAAATATTTTCTTGTAAAGGATGGAATTGAGTTTATTATTCAAGCTCACCATGGAAAGAATAATCTATCCTTGGTAACTGTAGGTCAAATGAAAAGGCTTGTAAACTCAAGCAAAATTTTTGTGCTCATGGTGGTCAAAGCCAAGGAAAAAGAAAATGAGATGGCTTTTGAGACTTGCGATCTAAAACATAAGGATGAATTGGTAAAAATTGTTTCTCATTTTGATGATGTTTTTCAGGATCCACAAGGTCTACCTCCCAAAAGAGGGGTTCAACATGAGATACAATTGCTTCAGGATGCACCTCTTCCCAATATCGGAATGTACAGGTTGTCAGTAGTAGAGAATGAGGAAATCAAGAGACAGGTAATGGAACTTTTGGCTCAAGGTATAATCCATCCAAGTACATTCCCATATGGTTCACCAATTATATTGGTTCCTAAGAAGGATGGCACTTGGCGAATGTGTGTTGATTTCCGTGCTTTAAACAAGATTACTATAAAGAATCATTACCCTCTTCCTAGAATGCAATTTATTTTACTGGATCAATTAAGGAATGTAATTTATTTCACTAAGTTATACTTAAGAAGTGGTTATCACCAAGTAAGAATTGCAGAAGGTGATGTTTGGAAAACTGCTTTTAAAATGAAACATGGATTGTTTGAATGGTTAGCGATGCCTTTTGGTTTGTGCAATGCACCGGCAACATTCATGAGAGTTATGAATGAAATTTTTAGACCATTCATTGATAATTTTGTTATTGTCTACTTAGATGATATTCTTATTTTCAGTAAATCATGGGATGAACATATTAAACACATCCAGAAAGTCTTAGATGCACTAAGGAAAGAGAAATTGTATTTGAAGATGTCAAAATGTGAATTTGGAAAAACATCTTTAATTTACTTGGGGTATATTGTAGGAAATGGAGAATTGAAAATTGATCCTACAAAAATAGAGGTTATTGTGAAATGGCCTAGACCCACAAATGTGATGGAAGTTAGAAGTTTTCTAGGTGCAGTTCAGTACTGGAGGAAATTTATTGCTAACTTCTCATATATTGCATCTCCTTTGCATGCTTTGACAAGTATTAAACAGGTCTTTCAGTGGGGAGGAAAACAACAAAAAGCATTTGATACACTGAAAGAGAAGATAAGTACTACTCCGATCTTGGCACTTCCGGATTTACAACATTCATTTGAGATTGAGACGGATGCTAGTGACTACGCAATGGGGGTAGTTTTGATGCAGAACAAACGACCAGTGTGTTACCATTCAGAAACCTTTACAAGTGTGGTAAGAAACTATCCAACTTATGATAAAGAGTTGTATGATTTGGTTCAAAGTGTTAAAAATGGAAGCATTATTTAATGGGAAAAGAAACAATTATACATACTGACCATCAACCGCTTCAATATTTACAAACACAAACCAAATTGCAGCAGTCTAGACATTTCAGGTGGATGGGATTTTTGCAACAATTTCATCTTGTAATCAGGTATAAAAAAGGTATTCAAAACAAGGTTACCGACATGTTATCCAGACCACCAGTGGTAGTAGCATTTATCCTTTTGTAGCATAGTTCTTTGGCTCATGTTAGTTACAAGGAACAATATGCAAATGATGTTGATTTTAGAGAAGTGTATGAGGATTTAGTAAGTGGGAAACAAGTAGGAGAAAAAGATTATCATTTGCATGAAGGATTGTTATATCATTCTAGAAAACTTTGTATTCCAGAAAATGAGCGTGTGCATATGATTAGGGAAGCACATACTTCTCTTATTTCAGGGCATTTTGGTGTTAGTAAGATAGTTGCACATTTACAAAAATATTGCTATTGGCCTAGAATGCATGAACATGTAAACCGATATATTAAGGGATGTGTTCTTTGTGCCACAAGCAAGCCAAGTAATAGGAAATTAGGACTTTACACTCCTCTTCCTGTTCCAACACGGCCTTGGGAAAGTGTTTCCATGGACTTTGTAGGAGGCTTGCCCATGACACGGAGAAAACATGATTACTTATATGTGGTAGTGGACAGATTTAGCAAAATGTGTGTGTTGGTTCCATGTACTAAACAAATAACTGGTGAGGGAACTGCACATTTATTCTTTTAGTTTGTTTGGGTTCATTTTGGTTTACCTACTTCAATCATATCTGATCGGGATTCTAGATTTCTTGGGGAATTTTGGTCAACATTGTGGGGGTTAATGGACACAAAACGAAAAAAGCACTACTTTTCATCCATGTGATCGATGGTCAAACAGAGGTTGTAAACCGCACAGTGGTACAATTACTTAGGGGCTATAGTAACAAACATCCTAAATTGTGGGATGAACATCTTTATTATGTGCAACATGCTTATAATCGTGCCTTACATTCTTCTACTTTGAAGTCTCCATTTGAGACTTGTTATGGATATCTGCCTAATTCTCCATTAGATATATATTATGGACATGAAACTGTTGTTAATGGTGCAAGTGATTCTGACAAGGCTAAAATATTTGTGCAGAGAATACAACAGGTTCATCAGTATGTCCATGAACAATTGGAGAAAAGTCCAGGCTAAGTACAAAGCTAGGCATGATAAACATAGAACTGATCACAAGTTCAAAGTTGGTGATTCAGTTTGGCTTCACATCAGCAAGGAAAGACTAACAGGTGAAGGTAAAAAATTGAAACCTATACGGTATGGTCCATTCCAAATATTGGAAAAAATTGGTAACAATGCTTTCCAGTTAGATTTACCTCCATATATGCAAATCTACTCAGTTGTAAATGTTGAGAATTTAAGATTGTATGAACCGCCTATGATTGTTGATCATGATGATTCTAACATTATGCCTTCCATTGATGATTTTGCTCCTGAGTATCTTGATGAGTTGCAGGAAGACATCATTTTGGATAGGAAAGTAAGAACTTCACGAAGGGGTGATATTGAGTATCTTCATGTTGGGTTCAAAGGCATGCATCCGAACAAGGAAAAATGGATGGAAACCGGAAAGGTGAGGGAGAAATACCCTCACCTATTCACCAATTAGGTTGACTTTTGGGGTCCAAAAGTTTCTCAGTGGGGAGGAATGATCCAGAGGATCCTCACAGAGAAACACCGATCTAAGATCTTCTTAGAAATTTTGCAGTCATTTTTAAAGCGTGGAGAAAAATTATACGATTCCGACGACATCTTGTTTGCAGGAAACGGAGCTCGTTTGCAAAAGTTATAGCCCGCTGAAATTTTTGGGCAACTGGAAAAATTTGGAGTGTTGTGCAGGTTGGACGTGTGCACGCTCACCAAGTGTTTCGATTATATTGTGACATGTGGATGAATTGTGTGACATACTAAAAAAATGGGTTTTGGAACACCGGTCTTGGACACTCATTCTCGGACAAATGGACCTTGCTATTTACTGGTTGGGGGCCCTCAGCTAGGTTCGACACACTTGATTATGGAGGGGTGCCTTGGCCTCCTTCTCATTTAATCATTAAACCAACTTGTGTATATAAACTCCTATATTTTCCTTTGTGCCATGCATGTGGGACATTGGGCATGCATTATTTAAATTATCCATGCCTAATTACCTATTTGCAATTTTCCACGCATATTTCTATATTGTTCAACGCATTACCTATATTCCATTTTCCACGCATATTTGTATACTGTCCACCGCATTAAACTGTACCACGCATATTTGATGGGATTGTTTGGCACCTAAAACTAAACAATGCACCATCCCCAAGAAATGCGCCCCAAGTATAGCACCCTCCACATAGGCTAAGGTGGCTCTTAAGCCACTCAAAAACGCGCCCACCTACCTTTTAAACCCTTGTCAAAGATTGCATGCGCCAAATGTGGGATAATGATCCCAAGAGGATAAGACAAAAGCAAGGGAGGAGAATGGAACCTGGGTGGGCCATGTAAAAGGATAAGTGCCCAACCGGCATGCTAGGAGGTGTAGAAACAATATAAAAGGAGTGATATTTTATTTGTATAGCATTCGAGACTGTGTAGAATTATTGTAATGCTCATAACTTGAGCTAGGAGTGGAATTTGGAGGAGATGTAAAAAGCAACCCCTATTATTTTCGATAGAGGAAGACTGTGAGAAGGTCAGAATTTTGTATAATTATTTGTAAAGAATTATTTTCAAGATTTTAATAGATCGGTCCCATTCAACCGGACCCGGAGACGTAGGCCTCAAGCGCCGAACTCCGTTATCAATTCTTGCGTCACATTGCTGGTGAATCCTCTTCATTTCTTTCAATATTTGCACATAGTACTTGTAGTTTTTATTCTTTTATTAAAAATACAAAAAGAAATAATGCTCAAATTTTACATCGAAAATCAATACAAAGCAAGAAAAATGTGTGTGCACAATTGCTAGTTAAATTTGGTTTTCAGATCATCGATTATGACTATGATCTGATTATAAATCACCATATGGTGAAGGGTTATGATATTTTTTTAATATGGTTCATTTAAACCAGTGACTATAATGGTTTAGGTGCATAGAGAAACTATGGAATTAGTCCATAAGAGTAAAGCGTGTAGCCTACTCTTAAGCTAGGTCGAATAAGATCTTATGTGAGCTATAATGTATTTGGATAGCTCGTATGGTTCAAATACTTATTGGTATTTTGGAAAATTTAACTTATTCAATGGAAAATTAAGTACAACTATTTTTTTATTATTATATAACAATGCAAGTGCTTCTATTTTGTGAAAAAGAATAATGCATTCGATAAGTATACATTATTCAATATGTTTATGGATTAATAATATTAAATAATTGTGTTTGATATTTTAATTATTATCTTTATTAAAATAAGACTCTTAATATATTTATTAAGACATGACTTGAGTATTATTATACTCTTTTATTTTGAATTTTGTTACATGAACCCGAAATGAATGTTTTTGGTTTGCGCATGGTTGTTACTTGAATCGTAATGTTAATTCACGATGATGATATAAAAAAATATGGATGTTTAAGTATAAATTTAATAGTTTCTTAATGTTTCTAAATAACCCTATTTAGGTATAAATGACATAGTTGATATGTTTTTGGAATTAATATTCATAATTTTTATTTGTTATTAATCTAAATTAATCTCTTAATGATTTGAATTGGAAAATCACATGTTTCTTTTATGTATATGAAAAGAGAGGAAAATATAAATAATAAGTTGATATCTTATATGAATTTTTTATTATGTTGTTTATTTGAATTATGATTCATTGAAATATTTCAATGCTATAAATTGTAAATATAAGATGGTATCTTTGTATCATGCCGAGTTATTTTGAATTGACATTTTCCTAAAAATTTATAGTTTCAAAAATTTATATTTTATCGGCGGATGTTTATGTTGAATTCTTGATGTTATGATTAAAAATGTATTCTTTACTTAATTGTTGTAAAAGTAAGCTTGTGCTTTGCTAAATAAATTATTTAAAGGAATTATGGCCTCTAAGATTTTGTATCATTTTTGGAAGAGAAAATAAAAGTTTATAATCAAATTTTGAATATTATTGTAATATTGATCATGGTTGTTTATATCAATTATTCAGTTTTATGTATCTATTAGGATGTGATTGTGATTGAATTAATCAATCTAATTTCATGATAGGTACTATTATTAAGTTGAATAATGAAAAGTGATTGACTAATATCCTTAGTGTGTTAGATTTGAGTATATAAAATGAAATAAATCTATAGTAAGGATATGATATGCAATCTATTAAAGAACATTAATGTGGTTAATTATTTTATAGTTGTATGTTTGGACTATTGTATGATGATAATTGATTAATGATCATTTACTATATACTCATAAGTATGTAACCTTTATGGATATAAATTATTGTAGTACATGAAATTGATGAGTTCAATATTTTGTACTTAAGCCATTATAACGACAATGTCATAATTTAAATAAATTAGGGAGTGTGCAATTAATATAACTCATTTCCCTAATTATCGTAAAACTCTTAATGAATGTACATAAATAAACTTATTAAATTTGATTACAAATAATTAATCGAAACTAAGTTATGGACCTTAGGATCGAATAATTAATGTGATGGAATATCGTTGCAATATGAAATATGAACTTTTCGTAAAACTAATTCAATGAGGTAATTAGTTACGATAAACTTAATGCATGGTACTCAGAAGCCAAATTTGAAAGGCTGTTGTAGTGTGATGTTCATTGAGTGACACGAGTCATTCAATAAATACTACCATACAAAAATTATCGTAAGTTGTCCCTCGAGCTCCATTTATTAAACACGTCATAATCAACATGGAACTAAGTTGTGTTATGATGTAGAGGTTATATGTCTAGTTCAGTTTAGTTCCTCTATACTAACTTATGTTAGCTATGGGAAGAAATTGATCACATGACAATGCAATTAGTTACTTGAGATATTTCTCTCGAATAGTTAACTTATGTTGGTATACGTCATGCTCATCTTAATGGGTGAACAATTTTTGTATCGTGTGCATAAATTGAATTTGATTAACTTAATAAATGATTCAATTTTGATAATGGAACCAAGTGACATGGTGATGGGACATGTTTCAGAGACAATGTGCAGTCTATAAATAGAGCATGCAATGCATGACTCATAAACTTTGGCCGAAGTAGTGTATGTCATTACACTTTTAGGTTCACCTAGTTCTAACTAAAGTGTAAAATTTTGGATGGGATTCGATTGATTGAACCCCAGGTAGACACTTAGAACAACACTTGTAAAATAAATTCCAAGAAGGGAACTAATGAGTATACTTGTATAATAACTCGAAAGAGTAATTTATGTGGAATCGGGTAGGATCTAGTTGACCCACGAATAAGAACATGCTATATTGATTTGTTAACTAAAGAGTTATAATTATAATTTTTTGGATTTAAATAGTAGTTTGTACATTTAAATCATTGAAATATATATTGAATTTGGGAAACAAAAAATTCCCGTAATTATGATGATTGGAAAGTGGTTGTTACACTAAAGAGGTCAGATCTCTTATATGCCTCAACCTTACTTCCATCCAATTGTTTCTGATTATATTTTTGATACATACCTTTATTTACATGAAAATATGCTCTTGATGAGACTCCATAATTTCTTCTAGGCTCCCATGACATGTTTTTCCTTCTAGCATGCATATTGGGACCTTGAAAGCTCCTTCTTTGTATTATATGGCCTTGACATCCCTTTATTTACCTTATAGACACATAACAATATCTTTGCAACATGGATAACTTTATTATAGCTTAAACATACAACTTTTTTCTACCCTTATAACGTTCGTTACTCCAATTATAACTTATGTAGATAATATCTAATAGTATGACCTATCTCATGATAGTTATAACATATTACATTCATATAATTATCACTCCTATTATCCCTCCATGGGTGATCATATCTATAAAAACTTCTACACTACTTAGATCCATGCCCAAAACTATCACATGTGAAACAATAAGAATTGAAAGATCTTTCATACCTTGAGGCATTAGGTTTCCTAATGGGATTTGTATTCACATTTTTTTGGATTTATCCTTCTTTCCATCCTTCTTGCATCATTATTCATCCTTATTTCTTGAAACACTATCATCTTGCATCTTTTATTTTCCCTTGAGGTCATCACTAAACCCCAAACGTGATTTATCACCTGCTGATATTTGTTTTCCAAGAAGATCATCAATATCCTTGGTTATTTTCTCAAATTTCTGAAAGGATTTAGCCTTCTTACCAACATCTAACAACTCTTCCCTAAGAAACTCTATATCCTCTTCAAATTTGGTGCATTTACTCTCTTTGTTTTATAAACTAGTGATTAGAAACTTTACCTTTTCTTTTAGCATTCTAACTATCTCATTTAGCTTGCTTGTTTCATACCAATGCTTCTCTTCTAGATCATGAATATTATCTTCAAATCCTTTGACTTGAGTTATCCAATTCTTGTTCTTAGTTTCAACATTTCTTAACTCAATTTGGATACACACAATATTATCTTCAAAAAATATTCGTCTTCCCCATTATCTCTATAAGAACCTGATATAAAATCACCTAATAATGAAGAACCACCACTAGTAGATATCATGACATCTTTATTCATGAACAATACCTCATCTCCAACATCTTCATGATCAGATTCAAACTCAAAATATGAAACAACACTACTAACATCAGACATGAATTCCTCTTCCTTTATATAAAATATCTTCTTATTTTTGTCAAAAAATTTAAAACTCTTCTTGTCTTTACCATAATTTTGATACTTTTTGTCATGATCTCCATCATACTCATGTTGATCATGATATTTCTTCTTATGATTATGAGAACAATTGATAGAAAAATGGCCTACTTTATCAAAATTAAAACATTTATAAGGAAGCTTACCTTTTTATTTTCTAGAACCAACCTTCAATATCCTAGAAACCACGAAAAACAACTCATCATCATCCATCTCATGAGAAACATCATCATCCTTAGTATTCATGTTTTTTTCTTATTTTCATCCTTGAAGGCCATCTCTTTCTTGATAGGTTTTTCATTTTTAGTTCTCATCTCATATGAAGTTAGGGTTCTATATAACTCATCCATTTTCAATAGAGTCAAATCCTTTTCTTATTTAATGGTAGACACTTTGGAATCAAACCAAGGTGTTAGAGATCTTGAAACTTTGAAGTACAACATTTTCCTTTAATTATTAACATAGACCTTTCATGGTGTTTAAAACATTGTCAACCCTAAGAAAGTATGTAACAATAGGCTCATCATCACTAATTTTCAACACTTCAAACCAATTTATAAAAGTATAAAGCTTAGCTATCCTTACCTTGGAATATCCTTCATACAGGACCTAAAGTTTCTCCCACATTATTTTTATGATTTGCAATGCATCACCTTCACAAGCTCAGATACACCTAGACCACACATGATAACATTCATAGACTTTGAATTATCACTACACGAATTCTTGTTTTCATTACTTGTTAGAAGAGTATCTAGAATAATATAACCATATTCTAAACATTGCAAAATATCAAACCCTAGGGAAATGATATGAGTCCTAATTTTAAGACTCTAAAAACATAGTTCACATTGACAAACAATGGTGCCTTACTAGTATAAGAACCACTTTTCTGACTCACCATTTTTATACTTCAAGGATTTCCTTTCAAGTGATAAAAATTGTCCAAAAGGACCTTCTCTGATACCAATTGTTAGAATAAAAATGGACTAAGAGGGGAGGTGAATCATTCTTTCAAAACCTTACCCAATTTCAAATTAAATTTTATACACCATTAACATTCAACCATGCATTAATTAGATCTCAATAATAAGCAATAACCATCCACAAGAACATAAACATGAAGGAGTATGGAATAACACAAGATGTAATTGGAAAACCCTTAAGGGGAAGAAATCACATTGAATTTATTTTTATATTACACACAACAAAGATTCAATTGAATATTACACATCACAAGATATTTCTTTATTGAGGCACCAACCCCAAAGTGGGAGCACCAACCTCTAAACCCTTGTTGATATTAATCACAAAAATAGAACTGCATGAATATGACTCATGACATAATATTTTCATAATAATATCACTTAATATATTCTATAACAACTCAAATAATGGTTATCACAAGATTTAGCTTAAAAATCATTCAAACCCTACCTCAATACCTTATTCACCTAGCTCGTTATTTCTTCTTCTTTCATGGACAAACTTCACTTCAAACACTTACACACAAGCTCTATAACATTCCTCAACATATCAAAAACTTTCTCATGTCTTAAATTATTAATTAATACATGTTTCAAACACACTCTTAGGTCACATTATTTCCCTCTTTCTCAACTAGTGCAAATTTGAATTCAAACATGCACTTTATACCCTTCTCAAATCTCAAACATGAAAAAAGTAGGTCTCCCTCATTTATTTTGACCAATAAATATTTAAAATATCCCAAAAAATTCATAAAATATATTCATATTGGGCCCATGTAGGTCATTTATGCCCAAACATAGTAAACAAGCTCAAAAATAACTCAAAACCCCATCACCGTATGGCTAAAAACACAAACATCATAACCATGATTATAAAAGATACCTAATTCAGAAAAAAATGTAAAATATCAGATAAAAAAACCATCCATGGTCATTAATTATCTTTCACAAATAAAATTCCTCATAACATACTTAAGAAGGATCATATCCTTCATCAAACAATTGTTTTCGGGAACCGGTGTTCAACTTTGAGCCTTAAGACCACCTAAGAACACCTCAATTATGTCATGTAACCACTAATTGGAATATACTTGACCTTTATATCATACCTATGCTTTCTAGATATAATTAATTATCCATATGTGCAAACCACACCAACTTTTCTCTTCGCCAAGTTAAGCTTCCCAAAAACTAGTTTTAAGAACTCAAATGGTTTGCAACCTTTATGCCAATTTCAAGACCTCAAAATGAATTAAATAGGTAAAAAATTCATCCCCATTCACTATATAATTTATATAAATCATCAACTAATCCATATCTTTCCTCATCTACCTCGATCATTCAATAAAAGTAATCTTGTCTTGAGAAACTAAAAGCATTCTTCTTATCAAATTGAGTTGGTTAACCTATGAAATCTCATTTTCATCAGAAAAACAATATACCATTGGAAATAACTCTAAATATAATACCCATAAAATCTTACATTTCCTTCCAACTCAAGTGGAATGCCTTCAACCAAGTCCATCTCTAAAAACTTCTCAAAACTGCCCCAAAACTGCCTTAGGACCAGTCTTCATAAATAGGGAACATTTTTACATTTATAAGCACAACCATGATCTAAAATCATCATGGACATGAATTAAAATTTCCATAATAAAAAGAAATTCAATTTATTTTGTAACTCCTTTGGACAACTTTGTCCCAAACTGAACTTCTTCAGAAACTTGCATTTTTAGGTGGGGTCTAATCATCACCAAATGTTCTATCACATATTTATGTAAATATAGATGATTATTATACAAAATTTAATCATCATAATATCACAAATAATAAATTTTAAGAACTTATGATCAATATATCTCCTACCACTTTTGAGGTATGGTTTCAGGCATACAAAAAGTTGTTTACCTTCTTAACATTCGTTCATTAAAAGATGATGATAAAATTACCTAATTATTTTTGTGAAACATTATTTTCTCAATAAAAAACCATCCTTTAAATTCACAAGGTCCCACTAAAATAACACAATTCATGGTGAGCATCAGAAGGTGCAATTTGAGCTAGAAAACACTCTTTCTTGGACTGTTTCACATAAAACATCATAACTTACAAAATATTCTTTAGAATGACTCCAAAATTTTCCCACACCTCTATGATACACCTTTACACCATATCCAATCATCATAATATCTCAAATATATCTGCATATTGTCAACTCATCTCAATTTCATGACTAGCCATTGGGGTTTTACATGGTTTAAGCTAGGGTCAGCTTAATCACCACTTTAACTCATCATGAAACCTCTCCAAAATGCAAAAAACCTGGAACAACATGTATGACATACTTTCATGGCTATGAAACTCATCCTCATTCCTCCAAGCACCTAGACTAGGTCTAGATAAACACCTATAACTGGTTCTTTAACTTGAACCTACACCCCGAAACTCATGTTAGTTTCCAAAATAATCCTTAAATGATTTCCATACCACTACCATGCTCCTAAAGAAACCAATAAACTCAAACCACCATTCTCCATCACCTAGGCTAGCTAGGTCAGATGAATGAGTTTACTAGACCAAGTCAATCTCACTAAACCAGTTCATGCCATCATGAAACCACTTGATACTCCATATCATCAACCTACTAAGAATTATTTGATACTTATCCATCATCCTGTTTTTCATTAATGATATTTTACATCAATGAAAACACCTATAACTCAACATGTCAATTTTTTTTTTTGAGATATGGTTTTACAATGGGGTTTTGTAGGCCTCTAGTCATTCTACAACAATGGAACCGACATAATCACAATAGTCAACTCTATCAAGGAGATCATAGTTTGAACCCGGTTATCATAAATATGTTTTTTTATTTGAATTGAATTATCTATATAAAAGAGTATATTATATTTGAATTAATGTGTTTTAGAGTTGTGGATGTTTGTTTTTAAACCCATTTCGTAGCCACTTTGGCTAGGATTGTTGGAATGTAATAGTAAAATTTTAATTACTAGCTCCAGATATGTGCTTCAAGTTTGAAATCCAATTTCCATTTTTAGGTTCTATAAGTCTCATTGGAATATCTATACAACATATAATAGGTTATATGTGTTAGTGTTTCCATCTGGGTATTTGACAATCATTTTGGCAAACCTTTTCATAAATGGGAAAATGAGGCCCGATTCACCCATTTAACCTTTTGAGACACATTTGGTGGGTAATTTTTTTTTTAAATTTTTTAACATTATGTTTTATTCATTTTATTGGTTTAAATTTTTTACCCTTTTGATATTAGTTCTCGAAGCATTTTTTTGGGTATTAACTATTTTGGTTTGGTTTTGTCATTCAAGACATTGTAAGGAGCCTTGGTTTTGGTATAGGAGACAATTGGTATTTGGATATTAGAGTGTAAATTTGTTCCCAAATATCCCATGGGAATGATTTTTATTAAAATATTTTGGTAATCCTCTCCTAGTTGACTCATTATCTTTGGAACACTCACTTGTAGTGTTAAAAATGCCTCCTTTAGACCTAGTGAAACCCTTTGGGAATGGATGTGAAACAAATAGTTGTGAAATATATTATTGCAACTTAATGTATGGAATGGTTTTACACATCTTAATAGTGTAATAGTATTAAATATAATAATTTGTATTCCATGATAATATGTTACTCGAGCCCAATTTTATAACCCTCTTTGTAAGAAAATTTGGTGAAAGTAACCCCTAAACCTTGCAAATTCTTTCACAATAGTGTGGCTCAAACATGTATACCATAGTGCTTATTTTTAAAAATTAAGAGACATTTTTTTCGTTATTATCAATGGTATTATAAAATTACAATCTTGGTAACACATTAATTTTGGGTCGTATGAAGTTGGCTAATGTATTTTCATATCTTCTCGTGATACTACAAGTAAAAGTAGTGTGTATAATATGAGGTTGCATAGTTTTACACTTTGTATATCCCATTAGCTACTTGATTCTTGGGAGAACTTTGTGTAAGGTTTTTATCACCATGGAAAATCCTTTATCTCTTCATAAATAAAATATAGAATTTACTTACTGAAATTCTAAAGGGTTATGAAAATTAAATCCTTCCACTTAGCTTATAAGATGGTATCATTTTAAATCAATTTTCCTCTAGTCAGGAAATGCACCATTGGAATTGAAATGTGATTTTAATTTTTTTGGGTTCTCTTGACCAACATAACCCCATTGTTTTATAGCTCAAAATACTATAAAATTGAGTATTTGTATTTGAAAGTGGACTTATACCTCTAGTTTGAGGAAAATACCCTCCCTTTGGACTTAGTGGGTCATTGGTGACCTAGGTTAATTGATGAGTTTAAGAAACATATGTTAATGATATTGAGAAAAATTATAATCTTCCTTTCCATTTGGAGCAAATGTTTCTTGTTGTCTTCTTGACCTCTTGAGGGAAATGTGAAAGGATAAGTTGTTTCGAGCTTGTCTAAGAAATAATTTGGTGAATTTCCTTAGAACAATGATAAGTTTTGAAACCCCTTTTGGATAAATTTTCCACCTATATCATTCATGTTTTCTTATGGCTATAATGGTAAATTTAATGATCTTAGTAAACTTCTAATGTGCCATGTTGATTTTGAAACCAACTAGTTGTGTTTAATCGATGAAAGTGGCATTTTTGGGTTTTGTGGAGTAGTTTTATAATAGTACGGTGGAACTTTGATCAAAATTTGAAACTTAAAATAAGATTCATTATCCTTTCTTTGTTTCTACATATAAATTTTTATTGTGACATGTGATATATGAGAAAAGGTTTCAAGCTATGGAACCCCAAGATAAAACTTGAAACTAATCTTAACTTTATGGTTATATGGATGATACATACTTAATTTATTGGTACTTCCAATGTGTGCATGTAAATATTATATTCAAATAAATTCATAATCATTTTCATTCTGTTTGGTGTTATGTGTCCCTTCATCATTGACCCCTATATAAATAGTACAAATCCAAGGGCAGATTTGGGGGTCTTGTGAACAGTTTGTCCATTTTTCAAAGATAAGTGTGGGATAGGAAGTGAATCCTCATGTAAATCTGTAAATCATTCCCTCTTCTCGTTAGGTTTTTGATTCCCATGTGTGGCTTCATGCACATCATGTGCACAAAACTATTTAACTTTGATAACACAAAAAATGTTGTTCCCTTGGCTCATCCATCAATACTTTCCCTAAGAGTTACCTTTATGCTGTACATATGCTTATGTTGAACCTTATAGAGAATTTGGATGATGATGCTAATGAACATTTTTGTAGTTATGGTTTTTATTCATTAACATTATCTTATCCCTAAATACACTTGATGTTGAACAAATCTAGATTTCAATGGTACATTTTATGATGAGACAATCAACTACGTAGGAGGAAGCAACACCTTTGAGAGTTATTATTCCTACCTCATTCAGTGAATTCCAGGAGGAAGTCCATTCCTAGTGGAGGGGGGGTAGTACCACTAGTTTTCATTCTTTTAATTATAACATTGAATCGGTGTATTATTGATGATCAAGACAATTAAAATTAATATTATCATGGCTATTTGATTTGAATAATTATGATTTTATCATTATATTAATGCTTAGTTACTAACTTGTTCATAGAAGGATGATGTGTGAGGCATATGATGTCAATTTACTACTTTTAGCATTATTTATTGGTTTAAATATGATGTTAGGGATATGTTGATATGAGATTTACATGGATTATATTTTGAATATACATTATTTTTAATATCTTCATCCTATATATGCTAGCATGTCTTGACAAGTTATTGTTTTTAGCCCATGAGGCTAATTAATGGACATTATTGGTATAATCTAATTATGATGGTTTACAATATGGAATTTGATGGATTTGTAGAGTATCATGTATCTTGTAAATAATTTTGAAACGTTTCATGCTTGAATTTTCATGATTTTTAACATCTTATTTAATAGAAAACTTAATTTGTACCTATTTGATTAGTTGTATATGTATGTCATAATTATTTGAGATGTGTGTTATTTATTCATTTATCATATTTTATCGAGTAAGTATGATGTTTGAAATTGAGTTTGCAAGTGACAGATTCATGCCACAGAGAACGTGGGAGTCATGGGTTATACCTCCAAGTTGCACAATAGGTCATTTGGGATGAATCCTTTTCCCTTTTGTTTTCTTCCTTTCCTTACATTTCATTGACAAGGATGGAAATATGAAATCTGTTAGGAAATAAGGGATAAAATATGTGGAACAATCCCACACACAATCACAATATCTTAAACTAATATGCGAAAGATATTATAGATCTGATTAAAAAGTTAAAAAAAATAAAAGAACACAAAAAAACAAGTATTTAACTTGGTTCACCCAATTTGGGCTATATCCACCAATAATCACTTACTCATATTTTATTACAAGACAACTCTTTCTCTCAATACAATACCTAGATCTTTTTGGAGTTGTGCTAAAAAAACTCTCCTGAATTCACACTTGAACTCATACACATCTACAATGTACAAATGTCTCACCTATCAAAAGTACATCAAGTAGGAAACCTTCACAAATTTACAATACCATGGATATCAAAACCATGGGCTAAAATTGCCCCATAAACATATGGGTCAAAAATCTTGCCCATATGAGAAGAGAACATTTCTCAATATATCAGGCACATTTTTTGAGGCCAAAAAAATTATCATGAGATGCACCCCAAACCCCTATTAGCGGGGACTACCACCCTCGTACTCCTACTTAGGGCCTAGCCTAGCCCCAAACCTTGGTGATAAAGCGTGGAGATTGTACAATACTTTTAGTGTATATTCTTTAAACACTTGCACACATGAAAACATGATCCACACCATAACAAATCCATCATCGTTGCATGTGTGTTAGTCATTTTGTTGGTCACCTTGGCATGTTTGTCTCCATTTGAATTAATTTAGTATTATTTATTCTAATCACTTGTGTAATCCAATTTTATAGGTTAATTTATTCTTACTTGATTGCGGATGGGCTACTTGAGTTTACCTTTGACTAACAAGGTTTGGGCCTCCTAATCATGAACTAGGTAGGCCCCGCCATTCCTCTTAATGACACACTTTTACCAAATCTCGAATTTGGGATAAAAGTGGAAATTTAAAAGGGTGTTTTGAAAGTTCGGGGTCAATCTTACATAAAAATGAACCACATAGACGTTACCTATGGGTAGGGGGACTCTTCCCAAGTCAAAAAAAAAATTTAGCTCCCTTTTCACCCCTCTCTTTTCACCATCGTCATTATGTTTTTGATTTTTGGTTCCAGCTTGGATTTGGGGTTGCATATTTATTTTATTTTCAAAATCATTCTTCATTTATGACCCTTATCTCATTATTGAAAAACACCCTCGAGATGGCTTGGAATTGGGAAGGGTTGGGTGACACATGTCACCATCTCTTTGGTTGCATATTTTTCTCCCTTTTCTTATTTAACCCCTCATTTTGAAGAGTGTGGGGAATTTTTTATTCTTTTATTTGGATATTTTGGGGAGATTAGAAGAGAAAGGATATTTTGAAGTTATATTTACATTTTGGAGATTGGATTTATTTCTTGTGAGGAATGTCTCGTAAATTGTTGCCTTCATTTTTATTTAAAAATGTAAATTTTGATTTTGTTCTTGTTATCTATGAATTATTAAATGGTTAGGTAGGTAAGTGTTTCTAGTTTTTGAATTTTATTATTTTTAATATATCTGCCCCTTTAGAGAGTGGATTTAGGAGTGTTGGATAAGAGGGAAGAATCTCAATTTCTTCCAAAATTCTTGATGGGAAATGCTTGTTGGGATTCCTATTATTCTACCTTTATATGGTTAAAATGGGAGATGGTATTCCATATCATTTGAAACCATCTCAAATCCTTTCTAAGGAAACCTCCAAGGTTTGAAAAAACTTGGCAAGGAGGAATCAAGGAGAGATATGATCTATGGGGGAATAAGGATATTTTTTGGTCTTTGGTTACTTGGAAAAAGCTGAAACTCAGTTGACTATTTGGAAAAAGAATTATAATGGGTTTTTCTATCCCCTTTTCCCCTTTCAAGAACTATGGATCTTCTTGTATGTGGTTTATCCTTTAATTTTTGTGATTTATTGTATGTGTGTTATGTTTTTCATTCCACTACTCTTATTTTTACATCTTTGAGGCATGCATCTCCTCTCTCCCATTGGCTTGGAGGAATGATATCATGTCCTCCTTATTGAGAAATGACATGTAATGATTTCATTTGGTTGGGTGGAAAAATAATCCACTTCTTCTTTTGTTTTAGATATTTAATACATGGAGTTAGAATTTATTTTTGGAGCTTGTAAGGAGTTCGGTGATTGCTTTAGGAGAATATAAGTTTCATTCAAAATTTTGGCATTTTTTTATTGTTGGTATCCAAATTTTATCTCCTTTTCAGTCTGAGCAGCACCATAGATATGTCATGAAGCTTAAAAACAGATTAGACCGTGTTGTATGTTGTTGGTAGCTAGGGATATGGTCTAGCTGGCACCCTGGTTTGTGGAGAAATGGATAGCACTCCAATAGGATTTGATCTTGTCCTATTTTTTTAGGTTGTGCCTTGCAACCAAGGTAAGAGGACCTATTTTGTAACCTTGTAATGGTGAAGGATATGAATATTTCCTCCTCTTTGCTTGAAATTATATGATGGAGACCTTGATGAAAACATGATCAACACCCCAGATCTGAACTCTCACAAGTTGTCACTTCTCAAAACATGGGTATGTTCTCAAAACAAGGAAAAGGCTACTAGAGACATTTGAAATCTTGATCTGTTATGCATACTTTTGCAAATGGATTTTGATCTTTTTTGGGTATACAAATGCAAATCAGGGATAGTACATGATAGGATATTTGTTGTTTAGGTGATTTTTGGTGGGGGATTGATAAGAAAACTGGGATAGATTAGATCTTTGACAATCTATACAATACTTGAACAACTATTAGATGAAATGCCTAAAATAATCAGGATATTCTTTCAACTAGAAGAGGCACAAATGGAAGCCCAAGTTGCACTCTTCACACAATATTTGAGAACTCACCACAAAATATTGAAGTAAAGAACTCAATTAAACACAAAAATCCTTGATCAAACCATGCCTAAGGTACCCCCAAAGACTTACAAGCAATCTCTACATTCAAGGAAGGTGAAGTGATTTTAAATTTGTTTATCTCTTTATCAAATGAAGGCTCTTCTGAACATGAGATTGCAAATGCCACTAAACTATCAACAAGAAATGGAGATTCGTGTGTGATTTCTAAAGACTTTCAATGCAAGATTGCAACAAGAACAATGAAAACTATTTATAGGCATCAAGAATGATAACAGACATCATATTACCCAAAGAAAAACACAGATTTAATTCAAAACATGTTAGATTCAATAGCAAGGGAGAGTTACATGAATAATCTTAGAGCTGTGTGGTGGCTATACACTTGTAACCAACCCACATACATGAATTTTCCAACACATGAAACATTAACCTGGTTCTTTGGTGGATTTTCACAGAAAATGAGCTTTTTCTCAGAATTTACTCATGATTTTCAACTCCCCCTCCTTTACAGTTTCTCCAAAATGCATTCTATACCTCATACCACATTGGATTCTTCCTTCCCAAGTAAAGAATATGCTATGGGATTAATTTTTTCACAAAAAACCTCATGATTTAATGACAGTGACATCAAATGGAAAAACAACTCACAGGTTGCCAGGTATGCACAACAATTTAAATCATTACACAAATTCAGATCATTATCCACCCCAAGGGAACATTTTTATCATTTAGGCATGCAAGCATCTTTCATTCATCATTTTTTACCTTTTCCCTTTTCAATTTTACCTCTGCAACTTTTGATGTTGACATTTCACATTTTTTCTCGGGCCTGAGCCAAAATTACATCAAAAACACCATAGATCAAAGAATTAGGTCATGAAAATGATGCCAATGTTCTCATAAGGTCAAGACGACACAAAATCATATAAGATTTGATGAAATTTGATGAAGAAATCATGATTCCAAGTTTCTGGAGCTCCCATGGCGGCCAAAATAGATGGATGCATAGTAACCGTTGATCTTGTATCAACTTTAAATGTCCTGCCCTCCACGTGGAAGATGAGATCTAGAAATAAGCTCAAAATTACCTTTTTAACCTTTGGATAAGGTAGGACGCATGTCAAAATGTGACTGGATCAGGCCCATGCTTCCAAAAATGCTTTTACAACCTTTTTAAAGTTTTGGAAAATTTTGCAAATTTTCCCGCTTCTCCCTAGACCCGCCACGTGTCCATATGTGGGCCCCATTGAAAACCGCAGACCGATTCTATCAATTTTTCCATTTTTTTAAAAAGGAAATTTTTCCACAAAACCTCCATGGGCCCAAAAGCCCGATCTCTTCCCTGCCACGTGGCACTCTCTCGATTTTCCATGGAGGCATGCTTCCATTTACACTTTAGCTCCTTTTTCCAAAAAGGAAAAATTTTACTCTGTCCCCCAAGGTCCGAACCTCGCCTCCATTTTTCTTCCTTGGACACGTGTCACTTCTTGACTTGTTGTGGAGCTTCGGCCCAAAATTTGATTTTTTACCATTTGAAGTTAAAAACTTCCAAGTCATTACAAAACCCACTGCCCCATCCTATCCTTTCCTAGACATGTGTCCATCGATGATTTTTGAGGGCTTTCGGGCCAAAATTCACTTCATCATTTTGAGCCAAAAAACATCAAAATTCTCCAAGTCCCTCCACCATCCGCATGCCCTCCGTGCCATGTGTCCTCTCCCTATTCATTCGGGCCTTCGGGCCAAAATTTGATTTTGAAAATTTTGCATAATGAAAGCAAAATTTCCTAAGGAAATCCCGCCACCCACCAATCCCCTAGCCAATCAAAATGTGCCATGTAGGCACTTCATTGCAGAAGGAGCCACGGATCAAAATTTTCCTTTTGCCAAAATTTCAAAAAATGATAAGTTAGAGACATTTCCCAACAACCCCAGCCAATAGGAACCCGCCACGTTGCCATTACCTTGCGATGATAAATTTGATGGGAAAACGACACCCGTATGACCGTCAAATCATGAAAAATTTAAAGGATGCCCTAGAAATCAAAATTTTCAACAAGGATTGCAAATTTTTTGATTTTAAATCAACTGAATCATGTTTTGACATTATTTTCAACCTTAGGATTGGGAAATTAACCCATACAATTTAGATTTGATCAATTTCAATTTTTACACGATCTGGTAAAGGGAAAATGACACACCCACTGAATTGGAAAAACCTAGGGCACAAATAAGAGCACACATGGATTTCTCTTTTAAACCAGGGTAGAACAACAAGTTTATGGGCATTTTTGAAATATTCAACTAGGGGGAGAAATTACAGATCACCAATTTGAGAAATAAAACATTTCTGAGCAAAATCAGACATGAAAAATTAGGGCAGGCACTAACATTTACCACTTAGAGGGAGGTTTATCCACTTAATTTTGGAATTTTAGTTTACTTGTAAAATGTAAGGAAGAAATAAATATAATATGGCTTGTATTAAATTTTATTGGAGTGGAAAGTATCATTATTATTTATTTTACAAATCTTGTTTTGAAAAGATGAAAATATTTGAGTATGTATAATTGGATCCCTTTTGGTCCATGTTACTCCAATGTTGCAATAAAATGGAGACCTTATTGTTAATCCTCTTTTAATATTGTATTGGAAAGGCTTAATTTTTTTGAAATTTGAGAAGAGAAGTTTTCCTCCAATCTTAGTTCTCCATGGGTGTTATTTTGGCATTGTTAGCAAAATAATTTTTCATAAGGGAAAATTAGGGATTTCACCAATACTTTAGGACTAGGTCCCTCTACTTAGGAATGGGGCAGCTCCATTTATTGAAAATAAGAAATATTTACACTATTCTAACCATCGTGGGTGGCCTTTCAACTAGGGATCACACAAGAATACTCCACTAAACCCATGTGCAAAAGGAGGTGGAGGAAAGGTGTGTGTATGGAGAGAGGGGAGAAAGTGAGAAGGGGGTTTTACTCAATAAATAGAAAGTTGAGTTTATTGACATAAAACCATAATATTTCCAAGTTAACAATGAGAAGACACCATGTCAAGGAAAGAGGAAAAATACAAGTAAATATAATTTTGTTTACATAATATTGCACAAGTAACCATGATCATGGAGTAAAGTTGAGATGGAGAGGAAAACATAAGACAAGGAGAATAAATGTACTTTATTTCTTGTAGTAAGACAATGGGATCTATCAACTAGTAAAAACTAAATGCTTGGAATGGAGAAATTATTCCAACTTATAGCTTTACAATCCATCTCTTTATCTACCCCCCCACATGAATTTTCATAGTCCCAAATCTTGTTACCTTCTCATTCATATAGGAAATAAAAATAATTCCCTTTATAATTAATGAAAATGGTACTTTTATAATGAATAACTACAATGGTCACTTAAGTGAATAGGACGAAAGAACCATAAAGTACAATTTACAATGGAGAATTAGAAAGTAGAGAGAGAGAACGAAGAGAGAAGAGATGTGGAATGAAGAAGGATGAAGAAGCTTTGAGTTACTTTGTAGATATGCACTATGGTGAACTCTTAATCCTTTTAACACTATCTAAACTCTATGAAGCCTCACCAAGTGCACTCATTCTTTCATAAACCTCCTCTTTGGGGACTCCTCTAAATGATCGACTTTCGTACCTAGATCAAGTAGCCTTCAAATCACTGACCACTACCACATCTCTCTAATTTTTCTTCAATTTGATGCACTTGGTGTGTAAAATGAGACAATTTTCTCATGTGAGGTGATCTTGGGTATCTTGTTACCAAGTGACCATGGTGACCTATGAGACACAATGAATTATAATACCAATATCCTCTTATCTGAGATGGGTGAAGGAGAGATAATGAATGAATAATAGTTTTAAATTTTAATCCACCTATCTGATGAGATGACAAACAATTTGAGACAAGATTTATGGATCCGAGAGGGCTTCCCTTCCGAATGAGCCACAATTCAACCTGAAAGGGCATAGTGTAAAATCATGGATTTATCAAGTTGGTATGAAGGTTTGCACTATGTTAAACATATCCACATGTTATTTATTTAGCATTAGAGGTTTATCATCCTTTCTTCTTGACCAATATTATGACACTTACTATTTTATTAATCCTTATTTTGAGAAGTCCATTTTGGTTAATAATTGCTTAATTTGGAAATTTTGAGTTTCTATGATGTTCATGGGGTAATGGAAACTTTGAGGATGAATTGTCTACAACACTTACTATTTATAGTAATGAGGATCACAAAGGATTACTATTTTTATAAGTGGGTCTACCCATTGTTAGAATGTAATGAAATTAGTCTCAAAATTTTATGTTTTACAATGTGAGGCTTTGCTCCAAATTTCAAAGGATTTCAATTGCCAGGTTTTTGTAGATCTGAGAAAACATATTTTTAGGCTGAATTTTTCAAATGGTTGTAAAAAATGATATATATAATCAATGGAGGCATGTAAATACTCTTCTTAAATTCATTTTTTCAAGGAATCTATAGTTAAAATCTCATGGAAAATGGACATGGGATTTGGGAGATATAAACAAAAGAAGGTTTTGGCATGAGGATGTTTGAAGAATTTTTGGTAGCATAACAACGTACTAGCAGTAATTGTTGGGCCTCAAAATATTTTCTAAGTACAAGAAGGCACATGGGCGTGTGGGACCTATTTGAAGAAGGGTGCATGGGTTTAATGAACACAAGGAAAGGCTCTAGAAGATTTTATTAGAACACACGGCACACGTGCATAAGACAAGACAAGCAAGTTTCGAGTTCTAGACAACACATGAGGAAAGCGTGACCCATCTAACATGCGGAGTGGATAAGGTACCAACTTGGTAGCTGTAGGATCAAGAATGGAATATTCCATGCATGTGATGGAAGGATCCAGAAAGACATCATTGCAAAGAGTGGAGAGCTCGGATGAAAGGGAGCATGATCCATTGGAGGAGCACTTGGACACTTGGTAGCTGATCTATTATCTTAGGAAGGCA
Organism: Taxus wallichiana var. yunnanensis; assembly: GCA_018340775.1. Classification (NCBI taxonomy): domain Eukaryota; kingdom Viridiplantae; phylum Streptophyta; class Pinopsida; order Cupressales; family Taxaceae; genus Taxus; species Taxus wallichiana. Next base: position 362,064,019 of record CM031236.1, on the reverse strand, counting down.
TGGTGGTGGAGACTAAGGCTATCTATGGAGATGCTTAGGTAGAAGATAAAATAAGAAGAAGAGGAGATATGCAAGGAGAGGTGGAAGGAGAGAGGTAAAGAGAGATATCACTTTGAATAGGAAAAGCTCTACGGGAATAATGAAGGATCTTTTAGGTTGGGATTAAGAGAACTATAGGTGTGATGAAATATGTAGAGGGATGGGTATGTGACTAGTTTTGTATTGTTGGAAGCATAGCTTAGGATCCTAATACATGACCTCTATCTACATTTTTATATTGGTTTGTTATGGCCTTAATGAATGTAATGTGGTTATTGAACTCAGTAATATGAATATAAGGTTATGTTCTAAAGAATATATGTGTTCATGAGCATAAATCCTAGTGCATTTCCTTTGTGTTATGAATCAGTTTTGTATTTTGTTAGATACTTCTCTTTTATGGATGTATTGATATGATAACTCATCCTAGGCTCTTAGAATGAACGCATGGTTCTTTTCTTTCCTACATCTAAATCTATAATTAAGGATGTATTCTCACAAGACTCATATAAAGGAGGGGCTTAGTGCTCGCTCGAGCCTCGGGTGAGTGTCTAGCACCCGCTATGTGATAGGTTAGCACACATGGGATTAGAATTTTGTTCTAAGGGTATAAAAATTACTACATCTTGGTTCCATTGTTAGGACCTCTTTTTGAAGTTGTGAGAAATGGCATAAATCTTTGTCCCTGTGATGCGTGATTACAGAATGTCTAACCTTGGAAAGTGTTGAAGCATCGTCTAAGAGCATGGAGGATGATTTTTCTCAAAGATTCAACACTGGACATGAGTTCAACACACATAGATGGGTAGAATAGAACTTGTACCATGAGTTGTATGAGACATTCTTCTGTTATTTTCTAGTAGAACTATATGAATGGCTTTCAACATATGCATCTAGATCGAGATGGTACTATAGATCATGCATATGGACCCAAGATGACTATCAAAGTCTGTAGGATGTAGATCTAACTTGGACATGTGTTGTTGATCACTGGTGGAAAGGAGCACTGACTAGTTATAATTTAAAATACGCCATTTCTACGTATTCTTTCCTAGAAATTTCTGAGTTCAATTTTCTAAGGGATCCCAGAGGATCATTTTTACGTGTTGTCCCTTTGGCTATGAAAATTTTGATCATTACCTTACGTTTAGAGGAATTTCCTATGGTAAGCTAAGATTCTCTAAGCACCTGGGAAAGGAAGCTAGGGTGAAGGTACATGATAGACATTGCTGATGAAAAGGAAAGGGAGGAGAGATGACTCAAGCATAGTGAAGCTTGTGAAAGTGATATAGGCAGAAATTATAGTGGTGCAACTTCCAGAGACCATAACTTTTACACCTTACCTTTGATTTACTCCGTTGAAAAGAAAATGGAAAGCTTGGAATGCATAGAATGTGATGAAAAGTTGTAAAACTTTGTTTGGCAATGTTTGACCCCCGAAATCCATGTTTAAGGGGCCCAAATTGTGATTTTTGTAGTGTTGTCTAAAAATAGTATGTTTCACAAAATTAGTGCACATGTAAGTCTTGGAAGATGAAACACCTCATCTCCCTCAAGACTAGTGACCTTCCACATTCCTCTAGGTGTCCTTTCGTATTTCTAAAATTATTATAAATGCATATGTAACCCAAAAAGGGATAGACATCTCCTGGCAGAGATAATTGATGTATTTGAAGTCTTTGAGTAATTTACATCTCTTTTAGAGATAATTCCTTTGTAATTCATCCAGCACATTGTTAATCTATTCCTTAAGTCTGAAACCCCTCGGTTTTGGATCAGTGGTATCAGAGATAAGTCATCTTGAGAGTGTATGATCCCCAGAACAAGGTCGGAATACAAAAATCTTGGGTGGTCCACACACGATCCTTCAGAATACTTTCTTGTTCGCTGCAGGTGACCTCCAATGGTAGAAAACACCAGGATGGATGATCCTCTCAAAAATATGGTGAATGAATCTCTTAGGGAGCAAAAGGATCAGATGCTACAACAATTCACCTAGATTTTGCAACAACTACAAGTAGGAAATCATGCCTCCTCATCTGTAAATTAGTCCTTTAGTGCCCCGACTCCATTCAAGGTGCAAGTAAATTTTGACATTCCTATTTTTGAGGGTAAGATAAATTCTGATGTAGTAGAGAAATGGTTGGACCAATTGACCTCATATTTTTCTATCAATCAATTTATTGATAAGGAAAAGATAACATTTTCTCTATTGAAATCATCTCTTGTTAAAAATTGGTGGGGCATGTATAAGAATGGGCTCGAAAAGGATGAGTTAGGAATCACAGAGGAACCCACATGGAATGATTTTTGGATGCCATAAAGGAATAATATTACCCTGTTGGTTCCTATGACGATTTGTACATACAATGGCAACAACTCCATCAAGGTAAGGACCAATCGGTTCAAGATTATACTAACAAATTTCATTCTCTTTTTGCAAGATTGGTCATTCAAGACATAGAACAACATAGGATTCTAAAATATCATAGTCACCTACACTGGAGCATCCAAGAGGACATGGAATTCTTTCAGTTTTAAACCCTTGGTGAGGCATACATGTTTTCAGTCAAGATTGAACAAAATCATAAAAGGAGGACTACCAAGAACCAACCCGTGAGGGGGAAAAATGATAAAGAAGGCCAGATCCGAGGCCAAGGTTGGAAATAGAAGGAGTCGTAAGGAAATAAAATGTTGAAGGAGAAGATAGGGAAGTGGTGCAACCTCCACAAAACAAATCACCACTCCAAGGAGGAATGTCGAGCCATCAAGTCCTTACTTGCCGAGTCATCTTCTTCAACACTCTCTTCACCAGTAGTTACAGACCCCAAGGTCAAGGATGAAGAGGGTGAAATTATAGATGTTGAGTCAGATGTGATCATTTCCACCTCAAAATTCAAGAATATGGATGAGAAGGAAAGGATATTCCAATCCAATCTCTAGGTAAAAGGTAAGCCACTGCATTTTATCCTTAATAGTGGAAGTCAAGAAGAATTTAATTTTTGTTGATGTTGTAAAGAGCCTAAACCTCCCTGTGAAGCCACATCCCTAACCATATAGTATTGGGTGGTTAAACCTAGGAAGATACCTCCAAGTCACACAACAATTCCTCCTTCCGTATGCCATCAAGCCCTTCCATGATGAAGTCATGTGTGATGTTGCTCCATTAGATGTTTGTGATGTGCTCCTAGGCCAGCCATTTATGTGGGATAGACATGGCATCTATGAGTCACGACCTAGAAGGGTCACCATTACCATTAGGATTCAACATTATTGGATACCTGAGGTCATTCCCCCAAAATATGTCTCCCTCATCAGTGCCAAACAATGTAAGAAGTTAGTGGAGAAAACCAAATAGTTTGTCATCTTGATGATCAAGCCAAAACCTACAAACAAAATTGTTGCAGCCTCCATGAACATGCACTCAATACAACAATAGAAGTAGCTCAACCAAATCATAACTGAGTATGATGATCTATTCTAGACACCTAAAGAAGTGTCATTTTAGGTGTTAGGTAAAACATGTTATTGATTTGGTCCCGGGGTCTCTTTTACCCAATAGCCCTGTGTATCGCAGGTCAGTCCTTGAAAATGATGAGATCAAGAGGAAGCTCTAGGAATGATTCAAAAGGGACATATTAGGCCAAGCTCTTCACCCTATGGAATTCCAGTTGTCTTGGTGCCAAAGAAGTATGGAAGATGGAGACTTTACATAGACTATCGAGATTGGAACAAAATCACTGTGAAGAATCGCTACCCCCTCCCAAGGATTGATGATTTGCTAGACCAACTCCGCGGTGTAAAATTATTCACCAAAATTGATCTCAAATCTAGCTATCACCAGATCCCCATCGAGCCCACCAATGTTTGGAAAACTACATTTAAGTCTTGTGAAGGCCTATTTGAATGGTTGGTCATGTCTTTCAAACTAAGTAATGCACTGAAACATTCATACAGATGATGGATGAAATCCTGCGGCCCTACACCAATTCCTTCATGGTGGTCTACCTAAATGATATACTCATTTATAGCCAGACCTGGGAGAGGCATCTACAACATTTTCGAGAATTACTTCAGACGCTCAGGAAGCACAGACTATATGCAAATCTGGATAAGTGCACATTTGGGATGACAAAGGTCCAGTACTTGGGTTACGTCATGGATGAGGAAGGAGTCCATGTCAACCAGAGAAAATTTAGGTTATTCAGAGGTGGCCTACCCCAAAGAATCTTACAAAGCTTCGTAGCTTCTTGGGCCTTACTAATTTTTATCACGGTTTGTCTTGGGTTTCTCGGATATTTCTGGGCACTCAATCGGAGTGACTAAAGGAGGCAACAAGGCTAAATTCCAATGGGGGAAGAACAAGAGACTACATTTGAAGGTCTGAAAGAAAGGTTATGCTCGGCCCTTGTCCTTTCCCTTCCTAATCTACATCATCCATTTGAACCGATGACAAATGCATCCAAGTATGCCTTGGGAGCTATTATCATGCGATATGGCCACCCCTGTTGCATACCATAGTGAAACATTCAATGACACAACGGTCGGGAAGTACCCAACATATTACAAGGAGCTTTATGTCATTATCCGGGCATGTAAGCAAAGGCAAACACTACATTCTAGGGAAGGATATAGTAATCCACACTGATTTGTATGCCTTAGGAGTTCCTTCAAACACAGAGCAAGTTGAGGAATGAGAGACACTAGAAATGGGCCACATACCTACAACAGTTTCACCTGATAATAAAGCATAAGAAGGGAAGTGCCAATTCAGCAGTAGATTACCTAAGCTACCCTCCAATTGTAGCCCTCACAACTATTCTTGATCTCTATGGACATGAGACTTCAAGTTGGTGCAGTTTGTATGAGAAGGACCCTAAGTTTTCAGACACATATTAGGCCCTCCGTGAAGGAAAACATGTCTTTGATTTCTATCTACAAGATAATATCCTTTTCCATATGGGACACATCTATGTTCCAGCAAGTGAACAACAGAAGATGATCTGGGAAGCACACTTCAACAGGACCGCAAGGAACTTTGGCATGGACAATACATTAGTAGTACTTTAGAAGCATTTCTACTGGCCTAATCTAAGGACTGATGTGGTGAAGTATATTAAGTCTTGCACTCCTTGTGCAATTTCTAAGCCAACTAACAAGAAATAGGGATTGTACACACCATTTCAAAACCAACCAATCCTTGGGCATCTGTCTCGATGGACTTCCTCTCAAGTTTTCCAACTTCGAAACATGGGAATGATGGTGTTTTTGTTGTAGTTGATCGATTTTCTAAAATGGCTATAATGGTTTCCTATAAGAAAAATATTTCTATTGAAGATACTACTAAAATTTATTTCAGTCATGTATGGATCAAATTTGGGCTCCCCAAGTTTATTATTTATGATAGGGATAACATGTTCCTAAGCATCTTCTGGTCCACCTTATGGGGAATGCTAGATACAAAGTTGATGAAGTCCACATCCTTTCACCCATAGAATGATGGGAAAACAAAAGTGGTGAATCACCTAATTGTTCACATGCTTCGTATGTACCACTCCAAGCACCATACATACAACATGGATACAATCGAGCCATGCATAGCTCCACTAAACAAAATCCATTTCAAGCTTGTTATGGATTCTAACCTATTGCTCCCATCGATCTATGCATCCAAATTCCTACCATGGAATTCACACCTCATGGAAAAAGTGAGGTAGAAAAGGTGACAAGGTCTGCATTGAAGATCTAACACATTCAACACTGTGTCCATGACAATATACGAGAAAATGAATAAAAGTATAAGAATTGCCATGATCAACATAAGGTTCCACATCATTTCTAGGTTGGTGATAAGGTTTGGTTGTGGCTTTAGAAGGAAAGGCTTGCAAGTCCACACATGAAGATTCGACCTCTCTGGTATGGTCCTTACACTCTCACCAAGCAAGTAGGTGAAAATGCTTTCGAGTTGAATCTTCCACCCTACCTTGGTCTACATCCCATCTTCAATGTGGACCTCCTCAAGCCATATCATCCACAATTTTTAGATACTTTAGTCATAACAGAACAATTGGACATCTCCGAGCTCAATCCAGTAAGTCTTTCCCCAACTAAAGAAGATCAGATTGTGGACAATTTGACTAAGACCACCAGAGGACAACCTATTCAACTCTATCATGTGATAAAGAAAGGAAATCTCAATCACCAAGGTGAGTGGCTCACTGCATACCAGGTAAAGAAGCAATTTCCACATTTGATGGGGCATCTTAATGCAATGGGGACCATTGCTTTTGAAGGAGGGAGGAATGATCCAGGTAGCAATTATAGTGGTGCAACTTCCAGAGACCATAACTTTTGCACCGTACCTCGATTGACTCCATTCAAAAGGAAACAGAAAGCTTGGAATGCATAGAATGTGATGAAAATGTGAAAAAAAAATTTGGAAATTTTTTACCCCTGAAATCTATGTTTAAGGGACCCCAATTATTATTTTTGTAGTGCTATCTAAAAATAGTATGTTTCACAAAATTAGTGCACATGTAAGTCTTGGAAGATGAAACACCTCATCTCCCTCAAGACCGGTGACCTTTCAAATTCCTCTAGGTGTCCTTTCATATTTCTAAAATGATTATAAATGCAAATGTAACCAGAAATGGGATAGACATCTCTTGGTAGAGATAATTGATGTATTTGAAGTCTTTGAGTAATTTACATCTCTTATTAGAGATAGTTGTTTTGTAATTCATCGGCATAATTGTTAATTTGTTCCTTAAGTTTGAAACCCCTTAGTTTTAGATCAAAAAGGAAGATGACTAGAAAACACAAGGTTATAAGTGTAATGGATCTATGGAGGAAGATGTTGCAGGGAAGGAGTTGAGGCTCACACAGAGGACGTGGAACCTAAGCACTCTATGATACCCCATCTTGGCAAGCACGGAGAGAGGCCCTTTAGCTTCTAATGAGAGTTTGTCACATGGAGAAAGGAGATCCATTGATTCACATTTGAACCCAACCGACAACCAACCCCTAGTACTTAGTTTTCCGGATCAAGGAGAAGTATTGTTAACCCGATTAGTATTAGTGAGATTAATCGATCTACATCCAGAGATATAATTTCTCATTCGGAACATCCATGGTGAGTAAACCATTCTCGGTATTTGGACAAGGTACAAGTACGTAAGGTTTGGGTATCATGTTTGGAAATGGAATGGGACACATAAATGGCGGTGGGACGATATCACAAACCATCGGTGTGTAATTAAGTGGGACGTTGGGAACACTAGGTGCAACCACTTAAGGCCATTTTCGGCTACGGGAGGTGGATCTAGTAGTATAGCGGTGGAGGACCTAGTGGACCTAGTGGATCCGGAGGATCGATGGGTTAGGAGGAACAAGACTTGGTGGATCTAGTGGATCTGGTGGAGGAGGAAAAACTAGAGTGAACCAAGGCTCTAGATCATTAGGACAAGGGCCACAACCACCTCCACAAGTTTTTTTATATTTCTTTACACTTACTAGACTACGGGGTATTGAGGATGTTTTAGATCATGTGCACAAGTGTGAATTACTATGGCATGCAAAATGGATCACTACCCTAGAGTGGAAGGAAAGTCATTTTGTAATGACATTGCAAGGGTGCACACATAGTTGGTACTAGAAATATGACCCCATCAAATGGTGGTAGACTACACTGCATTGAAGAACGCCTTCCTAGCAGATTTCCATATCCCTGAATTTGAACAGAAGAGCATTAGTGCCCTGAAAGAGATCCAACAAGGAATGGTAGAGAGTGTGCATGAGGACGATGCATGGTTCAAAACTCTCTTGTCAAAACTATCTTATGACATTCATCCTTCTCAACATGCTCAATGGTTTATTATAACATTGTTTAAAAGGGAACTATCACACAAGACTTTCACAGACCCACGTGAGGCCTTGGAAGCTACCTTGTGCACTAAGGATTTTGAGAGCATTAATAGTGGTGTTAGCCCCTTTCTCGAGGCTCAAAGTGTTACAATGGCCAAGTAGTTGGATAATTTATCTATGAATTTAGCGCATGAAGTTCGTAGTGGGCTTTGGTGTACATACTATGAAGTGGAAGGGCATGCAAAGGATATTTTCCCTCGAAATTTAGTACGTGCCATGGCGGTAGACTATGAGATTTTCCATGGGGATCATGATGTAAATAGGTGTCCTCTACTATAGTGTGTAATCCACAAGAATGTTTCTTGCTATTGCAAGATCTGTACCTCTACGACCCATGATACCAAGGATTACAGATGATTGACTAGATTCATGATGCTATTGATCTTGGTGTGCACTAGACTAGTCTTGCAAGTAGTTCTAAAGATGATAATCATCACTATGAAGGGCACGTGGAAGAGTTTTTCACAGAGGATTTTGTGGTCATAGTAATCGTGATGGAGGAATAAGTGAGTTCTTGTGAGGAAACTATTATAATTGTGGGTCTACTAACCATTATAAGTGTGAGTTTCCTTACCTATTGTCTGTTCATGGTGCGAAAAAAAACATAAGTAAGAGGAGTGCCCTGATTTTTTTGAGCACATGATCCAATAGCACCAGAAAGACAAAGGTTTTGGGATGGTAAGTATAAATAAGGCCAAACCTTAGTGGATGCCAAGAGTGGCGCGTGAGTCAAGATTATAACCTATGTTGGTAACAACGCGAGCAGAGGGTGCACACGCAAGGGATATGCTAAGATAGAAACTAGTTGTTAGGGAAGAAGGGGTACATGGGAAGTATACAAATCCTACTCATCATAAAGAAGTGTATCAAGAGACAATGGATGTGATTCAGAGTTTGTAAGGAGAGATCAAATATATAAAGGAGCAATCAAAGAAATTGGAGAGAAGGAAGAATGTTGAGGATCCAAAGGAGGACCTAGATGAAGTCAAGGAAGTATATAGGATATTAAGGTTAGAGAATATTATTCCCTTGTTAGGAGAATGGCTAAGGGAGAAGGTATCACGTCTTTGGAGCAGAGTGCGAAGGAAATTTTTACATGCAAACCTTGCTCCTCGTAGCCTTAACTATGATAAGGAGATTACATTGAATACAGTTGTTGATGGGTGGCTTCTAAGAAATATTCTCATCGACACAGAGTGGAGGTCAATGTTCTCACCTTAAATGTTTGGCATCAAATGGTAAGGCCCGTATTACAATCATATTTGAATGTAATGGATATGGAAAACAAAATAAAGGCAATGCCCATTAAAGTCTTGAAAGATGTAGTTATCACCAATCAAGGGGCCAAGTTCAATGGATATTTTCAAGTATTGGAACTCACCGAGGAAGATAACTTTCCGGTGTTGCTTGAGCATACATGGTGTTACAAGAACAATGTTGACTTGCAGTTTAATAAGGGATATATTAGTTTGAAAAAAAGGAAGAACGGGTCATCATCCCTTGGTCGATGGGAATTCAACACCTTATCTTGAGCCCCGGGAGAGTAAGTACTTGATAGAATCTATGTGCACTCCATCGAGATCCTAAGATAATTCATCCCTGAGAGGGGGTTATCCGGTTTGAAGATGCTCATTCCTTGAGTGATACCGCTAGGATAGCATGTGACAATTGGGCACATTGGATTTATGAGTGTATTGGGTGACATTTGAGAGGATATGTAACAAGGGTATTGAAGGCACACTCATTCAAGCACCTGAGAGGGAAGAAGTTGCTAAGTTACTTTGGAGGAGCATATCCTAAATTTTTCTTAAGATAAATGGAGGCTCAGTGGAAGAATGAGGATGAGAGAAGGGGGATGCTCAGTTATAACCTACTTGGCACTACCTCACGCTAGTGGGTTAGTCATTGGTAGAACCTCCTAGAATGGCACAAGGTAAGATTCACATTTTCTGTAAGGTTCTCTAGGAGCAACGTACCCACTATGATCCAAGACTACCATGGTAAAGAGACTACCTCATTTCATGTCCAAACGTGTGAAAAGGCCTAGATGGGAAGTGTAGAAGTGTTACCACCTTCGTTATGGGTGCATAAGTTGTATTCCACCTTATAAGGTTGTGTGTGTGCATGGTATATTCATTCGGAGATGCACCGTCAAATAGGTAATTGGTAGGAGTTGGCAAACTGATCTCATTCAAGATTTCGAGTATAGGAGTACAAAGCCATCGGTGGATAAGGCATTACAAGTAATCAAGTACCTTACGATGGGAGATAGTGATATGGTAGAAAATAGGCTACTGGAGTTGTTGGGTGAGCCTTGTTTGGAGACGTGCCTCAATGAAGAATAATCAAAAGAAATACAGCTTGAGAACATGTGCATTGAAAAATAAAAAGGAAAAATGGTCTCATGTGTAGTAGATGGTGAGGAAATGGAAAGTTTAGATGTTAACCATTCTTAAGGTACATGTGAAGTCATAGATAGCACTGATGAACAAGCACGTGAATACCATGAGCCATTAAAAACCAAGAAGGTTAACATTGGGACAAAAACAAAACCTAAAGAAGTTATCATTGGGGACTATTGGTCAGAAAAGGAAGTTTCAAAGGTCATTGATCTGTTGCGCAAGTTCCAGGATTTGTTCCCTCATGGGTACCATGAACTCAAAGGTATCCACCATTCCTTGGGGAGATGAAGATAAATTTGAAGGAAGGTGTGCACTTGATTCGGAAGAGGCCTTATCGGATGAATCTAAATTTACGCATATGGGTCAAGGAAGAAATAAACAAGATGATAGCATCTGGTATCATTAAGGTTGTGGAGGAATTAGAATGGATAATCCCAATGGTCATCAGTATCAAGAAGGATGGAAGAATAAGGATCTATGTGGACTACAAAGGCCTAAATGCAGTATCTATCATTGATCCTTTCCTAATCCCCCTTTACTGAATAAATTCTAGAGGGAGTGGCTGGGAGTGAGGTCTACTCTTTCATAGATGGGGTCTCAAGGTATCACCAACTCAGATTGCAAAGGAAGACCGAGAAAGAAAACTTTCGCCACTAAATGGGGAAGTTTTTCCTACATGATTATACCCTTTGGATTAAAGAATGTTCTGATCTGTTCTCGAGCATCGTGGTACAAGAATTTCAGGACTTCATCCATAAATTTCTTCAATTTACCTGGATGATTTGGACTATGTATGGGTTAGTAAAAGACCATTGTCAAAATTTGAGGCTGATGTTTAAGAGATTGGAAATTAAGGATATTCCTCAACATTAAGAAATGTGTCTTTACTACCCCATTTGGAACCCTGTTAGAAAAAATTATATTTAAGGAAGGCTTACTAGTGGATCCCACCAAAGTTTCAGTTATTGTAGGATTAGGGAGCCTACTAGTAAAAGTGTAGTGCGCAGATTCCTTAGACATACGGGGTAATACATGAAATTCATCAAGGGGTATTGCAAGATCATCACGCCCTTGGAATAATTACTAAAACATAAGAGTGCCTTTCATTGGGGAGAGGAAAAATAAAAGGAATTTGACACTTTGAAGGATAAGCTTGTCACTGCGCCCATACTATGCTTTCCTTCTTGGGATAAGCCTTTCCATGTGCATGTTGATGCCTCAAGAACAACCATGGGAGTAGTACTAGAACATCCTAGTGAGGGGATTGTTGATCACCCCTTGTGTTTTGTAAGCAAGAAGTTGACACCAGTAGAATAGAATTACACAACTATTGAGTATGAGGCACTATCAATGATCTACACACTACCTAATATCAGACAATACCTATTGGAAACACCCTTTATATTCTATATAGACCACATGGAGTTCAAGTAATTAGTGAAAAATCTTGTTTTGCAAGGGCACATATTTCATTGGGTCCTATTATTCCAAGAGTTTGAGTTCATGGTGGTTGTAAAATGAGGAAAAACAAATTTAGGACCCGACCACTTATTAAGGATTAACTCAGGGGAGGACATGAAAATAATTGAGGATACCATGTTGGACGTGCAAGTGTTTAGGTTTGGTGCATGCCCTCATACTTGGAAGATATCACGTTTTCTTGAAAACTAGTAAGGCACCGAGATAAGATTAAAGCTTTGGAGAGGAAGTAGTTAGCATTACGCACCACGCCCTACATGTTGATTAGTAGAGATCTATATAAATTAGGACGTGATGAGTTTCGTACTAATGCATATTGGAACATGAACGCATGGAAATTATGAAGGAAGCTCATGGTGAGATAGTAGGAGGACACTATGAAAGAAATGCAACCACATGAAATATTCTACGAGTAGGGCTTTGGTGGGAAACCATCTACCAGGATTGTATTGAGTTTTGCAAGGCCTACAACCATTTTGAGTGCCTTGGCAAACCTAAAAGAGGGATGAAATGCGCTTGCAACCAATATCCAAGACCGAACAATTTGAAAAATGGGTAATTAACTTTGTGAGGTAAATTTCACCAACCACATAAAGGACTGGTTCATGGTATATCATTACTTCCACTAATTACCTAACAAGATGGGTAGAGGTAGTGCCTATGAAGAATTGCACTTTGCATCGACAAATGCTAGACTTTTATGGGAGAAAATAATCAGCAGGTATGGTTTTCCTTTGCTTAACAAGTGATAGAGGTACCCATTTCCTCAATGAAATAGTCAAGAATATATTAGTAGAATTTATGGTGGCCCATCAAAAACTACCCCTATCATCCACAGACAAATGGGGCTTTGAGGCATTTAACAAAATACTAAGTCACATGTTGACCAAGATCTATGATGTCAAAAGACAAGATTGGGATGACAAAGTATCATCCATTCTATGGGCATACAAGATAGCCTACAAGAGGTTGAACAAGGCCAGACCGTTTCAATTAGTGTTTGGCACAGAGGCTATTTTACAAGTTGAATTCATCTTACCAAAACTGCATATAGCGAGTGCAGGAGGGTTGAATGATAAACAAGTGCTTTGGAAGAGAGGATTGATAATTTGATGCAATTAGATGAAAGGTGATCACTTGCTAGATGGAGTCAAAAGACATAAAAAGAAAGAAAAAAGGAATGGCATGATCATCATATCAAGAACAAGCAGTTTGAGGTTGGGGAGATGGTGTTTTTGTATGATTCTAAGTTTTTGTGCCATCCGGGAAGTTGAAAGTCCATTGGCTAGGACCTTACATCATCTCATACATCCTTTATTCAAGTGCTTTCCAATTACAAGCACTATATGGGACGAGATTACCAGGTCATTTCAATGGGAGTAGGCTGAAGCCCTATTATAAATAAGTCTTCTTGGTGTTTGTAAATAAGGCAATATTTCAAGTTAGCTTAGGATTTCCCTTTATGCTTTTTCTTTTCTTGTGTTTCCCTTTCTCGTTGCTTGTTCCTTTATTTTTGTTTTGTTTTTCACCTTATGCATCGGTAACCACATTATTTTTTAAAGTTATCTATGTGTAGGACCATGCATCTATTTTAGTGTGGGGTGGAGTAGTGCAAAGTAAAGTATAAGCTAGTAATAAAAGTTGAGTGGCCCAGTAGAAGGAAGTACATAAGATTGAGAAAGTGCATGGGGAAATAGTGGATAATGAATTATGGTGTCAAGGATGATATAACAAAGACAACATCCAAAGAATGAAGAGCACAGGAACAACATGAGGTAGGTGAGAGCAAAAATAAGGTAGACAGAAGAAGTGTCTTCGGTGCTGTGAGACATGCACGTAAGAGTCATTGGTCGATTGTATTTTTAAACACCATAAGGTTGTAGAAGGTTTTTTGCACAGATCTGGGCACATGGATAAGGGTGCTTAAATTCAGCCTAGTGGAAAAAATTTGTATTTAATGCTAAGTACGTTGGTAGGTGGTATATAATTTATTACTGAAGAGGAGAAAAAATTATAAATATGAGGTAAGGAAAGTCATTATTTTACCTTGTTATTATGAAGTTGAAGTGCTCTTATGAACTAGGGCATCCTGAGAGATTTGTGCAAAGGAAGAAGAATCCTAGAAATCTAAGTGTGTGATCAGAGTAGAATTGCAAACTAGAGTGGAAGGAGTACATGGGCATGGGGAGAATTAGTTTGTAGTGCACTGCCTTATGGAAGGTTTTCCTAGTTAGGGTTTGGGAGCTAGGGCATGAAAAGAGAAGGATTTCTTCATAGAGTTAAGCTTTAAAGTTGAGAAGAGTAGTAGAGAACAGAGAAAGGAGTTTTAAATTTTAAACCAACAAGAAGAATGGAACCAAAGAAGGTGACCATTTCACCAAAGAAATAGAAGGGAAAGGGAAAAGGAAAACAAAGCTGTTACCATCACTAGTTCCAATGAGGAATGGTATGCAGAAATGTAGTACCCAGATGGAGTATTCTTTGGGAAATGAGTGGGTGTTGCACTTGAGACAAATGGCCATGAGCGATTACAACCATCACATGAGCACTACAGAGAAATAAATGCTCTGGATTTGGTTCATCTAACTAACAAAAGGACACCAGATGGAATGTCAATATATAGTGACGAGGTGAAGGTAAAGTTGGAAAAGGCATGGCTATTGTAACTATATGAGTTGCCTTATTTTGGCAAGCCGAGAAGCTATATCAATGATTGATGTCACGCATACATAAAGAGCATTTATACTTTGCAGATGCAAGATGCACACAACACCGATGTTGATATCCAAATTTATTGGCTTGAATTTCCAAGGAGAATCCATAGATGACGATTTGAGTGATAAGGAGGCCATCAAGGAAACTGTGGAGGCTTACGACTACAAAAAGGGTTTGCAGATACTTTGACATCACATAAATTCTAGACCTTGTTATGAGGATGGCCACACACTTGGTCACCAAGATTAATGACCAAGAAATATGGATGCAAGTAAAAAGGCATGGTTAAATGTATGTCGAGAAGATCTCAAAAGGGACCATCTATAACTTGTCCACCTTCATTGTGGATGAGATCATAAGCATCGCGCAAGAAGGGGAAAAGATATTATTCGGCAACATTCTCCTCACCATCGTCTTCTCGGATATTGGAGTTCCCGATGGGCTAGAGAAGTTTGTTTGGGAGTATCCAAAAGACAATCCCTCACCCACACCTCGCCCATAGAGAAGATATGTAATGAATATTTTCAATCTTGCACACCTCTTAGATGTTCAAGACTTTCTTTCCATCAAGCTTTTGCTTCTTCAACAAGAATTCTCTCTCACAAAATTATCTTGTAGTTATGATCCATTCTCACTCTTCTAAACCCTATATTTTATGCTTATATAGTCATTTATATACTTAGGGCACTTAGCCATGTAATTATAATTATTAAATCTATTTTAATGTTAAAAATAGATATAATTCCAGAGAGTTAATTAAAAATTCTTCACACAGTAACCGATGCCGCTCTACTTAACTATCACCATTCCTACTTGCCCTTAACCATTGTCGGTCTACCCGACCGATGTCAGCCTAACCTAACCGAAGCCGCTTACTATATTTTCCAGCAAGTTCTAATTGCATGCTAAAATGAAGTAATTAAGCATCACAACTCAACAATTTCCCACTTAGAGTTTAATTATTGCACCATACCTATACAACATCATTCTTAGATCCTTCCTTAGATTTGTTTATTCCTCTTTAAGTCTCAAACTAATAGACCAATAGAAGTGGAGTGTAGCTCCAACTTCTCCTTTGCTAATGGCTTCGTTAGCATATCCACAGGGTTCTTGCTCGTATGATTTTCCGATTCAACTGTACATCCTCCAATACCTTCCGTATGAAGTGATACCTCAACTGAATGTGTTTCATTCTCAAATACAATGCTGAGTTATTTTCCAAATGAATTGCACTCTAACTGTCACTGAACAATTTACAATCACCTTTCTCCTTTCCCAACTATTCCATTAAACTACTTATCCATATCATCTCCTTGCTAGCCTCTGTAGCTGTAACATACTCTTCCTCTCCGTAGTAAACAAAATAACAACCTTTTGTAATCTATAAATATAGCTAATTATCATTCCACCTACTGTGAAAATATATCCAGTAGTGCTCCTCCTACCATCTAGATCTCCAGCCATATCTAAATCAACATAGCCACATAATGAAATATCCAAACCTCCAAATCATAACTGCATGCTATGTGTCCCTTTCAAATACCTGAGTATCCATTGGAATAATTTCCAATGCTCTTTACCTAGATTAGCCATATATCTACTCACAAATCCTATTTCTGTGTAATGTATGGTCTTGTACAAACCATAACATACATAAGACTACCAACTAATGAAGCATATTACACTTGTGTCACATATTTGAACTCCTCATGTGATGAAGGAAAGGCTGATCTTTGCTCAATTTGAAGTGTCCAGCCATAGGTGTGCTAATGGTTTTACATTCCGCATGTTGAACCTTTCTAACACCTTATAGATATAATCCTCCTCGAGACAAATATAACTTCTTTTTTTCCCATCTCTATGTATTTTCATGCTAAGGATTCATTTTTTAGATCCTAAATCCTTCATTGCAAATGTCTGAGTTAGCTTTCTCTTAAGCTCACCAATGTCTTGTATACTAGATCATGTAATAAGCATATCATCCACATACAAGTAACAAAATAATATAGCTCCCATTTTCAAGCTTCTTGAAATAAACACAATGGTTAGATTCACATCTCAAGTAACCATGCTCATGCATAAAAATATCAAACCTCATGTACCATTACCTTGGAGATTTATTGAGCCCATGTCGGCTCTTTTTCAACCTGCACACTAATTTCTCCTTACCCCGACTTCATACCCAAGTGGTCGCGACATATAAATCTCTTCATCTAAATCACCATGAAGGAAAATCATCTTCACATATAGTTTCTCTTAATCCAAATCTTCTACTACAACTAAACTCAATAAAATATGAATAGAAGTCATCTTAACAATAGGAGAGAATATTTCACTAAATTCAATACCCACTTTACTGTGCAAATCCTTTCCTTGCACCTTTTTTGTCCACCCTCTTCTTCTTTAATCCTGTAAACCCACTTGTTCGAAATGTTCTCTTACCTTCTAGTAACTTAACCAAATCCCAAGTCTGGTTCTATTCCAAGGAGTCCATCTCCTCATCCATGCCATGCTCCCACTAAACATGATTCTTATCTTGCATTGCTTATTCAAAGCTCTATGGTTCACCAATATAAGTCAATAATAAATAAAATAGAGAAGGTGTAAATATTTATGGAAGTTTACTTACCCTTTGTGACCTTCTCACAAGATTTTGGGGTACTGGAGACTCAATCTGGGCCTCCTGGACATTAGTATCAACTTCTGATAGTGACCGATGCTAGTCACCTCTAACTGATGTCAGTTTTGCTAACCGATGCTAGTTTGGATCCTCTGTAACCATCAGTGGTTCATCTGACCGATGTTGTTCAGGGACTAACTGACCACGATTACTGTGTATTTCTGTAGGTGTATCTTTAAAACCTAAGAGTTCATTTTCATTAATAAACTTCTCAACTTTCTCATCCTTGGGTACCAAAATTTGATCCATGTACATTCTCTTTTCATTCCATTCAATATCACGACTCCTAATAATTTTAGAATTCTCTAAATCTTAAAAATGGAAACCGAAATCACCAGATCCATAACCAATGAAAGTGCACCTCTTTGATTTTGCATCCAACTTTTTTCTATTTTCCCTATCAACATGCACAAAAGATTCTGAACTAAAAACTTTAAGAAAAGAAAGATATACCTCTTTTCCGGTCCATGCTTCCTCTTGTATTCCTCCATCTAGTGAACTTGAAGGCCCAAAGTTAATCAAATAGACCATTCTATGAACTACTTCTCCCAAAACTACAAGGGAAATCCATAATGTATCCTCATACTTCTATCATGTTCCATGATTGTCATGTTCATTCTTTCTGCAACACCATTCTCCTATGGTGTTCTTGGAACCATTCTTTCTCTACATATCCTATTCACTGAACAATAATCATTGAAATCCTTGCTATAGTATTCACCACCATTGTCAAATCTAAGGCACTTTAACTTAGAATTTGATTCATTCTCAACAAGGGCTTTCCATATTTTAAAAGTCTCAAAAATATTAGGTTTACGTTCAATACAATAAACCCATACCTTTCTTGTAGCATCATCAATGAAAGTAACATAATACTGGGATCCTCCATGAGAAGCTACCTAAGTTGGTCCCCACACATCTGAGTGTACAAGCTCCAATTTCTACTCCTTCTTAGTTGCCCCAACTTTGATAAATCTCACTCTCTTTTACTTTCCAAAGATACAATGCTCACAGAAATCAAGATCTAAATATTTCAAATTTGATAACTTACCCTTATCCTTTAAGATCTACATTCCTTTTTGACTCATATGACCCAACCAATTATGCCACATGCATGCATCTGAATCTGAAGTAGATAATGCAGAAAAGGAATCAATAATATAGGTAGATAAATATAATGTTCCTACCTTCTTACCTCTTTCCACAACAAAATCACCCTTGGTGACTTTCTAAGAGTCTCTGTAAAATTAACCATGCAACCAAATTCACCTAGTTGCCCCTGCAGAAATAATATTCCTCTTGAGACTTACCGCATGCCTCACATCTTTCAATACCCATGTATTTCCATTCTACAATTTTAGATGAACTTCCCATTTACTAGTAATACTGCAAGGTTCATCATCACCCAAATAAACATGCTCAAAATTTCCCTAGACATAATTTTTGAAATAATTCTTAATAGGAGTTACATGGAAAGAAGCTCTTGAATATAAAACCATGATTCAATTCTACTATTTAAAGAAAGAATAAGAGCATCTTGCATTACCTCTGATGCAGCAAGATTCACCTCTTTACCTTTGTCTAGTTGTTGGTTCTCTTTATCCTTTGACCAATAGTCTTTCTTTGCATGTCCTTTCTTTCCACATTTCCAACAAGTAATTCTCTTACTTTTAGATTTATATCTGCTATCCCTTGAATTTGATTTCCCATTACTCTTAGTCTTGGATCTCTCCTTCTACATGCCCCTTATTTATAAATTCAAAGCATTTCTAGATGATGTTTCCTCTATACTTTTCTGTGAATTTATTCATTCAAGATTATACTAGTCACATCATCAAACTTCAAAATATTATTAGCAGATCTTTGTATTACTAATGACCATTACCAAGTTGTCCCAACTATCAGGAAAAGAACATAATAATAAAAGTTATTTTACTTCATCATCAAATGGTATTGCAACCAATTTTAACTAATTTACAATAGATTAGAAATCATTCAAATGACTAGAGGCATATTCACCTTCATGCATCTTAGAACTAAATAGTTTCTTCATCAAATAAAATTTATTTGAAGCACTAGGTTTTTCATATAAATTAGCAAGAGATTTCATTAAGTCTATTGTAGAAGTTGCTTCTGTAATATTGGAAGCCATGGATGTTGTTAGGCTCAATCTTATAGATCCCAAAGCCTTTCTGTTAAGAATATTCCATTCTTCATCAGTCATCTTCGTAGGTCTAGAATTCTCATCCAACGGTAAGTACAAATCTCTTTGATATAGATAATCCTCAATCTACATCTTCCATAATTGATAATTTCAGCCGTCAAACTTCTCTACCTTGTATTTATTTTCTTCTACCATTTTTGTAGCTCCCACTCAATCAGAAAACCCTATGTGAGTAAATATGTTAACTCACAAAACCCTCAAATAAATATCTGATACCAGTTGTTGGGGTTAGAACACCGGTTGTATAGACAATATATCAGATCTAAGCATACATGCAAATAAAAATGGATATTATAATAGAAGAAATATACAAAACAAGAGACATAAATGAACACCAGATTTAACATGGTTTACCTAGTGTGGGCTACGTCCACCAAAAAACAAGCCAATCTACTATCGAAAGATTTGAAAGGATATACAATGAAGATTTACAATCTTCCACACCTCTCAGATGTTCAGTACTTTCTTTCCATCAAGCTTTTTTTCTTCACCAAGAATTCTCTCTCACATAATTATCTTGTAATTATGATCCATTCTCACTCTTCTAAACCCTAGATTTTATACTTATATAGTCATTTATAGACTTAGGGAACTTAGCCATGCAATTATAATTAATAAATCTATTTTAATGCTAAAAATAGATATAATTCCCAAGAGTTAATTAAAACTTCATCACAGGTAACCGACACTATTTCTGCCTAACCTTCAACATTCCTACTTTCCCTTGACCAATGTTGGTCTATCCCGACCGATGTCCAGTCGACCTTAACCAATTTGATTCTTTGTATTTTCCAGAAAGTTCCAATTGCATGCTAAAATGAAGTAATTAAGCTTCATAACTCAACAATACTTGTGAAACCATGATGGTCACTCACAAGGTGTTCCTAGAAAAATGGTACAAGTGAATGCGTATTGCATTTGGGACTGATTATATGATCCCTGAGTAGTTTCCCTTGCACGTGGATGGAGAGGCAGAGTTTGCAGTTTATCAACATTTTTACATTGGCAGGTTTACATTGACAAATGGGACTAAGAGCCCATGGTGCAAGCTACCTTTCTCCTTCACCATGCAATACTTCCAAGTAGGGGTCAACCAGATTCAAGGAGGACAAAAGGCTAAGGTTTGACCTTAGTGAAGTAGACCAAGACCACCGGGATCTGTGTCAAAAGCTTGTATACCCTAAGAAGCGTGCATACATGGAGAAGTATGTCTCCCATGAAGTACAAATGATGAAGTTGATAATGCTACCAATCCCCGGAAGGGTTGTAGCTAGGATATATCTACACATAAGGCATAATTTTTAGAAAGGAACCTATCTGGAGAGTTATGTCTCTATTACAAAAGACCCCACAGTCAAAAAAATGTTGCGCGAAAAGAAAAGGGAAAGAGAAGAGGTGCAAGAGAAGAAGGCACTTAAGTGTGCAAACTGCATAATCGGTGGGCACAAAGGAAGAATTCCCAGGTCAAGGAGAAGACTCCGAGAAAAAGAGGTACCATAGCATGAAGATACCCTCACACAAGATGAATCACCAAGGAAGATGTTGCCTATTAAGGAGAAGGAGAAGGAAGAATCTCATATACTAGAATCACCAGTTAGGAAGAAGCAGAAGATGGTAGAAAAGGAAGACTTGGAGGAAATAAAGAGCTTAGAGGCCTACATTGGTGACAGGGATGATGATGAGCCTGAAGGAGGTCAAGGTAATCTATTATATGATGTACATGACTCAGAGGAAGAGGAAGATGAAGAGAATAAATGATGTGGAGGAAGATGAGGAGGATAATGATGAGGAGATAGTAGAGGATCAAGGAAAGGGGGTGAGTGAAGAAGTAAGCACCAAAAATCAAGGAACCCCAAGCCTCACCAAGGAACAAGTGGAAAAATCTGCAGAGAGAGAAGTGGCGGGAATCATTAAGGATTTGGTGGAGTAGGAGTTGGAGCAGAGTGTAGATGAAATTTTGAAGGAAATGGAAGAAGAAAGCATTGGGAAATAATATGGAAGCATGGGTGGGAATCCCAATTTGGCGGTAAGTTTCCCAAAGGTTGCGTGAATAGGTGGGAAGGGAATAATAGTAGAACAATGGAAAGGAATGGGATAAATCAATGATCTAAGCAAGGTCCTATGTGTGTGCTTCCAAAGCATTGTACTAATGGAATAACTCCTGTATATGACTTCATTTGATGAAGAAGGTGCATATCCCTAAACCAGGAAGATATTATCTTGGGCGTTTGAGTCCCATGTGGATGAGCCTGAGTTTGAAGTAAGTTAGGGAGCGTTGATGAAGGTGCTAGAGAAAAAGAAGTAAATACCTTAGTGAACGCTCAATAATTATCAGATGATCGGAGTGCAATGCGCTCAACAAATTTTTAGTTGAGATTGAGGCCAGACTATTTGGAAGAAATAATAGAGTGAGATTCCTGGAGGAGGAATTGAGAAGGAAAAGAAGGAGCTCGTTGAGAAGAGAAAGGACTTAAAGCAAGAAGAGCTTATTAGAACACAGTTAAGGTGTGAAATGAAAGAGGAGAAAGTATGGGTGTGCAAACTACACAAGAATATTGAAGTGATTACGGGTGTTATTATTTTAAAGCATCTTGACCTAGCACCACCTCAAAAAAATATGAATCAACCTTGTAGTGTCTGAAGGATTTGACCTGCATCCTCACAATGGAAAGGTGGCCATTTTCCTTAAAGACTACTAAATAGGTCTTTGGCGTGCCAAGAAAATGAGGAGAATCTAAATATTGCCAAGATTATTTCTTGATATACTAAACTCCTTGCAGAGGTAAAGGATGTCGCACAAGTCGTAGAAGCTACATATGAAAATTGCAATGATAGAGATAGAGTGGAAAGCATCCTAATCACCACACATGAAATGGAACTCAAGGAGTTTCAAGAAAAGAATAAGGGGAACATGGTAGAAAGGGATAAAATCCTAGCCGAGGTAGAAAATAAGTCAGAAGTTATCGAGACCTTGCAAGGCTCAATCAAAAGCTGGCTAAAGGAACTATACTCTCACATATCCCATAGGATGGATGTGCTTAATGACTTGGGAAAACAATTGGAGGGTATTGTTGATACAACTAGTACCAGAGGGGTATAATTAAGTTTTGAGGAGGTGAGTGCCTTAGTTAGAGACCTCTGTTGGAAAGTGCAGAGTGAGGTTGATGCCTAGGAAAATCTTGAGGCAGAAATAGGTAAGGATTTCCCTCTCCTCCTTCAAAAATAATCTTTGTTCTCTTTCATTTTCCCCATTCTTTCTCCCAATTATTCATTCCTTCATTCTTTCTTCCACTATTTAGAGCCCACCATTCTTTATTCATTGAAGAGAAGTGTTTCAAGGATGGATAATAGGTGTAGTGTGGGGTGATGTTGGGCCTCATAATATTGGCTAAGTACAAGAAGGTGCGTGGGCATGTGGGACATATTTAAAGAAGGGTGTGTGGTTTGAAGGTGCGTAATGAAGGGTTATAGCGAGGGTTTAGTAGAACACATGGTGCACGCGTGTAAGATAATATGAGTTTTAGGACTTAGCCATATTCATAGTTCCAAAAACACATGAGGAAAGCTTGATCCGTCTAGCATGCGGAGTGGATAAGGTACCAACCTGAAGTTGTAGGATCAAGAATGAAATATTCCATACATGTGATGGAAGGATCTAGAAAGACATCATTGCAAATAATGGAGAGTTCGGATCAAAGGGAGCATGCTCCATTGGAGGACCACTTGGAAACTTGGCAGCCAATCTCTTATCTCAAGAAGGCATGGTGGTGGAGACTAAGGCTATATATGGACATGCTCGAGTAGAAGAGAAGAGAAGAAGAAGAGGAGAGAAGCAAGGAGAGATGAAAGGAGAGAGGTAGAGAGAGATAACACTAGATAGGGGAATCTCTGCATGAATAATGAATAATCCTTTGGGTTGGGATTAGAGAAGCTGTAGGAGTGATGACATATGTAGAGGGATGGGTCTATTACAAGTTTGGTATTTTGTAAAGCATATCTTAAGCTCCTAATACATGACTTTGATCTGCATTTTTATAGTGATATGTTATGGCCTTAATGAATGCAATGTGGTTATTAAACTTACGAATATGAATATATTATTCATTCTCTGAATATATGTGTTCATGAGGATAAATCCTAGTGAATTTCCTTTATGTTATGAATCATTTATGTACTCTTTTAGATACTTCTCTTTTATGGATGTATTAATATGATAACTCATCCTAGGCTCTTAGAATGAATGCATGCTCTTTTTCTTTCTTGCATCTAAATATGTAATTAAGGATGTATTCTCACAAGAATCATATAAAGGAGGGGCTTGGTGCCCGTGCATGCCTTGGGTGAGTGCTCAACACCCGTTGGGTGATAGGCTAGCACACATGGGATTAGATTGTTGATCTAAGGGTATAAAAATGACTACAGTAATGAAGGAGAGGAAATAAAAAAATTGATCTAAAAAATGGTTAAGTGTTGTATTAAAATGTTCTTTCCTCCCATTTCCACACCTTAACTCAACTTACACTCAAATAATATCAACTTGGATCAAATGGAGGTTAGAGGTCTTGTTACACCCTAAAAAGTAGGGGAAATAGGAAAAATGGACATCCACCTCTCCAAAATGTACTATGGGTGAAACCCTCATGAGGAGGGGGAAATTTGGTGAAAATGTGAGTTGTTGATATGTTTCTAACACCCAATTTTTCACTTTTAAGTGATGATAAGTTACCTCTCTAGGGGAGCGTACTTTTGTGTCCCTTGTAGACATTAGTTTTTAGCACCCCTAAATGACCTATCCACACCCCTCACATTTACATTATAAACACTAAGCCTATCCACTATTCTATAAACCATATTTTATCCCCATAAAACTATATCTTATCCCTATAAATATTTATTCACCCTATCTTAAACCTCCTAAACCTATTTTCACCAAAATTCTTAACCTCCCTTACATATTTCTACTTATCTATATTCACTCCCAAACCCAAAATAACCCATTTAGAATTGTTCTAAACCACTTCCAAGTAGTTTTCCTCACTATTTCCAGATCACTAGTGATTATAACTAATCATCGATGATTCTATATAGACTCACCAACTACTTTAAATCATGATTTTGGATGTTCCAACGAATCACGACCCCTAGAGATCAAAATTACATCACCTATGACATCCTAACATCTTACAAAGCCACAACAAGATTTTATGCAGTTTATATCATTATAACGTCTCTCCACAACTTTGATATCTGCATTTTCATCAAAGGTAAGGTATTGTCATCTCTTTACATTCCTTGTCTATCCTCGCATAATTTTAAAAGACAAATCAACCATCACGTCATTTATTTAGCATCAAGCTTGCATATTATTTAAAATAATCCTTTTCTACAACTATCACTAGCGATTACTTTGAATTTCTATTGATTATCTAGAATCACCCATGATTCCTTTGAATCACCCATTGATCTTTATTTTTCGGTCAATTTTATCACATATATCATATTTTCAATCCTTATAAGAATCTACTTTATGCTAATATATGTGTTTCCAAGTGTATTTTTTCTGTAGATGACCATTCCAGGTGAAGCATATTTGATCAATAGGACAATCTCTCTATCATCTCCCAACCCTTTTTGGGATCAATATGACATCACGAAGAGTTGAGCCTCTATGCCATCATCCCGACATCGAATCCAGATGACATTGAGGATCAAATAAAAATATATGAGAAATACAGGGATGTCACTTGTAATTCCCCTCATTTTACTCCCACCCTCTGAAACCTAGTTGTGTGAGCTTGAGTTGGTCGTTGGTATGATTGAGTTCGTTATCCTAGGGTCTTGATTTCGATAAAAATAATTCCAAAAATGAAACAATTAAATACAATGTAAGAAAAATAGTATTACCTTTCTAAAATTAGAATATTAGATGTTGATGAAGGATAAAAGTAATTGTATGGTACAATTTTCTATATTTAAGAAAACACTAAAATACAAGCCTCCGAGATGTTTTATTTTGGTAAGAGTCAAATCTATGTAAAAATTAGGTTAATACCACCTCCGTGGATGAATAGCCTCTCATTATTCACATTATGATTTTTTTCCGGAGGATGGCTCGACATACGTTCATTATCTCTTTTGCAATCATAAAATAATGGTAGCAATTAAATAAATTAAACATCGAAATAATAAAATGATATGATCTTTTGAGATTAAAATGTTATTAACAAAAAGTAAAATAAATATAAATAAAACTCAAAATATTCTTAATATTCCTCAAACTACTTGGGGTTTGGGCCACCCTCATTTCAAGAAAGAATTATAGAATTTTGGGGTTTTGTGTGGATGCTTGCAAGAGGGGAAAATATATTAAGTATAATAATGATAATAATAATAGTAAAATGGATTGGTTTGAGATGCATGAAAGATCTTCCTACATATGCATTTGGTGGTTTAATGCCTCCATCAACCGGAGGCAATATATGTTATGTTTTTCTTAGGGTTTCTTGTGTGGATGCAATACCTATACCAACTCCAACCCCTTATGGACGCATTTTCATAATGTTGTGAGACTCGTGTTTGAAAATGAAGGGCATTGGCATTTTATGTTATTTTGGTTTTATTTAAGGATAGATAAGTTTCATCGAGATCTTTTAGTTGCTACTTCCTTAATGGACGTGGAGGAAAAGGTGGAAGCCTTTTCATGGGCTCATGAATGATGAGCTGTTTGTGAAATGGCTCACGAGAAAAGTTGTCTACAACAAGGCGTGTGACAAGTGTAAATGCAAAATCAACAAACTATGTCATTACCCTCCCCTGTTTGTGCTAAAGATATGTGGTCACATGGCTTTTGGGATCAAATTGGAACAATATAGAGAATAATAACATGGCCACTACATAAGGATTGTGGGACGGTTTGATAAAACACATGGGAAAAATGTAGTTCCATCAATTATAATGATTGTGGATAACCAAAAATGGTTTGTTAGGAAGGATTTGGAAACTTTCAAACAAATGAAAAATTGGCAGTGTAAATCTAAACACCACACTCATTTTCCAGTGAATTATTTTTTAAAATTCCTTCAAAATTTTGTTCGTGTGGTGTGATGATTACAGTCTTTGTAAAAAATGGATATTTTTAAAAGACTTAGAAACTTTTAAATAAATGCAGTTGAGAGGTGTTGAAAGAAAGATTTTTGTATGATGTAACATTTCCAAGTGTGTTTTTTTTATAGTTGGGAAAAATTTAGAAGCATACATGAGGCACTTTAACTTGTTTGACAAAATTTGGGCAATGCAAAGAGGCTTAAAAGGGCCCTACGAAGGGTTAGTGAGTAGTTTGATAAAATGCCCGATAGAAATGCAAGCTTATGGACAGAAATGATTGGAAGGTATGCACAAAAATGGGCTTGTCGAAAAGGCCTTAGGGATAATTTTGTTGGGAAATGTGTGTATTGTGTTGAGAGTGTGGAGCACTTAGACATATGTGGATGCCATGTGGCCATAGACGGCTAGAAAAGCATCCTAGGAAGTAGATTTTGTGTAGTTGATTGTGACAAGGTAGCCATGTATGAAAAATGTGGAGACATATACAATACATGTGAAGTATTTGTTTAAATGTGTCATCAAAATGAAATTACATGGCATGTCATGATTATGGGAAATACACATAATGATCTTCTGAAAAAATATTTTGAGATCTTTTAAACAAATGCCATCAATGAGTATGAAACCAACATCCATAACCTTTATTAGCATTATTATATTGTGTGGTAAAATAAGAGATTTGGAGCTATTGCATACATCCATCAAACTATGAATGAAATTATTTTTTTGTTAAATGTTAGAATGGGGAAAACTAAGTTATGCACATAAACCAATTAACAGATGCTCTAGGGGTGGACTTGCATCGTGTAAACATGTAATTTAATTAGAGTCCCTCATACCACTTTGATTCTCACACATGCATGGTCAACTTACTCTATACTTACAAAATTTTAAAGTTATAGTTTTCCTAATATTTTTATGGAGTTGCTAATCAACTAGAGATGAATAATTTGTTTAGGCAAATTAAATGAAACATGTTATTCAATAGCAAATTGAGCCTCTTTTTTGTATGCAACTACACCAATAACCATGAATGTAAAAACTACACTCTATTACCTTGTGAGATGGTTGGAAACACTATGATGTTATTTTTGGTTATGTAAACCACTCGGTTGGTGGGTTAAACTCAAAACATAGTAAAATCTACTCCTTGGCGAACATGTGAAATCTTAATAAAACATGTTTTTAATGAAAAATTCAAGCTTTGATTGTGTACCTTATCACATTGAGTGTTCAACCGAACCCTAAATTTTTCTTTTTATGTTCATTTGACTTTTTTCATGTGTTTAGGAGCTCGTCAGGCTAGTTTGCAACTTTAAACAATTGTTGAAAGTTAAAAATGTAGTTTGGTTTTGACCTACAGTTTTGGCCATGTGTGTAGAAATGGTTTTGGCTTCTGCATACCTCTAGTATTTCTCTATTTCAATCACTACCAAACCTCATTTTGGAGAAAATCACTTTGCAAGTTAGATTTCTAGTTGTGTTTAGTAGGCCTCGATTGTTGGGCCACAATGTCATTTGGGTGCATTTATGATCGATAGCTCTAAGAAGATAGGAGCCAATTTAACCTAGTTTACCAGTTAGGGGTTGTGTCAACTCCAAGTGTTTCCATGTATATATGGGAGTACACGAGATTTTGTTCCCTTATGTTTTTGAGTATCGAATATAGTTTTGAACGCATATTTTGAGCTATTTTCCTAAATTTAATGTTTTTTTAAGTTGTAACTATCTAGAGAAAATTGTCAAATGGCCTTATCTAAGTAAAATAAGAATAAAAAAACATTGTAAACAAAAAACATGATTGTAGGAAACCATATTGACACTTGTTTGAAAATATATTGAATGTGAAAAGAAATGATGTTTTCTCTCTCCTCTCTCTAGCTCTATCTTTAGCTTTGAAAATGAAATGAAATGACATTTATATTTTTTACTCTCCCTAAAAGTATATTAAGTATTATTTCATTATTATTGGAAAACTGTGAAATCATAAATCGTGCTAGATTGTAGTTAGATTCTATGTCAGCATTTGTGTTGACCATATGGTCATTGTACATACACGGGACATGAAGAAAATTGTAGCATTCTATATGCTTTTGTAAAAGCGGGTTAACCTTGAAATACATGTGATACTAAATGGATGTATATCACCACTATGTTTATAAACATGAATGTTATTTATGGATTTTTTGTAATTTTAAGATATTGTAGCACATTTGTTTATTGGGGTAAATGGGCATTCTATTTTGGGTGTGATTTTGCGGTGCCCCCTCCGGCTCATAGAAATTTTTCCTTATTTCATCCTTAACGGTTTGCATGGATTTATTCAAAAAGGTGCTCATGTTGTTTTCAAGTCCTTGTGTTTCATGTAGTTTTGGATAACTCTCACCCGATTGTCATTTAGAGGTGTTTAAAATTCTTGTTCCGAGGACCATGAAATGATCGTTAAATTTTAATGCTTGTATCGGGTGGTCATCTTTTCCGCATTTGGAGGGATCTTAAAATGTTATCCAAATTTTAAATTCTCCATGGAGGAAGAGACATATTTATTTGCATTATCATGTATGTCTTGGAGGATGGCGTGACATTCGTTTAAGTTTCTTTTCACGATCATAAAATAAAAATAACATTTAAATAAATAAAACATTAGAGATAGTAAAAATATATAACCTTTTGTATATTAGAACAAAAAAATAAAACTTAACCAAAAAAAAATGAAAATAATTAAAGAAATAAATACTCTTAATATTCATAAAGTCTTTCAATTCTTGGGGTGTGGGAAAATCCCTTATCGAGAAAAGAGATAATGAAAATTTTCTTGGATATTGTGATCTTTCTTATGTGAGGGATTTTTGGGAATTTGTGGCTGTTGATGATTTTGTTAGAGGATCATTTTAAATTCAGGGTATGTATATCCATCAAATAAGAGTGGGAAAGAAAAAATTATTGATGTTGTAGTTACGGGTGCCCTGAATAGTTTGTATGCAATTTCGAATGGCATTATTAGGTGCACATGTGGTTATTGAGTAAGTTAGAAGATGTAGTGTCTTCTTTGAGTGGCATGTAGGTGAATTAGAGGGCGTTTGGAAGCTTGGATGGAAAAAATAAATGCTCAAATGAGGTGTTTCCATGGAATACAGACTGCAACGACATTGGGAAGCTAATTTCATTGTTAAATGTTAGAAAAAGTTTCTAAAAATATGTGTACGTAAGTATGAAAGCCATATTCAAGGAGTATGAGTTGTTTGGCAAAATTAGAACGTTGTAGAGAAGCTTTTCCTATCCCCTACACAAGGTTGTGGACTGCTTTATAAAATGCATAGAAGAACATGGTTTTATGGATAGAAATGATTGTTGGCTACACAATAAATGGGTTCATTGAATAGAATTTAGTTCTTGCAAGCATCTGCATATTAAAAATTTTGAAGACAAATTTCTTAACCATTACTGTTATTCCTTATGTTATGAACAAGTTGGGGAGGGCTAACATTCTTGACTATGTTAAACACCTATAGATAACTCTAAACCTTGTATTTTTCTTACCAATTAAAACAAGTGGTGGATGTGTTGATCATTTGTATGGTTTTTGTAGAACAGATAAGTTTGGGGCAGGGAATAAACACTCATCAATTTCTATAAATGAAGATACAACTAAATAATTAGAAAAAAAACATTGTGAATTGCAATTTCGGTACCAGGAAACTTTTGCTTCTATAAATGAAGGATTGAAGATCGATTTACAAAAAAAGAAGTAGAACTATTAAAGAGAGAATTGAAAAAAATGTAGGAATATCTAGGTGGTGGGATTAAATACATGACAAAATATAAAATTTGGTAATCATTCTAATCTATGTGAGCATTATCTGGACCAACATGTTTATTTCTTGTAAAAAAATATTTAAGTTAGAAGATTTATTTGACAAGTCTAGCATTATAAATACCATTGTGATGAAGAAGTAGGAATCTTTGGCTGATCCCAATGTTTCAATAGATCAAAAACGTTTAGTGGATTATTTCACCCCTACTAAACAAGATAATTCTATCCAAGGAAAAAAATGTAAGCAATTGGTTGACAAAAGGTGGCACTATGAACTTTCAAGAAAATGCGGATGGCAGATGTAAATTCTAAGTACAACTACAACATGTCAAATTTTCTTAGTGTCGTAGGTTTGACTTTGGTAACAAATGGTATTGACATTGTATGATATTTTATTTTAGCCTAGATGAGGACACATATAATGGGCACATTAAATGTTTGAAATAATTTCTATGGAAATGTGGTCAAAGGACTATGAATAGAGATTGGTGCTTGGCCATTGGTTGGCCACTCCACTGTCTGTCGGGTTAGAATTGAGGTTGGTGGTTTGAATGTTTGTTTTGGCCTTGGGATGTTTAATTTTCAAATCTTGAGTTTTTTGGGTAACTCATCAATCCCCTCATCTTCAAATCAACCAATGAAACATTGATCTTGCCATGGAACTCACCCAACTCAATCCATAACTCGGTTTCCTAACTCGCATGCTAGCTCGATGGAGATAATGTGGTGCATTGTAAATTCTCTTCCTCTTGCTTGCTAGATCAACACATGCATGGTCATATTACTATATCCTTGCATGATTTTTAATGTTCTAGTTTTCTTGATTTCAATGAAGTTGTAAATTAAACTAAAGAAGAGTAAATTTTTGGGTGAACTAAATGAAACGTGTTTCTAATAGCAAATTGTAGCTATGTCTTGTATGATCTAGACCAAGATTCATGCATGTAAACACTACTCTCTTTTACCTCGTAAGATGGATGAATAAACTATGATGCTAGTTTTGATACGGAAACCACATAGTTGGTAGGTTAAATGCAAAATTTAATTAAAATTACTTCTTGACAACCTTGTGTAATATTTATAAAACCTATTTTTTAATGAGGCACAAAACCTCCTTATAAACCCCGAAATGAGAAATTCAAGATTTGGAAGTGTGCCTTGTCACATGGAGTGTTGAACTAAATTCTGATTTATACCTTAGATTCTCATTTAAATTTGGTTTGTCAAGTTTGTAGGATCCCAACAGGTTGGTTCACATCTTTAAACAACTACTGAAAGTTTAAAATGTAGTTTGGTTTTGACCCACCATTTTGGCCTTGGGTGTAGAAGTAGTTTTTGGATTCTACACACCTCTAGTATTTCTCCTTTAAAATCACTACCAACCCTCAGTTTGGAGAAAAAAATCTCACAAGTGATTTATTCTAGGTGGGTTTTGTAAGCCCCTAGTTGTTGGATGACATAGACATTCGGGTGCAATTATGATCAGTCGAGCGCTAGAAAGACAGACACCATTTGAATGCGGTTTTCCAATTCTGGGTTCTCACAACAATGAGTGCTTCCTTTTATATATGGGAGCAGGTAGGAATTAGTTTCCATGTGTGTTTGAGTCTCAGAGATTGTGTTTGAATGCTGATTTTTGAGTAACTTGTCTAAATTTGATGTAATTTGAAAACTTGTAACTAATTGGAGAAAATGGTTTTATGACCTTATCAAAGAAAAATAATGATTGGGAAACCTTGTAAACACAAATACATGACTTTAGGAAACCATATTGATTCTTTCTTGAAAATGTATTGAATGTGAAAATAAATTATGTTTTTCTCTCTCCTCTCTCAAGCTCTATTTATAGTTTGAAAATGAAATGAAATGGCATGTATATTTCTTACTCTTCCTAAAATTTTGTTTAAGTATTCTTTCATTATTATTGGAAACATGTGAAGTCGTAAATAATTCTTGGTCATTTTTAGATTCCATTCAGTGGTTGTCTTGACCATGCGGTGATTACGGGCACGCAGGACATGAAGAAAATTATAGCATTTTATATCCTTTTGTAATAACTGGTTATCCTCGAAATGCGTGTAATATTAAATGGATGTATATCAACACTATTTTTATAAACATGAATGTTATTTATTGAATTATTTTGTGATGAGTAAGAAATTATAGTATATTGGTATCTTGGGAAAATGGGCATTATATTCTAGAAGCAATTTTAATTATAGGTATATATCATTTTTTATTAAGGATAAATAGTTTTGAAGGGACTATACCCAGTACAAAAAGACTCAAGTAGCCAGATACTGAAGGAGAAAACCCAACTAAGAAATGCTAAATGCCTTAAACATGTAGGCTCAAAAGCCAGATATATCAGTAAAGTGAGTACAAAAAGATCTATCCAAACTGAGATCCGAAGAAGAACAAAAGGACCAAAATACTTCAAAGAGGGATCCAAAACAGGGCATCCCAGCAAGAAAACAGCAGCAAAACCTCCGAAAAACAACTTCATAGCAACTAAACAACACCTGGGCACTGCACTATTTGACTACCCTGTCAATCTTGACCTTAATTTTCTGAAGAGAGGTGAATAGTGCAATGGCCGTGGCATGTGAAGGATCATTCATGTCCGCCTGAGAAAGGGCAAGGTCACGAGTCTCATTAGAATCCCAGATGTCATCAGGAATGCCACTAAGGCTGCAAACACTTCTCACATGTTGCTCCATAAAATTATAAACATCTTTTAGTGTAGAGATGATGCAGTCATGATGGCCCTTGGCATTGCCCAGCCTAGCATCAAGTGAAAGGAGCTTCTTAAAAATCTTAGCAGTAGTATCATTGTCCTCAGAATTTTGTAACTTCCTCTTTCCTTTTGTTTTTTCCAAATTTCTAGGAGAATTTTTTAGGTCTTTAATCTCCTCTTCAAGCTTTCCAACCCTGGTAAGAAGATCCACATCTCTACATTCTTCAATAGGTTATTGATATGCAATAAGTTCTTGGCAAGTTCAATATCTTTGTGGCTACTTGAGAATCCTTTGTGAAGAAGGCAGTGGAAACCTTAGCCTTTTCACCTTTCATCTTTCGTTATAAGTAGCGAGTCCGGACCTTTGTCGGCAAGGATAGGGAGAATAACAGGGGAGTATGAAGAGGGAAAAAGCAAGATATGCGGTGGTGGTGGATGAGCGAATCAGACCTTGGTGTAGGGGTACAACCTGGGTATGATTCTGGACTTCTAAAACAAACCTCTCTAAGGAATTCAACAGATAATGTGGGAAATTGATGGTTAGATTCCTACGGAAATGATTGAGAAATATTAAATTCTTAAGGGAATGGTGCCATATCTTCCCTCAAGTGTGACGTACCTAACCATCATCCATGCTATCTCAGCAAAGGGCTCAGGGATAGAGGCCACTTTTATTCTAACCACGACAAAATCAAGGTGCTCCCCTTCCTCAAGAAATTTTTTAGCCTCAATCTCATGGTCAACTCTTTTGTTAAAGAACTTGGCTCCTGGATGGAAGGCTTTAACTCTTGGTCAAATTTTTTAGCCTAAACTCTTTTGTTAAACCCCGACTTCTCCATACTCAACAGTATGTTTTCTCCAACAATTTGTAAATTTCACCGAGATGTCCTAGTCAAAACCCTGAATCTTTTCAATGAGATTTAAAATACCCCCCATTTGTAGATAATGTCAAAGAATTGTGTCATTTTTCCAAGTTGGATCGTGAATGGGTTCGGTCTTGCATGGAGGACCCCCCATTTTGCCGGTATTGTTCCTAATCTACACAATGGTAAAATTTTCAATTCCATTCGTCTCTATACCATCTCTACTTTTGGGGACCTCTGAACCGTGTAGAATTTTAAAAACATAATTAAACTTACCATTGAAATTAATAATCACATCCTTGGCACCTACTCTGTATCTATTAATGATTATGTTCAAAATCATGTATATCTTTAATGATTTCATCAAGTACTTTGGTTGGAAGAGGGTCGTCACTTAACCATGTTTGTGTTGTGTTGTTGACACCAATATTTACTAAACTATTGGCCACTCTATTGCCTTCATGATAGGTGTGGATAATCGTACAATTATCAAAACTATTGCAAATTTCAATAGCTTCATTAATGAAATCCCTAATAGA
This sequence comes from Taxus wallichiana var. yunnanensis, assembly GCA_018340775.1. Classification (NCBI taxonomy): domain Eukaryota; kingdom Viridiplantae; phylum Streptophyta; class Pinopsida; order Cupressales; family Taxaceae; genus Taxus; species Taxus wallichiana. The sequence goes on along the minus strand of CM031236.1, from coordinate 362,029,500 downwards.
CCAGCTTGGGGGTTGATTTTGATTTAACAAATTAATAATGTTCAACAAATCCCCCTCAATTATAATATTATAAATATTACAATCTCTAGCCAACCTTATTCCCTAGAGTGTTGCTAAAGCTTCTGAGTAATGATTTGTTTACTTACCCATCTTTCTAGAAAAAGTAGCAACAAAGTAGCCTCTATGATCTCTAATCACCCCACCACCTCCCAAATCCCAGGATTACCTTTTGAAGCTCCATCAAAGTTTAGTTTGTACCATGCAGTGGGTGGCTGAATCCAACATATAGAAGATCTATCAATGTTGTTGTTATCCTTATGCTTAATGCTATCAGTGCCAATGTTCCAAGCAGCAAGAATGTGCTCCTCTTCCTTGGGATAAAGTTTATTTTTGGGAGGCTTAAATCTTTCAATGTTGTCTTTCACTACAATGATAATTTCTTTAAAGACTTTTGTACATATCTTTCTAGTATTTCTAAAAATAACATCATTTCTAGCTTTCCAGACTCTCCACATGGTGTGAGGGAGAACCATTTTCCATAGCCTCTTGATCACACAATGCTTATATGGGGAGTTCCATTTATCCCATGCTTGTAGACAAGTATGGGGGAAAACCCATTTTGATTGAAATTCTCAAAAATAAGATGCCAGACTTTGGAAGTATACTTACAATGTAGAAAGAGGTGTTTAATGTCTTCAGCTTCTTCTTGGCACATGAAACATCTGTTAGGCATGATAAAACCCTTCCTAATGAGATTGTCATTAGTGAGAATCTTACCTTTGATGATAATCCACTAGAATAAATTCACTTTAGGAGTTAACTCAGGCATTCGAGCTTGTGCCAATCAATTTCACTTTCAATAGAAGAAAAAAAGAATTGTAACCAAATTTAACTGAATATTCTCCATCAAAGGAGTCTATCCAAATAATATCATCCTTATTATCATGTTGACTGATATGTATTAGGGAGAGATGAGTCTCGCATGGAGGAGATAACAGGCTACATATTTGATTTAGTTCAGGTTCCTTCTGTTACCAGACACCTCAATATAGTCTTTGACTTTCTTTCCATAATTTTTAATTAGGTTATCTTTTATGGAGCTAAAAGTGGTATCCCAACTTATGTCAAACTAGATGTCATGCCAGAAATCAATGTCCTGTCCATTTCCAAGTTTCCATCTATAGCCCTGAGAGAGAATATGCCTGATGTGAAGAAGATTGTTCGTAAAAGTGATCCATTTGGAAGAAGCTGGTCAAAGAGAAAGGAATTCATGTTTTGATTAGAAAGATATTTGACTTTGATCAACTCATTCCATGGTTTCTGCTCTTTGATTAGCCTCCAACCCAACTTTGCAATTAAAGCAGCATTCATATTTCTGATATCTTTGATTCCTAAACCCCGATCCTCTTTGGCTTACAAACCTGATCCCATGCTACTAAATGATATCTAAACCTTTCTTCTGTCCCATGCCATAAGAAGTGTTTTTGAATTTTTTCAATGTTATTCACCACTGCTGTTGGAATGTTGAACATTGACATGATATAGATGGGTAAATTCTGAAGAGTGATTTTAATCAATAAACATTTACCAACACTTGAGAGGATAGCCCCTTTCCACCCAGCTAATTTTTTTCTAAAATATCTTAAGAAAATCATTCCAAACCTCATTAGAAACCTTACTAGTACTCATAGGGAGTCCTAGATAAGTAGCTAGGAGGGAGTTGATTTTGCAACCAAGAATGAGAGCAATCTTTTTTTGTCTTTCAATAGGGGTATTGAAGAAGTATACTGAGATTTTATCAAAGTTTACTTTCTATCCCGAGGCTTCCTCATAGAATCAGAGAATGGTTTTGATAGCCTTAGCTTCAATGATGGAGGCCATAAGGAGTAGAATAGTGTCATCAACAAACTACTGATGGGAAGAAATATGATTGTCTGAAGTAGGTTGAAATCCTTTTATCATACCATTGTATATAGATTTTGTAATAGAACGACTGAGACTGTCACCATTATGATGAATAGCAGAGGGGACATGGGGTCCCCTTGTCGTATGCCTCTATTGCTAGCAAAAAACCAATAGGCTCACCATTGACAACCACTGAAAATCTAGGAGATGAGATGCAAGCTTGGACAATTTTTTGAATTTATTTTGAAATCCAAACTTGGTCAGTACCTCATCCATGAATTTCCAAGAGACTCTATCAAATGCCTTATGCATATCTAACTTTATTGCCATCCCAGCTTTTCTTCTTTTAGCCATTGAATGAATTGTTTCATGGACCATAATTACCCCATCCTGGATAATTCTACCTTTTATAAATCCACTCTATTGTTGGGAGATAATTTCTATGAGAAGAGGTTGCAGTCTAGTGGTTAAAATCTTAGTGAAAATTCTGTAAACCACATTAACCAGGCTGATTGGTCTAAAATCCTTAAAATCCTTTACATCCAGCTTCTTAGGTGCAAGCACAATATGCATGTTATTTAATTCCTTAATTAGATTTCCAGTTCTGTAAAACTCATTTACAACTTTCAACAAATCTTTAGAGCATATATCCCAACATCTTTGGAAGAAATTAGTAGAGAATCCATCAGGGCCCAGAGCCTTATCACCTTCTAGAGAAAAGACAACTTTTTTCAACTCCTCAATGGTGACAGCTTTAGAAAGGCTCTTAAATCTTTCTTCTGGAAGCAAATTGTTAGGAATGGAGTCTAAAAGGAAGGAGGCTACTTGCTCATTATAAGAATTGTTCTCAATTAAAATATTCTCATAGAATTTTAGGGCTTCAAGTTTAATATCCTTAGCATCCTTAGTAATGGTACCATTCCCCTTGGAGACTTTAGTAATTCTGTTAAGCCCTATGCTTGAGAGTGGTCATATGAAAATTTTTGTGTTTCTGTCCCCAGACTTTAACCAAAGAGCTCTAGATTTCATTCTCCAAAAGGTTTCCTCGTGACTATTGATATTATGTAGGTCAGAAAGAAGTTTCTTTTCTCTTTGGTGATCCTCATAAGTCATACCTTTCATTGAAACTTTTAGCTCAAACTCTTCCATTTGTCACTTAATCTCTTTTTTCTGATCAAAGATGTTGCCAAAAACCTCTTTATTCTAGGTTCTAACCTTTTTCTTCACATTTTTCAGCTTCTGAAGAAGTCTGAATTGAGTTGTTCCTATCCCTTCCCAAGTCCACCATTCTTTAATTCTATCTAGAATGTCCTCATGCTCAAGCCACATCTTTTGAATTTGAAGTTACAGTGAAAAGGCTTAGACCAATTGAAGAAGTTAAGAGCAATAGGATTGTGGTCAGAACCAGTTCTAGGTAAAGAGGAGAGATGAAAATTCTGATTTAAGATCCAGTTAGCAGTAATGAGAGCTCTATCCAATCTTACCTGAATCAAATTTTCTCCAATTCTTCTGTTAGACCAAGTGTATTGATTACCATGAAGTTCAATGTCCATAAGATTGAGATATGAAATGAAGTCAGCAAAATCTTCCATGCTAGTAGAGAAATCAGAGTTCCCTCCAAATTTCTCCCTAGGGTTTAGAGGAGTGTTAAAATCCCCCATAATCAGCCAGTTAGAATCCTCAAAATTATTTCTAAACCAAGCTAACTCTTTCCATAAATTTCTTCTACCAGCAGCAGTATTTGGAGCATAGATATTGGAAAGGATCCAACTAGAATTGTTCTCAAGACTTTTAAAATTTATAGCTAAATGATTTTGAGAGGAGAAAAGCACATTACCATGAACAATTTTAGTGTCCCAGAAGACCACTAAACCTCTAGAAGCCCCTTGAGAATCAGAAGCAGCAAAGGAAACATTCTCCCAAAATTCTTTTGCACTCTTCAATAGCTTTAGTTTTCATTTTCATTTCTTGAATTAGAAGGATACTGGGTCTACTTGATCTTCTAAGTTCCTTAAGCATTCTTTGTTTAGGACCCCCATTTAGTCCCCTGACATTCCAAGATAAAACTTTCATTAAAAAAGGATTGGGGAGGTGGTTCATTGGATGGCTCAAAAGACTTTGAGTACCATCTGCAATTTCTTTCTCAGTCTCTTTTTTCCTTACATCACTTTTGGAGGGTCTACCTTTTTTATAGATAACTCCAATATTCACAACTCTTTTGCAGTAGCTCTTGTGATTCTTGAAGTGGAAGCTTCCCAATTTCCTATTTGTTTCTTTTTATCACTATATAGTGATTCGGGATTTCTTCAAAGCCTTTCAGTCTTCGTTTCTTTCATCAAACTGTGATGAATCCATCCTTTTCACATTCAGAAAGGATCTTTGTCGATGCAGGGGTAATTTCTCCTTCTTCTTTTCCTTTATCAAAATCAAGTTGTTGAGCTAAAGGGGATTCTCTGTTGTATTCATTGTCTATGAGCTCCTCCATTTCTGTAAACTCTTTATCCTCATTTAGATCTCTTGCTATGGATTCCAGAAGTTCTTTAGCTTTTCCTTGTCGTAGCTTGTTCAGTTCTTTATTCTTCAAAGAACTATTCTTATTTACTGGTTCTTGATGAGGGAGGGGAGTAATTTTCTCCATCTCCTCTTCATTGGAAATGGTTAGATGGATGTAAAATTTTTCATTTATTTCATCCACTTCCATGTTTAGTTTTATAGGATTTGTATTCTCAAGCACCTTTGCCTGATATTTTTCCATTTCCTTCAAATCTTCTTCACCCTTTGTCTGATCATTTTATTTTTCCTTTCGAACTTCTTCACCCTTTCTTGACGAGAGGGTTTTTGGTCTCCATAGCTTTCTATAGACCGGTGGCCTCTTTATTATGGTCTTAAAACCCTTTTTTTCCTTTGATTTTTAGATTCATCTGTATGTAGCAATCTTTAGTTTCCGTATCCCTTGTATGTTGATCATGCATGTTCTTTTTGACATTATTTATATCGGTCCGAGAGGCTTTTTCAGCCTCTGCTATCTATTTCTGTTTATTATAGGTATATATCTTACTAATGGTGTGGATGTCCATGTTATCTGAAAATGAAATGATCTTTCATAGCATTTTTTTTTGTGTTGTTGATGAATGAAATCCTTTTTTTACTAATTACTTGGGAATTGCTAGAAGAACCAAAGCAAAAAGGATAAGCATAGAGTAATATTCTTTTTTGACACACTCTTGTGTGTGAACTCATTAGATGAGAAAATTGAAAATTAAAGGACAATCCTAGTTTTCTTATCATTCTTTAGCACCTCCTAGATTAGAGATAATAAGAGAAAAGAATTAGGATTCTACATAATATTGTGTACTTATCGACATGGTCACGATACCACCCTATAGGAATGGTAATGGTTAAACATTGTTTCGAGTATAAGGGGGGTCCTACTAGGAACTACATTCATTCATGTTGAAGTTATGTTGGATTCTTTAGTTCAAGGCATGGAGTCACTTTTTTGGCATGCGGGGCATAAAGTCTAAGTAACGTAATTTTGTATTTTCTTGAGGTTAAGAATAGATGGATAAGCATTAAAAATACTTGATTCATAGGGGAAATGAGGAAATGTAATTTCACATCCTTGAGATGTGATCATGTATACCTTGAAAACCATAAAGTGAGGTGGAACCTCACTTAGTAGCTCTAATATAATACTCGACTTGTTTAAACTTAAAACAATATAAGATTGACACATAAGTGAAACTTGTATTTATCTTATAACTTAGTTAGGATCTCTTTTTTTGTTGATAATACATATAAATAGTTCCAAGTGAGTCCGATCATGTGAGGAACATAATATCTTATCTATACAATTAACCTTATGATGTATAACTATTAAAAATGACTCTAACCAGAGGTGCTATCAAGTATAAAAGAAATACCTTTGGATTTGAGAAATTTATCATGAAATAAGGGTGTTTTTTTAATCCGATTTTGAATTTATTAAGGTGTATATTCCTTGAGTGTAGATGAAATGATCAATCATGTGGCCTCTCATGAGGTTATTGGTAAGAGAGATTTTGATGTATGTTTTCCCATGAAGGATTCCCTTATTTCTTATTCCATTTTTTTTGGGAAATTATTAAGTTTGATGTTTATAAGGATGTACAAAAGTTTTTAGTGAATAAAAATATTCTTAGAGAGATAAATTGTACCATCTTATCCTTTCTTCCAAAAATTTGATGTTATATAATTAAAAACTTTAGGCCTATAATTCTATGCAAAACTATGTATAAAATCTGCACTAAAATTTTGTCCCTTAGACTTGATTGATTCTCCCAACTCTTATTTCTGATTAGTAAGAGGGTTTTTTATTGGAAGAGATATCCAAGGTATATTCACAATATAGGAAACTATTCATACTATAAATAAAATTAAGAGAGAATCCATGGTGATAAAACTTGATATGACTAAAACTTATGATAGAATCTCATGGTATTTTCTTGATAAAGTACTTAAAAATTTGGTTTAGAGACTCTTTTAGTTATCTTGATTAGACTTGTATTTATTTTTATAGGTTTTCTATATCAATTAATGGTACCCCTTTTGGTTTCTTTCAAATTAGCAGGAGGATAAAACCATAAGATCATATTTCCCGTTCCTTTTTATTCGATGGCTCAATATTTGAGAAGAGATTTTTATATGGCTATTTTTAATAGGAAAACTATTGGTATATCAATAGATGTGAATTTTAAAAATGTTATTCATATTTTTTTTTTTTGAAACCATTCTAGTGGGAGAAGCCATGGTTTTCAGAGGCTAGGGGATTTAAACAACTATTACAAGATTTAGAAGAAGTGACAGATAAAAATAATAATTTCAAGAAAACTTCCATATTTTTATTTAATACTCCTAGACCAAGATGTAATAAGATTTATAAGATAATGGAGTTTGAGATTAAAAATTTTCCATCTATCTATTTGGGTATGCCTATTGTTAATAATAAACCCCAATATTCTTACTAGAAAATTGTGATTTGATAGATTTTTCAAAAACTAGCTAGGTAGGAAGGTTCTTTTCTTTCTCAGGATGATAAGATTACTCTCTTAAAAATCTCAATTCAAAGTCTTCCAGTTTATATTATGTCTCTCTTTCAACTTCCTACAAAGGTTTCGAAATTTTGGGAAACGTTTCAAAAAATATTTATGGAGTGGTATGGAAAGTAAAAATAGAATTCCTTTAATTTCCTAGGGAAAAGCATGTAAACACAAAAGTCATGGGGGTTTAGGCCTTAGATATTTAGAGCGGATGAGTAAATATCTTTTAGGTAATATGGGATGGATACTAATATAACATGATGGGTATTGGGATAATATCATTAAACATAAATAGTGGGCTAATACGAGACTTGACAACCTGGTTTTTATCTCCTCCTACTTTTGAGGGATCCTCCTTTTGGAAAGCTTTAAAATGGGATAAGATTATATTTATTAAGGGATATAAATGGAAAATTGGGGATGGGAAAGGATAAATTTTTGTAATGATAAATGGATTGGTGATGTTTTCCTCAAGTAATTCCAACCGATGAACAATATTCAACCAGAGGTTGAAGAAAAAGATAGTTTTCTAGTTAAAAATTACTTATAGGAAGAGGAATCCTTTAGAATATGTAAGTTTATCTCCGTTGATAATTAAAATATTGACCAAGAAATAATATCGCTAAATGAGATTATTGTCGGTAATGTTGTCATCAGACATGGGGATAAAGACATAATTATATGGTTTGAAGAAGAGAATGGGGAATTTAGTGTCAAATCTACTTATCATATCTTTTTGACAAAAATTCCATATTTTAATAAGGATAAAATAGAATAAATATCTTACCCCAAAGTTAATTTTTTTGGTAGTTGGTTCTTCAAGGTAAAATCCTTAAATTGATAATCCTAACAAAAGGGGTTTCTAAATGGTTGATAGTGTGTTCAATGTGAAATGGAATACGAATCTATAAGTAACCTTATTTTAGATTTATCTTATACTCATGTGGTTATAAGTAATTTTATCTACTTGTTTAGTATGGATTGGGTCTTTCCGGTTGTGTCGAAAATTATGTATTAAGTGGAAATGACATTTCAAAAGTTAAGGATTAAAGCCTTTATGGGACTTATCTATTACTCATTTCTGTTTGGAGGTTTAGAAAGAAAGAAACAACATAATTTTTAAGGTAAAAAGGAAAAAGTAGTAAGAACTTCAAGGAAATTTATACAATATATTAAAACTAGTTTATCTATTTTAAAAGGAAATAATATTTATTTTCTTTGAGAATGAGGAGTAAATCTCCCTTTATTGGGGTTTCATCCATGTTTCTAACCATAAATTATTTAGATCCCTCCTAAAAAGGGGTAGATGGAAATTTACTTTGATGGTGCTGCCAAAAGGAACCCCTGAAAAGATGGTGTGGGAGGGATTATAAGTGATGAAAAAGGTAATTTTGTGTTAGATTATTTCTCTAACCTTGGTGTTTAAACTAATCATATGTATGAAGTGGATACTATTTTTGGCAATTAAACATGCTATTTAGTAAAATATTAGAAGGTTTACTATGAAAGGATATTATTTGAATATAATTAATAGTATTTAGAAGAGAAATGTCATTTATACAATGATAAAATATTTCATAAAATGCATAAATATCCTTAAATCCTCTTTTGAAGACATCACCTTTCAAAATGTCTACAAGGAAGGTAACAAGGTTGTAGATTATTTTGATAATAAGGGGTTTAATCCTCTAATATGATCAGAATTTATGAAGAGATCCTTATGGAGAATGATGTTATACTTCTCATTAAAAAAGAAGCCATGGTAGAAGAGGAATCGCAACACCCCCAATTGGATATTTTCTATGTCAAAATGGATGATGAGCTGGTTTAGATTGAACCTATTTTAGTTACAGAGATCAATTCAAATGTTTAGAATTTATTCAAAATTATTGGAACAAAGTTAGGGCCTAACGATAGCTCGGGAGGAACACGAGTCTTAGTATTTATCTTTTTTTCTACCTTCCGTGGTAGAGTAGACGTAAAATATTTATTATTTTTGTTCAATCTGCAAACTTGGAGTTTGCATGTGAATATTCTTTGAGGTTATCTTGGAATTCTTATATATGTATCCCTTCTACCCTTCCGATTGTTCCATGTGGTACTCTCTTTTTGATTGAGCAGGGAGGAGCCAAATTTGTAATTTTTTTCAACATGTTTGGATTAATTTTTTGAATTTTATTGATGGTGTCCGTGGAAATTTTCCATGTATGCCCCTCACATGCTCTACGGTTTTAAACTATCTTTGTTTTAATTTATCGGGTTTGTTCACATTTAAAATATTTAATTAGTTTTATGCCTTGTATGGAGTAGGGTCCCCTTAAACCTCTTTTACCTAATATCAATAAAATAAAGTGTATTTTACAATTCATGATTGATAATGTTATCTTTAATATCATCCCTTAACAAATTCACTATTCAAAAATAAAACCATACATCAACTAAAAACATTAATATCAATCTCTCTTCTCAAAGAAGAACTATAAGTACAACTATTCAAATTAACAATACATTTCCTTATTCCATTCAAATAACTTCTTACAATTTAAATACAAATCTAAAAAAATAATCATCATTAATTCATTCATATTTTCACCACATTTCCTACAACTTGTGAAATCACATAATCAAGGATCGAAAAGAATGTTGGCATGTGTACCACCCTCCCGTCTAAAAAAGCTAATAAAATTTAAAAAAAACTTTAAAGAGAGACAAATCCCAAATTACTATTTCTTGACATATCAATTCAAAACTACACATTTAGAGTTTTATAGGATAGGTAGAGTGAGAAGATCATTATTTTTTTCTTACCAGAAATTAGTTTGTTCAAAATACCAAAATGAGATGAGGGAGATAAAAATTAAGTTTTTTTATACAAATTGTGAAGTTTACTCAAGTTTTAGGGTTTGGTGAATTTTCTTGATATCAACCCACACAACACTCATTTTAATTGCTGCGAAGGAGGTCCAAATAGGAATCGCGACATTTCATGCAAAACAAGGTTTCCCATTACCATTGTATTTAAGTATTCTAATCAACTTATTCGCGGTTAATATTTATGTTTCTAAAAATCACATTTTTCATCCATTAAATTTTGTCGTATAAACTAGCCCAAGTGGCTATAGAATGGCACTAGAAAAACATCACCAAACACCCGAATGGAAATTTACTTACTTATGAGATATTATTTTATACACGAGATATTCCAAGGAGAATTGTAGGACCCAAAATTGACAATTGAATATTAAATTGGAAGTATCCCACAAGATCCAGTTGGTGAAAATTTGTTGTTACGCTTCAACACTCTAAACCAAGGTGGCTCCAAAATGGGTGAAAAAAATGTTTTTTTAATGGGATTATGCCAAATAAAAAGTGCTACACTATTGTCTATATTATAAAGAGAAGCTTTCTAATGCTATATTATATTTTCTAAAATCAGATACACTTAAAATAATGAGATTACGGAGGGTATCGCAATTCTAGGTGAGTGCCACTAGTAATAATCTCACCTAAGTGCTCCCAAAACTGATTTGTAAACACTTCAAATGATTGTTTTAGAAAATTATAAGGAATGCAAAGAGTTAATCATGTAACAAGGAACTGGTTACAACAACTAGAAATCATGAAAGATGTTGGGAGATGTTTTTTTCACATCCCTCTCAAAGAGATTTTGTAATGTTTTCAAGGTTATTTTTACATTACCAAGTCATTTTTCCCCTAATGTTTATATTTCCTTGTTAGATACCTAAAACATAGTCATATGGGAAACACATTTTTGGTTTATCATAAGAAAATTAATGATCAAGCATTTTTTCACACCACCCATGATGGGCTATAATACAATTGGTCTATCTCAATACAAGCATTTTTTAAATAGGTTTGTAAATATATTTTAATATAATATAATGATTGAAGATTTTGAACTAGATTTAGTGATTCTCTCTATTTAAATTGGAAATGAAAATTATTAAAGCATGTTAGGAGGAATGAAATCCATTCTTATGATAGATGTCAATAAGGTAGTGTGAGAGAGGTGTTGAATGACTAGATCACTTTTGTCTGTGGATAGAGGTATTTCACCAAACACTTTACAAAACTCAAACAATAAAATTTCATCCAACATGCTCTAAAGTGTGTCTTTATTCTAATCTAAAACTACCATTTTGGAATAGTTTTATAGACCTAAAATTTTACATCCAAATGGCTATCATACAACACTCTTGGAAGCTTGCAATGATGATCATTTTACCATCAAATTTAACCTATTAGAAAATTTGTTCATGAAAAAATGCATATTTGTTATAAACCATTTCTATGTCTCTTGCATGTTGTCCAAGATGATAGTATTGGCTTTGAGGATGTTGGGAATGGTGTGGTGCCTCCTTAAAAAAAAAAACCCCTACAATATTTTGAAAGCTTGAGATTGGTACTTGGATGGCATGGTATTTGAATAAGAGTTCAAGTAATCCTATTTCAAAATACTCCATGTTGATCATAACCCAACTCTCAATACATCTAATGAGATTGCATCTATATGAGGTGTTTGGACAAGAAGATGTTGGAACAGGATTTAAAATGGATCTAACACTGCGATTTCATTTTCTAAAAGTCTCCATTATATTTTTATGCATTCCAAAACATTGAAAAATAGTCCACATGTCCACTAAAATATGCATTTTCAAACATGTAGATAATTATATCTTGCAAAAAAAAGGGAGTCTAGGGAAAAGTGGGTTATCTTTCAATAAAATTATAGTGAGTTTGTTTACCCATTGATGTAGTTACTGAATTAAACCATAAGTACAATAAATAATATAAATAAATAAAAAAGTAAATAAAAGGATATGATTTACATGAGTAGGTGGGAAGGGGTGGCATGTGTCGGTGATCCGCAGGCATGGCGGTGGAGTGTGGCGAGTGGGAAGTGTACATCAAGCATGGGCATCCATCAAAACATAATGCAAAGTGGGATTTGTTGTCGGATGTTGTAGTTGTGATGGATCTATTAGACATGCTTGCAAAATGTTTGACTAAACGTCTTAAAAGAAAAAAAAGAAAAATTTGAAGACTACAATGGTTGTAGGATACGTACACAATGGATTGTTGAAAAAAAAACACTTTGGGAATTTAGAGCGAATTATTTGGTGGTGTGAATCCAAATGCCACGAATTTTCGGAAGCCTCTTTATGTTTGCATATAATGGGAGATTTTAGATCAGGGTACTCATAGCTAAATTCCTGAAAGAAATGTGAGCTACGAAACATGTCTTTAGTCTCGCTTTTAATCATAAAAGATATAGGAATTTGATCGGATACATGGTTGCAGTGTTTGACCAAATGAAAGAATGAAACAACTTCTCATGGAATGTGACTATGGCAGCATACAAAACGCATGGATTTCCTTGGAAGGAAGTCACACTATTTCACCATGAAACAAACATCTCTCCAACTTGATGATTTTCCACTTTCCGGGTGTTTCTAGCCTGTGCCAAAATGGAAGCTTTGGAGCAGGGTATGGCTGACCATCTAAGCATAATGGAAATTTGTTTTTTTTATTTCCAGTTTTCCCTCTCCCAATTTACACCAAAACATGGAAGATGGTCAATGATGTTCTATCAATAGGAATTGGTGGAAGCTCCCTAGGTCTACCCTTTGTGTACACTATGCTTCAAACAGATCCAGAGGTAGCAAAGCATGCAAAAAGGTCATGATTGTGAGTTCTGGTAAATGTGGATGAAATTGATGTAACTCAGAGTATTAATGGTTTAAACCTGGAAACTACATTAGCTGTTGTGGTATCAAAGACATTTACTACAGTAGTCACAATGCTAAATTCTTGGAAATTAAGGACATGGGTTATATCCACCCTTGGGACTGATGCTATTGTAAAGCACATGGTGGCAGTTAGCAAAAATCTCAAGCTTGTTAAAGATTTTGGAATAGACCCCTAAAATGATTTTACATTTTGGGATTGGGTTGGTGGTCACTACAGTGTGTGTAGTGCGTTGTGGGTTTATTCCCCTTATCGCTTTGGTATGGCCTCCCTATTGTTAGCAAGTCACCGTGATTTATTTTGGGTTGTTGATGCTCACGAGTCATTCAATGAATTACCTAATTAAGATGTTGAACCAAATCCCTCAATTTCATTCGACTTCATTCCTCAACACATGGTTCATCTTCCCTTACCTCTCAAAATTGTCCTGTTTTAGTTCTCTTTTGCAACTTAATAGAATTTTAAAATATTAGGATTTTAATACGATTAAATGTTTATTTCAACTCGTTGCAAAAAAAACATTGAAATGTCGTGTCGAAACTCACAAAGTCAAAATAACCCGTTTACATTAAAACATGAACTCCCACCCTCATTACGAGGTGATGTAGAAAAATTTATACTTAACTAGATCACTAAACCATTGTTTTATCGACTAGACAAAATTGACTTTCCAGTAATAACATTGATCATCTCCCGGTATAAATAGTTAATTTTTACATTTTTTAGAGACTCATTAAGTACCCTTTGTAACTTTGATAATGAGATTTTAAGCTTCATTCATGTACATTGATGTGTGAGGAGTCACCTTGACCTCTGGTTTGACCCGAATTAACATATGTGATCCTTTTGACGCTCTTATAGGAGCCTTGTTACACTAGTTTATAGCAGTAGAAAGTTGTTAAATCTAGAAAGTTGGCTTTCGTTTTGAACCGCCATTTGAAACCTAGATAGAGAAATTATTCCCCACTTTCGCAAACCTATACTGTTCTTACTAGAAAATTACATGTAACATTTAGTTTAGGAAAAACACTTTTGGGATAGTTTGGGAAAGCCATTTTGCAGGCCTTTGGTCACAGTTTGACGAGGTCAAACTGGACCAATTTCGACTTGTCACTCTAGAAAACTTGTCACCGTTTGAAAATGGTTTTCTAGTTCTCAGTCCCATAGACTATGATGAATTCTCCTTATATAGGGGAACTTGTAGGAAGTGTCTCATTGCGTGTTCATCCATCGAACGTCAGTTTTGGACGTGGTTTTCTGATCCCTCGAGCTAACTTTTGTCCATTTACAACTAGGATATTTACGACCTGTGGCCTCGGAAAACTAGCCGCCAAACATAAACCGTTTGCTAGTTCCAAATTCTATAAGTTACTATGAACTCTTGGAATATCATTGGATACGTATAAATTTAATCATGGTGTGTCTACTCATCAGAAGAAAACATTTGAACGTGGTTTCTTAGCCTCCAAGCCCATTTTGAACATTTTTGTAGTTAGCAAGAAAATATAAAAATAGAAAGTTGTGGGACCCTCGACGGGTTCCCAAACCACCGTGGAAACTTTTGAAACATGTAAATAACTATTTAAAAACTCTATAGTGTATCTTGTTGCATGTAATAGAACTTTTGACAAAATGGTGTTTTGTCATCTTCCCTTCTCTTTCTCTCTCCTCGGTTATAAAATGAAGCGAAATGAAATGTAATGAATACATGTCTCTAAACTTTTTCTTTCAATTGAAAATTTTAATTATTATTATATGTAAATGGGAAAACTAAAAAAATTAATTATGTTAGATTAGGGTGGATGCCATGCCAGCGATTTATCATTGATTTCTTGCTCACGTGGTTTTTCAGGATGAAAGAAAGATGACGAAAAGGTGATGTGTAATTTATTAATTATCATTGTAATTTGTATATTTCATTATAAAATGAATATATGTATAATGTAGTCTCATGTTACAGAAAGTTATAATTGATAATTTGCTAATCTGTATGAGATGCTAGCTTTTAGGGATATCTAGGAAATGTGTATTTAATTATAGGTTCAATATGATTCATAGTACGTATGGTAAAAAAAGGGGGGTTGATATATATATATATATAAGGTAAATGAAATTGAAGTTATATATTTTGGTGCATATTCAAGTGTTCAAATAATGATTAATGAATTACCTTGTGTGTTCTTACTTTTTAAATGTAATAAAGATAATTAAATCGAAACACTCTACCCTCGAGTCAATATCGGGACACAACTTGTTTTTTCAAGTGTGTTAATTCTACCCTAGAAGACATCGTAAGCCATAGTATGAACTTAAACTTTGCACTCAATGTAACGTCCTAATTTAGGAAAATAAGAGCCCAAGAATGGGATTATCTTCTTAGTTAGAATGTTTTGTGACATTGTCATAAACCCGTCTCGATAGGAGCGACATAGTCAAAATTCTTTTGGAGTAAGTAAAACTAAATTTTCCTTTATATCCTAGTGGACTACCTTGTCATCCGAAGATAGATCTAAAAAAATAATTCCCTCATCGAATGAAATCTCTTTTGGATCCAGATGACATAGATGGAGGTTGTGACTTAGTTTTTCTAGGTCTCAAACTCTTGTTATTTAACCCCTCGGCTCCGTTCGGCTAAATTCGTTCTTGTGGTTTCTATTACCATAACACCTTGGTCCTTTCAAGAAGGTGGTTTAGCATAAGTGTGTCCTCTCGCTTAAAAAATGCATTTGTAGTTGAGAGTTAGACCCTTAGGTGAAGTTGGAATTAATATAAAACTCAGTTGAATCGGATGTTAACTTGGGTTCGTGTGTAGCTTCAAGTCTTCTTATCATTTATGTCTTCAAGAGGTTAGACAAACAGTTCGTAACTCTTTTTCAAGACAATGCTAAAAATAAGACCATAATGTGATGTAGAAAATAAAGCATATAAGAGTAAAGATGAGATTTGAGGTTCGGAATAATGCCACCCTTGAAGACCTTATGACTCAATTAAACATACTCTTTTGTTTCAAAGAATATGAATTGTTCTTGGTGTGAGCAACCTTTGAGAAAACAAAATACGTATATAAATCACAATGGTATTCCTCAAGTCATTGAATTGGAATAACTATGGTAGGGAAATAACTAACCCGTGATCAAGGTATGTTTTCGGTAATAAGCTATCTTGCATCTAAATCTCCGTTAAATCCTAATATCGCTATATGGACACCAAGTCACATTCACATGAGTTGTAAGAGTAAAGAAAAAAAGGTAGACATTGAATTTATGTTTGAGAAGAAGATTCTTAACATAATCATAAGATACTTAAGTATTTTATATGAATTTGAATTATGCCACATAAGTATGCAAGTTATGGAAAGTCTTGTAAAGAATAAGCGAGTCAAATTAAAATGGTCAAACTACAAATTCAATGTGGAATGAACTTAAAGTTTTTGTAGGTGGAAAAAAGAGGAATTTATCCTTGTAAAATAATGTTCTTGGAATGTTAATCGTAACTAAAATACAATTAAAGAAATGATGTGTTGTGGGTTCGCCTTTCCTTGAGTCTTGTTTTTGTGTTTTGGGGCATTGCTAGTATTTGTTCATTGGGAATAGTGTAGCATCGACATGCCTATGTTATTTTCATGTATCTATGTGAGTCAAGGAATTATGTGATTGTCATATGTGAGTCAAGTTTCTGTACTTAGAGCCCTTGTTGTGTTGTGTGTAGTGAGAAATGTAAGTCAAAAAATTATCCTGGTATTTTTCTGTTGTATTTGGGTGTGTAAAATGTGGGCATTACATATGGTATCAGAGTGAAGGTTCATGCTCTCAAACCTCTAGGATGGATTAGAGTTGTGATGATTTTTCATGATGGCGGTGGATATGGGAAGAGTAATGTGATATATGTTGTTATGTGAAATGTGCCATGATTGCGACCTTATGGAAGCACATGTGGTGCATGTCACTTAGTGCATAAGTGTTGTCATGTTGATGTGCTTGTGATGAGAGTATCGACTCTCCTTTTTATGGATTCAATGAGGAATCTGTGTGTGTTGTACCACCTTGTTGTTTGTGAATGAAATGTTATTATGGATTGTAGAGGGTTAAAAAATTTGGGCGTTATGTGATATGAAGGTGAATTGATGCATTGCATGAGGAAATTGAGGTAAAGTGAATCAAATTTTATCATGATGTCATCACCGTATTGTGATTTGTTGTGTGCATTGTCATGTTGTAATTGCAATTGACTTTATGTTGTAATGTTAGACATTGTGTTCATCATACTTATGATTTGTGTAATATGTAATGATTTACATCATGATTTAGGGGCATATGGTGAGCGTATGATCCCTATGGTATAGTGATTGCACTCCGGTTGCAGAATGTGGTAATGTGATGTATCATAACCTATGAAAGTAATGATTGTGTTATACCCCGTATAAATACCATGTGTAAGATGCTATGGTTAATTTGTGTGAATCACCATTGTGTTAGTGATGTAGTTATGTGTATGTTGTGAACCTTACACTAGATGACCCTAAGGGGATAAACTGTCAAGAGTGTATGTGTGGAGAGAGGAGGCGTGGATCAGTTTTCATAATCTTGAGCTGAGTACGAGTGAGGAAGTGGAGTCTTATATATACTGAAAACCCACTTCTATCTGTTTAGTATACTTCAAGCTTGCTCAGTATATTGTGGGTGCACACCACCTTAGGCTCAACTTATGCAACTAGAGTTCCTTGCTCTTTCCTATTGGATTGTTCATTGAATAATCCTATGTGATTTTGACTATGATGATGCTTGTGAGAGTATGGAGGGATGATTCGGTAGAGATGACTACAGGTTACATTATTTGATATACTCATTTCTAGTTACATGTATATTTTTACGAGTTGAGGCTCGATGTCCGAGTGCCAACAACTCGATGAGTACCCCTTTGGTGGTGGTATGAGGCCACATAGTGATTGTAATGTGTTATTTTCTCAATACGTATTTTATTTGTAAATTAATCTTTATCTCTTTTAGCTAGAACCAACCGTTTTCTTGATTGACATGTTCTTATATTTTGGGCATTTATTCGGTTGTTGCATTAACATTCAAATTTTTCACTAACCATGGCTAATTAGCCATTTGTTTTTCTTAGATTTAAACTTTCTTTTCACGTTTAAAATTTTATAGCCTTTCCCAAGGCTTTTGATTTTGCCACTTGGCATTTGAATGGATTGTTATGCTGGTTCTAATGTCGTAATGTGTTGGAATAGGGTCATGGGATTAACCATGGAGTGGTTGAACCTATGGGCCCACTTCGTTGTATGGGGGTACGCCCAAGGAGTTATAGATAACTAGCAAGTTGTTGAACCACGAGTTATTATGTCACTTGGGTTGGGGTGACGGGGCTCTATGTGCTCAGGGCCATAGGGTGACCCGGACTCATTAAAAGGAGAAAGGAGATGAGCCTCTATGGTTGAGTGACCTATTATTCTTATGGCACTCTATGGTTGAGTGACCTATTATTCTTGATGGGGATCTATGGTTGAGTGACCCGGCTTGGTTTTGGCACTATGTTTCTTTCTCTTTGGGAGGTATATGGAGTTGTTTGAGGTATATGGATTTGTTTTATGATGCTTCAGGAGATATATGGAGTTATTTCTTGATATTTTGAGATGTTTGGAGTTGGTATAATAAGTTATGTGTACCCCTACCAATTTTTACACCTTTTATGTTTGGCCCGACTCTTCTCTTGGTTGGCATGGACTATTGGGTATTTTCTTGGCTTGTGTTGAGTACAGTCATGGATTTTGGGTCTTGTGATACTCGTTGTATATGTATCATCGCGATGATTTTGTTTGTCGATCACATCATTTCTTGGATCTATTTCGTGACATAAATGTTGGAAATTATTTTCTATGTGGACTACTTATTGTCATTCCATGGGGAATTAAATGTTTTGTGATGTGTTACATGCCATGAAATTATGTAGCAATATGTCTTGTGGACCATTAGTGTTGTTTTCGAGCCTAGCATGGTATCGTGAGGTCAGTTGTTGTTGGGCACCCAAAAACTGAATAGAATACAATCTTAAGCTAATAAAACATTAATAGCTTGAGATTAATAAATATTGTTAAGGGAAAAGAGTAATTAGGTAATAATGTAAGATGAAAACTACCAATCTTCTCAGAACATTAAGAAACTATCAAACCTTTCCCTCTTCCATGTGGTTGAACTTTTACAATACATTTTTTTCACTAGTATCATGAGACACTGATTGTTTCTCCTTACTTTGAGTACCTTCTTCTAGCCATGGCATTTTGTTGCATTGAGGACGAAGCTCTTATAAGGGGAGGTGAATGTAGTGCCGAATTAAACCATAAGTAGAATAAATAATAAAAATAAAATAAAAATTAAATAAAAGAAAAAGATTTACGTGAGTAGGTGGGAAGGGGTGGTGTGTGTTAGTGATCTGCAGGCATGGCGGTGGAGTGTGGTGAGTGGGAAGTGTACATCAAGCATGGGCATCCATCAAAACATAATGCAAAGTGGATTGTTGTTAGATGTTGTAGTTGTGATGGCTCTATTAGACATGCTTGCAAAATGTTTGATTGAAGGTCTTAAAAGAAATTTTTTTTTTTTTGAAGATTGCAATGGTTGCAGGATACGTACACAATGGATTGTTGAAAAAAAAACTAGGAATTTACAACGAATTTTTTGACTAGTGTGAATCCAAATGCCACGAATTTTTGGCAGCCACCTTGTGTCTACATATAATGGGAGCTTTGGGATCAGGGTACTCATACCTAAATTCTGAAAGAAACGTGAGCTCTAAAACATGTTTTTAGTCTCCCTTTTAAGCATAAAAGCTATAAGAACTTGATCAGATACGTGGTTGAAATGTTTGACCAGATGAAAGAATGAAACAACTTCTCATGGAATGTGACTATTACAGTGTATAGAAGGCACATATTTCCTCGCGAGGTAGTCACACTATTTCACCATGCAACAAGCAGGTCTCCAACCTGATGAGTTTTCACTTATCTAGGGTGCTTCCATACCTGTGCCAAAATGGAAGCTTTAGAGCAGGGTATGGCCAACCATCTAAGCATAATGGAATTTTTTTTTTTATTTCCAGTTTTCCCTCTCCCAATTTGCGCCAAAACAGGGAAGCTGCTCAAAGATGTTGTATCAATAGGCATTGGTGGAAGCTCCTAGGTCCTCCTTTGTGCACACTATGCTTCAAATAGATCCAGAGGTAGCAAAGCATGCAAAAGGTCGTCAGTTGCGATTTCTGGCAAATGTGGATCAAATTGATGTAGCTCAGAGTATTAATGGTTTAAACCCGGAAACTACATTAGTTGTTGTGGTATCAAAGACAATTACAACAGTAGTCACAATGCTAAATGCTTGAACATTAAGGACATGGGTTGTATCCGCCCTTGGGACTGATGCTGTTGCAAAGCACATGGTGGCAGTTAGCAAAAATCTCAAGCTTGTTAAAGATTTTGGAATAGACCCCCAGAATGCTTTTGCATTTTGGGATTGGGTTGGTGGTCACTATAGTGTGTGCAGTGTTGTGGGTGTATTCCCCTTATCACTTCGGTATGGCCTCCCTATTGTTAGCAAGTCACCGTGATGGAGTTTGGGTTGTTGATGCTCGCGAGTCATTTGATGAAATGCCTAATTAAGATGTAGAACCAAATCCCTCAGTTTCAGTCGACTTCGTTCCTCCAGGCATGGTTCATCTTCCCTTACCTCTCATAATTATCATGTTTTAGTTCTCTTTTGCAACTTAATAGAATTTTAAAATATTAGGATTTTAATATCGTTAAATGTTTATTTCAACTTGTTGCAAAAAAACATTGAAATGTCATGTCGAAACTCACAAAGTCAAAATAACCCTTTTGCATTAAAACATGAACTCCCACCCTCATTCTGAGGTGATGTATAAAAATTTATACCCAACTGGATCACTACAACATTTTTTTATTGACTAGATGAAATTGACTTTCTAATAATAACATTGATCATCTCCCAATTTAAATAGTTAATTTTTGCTTTTTTTGAAGACTCATTAAGTACCCTTCGTAACTCTAATAACAAGATGTTAAGCTTCATTCGTGTACATTGTTATGTGAGGAGTCACCTTGACCTCTAGTTTGACCCCGAACAAACATATGTGATTGTTTTGACATTCTTATAGGAGCCCCGCCACACCTTTGGTTTATAGCGGTAGTAGAAAGCAAGTTAAATCTAGAAAGTTGGCTTTCGTTTTGAACTTCCATTTGGAACCTAGATAGAGAAATTATTCCCCGTTTTCACAAACCTATAGTGTTCTTACTAGACAATTACATAGAACATTCAGTTTAGGGAAAACACTTTTCTAGATAGTTTGGAAAATCCATTTTATAGGCCTCTGGTCGTAGTTTGATGAGGTCAAACTAGACCAATTTCAACTTGTCGCTCCAGAAAACTTATCGCCGTTTGAAAATGGTTTTCTAGTTCTCAGTCCCATCGACTCTAATGAATTCTCCTTATATAGGGGAACTTGTAGGAAGTGTCTCGTTGCATGTTCATCCATCGAACATCATTTTTGGACATGGTTTTCTGAGCCCTCGAGATAACTTTTGTTCATTTACAACTGGGACATTTATGACTTGTGGCCCTGAAAACTAGTCGCCAAACGTAAACCATTCACTAGTTCCAAATTCCATCAGTTGCTATGAACTTTTGGTATATCATTAGACACATATAAATTTAATCGTGGTGTGTGTGCTCATTGGAAGACTGCATTTGAAAGTGGTTTCTGAGCCTCCGAGCCCGTTTTGAACGTTTTTGTAGTTAGCAAGAAAATATAAAAATAGAAAGTTGTGGGATGCTCGTCGGGTTTCCAAACCACTTTGTGGAACTTTTTGGGACATGTAAATAATCGTTTACAAACTCTATAGTGTATCTTGTTGTCTACAATAGAACTTTTGACAAAATGGTGTTTCCTCTCTCTTCCCTTCTCTTTCTCTCTCCCTAGGTTACAAAATGAAGTGAAATGAAATGTAATGAATACATGTCTCTAAACCTTTTCTTTTGATTGCAAATTTTAATTATTATTATATGTAAATGGGAAAACTGAAAAAAGTTAATTGTGTTAGATTAGGGTGGATGCCATGCCAATAATTTATCACTGATTTCATGCTCACGTGGTTTTGCAGGATGAAAGAATGATGACGAAAAGGTGATGTGTAATTTATTAATTATCATTGTAATTTGTATATTTCATTGTAAAATGAATATATGTATAATGTAGTCTCATGTTACAGAAAGTTATAATTGATAATTTGCTAATCTGTATGAGATGCTAGCTTTTAGGGATATCTAGGAAATGTGTATTTAATTATAGGTTCAATTTGATTCATAGTACGTATGGTAAAAAAAAGGGGGTTTGATAAATATATATAAGGTAAATGAAATTGAAGTAATATCTTATAGTGCATATTCAGTTTTCAAATAATGATTAATGAATCACCTTGTGTGTTCTTACTTGTAATTGTAATAAAGAGAATTAAATCGAAACACTCTACCCTCGTTCAATATCGGGACATAACTTGTTTTTCAGGTGTGTTACTTTTACCCTAGAAGACATTGTAAGCCGTAGTATGAACTTAAACTTTTCACTCGATGGAACATCCTAATTTAGGAAAATCAGAGCCCAAGAATGGGCTTATCGTCTTAGTCAGAATGTTTTGTGACATTGTCATAAACCCATTTGATAGGAGTGACATAGTCAAACTTCTTTTGGAGTAAGTAAAACTAACTTTTCCTTCGTATCCTAGTGGACTACCTTGTCATCTGAAGATAGATCTAAAAAATTATTTTCTTCATCGAATGAAATCTCTGTTGGATCCAGATGACATAGATGGAGGTTGTGACTTAGTTGTTCTAGGTCTTAAACTCTTGTTATTGAACCCCTTAGCTCCATTCGGCTAAATGTGTTACTTTGGTTTCTATCAACATAACACCTTGGTCCTTTCATGAAGGTGGTTTAGCATAAGTGTGTCCTCTCGCTTAAAAAAATGCATTTATAGTTGAGGGGTAGACCCTTAGGTGAAGTTGGAATTAATCTAAAACTCAGTTGATTGAATGTTAACTTGGGTTCGTGTGTAGCTTCAAGTCTTCTTATCATTTATGTCTTCAAGAGGTTAGACAAATAGTTTGTAACTCTTTTTCAAGACAATGCTAAAAATAAGACCATAATGTGACGTAGAAAATAAAGTATATAAGAGTAAAGACGAGATTTGAGGTTTGGAATAATGCCACCCTTGAAGACCTTATGACTCAATTAAACATACTCTTTTGTTTCAAAGAATATGAATTGTTCTTGGTGTGATCAACCTTCAAGAAAACAAAATACATATATAAATCACAATGGTATTCCTCAAGTCATTGAATTGGAATAACTATGGTAGGGAAATAACTAACCCGTGATCGAGGTATGTTTTTGGTAATAATCTATCTTGCATCTAAATCTCCATTAAATCCTAATATCGCTATATGGACACCAAGTCACATTCACATGAGTTGTAAGAGTAAAAAGGTAGACATTGAATTTGTGTTCGAGAAGAAGATTCTTAACATAATCATAAGATACTTAAGTATTTTATATGAATTCGAATTATGCCACATAAGTATGCAAGTTATGGAAAGTTTTGTAAAGAATAAGTAGCCAACTTAAAATGGTCAAACTACAAATTAAATGTGGAATGAACTTAAAGTTTTTGTAGGTGGACAAATGAGGAATTTATCCTTGTACAATAATGTTCTTGGAATGTTAATCGTAACTAAAATACAATTAAAGAAATGATGTGTTGTGGGTTCGCCATTCCTTGAGTCTTCTTTTTGTGGTTGGGGCATTGCTAGTATTCGTTCATTGGGAAAAGTGTGGCATCGACATGCCTATGTTGTTTTCATGTGTCTATGTGAGTCAATGACTTATGTGATTGTCATATGCGAGTCAAGTTTCTGTATTTGGAGCCCATGTTGTGTTGTGTGTAGTGAGCAATGTAAGTCAAAAAAAATTTATCCTGGTATTTTTACTGTTGTATTTGGGTGTGTAAAATGTGGGCATTACATTTGATAGATAGTTCTTGGAAATGTAGGTCTCGTAGTGGTTAAAGATATATAAAAAAATTGCAGGATAAAACATACAAGGGAGAAAGACTAGCTTGATAAGAAAGGGGTCTATGGAAAAGAGTGTAACTAGATTTAAACCTAAAAAAATTGTGCTCAAAACTCCTCCTTGTGGTTTCAACACATTTTTATACAAACCTTATAATGTATTCCTTGCATTTGTGTTTTGTCATTGATCTAGTGATAGTAGCAAAAATTGATTTAAAAATAGAAGTTTCGTCTGCACTCAAGATCCACTCCTCCCCACCTAATCTATCAACCACTTTCAAATCCGATCCACATACCAAAATTACATGCAACTCTTATATATATAATTTAATATATCCTTTATTTATTTATTTTATTTTATTCATCGTCTTTGTTTTTTTATCATATCAATTAAATTTAATAGAATTGACACTTCATAAAGTGTGAAATTTTGGGTTTGAGGTTAAGTTTGAACTCATTACATCATTATTTAGTTTTTTCATCACTTTATTAACACCAAAACCACATCTACAACTCAAACACTAATTGTTAACTCACATCTTTATTAGTATTATTATTTTTTATTAATTATTACAAATAAGCCAAACCTATTATCTAAAAATGGCACATGGAGGTGTGGAAGAGGTTTCTATCATTGCCAAATTTAATAATGCACTCCATAATCAAACCAGTTCATTAATTTTGTTATTATTATTTTAATTATTTTCTATTTCCAAAACTCCCTAAACAACAAGTGGATGCAGGATGGGAGTGTCTCCCACTAACAATGTGAAATTGAGCACTCTATTAATGATTTTTGGTCTTCTTCCACATGCACCATTCATTTTATTATTTTCACCTTTTCTTTCTTTATTTTTTGAATAATTGTTTCTAAATTCTTGATTTTAAGAATGATCACAAGGCTATAAAACAAACACATAAGATAACACTCAAATAATAGCTTGTACGTAGAAATGTATTTACAACTTCGTTCAAAATATGATGACTACCACATAATGTGGTCAAACACAAAACATCATTATAGGATCCGGGAAAGGTATTTGTGAATTTCATCAACACTTGATGAAAACATCAATTCTTTCCTAAAACCAACCCACTAATACAACCATACATCAAAACCATGACTAGTTGCTAGTGAATAATTTACATTATTTAAATAATGGTCAACTACAAGAAATTATAATTATTGAATTAGTTAAATTATTAACAAAACACCCAAAATGAAATTGTTAATAAACTTGGTGATCTTAGAATGAGCTTTCCGAGAAATCATGGTGAAGCGAGGAACTACATTTCCCTCCCCTTATAAGAGCATCATCCTTGATGCACCACAATGTCAAGTTTATCTACAGGATTACGTGAGAAGGAAATGATTCAAAAATGACTCATGACACTAGGGAAATGGATCTTATAGCTAAAGTACGATCACAAGAGAACAAAAAAATTTGTCAATATTAAATTATTTATGATCTATTAAGATTAATAGTTTTATTCACCAAAATGAATTAGTACTTAGTTTATAATCATATCCAATAGGTTTGTTTTAAATCTCAAAGGATATTCTAATTCAATAATTTACTCATTAGTAAATTTTTTGATTCCATTTTTCTTAACATTTTCACTTTTAATTAATTACATTTCATTATTTTCATATGTTACTAACAAAACATGACATCATAATTTCATACAAATCATGTTGGGCTTTAGAATATTGGCTAAGTAAAAGGAGTGAGGGTACATAAGAACTATATGAAGAAGGGAGTGTGAGGTGAAGGCATACGGGGACAAGGGTTTTATGAGGGTTTTGTAAAACCAATGGTGTGTGCGCTAGTCAAAGAAAAGGTTTTGGGACTTGGCCATATTTGACATTCCTATAAGCACATGAGAAAAGTGTGACCTAATTGAGCATGCAAAGTGGATAACATGCCATCTTATTAACTTGGTGTGGGCTGATGTTAGGCCTCAGAATATTGGCTAAGTACAAGAAGGTGTGTGGGCACGTGGGACCTAAATGAAGAAGGGCATGTGGGGTGAAGGTGCACAGGACAAGGGTTTTATGAGGGTTTAGTAAAACCCACGACATGTATGCTACACAAAGAAAAGGGTTTAGGAATCAGCCATATTAGGCATTCCTAGTAGCACACGAGAAAATCATGACTCAAATGAGCATATAGAGTGGATAAGGTGTCAACCTAGTGTTTCACCCGATTCTTAGAGAGTTTCTTTGAATATTGATAAAGCAGATAAGGGTAAAGGGCTAAGAGGAATACTGTTAAATATGGTTGAAGTTTTTTTGCACGCGTATGTCTTGTTGATCCACAACTAATCGTGAGAGATTCCTTTTGGTTAGGAGGAGCTACCATGCAATGAACAACAAGACCACTAAATGGAAGTTAAAGAACATATGACAATGGAGTGCCTATCATATGTTAGTTCGGGAAGTGCGATACTCCCTGTATAAGGTCATCAATCTATTGTTTAAAACAATTCAATATTAACAATAAATGAAATCCTACCGTAGTTAAAATGATTTAGGTATCTCATTCGACTACAATAAGAAAATTCATTCACAACAGGTTAAGCTATGACTGAATCTGAAGGGCAAGGTCTCTGTCAGAGTATAGGTACTAGTCAAGGTCTGGTTTTGGGTTGTTTTGTTATTTAGTGGGGAGTTTAGGCCCTATTCTTGGTCTGAGGGTAAAACATAGAGACCAACATTGGTCTTCTGTAACCAATGATGATTCGAGGATGGACCAACGATGGTCATGGGTAACCGATGTCGGTATAGTCGGGTGACAAAAAATTATTAAAATCTTGGTGTAAGGATAGATCTGAGGCTAAATGGAAATGAAGAGGGCAATGGAAAGGTCTATGGAGATATTAGGTATACTCAGAGGTGTTTAATAGTTAGGTATGGGAAATTTAATGGTATGGGTGAAGGAATGATCAAGCTTGCATGAAGGTAAATGATGGGAGAATGGGAGTACAAGTAGAAACTGATAATAGAGGTAACATAGCCTACTAAAATGAAAATAGATGAATGTTGGTTAACAAAATACTTACTATTGTATGAGCTTGATGGCTGGATGGAAATGGTAGTTGATCAGATGGATGGAATTTAGTGTGGTGATGGCACTTCCCTGGATGCTCCCGTGAATGTAAATGGCTCTATGATTGCTTCTGATGTTGGCTGTGGATGTTCAGATGTGTGTGTGAATGTTAGTTCTGCTTGCATGCAGCTACGAGTTTCATCTCTTGCTCTCGAATGTTCCAACCTCGAAATAAGGTTGTTTTGGGGAATAAATGGTAACCGACGATGGTTCTGGTTGACCGGTAGTGGTTTAGGGTGACCGGTGTTGGTTAGGGTAGGATTTTCTAGGTTTACTAAAATGGGTAGATCCGCTTGATTTCTTGGATCTTGTTCATTTCTTTTTGTGGATTAGAATGGAAGATTCATTTCTAATGTGGTTAGAGGGAATGTAGGATTTTATTTTTAGGGTTTAGGTAGGTTTTAGTTTGTTATGGTAACATAATAAGAATATATTTGGGGTGAGGTGGTTGTGGAAATTATCCTAATTAGGATAATTAAATAATAAATATTGTGAGGGCATGAAGTAATTTAATTTAATTAATTAAATTAATATTAGAGTGGGGTGAAAGGGGCCATGGTTAGGTGAGTGTGTTCAAGGTGATTATTTGATGAGGGACCAAGGGGAGTGTGACCTAATTTTGGTGTCTTCACTTGAAAACTCAAAGTGGTCAAGGAAGGAATATTCCATGCAATGGAAGGATCCAGAAAGACATCATTGCAGGAAGTGGAGAGATCAGATGGGAAGAATCATGATCCATTGAAGGACCACATGGACACTTGGAAACCAATCTATTACTTCAGGAAGGCATGGCGGTGGATGATAAAGCTATATATATATATATATATGCTCGGGTAGAAGGAAGGGACGACTCTTTTAGAAAAGTGTGTGGTCACTGGCATCACATATTGCTTAAAGAGGAGAAGCTCTCTGAAATAGTAATTAGTTATATGAATTTTCATTAGGAGGGATATAAGAGAGATGACATATCTAGAGGGATGGGTCTGTGATCATTTTTGTAATATGGGAAGCATGGTTAAGATTTATGATGCATGAGTCTTATCTGCATTGATACATTGGTCTGTTATGGCCTTAAGGAATGTAATGTGGTTACTGAACTAAGATCAATGAGGAATATATGGTTTTATTCTAAATATACATTGTTCATGGGTGTAAACCCTAATGCATCTTCTTTATATTATGAATCAGATATGTTATCTATTTGATATTTCTCTTGTTGTCTGAATGGATGCATTAATATAATGCCTCATCTTAAGTTCTCATAATGAATGCATGTTTCTTTACCCTTTTTCTAAGTTTCTATCATTGATCAATGTATTCTCACAAGAATCACATAAAGGAGGGGCTCAACACACACACGTGCCTCGGGTGAGCACCCAGACTTGCTAGGTGATAGGATGGTGCACATGGGATTAGACTATTTCTCTAAGGGCATAAAAAGACTACACATTGGTTCTATTTCTAGGACCTCTTTTTAAAGTTGTTGTGAGAAATGGATACATCCACATCTTGATTCCATTGATGTGTGATGACTGAGTGCCTGACCTTAGAGAGTGTTAAATCATGGTTTATGAGCATGGAGGATGAGTTTGCTCAAATATTTAATGTGGGACCTGTGTTTGATGTACATAGATGGGTAGAAGATTACTTATACCATGAGATTTATGAAAATTTCTTTTGTTTCTTTCCAGTAGAATTGTATGAATGGATTTCACCATATGCATCGAGATCAATTTCGGTACTATAAATCATGCATATAGACCCAATATGATTACCAAAAGCTATAGGATGTGGATATGATTTGAATGTGTGTTGTCGATCACTAGTGGAAAGGAGTGTTGACAAGTTATACTTTAGAATACACCATTTCTATGTATTCTTATCTAGAAGTTGCTAAATTTGAATTCCTAAGGGAACCTAGAGGATCATTTTTATGTGTTGTCCCTTTACCTTTAAAGATATTGATCATTACCTTCAGTTTAGAGACATTTCCTATGGTCGACTAAGCTTCTCGGGCATTGGGAGAAGAAGCTAAGGTGGAGAAAGATGGTAGACATTGCAGATTAAAAGGAAAGGGAAGAGAGATGACTCAAGTATAGTGAAGCTCATGAAATGGAGATGGATAGACAATGCGAGGTTAGAGGTTTGGTGGATCTATGGAGGAAGACATTACAGAAAGGATTTGAGGTCCACGCAGAGGATGTGGAACTTTAGTAGCCTTTGCTAACCCATCTTGGAAAGTGTGGGAGAGAATCCCCTTCATCTTTTGATGAGAGTTTTTCATATGAAGAAAGGAGAGTCATCTCGTGTGCATCTAAACCCACTAAGTAACCAACCCTTGACACTTGGTTTTTTAGATCAAGGAATAAGTATTGCTAATCCAGTTAGTATTGGTGGAACTAATCGATCTATGCCCAGGAGATATAATTTCTCATCTGGGACATATATGGCTACACAAACCATTCCTATGTTTGAAGTAATTTTTGGAAAAGGTGCAAACACATAAGGCTTAAGTATTACATCCGGAAGTGGTGCAGACACACAAATGAAATCGAGACAATATCACAAATGATTAGTGTGTAGTTTAGTGGGATGATGGGGACACTAGGTGCGACCACTTCAAGCTATTTTTCAGCTACAAGAGGTGGATCTGGTGGTGTATGGGCCATGAGACCTGGTGGACCTAGAAAATCCGGAGAATCGGTGGGTCGGAGGGAGAGGACTTGGTGGGTCTAGTGGATCTGTAGTAGTAGAGAAAATACGAGAGGAAACTAAGGTTAAGGTAAGGTGACAAGGGCCTTAGCCACCCCCATAAGTATTGTTTGAGATATCTTTACACCTACCAAACTATAGAGGTATTAAGGATGATACAGAACATGTGCACAAGTGTGAATTGCTATGGCACGTGAAGGGTATCACTACCCTAGAGCGAAAGAAAATTTATTTTGCAACAAATTTGTAGGGGCACACACATAGCTAGTACCACAAGTATGACCCCCACAAGATGGTCATGGATTACATTGTGTTAAATAATAGCTTCCTAATGAGTTCCATATCTATGAGTTCAAGTAAAAATCATCGAGTGCCTCAAGGAGATCTAGCAAGGAATGGCAGAGAGTGTGTGAGAGTATGACACTTAGTTCAAAACTCTCTTATCAAAACTATCCTATGACATACACCCCTCTCAACATGTTTAATGGTTTTTTTGGGGATTGATAACACCATTTAGAAGGAAATGTCACACAAAACTTTCATAGAACTACGCGAGGCCTTGGAATATTCCCTGCAGATGAGGCTATTAGGAGCATTGATACCAGTGTGAGCCCTTTCCTGGAGGCTGAAATTGCTGTAATGGCCAATCAGTTAGAGAATTTTCTCGTGAACTAAACGCATAAAGTTTGTTTTGGTCTTAGGTGCACAAAATGTGAAGTGGAAGGGAATATAAAGGATAGTTTCTCCTAGAAGCAAAGTATGCGCAATGACAACAAAGCGTGTGAAATATTCCATGGGGATCATGATGTAAGTAGGTGTCCTCTACTACAGTGTGCAATTCACAAGAATGTTTCTTGCTATTGCAATATTTGTACCTCTATGACCCATGATACCAAGGATTGTAGGATGATTAACCAAATTCACAATGCTATTAATCATGGTGTATGCCAGACTAGCCTTGTAAGTAGTTCCAAGGATGATGATCCCCAATTTGAAGGGAATGTAGAAGGGGGAGCTCGCAGAAGAGGTTTTCGTGGAGGATTTCGTGGTCGAATTATCCATGGTGAAAGAAGAAGTGAGTTCCCATGTGGAACCTGTTATAATTACGAATTGACAGAGCATTATAAACATTAGTGTCCTAATCTATTTCAATGCTCATGGTGCATAAAAAAACATAAGTACAAGGGATGTCCTGAGTTATTGAAACATATGAGACAATATCACCATAAGGATAAAGGTGCTTGGATGGTATTTATAAAGAAGGTTGACCCATAGTAAATGCCAAGAGTGGCACATGATTTAAGACTAGAAATTATACTAGTGACAACATGAGTAGAGGCTACACATGCAAGGGAGATACCAAGGTAGAAATTGGTTGTTAGGGAAGAAGTGGTACATGAGAAGTATCTAAACCCCTGCTCATCGAAGGAAGTGTACTAAGATAATATGGATGTGATTCAGGGATTATAATGAGAGATCAAATGTCCGAAGGAGCATAAAAGGAAGTTGGAGCAAAGGAAGAATGTTGAGGATCTATAAAAAGATCTAGATGAGGTTAGGGAAGTGTGCAAAATTTTAAGGTAGATTAATATCGTTCCCTTCCTAGGAGAATGGTTATAGGAGAAGGTACCATGTGTTGAGAGAGAGCGCGACATGAAGGTTCTACATTCCAACCTTCCTCCTCATATACTTGATTATGATAAAGAGATCACATTGAATGCAGTTGTTGATGGGTGGCTTCTGAGTAATATCCTCATCAACATAGGAGTGGAGGTCAATGTTCTCACCTTGGATGTATGACATCAAATGGAAAGGCCCAAATTTCAGTCATCTTCAAATTTGTTTTATATGGTGCACAAGAAAAAGGTAATGCCCATTGGAGTCTTGAAGGATGCAATTATCACTATTCAAGAAGCCAAGTTTCTTGGGAATTTGAATTCTTGGCACTTGCTGAGGAAGATAATTTCCCATCATTACTTGGGTGCACTTGGTGTTATAACAAAAATTCTGACTGTAGTTTAACAAGGGGTATATCAATTTTGAGAACAAGGAAGAAAGGGTGATCATCCCTTTAACAGATGGGAAGTCAATGCCCTATACTGAGCCCTTAGAAGAGGAAGTCCTCAAAAGAATCTATGTGCGCTCCATCAAAGATCCTGAAATAATTCATCCCATATAAGGAATTATCCAGTTTGAATATGCTCAGTCGATAAGTGATACAACGAGCATATCATGTGACAATTAAGTGCGCGGGACTTATGAGTTAATTTGGTGACAATTGAGAGGATTTTTAATAAGGGTAATAAAGGTGTGCTCACCAAGCACACAGGAAGGAAGAAGCTACCAAGTTACTTTGGAGGAGAAAGCCCTGATGATTTCTTATGAGAAATGGAGGCTCAATGGAAAAATGAGGAGGAAAGAATAAGTATGCTTAGTTATAACTTGGTCGAGAATGCAGCGTGTTGGTGGGAAACACATTGCGGGAGTCTCCTAGAGTGGCATGAGGTAAGATTCACATTTTTATAAGGTTCTGAAAGCAATGCACCCACTATTATCCAAGACTACCATGGAAAGGAACCCACCTCTTCCCATATCTAAGCATGTGTGAAGGCCTAGATGGAGGGAACATAATCTTTACCACCTTCGTTATGGGTGCATAAGTTATATTCTACCTTACAAGGTTATGCGTGCACATGGTATATTCACTTTGAGACACACAATCAGGACATGGAATTGGTAAGAATTAATAGCTAATCTCATTCAAGTATTTGAGTATCGAAGTACCAAGCCATCAGTGGATAAGGAATTGTAAGTTATCAAATGCCTTACAATGGGAGATAGTGCTATGGTAGAAGATAGGTTACTATATTTGCTTTGGGTGAACCTATTTTAGAGAAAAATTTAAAGGAAGAAGAATCAAAAGAGATATAACTTGAGAGCACATGCATTGAAAAGGAAAAAGGAAAGATGGTGTATGTAGTAGATTATGAAGAAATGTAAAGTTTGGATGCTAACTATTTTGAAGGTACGCACAAATTCCTAGATAGCACTAATGAGCATGCGCCTATCATGAGCCTTTGAAAACAAAGAAGGTTAACATTGGGATAGAGATAAAACCTAAGGAAGCTATCATTGGGGATTATTGGTTGGAGGAAGAGGTTTTAAAAATCATTGATCTTTTGTGCAAGTTTCATGATCTATTCTCATGTGGGTAATGTACGGATGAAAATGAAAATGTGATCTTCAACCGCACTCAACCCCGAGAGGTCATGCCAGAGCACTGATGTTGAATGTGTGTGGCTAACTATATGAGGATCAATGACTAAGATATGGTAGTGTGATCTCCTAGTAGCCAAGTTGATAAAGGGGAGATGTAGAGGCTATGAGCGGTGCACCGTTAATTCCTTATGGTTTGTTTACGTAACTTGGATCTAAGTGCTGACCTAGTTTGATGTGTCCAAATTAATCAAGATGAAATTAACAAGTTATGTTACTTTTGAAAGGGAAACTAACCTAAAAAAATTACAAAACTGAAATATTACAATCACAAACAACAATTTGCTTATATTCTAAATAATTAAAATATTTCTACACTAAAACTAAACAAGAAAAATAACCCAAGTGTGTTTATTCACTGTCTTTAAGTGTATTGAAACTAAAACAAGAAATTTTCCAATTAATCTATGATATGTAGATAACCTCCTATAGATATTCTCTCCTTCAGATCCACAGGGATGGGAAGAAAAGGATCTATCACCGGGAGTTGCTATGAAAGATTCAAACCCACTTGGAAATTAAATAATTACTTGCAAATGAAAGGAAAATTGATTTATACTCTATTTGATATGATGTAACAATGATAAATTATAAAATTGAAGGAAATAAAACAACAAATCAAACCTAGAATTCATAAACCGAGGTAAATCTAGCTGTGTAGTAATTTGTCCCCTCATTTTGTCTCTTTCTTTCTTTGAGTGTTCAAATGAGTCCACAAGATTAGGGATGCAAGAACAACAGTAGGAGGATGGCGCTTGAGCAATGGCAACTTGATGGCAATCCGGATGTAATTCAGGTAGAAGAGAGATAGCACAAGAGATCAGAGCTTGGCTATGCAATTTCTAGCAAGATCATAAGCAACAATACAATGTAAGAAACACAAAATTCCCTACGGCATTTTTCTTGAATATAAGAATCAAATATTTAGAAATTAAGGATGGGATGTTCCTTCATGCACAAGGCAAGAAGAGGAATTTAAAACTAATTAAATTTATTTAAAAATAGAAGAGGGAAGGAATACCATGCAAACAAGACTATTTTTAGGCAATTTGGTTCACAAATGCACCCTAAAAGTCAAGTTAAGTGAAGTGTCGTGTGTCAAAACATGCATGAAGAGTTCTAAAAAAGTGTTTACGAACACCACATTACATAGGAGATAGTCCTAGGACCACCACCAAATCTTGGGAGTCGGCCCTAGAACCGCCGCCCAAGCCTGGGAGGCGGTCCTATCACTAAAGCTAAAACATGCACAAAAATGAGTAGGAAGCTAGAAGAAAGCATGGAAAATCTAAGTAAGGATGTCTAGGCTAAAAATATACACTATGAATGGGTTTTGGAGATTGAACACCTTCTTAAAGGACATGAATCATCATTGGGGACTTTTGTAACCATTTTTCCGACAATGTAGCACATGCAATTTTGGGTGCGTACATATTTCCCCCTTGAAGAAGTGTCTTAGCCATGAAAAGGCGTAAAACGTAGAGTCCAAGTATGGCATTCCTGAAATGGGCTATACCTTATATATCCATGTGTCAAAATGTTTTTGTCTAAAATCCCGCTACCTATAAAATGAAAAGAAGACTCAAGTGTAGATAGATAGAATATCAAAAAATAAAAACTAAATCAAAACATCAAGAGGACTTACCATCTGTGCGGGGATGTAGAAATATACATACGTCATTGCTCTAGTCTTGTGAACACATGCACTCAAAACAAGGTAAAAACAACATATATATATATATATATATAATCATTTTCAATTCATTTGTACATACCGACTTGGTGATTTTTGAGCTCTGGGCCCATGGTGACCGTTTTTCATTTTTGAGTATGGTTGAATTGGAATGGATTTGGGAATGGTATTTTGCGTTAGGTTTGGCCCTTTATTGTTTGAATACTTTTGAGAAGAACTCCTAAGAAATTCGTAACTAGAGTGGTCATAAGGGGCCTCAAAGAGGCAGATAGGCAGAGTTCCTTTATTGCTTAGTCTCCATTTTGTGAGGCATATATGATGTTTTGGTATTTTGTGCTCATTGCGAGCGTTTTGACCGCACCTAGTGTGTGATGGCATTATACAAAATTATGACACACTATGATATGTACATATATCTCTTTTTGGCTCGATTATTCCTTGCATAGAGTTGGCTTACATTGATGATTTGATTCATGTGTGTACTCTTGGATGTTTAGAATTTTTTATTTTCTATGCTTTTCAAAATCAATGCAGTGGATATGAATGCTAACAAAATGATTTTTTTTGCTTTGTAATGCTGATATAAGATAATGTAATCACATTTTGATGTTGAACTTTAGTTTCTCTAAGCAAATTTTGGTACTTCGTATTGCTTTGATAAAACATGGTGAAAGAGTGATATGATAAGTGAATGAACTTTCCCCACTCTTAACTCCACGCAACCAGTAGGATACGAGGGCTCAACACTAAGAGCTAGAAAGGGCATAAGTTACAAAAATTTGTTGAATGGTAATGATGAGAGAAAGACAAGGATTTGGCAAGACCAAATTTAGACACTATAACCTCACTCTACTCAAGTGTTCTTCATAGATTATAATGTGAATTGCTTTCAAGTTTATCTAGACTTGGATCTGTAGATGGCCACTCGGTTGACAAAATCTGGTTTTGAGGTTTTAAGCTCTTTTGGAATCTTGGACATCTAACTCACTTTGTTTTTGACTTATGATTTCACAACATTTGAATTATTTATAACTTTTAAGTTCATCAAAGATACCCCCTACACATTTCCCCATGCTACTAGTAGGAAGTATGGGCTCATCACCATGGACAAGGCATAGGAAAGTAAGGGAACTTCTCTCCTTTCCCAACCCTACATCACCAATAAGAGATGCAAGCTCAACATTGAAGGTTGGTAGGGAAAAGAAATGTGTAAAATAAAATTTTTCTGTGGATTTTCATTTGACTTACTTATTTGGGAAAAATGTTTAGAATTCTCTTATTTATAAGGAGGTGTATGTGGGATAGATGCGACACCATGAAGCTTTTAGAATAGACCATGAATAAAAGACACCTAACCTAAGCAGAGACGAAAAGTAGAACCAAGTATGTAGGCCTTGGTATGGTTACCATCAAAACTTCATCTTATCTTGCTTGGATTGATAAATTATTTAGAAATATTTGATGATATTATGAAGGTTTTAAGAGACATTTGAATGTTTTGTGAATATTTTTAGAAGTTTTAAGGAATTTCTACAAGAATAAGCTCCTTGATCACACTTTTTACAAAATGAATGGATAGATTAAAATACAATACAGATGTAATAATGTACATATGAAAATGCTAATGAAACAACATGTCATGATGTCTAAGGTGAAGAAAGTTGAAGAATATCAAATTCTTCACCCCTAAGAGTAAACAACGCAGAACCATGATCCTCAAAATTTCCATTATTTTGACAAGGGCCTAGCATTTTGAGTCTAAAATTGCCTAGAAGTGTATATGTCCAATCATTAAAATCATTTTTCGAAAGGAGTGTTCACACACCTCTTTGTCACATTCTTTAGACCTAGTGTGTGGGTGGGAATGACTATGTTTCTTGGCCTTGTTTCCTATGTGGAGCGTTATGTTTATTTGTGACACTTGTTGAATGATGAGGCATTTCCCCATGGATATGGTAAGCTTAGTTTCAAACACACATGGGTTGAAACCGGGGTTTAGAATAGAAAAAACCTCAAAGATGGTTTTGATGGGCATCATTTCAATCTCAAATTTCCCTTCTTCATTTTTAATTCTATCTTGTTTACACCTAGACCTAAGTCATCGGACGGGAGAGATGCCAAACAAAGAAGACTACCCACCCCTTATGGTTCAAATGAAAGGAAGATCAGATCATCACTCTCTAAGAGTTTCATAATTTCTGTTGTGGTTTTAGTGGACACTATTTCCATAGATATTGATTTACCTTTATCTATTTTTGCCACCTGAAAATGTTTTTGGTTCAATGAATTTGACCTTTGGAACATCTGGGTTGATCGAGACTAACTCTTTTTTTGGAGGTGGTTTGTTCAATTGATTTTCAGGAAGTTCATACTCCATATGGAATCCTTTCTTATTCTTGAGGTTTTCTAAGTGTATATATAATGGCTTAATATCCCCTCAAGTAATGAATACCTTCCCCAAATGGAGGAATCTAATCTCCTGGAATAGGGTAGAAGGGATAGCCTTCATTCGATGAATCCAAGGTCTCCGAGGATCATGTTATAATTTATTTCCCTGTCGATAATCTAAAAAATTTTCAAGATGTTTTTGGACCAAGTGTGACCGAGAATAACTATGGTTCTAATCAAGGTCACTTTAAGACCTGCCTGCACTCGTAACATGTTTCTTGTAGAGGAACAATTTGTCTCCCCATATCCCAACTTCTACAAGAAAGATAAGGGAACCACATTTACAGAATCCCCATCATTAATCATGGTTATCTTGATGCAATTGTTATAAACCCAGACTTGTAAAAAAGGTAGGATCACCTATTCAGAAATTTCAACGTCATATGACATCTTGTCTATATCGAAAACAAAACTAGTATCCCTATCGTTATGTCCTAGAGGATGTATGTCAAAGTCAATATGATTTATTTGAGTGCTAGGAGGTGGTGTAACATGGATTATATGACCAAGAACTAGTGCATTGAGCAACATAGAGTGATGTGTAGGTGAATTCTTCAACAAATATAGAAACGAAATATGAGAAAAGGTCTTGTTAAAATCTTATATTAAATCATATGATCCTAATAATTTTGAGATTGTAGGAACGTCATCCTGTGGGAAGGAAAGAGTGGGAAGGGGTTGTGAAACATACTCCTTTGTCTAAGTTGTTGCATTAATTTCATGCTCAACCTCTAGCTCAACTAATCCCAATATTTTTGTGTTATCATTTGAACCAAGGTTAGGAGCGACCGCGAGTTACTTGGAAGTTGAGGCTTCATAGTCATTGTTTCCTATAGGAATGCATTTGTTTGTGTTTTGTGAGTTCACCTTGAAATTTTTAGGATGTGTAGGGAGAGGATCTTGAAATATGCTCACATTAGCATTCTGAGGAGCTACAGTCTGTATAGTTAGATTGTAATTTTTTTCCAAGATTTTCTAGGAACATGTCTACAAAGAGTTGCCTTTGATTTTTGGGAAGCCTTTGTAGAAACTTGTTGGAATCATGGAAAGTCCTATCATCATGATGTCAAACCTTATGGAAACCACAATACAAAGTTAGGGTAATTCTCTCTTGGCCTTTGATAAGCATCTTGTTCTTGTTGATTATAACCTTGGTTGTAGTAAATTGATTGTTATAACCATGATTCATTTCCCTTGGCGAGTTTTGATAATCTTGGTTTGGGCCTTGGGTTTGAATTTTGTTTTTTCATTGGATGATTTACATCGCCTATGTTGAGAGAAGAGAGGCAGTGTTAGGGCCTCTATGATTGCTTGATTTATTGTTATTGTTGTTGTTTGGAAGACCAACATTCTTGGCTTGATCAGTAGCACTATTCGTGGTAGCACTATGATTTCGATTCACACCTTTATGTCCTTGGTTGTTGGTACCTTTTTTATAATTTTTATTACTTTGATTTGGGAATATGAATTTCCCATTGGGACCATAGATCCTACACCCACTATCTATAGCGACTTGGTCAATCCAAAGCGTATCTATACATTCCTTTAAACAACTTGTTTCGAGTTCATCAAATCATTTGACATGAAAAAGTTGTTGAGTATAGGGATTAGGGATTTCGTACATATTAAACAAGATAAAAATGAATTTTTCACCCATTTCATCCATAGACGGTGCCAAGTTCTCTATTGTAATCTTGGTTTGGGCCTTGGGTTTGATTTTTTTGGAGTGGATGATTTACATTGACCGTGTTGACATAAGACACAATGTTAGGGATTCTTTGATTTCTTGAGTTATTGTTATTGTTATTGTTGTTTTTTGGAAGACCAGCGTTCTTGGCTTGATCAATAGCACTATTCATGGTAGCACTATGATTTTGATTCAGACCTTTATGTCCTTAGTTGTTCATACCATTGTTTTTATAATCTGTATTACTTTGATTTGGGGATACCAATTTCCCATTAGGACCATAGATCTTACGCCCACTATCTATAGTGGCTTGGTCAATCCAAAGTGCACCTTCAAAACTTCCTCATAACTATAAAAGGAAACTTTTGTACCTCTTCCTTATTCTCTCGATTGAGTGAGTGAAGGAAAAGATCGCAAAGTTCCATCATGTCTATGTTGGGTGCACTTGCAGAGGAATAGAGAACTTGGCGCCATATTTGGATGAAATGGGTGATAGATTCATTTTGCTCCTGTCTAATATGCAGGAACTCCCTAATCCCTGTATGCAACAACTTGT
The DNA here is from genome assembly GCA_018340775.1 of Taxus wallichiana var. yunnanensis. NCBI lineage: Eukaryota > Viridiplantae > Streptophyta > Pinopsida > Cupressales > Taxaceae > Taxus > Taxus wallichiana. The sequence continues at coordinate 361,990,125 of CM031236.1, read as the reverse complement.
TCATGTCAAATGCTTTGATGAACTCAGAAACAATTTGTTTAAAGGAATGTATAGAAAGCTACCAGAATATGGTAATACCAATGTAATGTGATTCCTTTAAGAGTATTTGGAAATATCTTCGCTACTACAACATCCCAAAGAAGAAATTACCTGATAGCAGTAGTGTAGGCCTTGATATGAGCATTCGGGTCTCCTTCTCCCTTAAATTTTGGAAGATCCGACAATGGGCATGGAAGCATGACACCACGTATGGTGAATTCAAGAGGATCATTTAAGTACTCAATGTATGTACCCATTGCATAAGATTCCACTATCAAATATCCTTGATGAGGAGGTGGAGGAGGAGTTGGATAAGATGCATTATAAGTGTTGACGGGAACGTATGGGGTCCCTTGATATGGAATGTATGGAGTAGGAATGGTATATGGTTCCATCTAGGGATATTTTGAATACATATGCATGTAAGGTGGACTAGTACCAGGATATGGACTAGCGGGTGTAAAACGAGGTAACATTGCATTTCTGTTGTGGTGGCATTCAAGAATGCACTTCCAAAAATACCTTACGTAGGATAAGCTTGAGAAGGATGAAAACCCATCCCTAGTGTGTCTAACCCGTGAGAAGATCATCCGGATTTGAATGAGATGGATAACCTTGTTGTACATGATATTTTTTGGTTTCTTAAGGGATGGGATGTGTCCTCCATTGTCAACTAGATATCTGTGTTATTCCCTACTGCATGTGTTGGTTGTGAAGTCTAGGAACTTTCTAGTTCTATAATCTTCCTAACTAAATTATAAATGATATCATTGGGAGAGGATTGAGTCCCTTGTTGGGGAGCCCGTGGTGTAGGGTTTGATTGAGCGGAGTTCATGATACCCTGTTATAAATTTTTCAGGTGTTATAATTCTTGTCTTCCTCGAAGTAAGAATCTTAGGATAGGCATTGAAAATATCAAAGGTTATATCCTTCATTCTATCCAAAGACTCATCTATCTCATCGAAGAGGATTAGTTATTCATGCAAACATATCAACTTCCATTGATTACATGGCAATGTGAGGTATTTAGAGGACTCTGTGGTAAGAACCTATTCTTCTTGTGATAAAAACATGGTTTGTATTTGGTTTAACGGTTGATCAACCTCCTCCATTCTTACATAGATAATGGGGTTTTAACTGTAACTAGGGTAGGTTTAGACGTTGCTTGTGTAATTGTCACCCCACCTCAAAAGAAAAGGGGATTGTTTTGGTTGCACATTAGTGTAATATCTATCAAAGCCAAATGGCCCACCAAAATATCTTCCAGACATATTTTAAAAGGTATAAAATACCTACCAAAATAGGGGAACAAATGGAAAGATGAGGTAGTAGCAATGAAATAAAGGAAATGAGAAGGAATTAATCCATCACGTTGGGTTCACCAATTTGTATGGATGAAAATGAACATGTGATCTTCAACTACACTCGACCCCCTGAGGTCGTGTGCAGAAGCAGACGATGTTGAATGTGTGTGGCTAACTATAGGAGGAGTAATGACTAAAATATTGTAGTGTGATTTCCTCGTAGCCGAGTTGACAAAGGGGAGATTTAGAGGCTATGAACGGGTAGTGTGAATTCTGTATGGTTTGTTTACCTAACTTGAATCTAAGTGCTGACCTAGTTAAAGTTTCCAAATTAATCAAGATGAGATTAACAGTCTATGCTACTGCTGAAAGGAAAACTAACCTAAAAAATCACAAAACTGAAATATTATAATCACAAACAAAAAATTATCTTCTTTTCTAAATAATTAAAATATTTCTACACTAAAACTAAACAAGAAAAATAACCTGGTGTGGTTATTCACCTATTTTGAGTGTATTGAAACTAAAAAAAGAAGTTTTCCAATTAATATATGATATGTAGATAACCTCCTACAGATATTCTCTCCTTCGAGATCCATAGGGATGGGAAGACAAGGATCCATCACCTGGGAGTTTATTTGAAAGATTCAAACCCTCTTAGAAATTAAATAATTACTTGTGAATGAAAGGAAATTGATTTATAATCTATTGGATATGATGTAACAATGATAAATTGTAAGAATGAAGGAAATCAAACAAAAATCCAACCTAGAATTCATGTAACAGAGGTAAATCCAGCTATGTAGTAGTTTGTCCCCTCGCTTGTCTCTTTCTTTCTCCGAGTGTTCAAATGAGTCCACACGATTGGAAATGCAAGAAAAATAGTAGGAGGATGGCACTTGAGTAATGACAAACTTGATGGTAGTTCGGATGTAATGCACGTAGAAGAGAGATAACACAAGAGATCGAGCTTGGCTATGTAATTTCTAGCAAGATCGTAACAACAATACAAAGCAATATATACAAAATTTTGAGGGCCTTTTGCTTGAATACAAGCATGAAATATATAATAATTAAGGATGGGATGTGCCTTCATGCACAAGGAAAGAAGAGGAAGTTAAAACTAATTAAATCTATTTAAAAATAGAAGAGGGAAGGAATACCATGCAAACAAGACTATTTTTAGGCAATTTGGTTAACAAACGCACCCTAAAAGTTGAGTTAAGTGAAGTGTTATCTTGTTATTGCAATCTCACAAAGCACCCTAGACGCACATCGAGCTTCTAGGTTGATGTTTCGAGTGCATCCAGTGTGATTGCACAACGTGGAAACCTCTCTCCAAGTGTGGGACTTGTGAAACCGAGAGAGGAATCTCTAGATTAGAGGTTGGTTCCTCAAAATCCTCTCGATTTAGATCTATATTTTCACAACTATAGAGGTTCGAGACCACTCGATCCTACTCTAAATTGCAAGGAGACACAGGATAGAAATGCAAAAATTGAAACTAACTAAAGGTGGTGATGCACCAAAAGGAGTGGTGAATATTTTTGTCATGCAAATAGACACAAACCAAGGATTATAACATAAAACATACACAGGATGATAAGATATAATTTAGGATCTGAAATGAAGCAAATAATACAAACAAAGGACTGAAACCATTCACAAAGCTTGCATTATCATTTCCAGTGTCAAAATCACTGCATTACAACCTCAGAGAGGTAAAAATAGTTACAATCTTTGGAGATGTCTGATTCTTGCAACAATCACTTGTTGGAGGTGAAAGAAGAAGATTGCTATGCCAAAAGGTATTCCCCCTTTAGAAATGAGCCAAATCTAGCTTTTACATTGCATGGGTCGAGCCCAGGAGAGAGAAAACATACAAAACATGGGAGCCCATTCCTCCTTAACTACAAATGCATTAAAATGGCATGGGGACCTTACAAACCCATACCCTATCATTTTTGACCGAATTGGAGGAGAATGCGACCCATTCTGCATTAAATTTGGTCACTGGAATGTCACTTCTGGCCATGAACACATGTCAGAGCCGTTTCTTAAATTTCTCTCTCTAGACTGAACCAAAATTCAAGATTGACCCCAGAATCATGTAGATAATTTTATAATCTTTCCAATGATATAAAGAACGTGCAAATCTGAGCTCTGGATCGAAAGATATGGTGATTTGAAGATTTAGGGCACAAAACAGGCAAAAATGGGTTTTGAAATTTTTTCCCGTGCTCTACCACCTGGACGACACATGTCGAGCATTGATTGGATGAGAAATTCTCTCTCCTTCCCTTACCCATGGGTTTTTCTTGAAAGTTTTGACTTTTTGGCTCTTTGGAAAAAATTTCATTTTTTCCCACGTCCCGACACTTGGGACACGTGGCATGATCTAGTTGGAGGACAGGGGCGCGGGGTCATCCTTTTCCTTTTAGTTTTTGCCAAAACTCTTGCAAAATTCTCCAATCCTCCCCAAGCTCCGCACTCCCCTTCTCCTTAGGACACGTGTCCTCTTTTTACCGGCTCGGGCCATCACTTCAAACCTTGTCGCTTTGAAATTTTAGACGTTTTCCCTTGTGATATGTGGCGTTTCCCGATTCATCCGCGGCCTGCCCGGCTTTTCACACCCTTCACGTCCCTTTGGCCTGGTTTTCCCGAACTGTCTAGGACAAAAATTTCGATCCACCCGATTCGGGCTTCCCTGTCCCTCTTTCGGCCGATGACACGTGGCGTGATTTGATTGGCTCTCGGCTATTTCGGATCCTCGCCTGCGTCACGCGCGTACTTATGTCCCAACCTGTCTCGGACTATCTAGGACAGATTCTTTCAAACTGCCTGAAATGGGCTTCCCTATCCCTCTTTGCAGCCACTTCACCTTTTTGCGTCCTTCACGTCCTTTCGGCCGGGATGTCCCAACCTTATCTGCACAACAGTTAGTCGATTTTCTCACTTTCACCAGATCAGATTTTTGTGTCTCGCGCGTCCCAATCTCCCGCCTTTCCCAAGGCTCAGACCGCCTAGCGGCCTTTCGGCCGATTCGCGCCCGACGTCCCAATTGTCCCGATTCCGTGAGGACTAGGACTTAGCCGACTTTCATGATTTTTTCGGCCCAAGCTTGTTTTTTTGCAACTTTTTCACCCTTTTGAGAACTTGCTCCTTTCTTCTTAGCCAGAGAGTTAGAAAAATCCAAGGGGACCCTAGAAACATATTTTTGCCCGGAAAACACCAATTTTCTTGGGACTTGAGTATTCTAAGGCATGTTATCAAATTTACCCAGGGGTAAATTTTGGATAACAGATTACATGTCAAAACACACACGAAGAGTTCGAAAAAAGCGTTCAAGACCACCGCCATGCACAAGGAGGTGGTCCTAGGACCCTCCCAAGCCTCGGGAGGTGTTCTTGTCACTAAAGCCAAAACATGCACAAAAATGAGTGGGAAGCTGGAAGAAAGCATGGAAAATCTAAGTAAGGATGTCTAGGCTACAAATATACACTGTGAATGGGTTTTGGAGCTCGAACACCTTCTTAAAGGACATGAATCATCATTGGGGACTTTTGTAACCATTTTTGACAATGTAGCACATGTAATTTTGGGTGTGTACAGTACCATGAGGTCAAATGTGTTCACTATTCCTTGGGGAGATAGGGATCAAGTTGAAGGAAGGTTCGTGCCCAATTTGGAAGAGACCTTATCGAATAAATCCAAACATGCATGTAAGAGTCAAGGAGGAGATAAACAAGATGATAACATCCGGTATCATTGAGGCCGTGAAAGAATCGAATGGGTAAGCCCAATGGTGATAAGCATTAAGAAGGATGGAAGGATAAGGATATTTTTTTACTACAAGGACTTGAATGCAAAGTGTGTTTCATGACCCTCTTCCAACCCCATTCACTAAATGGATTCTAGAAGGAGTAGCTGGGTGTGAGGTCTATTCTTTCACAGATGGGTTCTCTAGGTATGACTAGGTCAGATTACAAAGGAAGACCAGAGAAAGACAACTTTCAAGACCGAGTGGGGAAGCTTTACCTACACAGTCAAGCATTTTGGATTGAATAATGTGACTGATGTGTTCTCGTGCATCATGGTACAAGCATTCCAAGAATTTATCCATAAGTTTCTTCAAGTCTACCTACATTATTGGATGGTGTATGGGCTAGTGAAAGACCATTGTGACAATTTGAGGCTGATGTTAGAGATATGTCGGTAGTTGAGGATATGCCTCAACATTAATAAATGTGTCTTTCTTTACTCAATTTGGAACCCTATTGGGACATATTATATGTAAGGATGGCTTGCTAGTAGATCCCGCAAAAGATATTGTTATTGTGGGATTAGGAATGCCTACTAGTTAGAGTGCAGTGCATGGATTTCTTGGGCATATGGGGTACTACAGTAAATTCATCAAAGGATATGCCAAGATCATTGTGCCCTTAGAATAATTGCTAAAGTACAAGAGTGAATTTCATTGGGGAGAAGCACAATAGAAGGAATTTGACACTTTGAAGGATAGACTTGTCACTGCACCCATACTACGCTTTCCTTCTTAGGATAATCCTTTCCATGTGCATGTTGATGCCTCAGGAATAGCCAATAGAGCAGTACTAGCACAACCTGCTGAGGGGATTGTTGATCACCCCTTGTGTTTTGCAAGTAGGAAGTTGACACCAGTAGAAAAAAATTACACAACTACTGATTGCAAGGCAATGCCAATGATCTACGTGTTGCATAAGTTTAGGGAGTATCTTCTAGCAACACTATTTATATTCTACACAGATCACATGGCACTGAAGTACTTGGTAAAAATCTAGTTTTACAAGGGCACATATGTCCTTGGGTCCTATTATTTCAAGAGTTTGAGTTCACGATGGTTTGTAAAACTAGGAAAAAGTAATTCATGACCTAACCAATTATCAACGATTGACTCAGGAGAGGATGTGCGAGTATTTTGGATACAATGCTAGACATGTAACTATTTAGGTTATGGCATGTGCCCTGAACTTAAAATATATTGTTGTATTCCTTGAAACAGGTGTGGCACTAGACGAGATGAAGGCTTTGGATAGAAAATAGTTAGCAATATGTGTCACGCCCTACATCTTTGATTAGTGGAATTCTCGTATAAGTTAGGCCATGATGAGGTTCTACACCAATGCGTATTAGAACATGAGCGTGAGGATATTATGGAGGAAGCACATGGTGGGATTGTAGGAGGGAACTATGCAGAAATGTAATCATGTGAAAGATTCTACTCATAGAGCTCTGGTGGGAAATCATCTACCATGATTGTATTGAGTTTTGCAAGGCCTGTAACCATTTTTAGTGCCTACAAAATCCTGGAAAGAGGGATGAGATGTCATTAAGGCTGATAGACAGTGTAGATCCATTTAAAAAATGGGAAATAAAATTTATAGGACCAATTTTTCGATTTGCATGAAGGACTAGTTCGTGGCATATCATTACTTGCACTTATTACTTGAGAAGATTGGAAGAGGTAGCACCTACAAAATATTGAACTACAACGACAACTACTAGATTCTTATGGGAAAACATAATCAGTAGGTATGGATGTCCTTTGAGCTTGACAAGTGATAGGGGTACACATTTCTTGAATGAAACAGTCAGGATTCTATTAGCAGAATTTATGGTGGCCTATCACAAGACTACCCCTTATCACCCTCAAATGACTGGAACTACTACAACATTTAACAATATATTGACTCAACATTTGACCAATATTTTTGATGTTAGAAGACAAGACTAGGATGAAAAAGTATCAGCCATTCTATGGGCATACAGGATAACCTACAAGAGGTTGAATATGACCACTCCATTTCAATTGGTGTTTAGCGTGGAGGCTATTTTTCTAGTTGAATTAATGTTACCATCACCGTGTATAGTGCGCATATGAGGATTGGCTTATAAACAAGTGCTCAAAGAAAGGATTGATTATTTGATGAAGTTAGATGAGAGACGGTCACTTGCTAGATTAGTTCGAAGACTAAAAAAGGATAGAAAAAGGCATGTAATGACCACCATATCAAGAACAAGTAGTTTGAGGTTGGGTAGATGGTTCTGTTGTATGATTCCAAGTATCTACGCAATCCTGATAATTTAAAATTCCATTGGTTGGGCCCTTACATCATCTTGTACATCCTTGATTCATGCACATGTCAGTTACAAGTTCTAGATGGGATGAAGTTACATTGACATTTCAATGGGAGTAGGTTGAAGCCCTATTATAAATAAACCTTCCTTGTATTTGTAAATAAGACAGTATTTCCGATTATCTTAGGAATTCCCTCAATGAATTTTATTTTCTTGTGTTTTGCTTTCTCATTTATTGTTCCTTTATTTTTGTTAAATTTTACACCTTGTGCACGGTAACCAATTATTATTTCCAAAGATTATGTATGCACAAAGGACTCGTGTGCATTTGATTTAGTGTGGGGTAGAGTAATGTAGAGTAGTGTAAAGTATAATACAAGCTGGTATTGAAATTTTTAAGGCCCAGATGAAAGGATTAAAGGTGCAAAAAAATAGAGGAATGCACGTGGAAATGGTGGATAATAATTTTGGTGTCATATAACGCTTTACAAAAACCACGTATAGAGAAGGAAAATCGCAATAACAACATGATGTAGGTAAGGGCCTTTGCACGCAACCACATGTGTAAGAGTCTTGGGTAAATTAGGATTATTTGCATGCTAGAAGGTTGTAAAACATTTTCATGTAAGTTTTGGCATGTGGGTTAGGGTGCTTAAGGTCAGATTTAGTGGAAAAAGCTACATTTAATGCTATGTACATTGATAGGTGGTGTAGCATTTATTGTTGTAAAGGAGGAAAAAGCTATAAGTATGAATTTAAGCACATTATTATTTACCTTTTGATTATGAAATTGAAGAGTTCTTATGAACTATGGCATATGTGAAGAGAGAATTGTGTGAAGAAGGAATCATAGAGATCTAAGTGCATTACTAGGGTTAATTTGCAAACCAGAGTGGAAGGAGTGTACGGGAGTAGGGAGGAAGTTTCAGTGGAATACGTTGTCTTATGGAAGATTTTTTCCAAGTTAGGGTTTTATAGCTAGGGCACGAAGATAAAATGATTCTTTCGCATAGTTGAGCCACAAGATTGGGAAGAGTTAGGAAGCTAGAGCAAGGAAGACAAGTTTAGGGTTTGGCCAATAAGTAAAAATGGCACCAAAGAAGGTGACTATTTCACCAAAGAAGAAGGGAAAGGGAAAGAAAACTGCCACAACAAGTTTTAATGAGGAGTGGTATACAAAGATGCAAAGTACCAGATGGAGTATTGCGAGGAAAGAATGGGTGTCACACATCAGGAAGATGGCCATGAGTGACTACAACCATCGCTCAAGTACCATAGAAAAGGAAATGGGGTTAGAACTATTTCATCCAAATGATACGAGGACACCGGAGAAGGTATGTATATTTACGGTGATGAGGTAAAGGTAAAGTTGGGTAAGGTCGGGTTGTTGCAACTATATGAGTTTCCCTATTTTGGCAAGCTCGAGTGGTTATACCAGTGGTTGATGTCGTGCATGCATGAAGAACACTTCTATTTTTCTTTCCATAAAAGGAACATAACTCCCCAACTCATATCAAAGTTCACTAGCCGAATTTGCAAAGGAGACTCCATAGATGACAACTTGGATGATAAGAAGGCCATCAAGGAAACTATGGAGGATTATGACTACAAGAAGGGTTTGCGCTACTTTGATATTATAGATATCCCCAACCCTGTAATGAGGATGGCCATGCATTTGGTTACAAAGTTGAATGGTCAAGAAAGATGGACCCAAGTAAATAAGGCATGGTTGAATGTATACAGGAGATCTTAGCAGAACTATCTATAATTTATCTTCCTTCATTTTAGATGAAATAATTAGCAGCACGCAAGAGGGAGAAAAGATAATGTTTGGAAACATTCTCCTCACCATCATCTTCTTGGAGATCGAGTTCCTAATGGGTAGGAGAAGTTTGTATGGGATTACCAGAAGAGGATCCCTCACCCGCGAAGATATTTGAGAAATATAACTATGAAACCATGACGGCCACTCACAAGATGCACTTAGAGAAATGGTAAAAGTGAATGCGTGATGTATTTGGATAGAGTGGAGGATACCTGAGAAACTTCTTGTTCTCATAGATAAAGAGGTGGGTTTGCTATATATTAGCATTTTTGCATCGAAAGACTCACTTTGAGGGATGGGACTAAGATTCCATGGTGCAAGTTTCCATTTTCCTTCACCGCGCAATACTTCTAAGTGGTGGTCAACCATTTTAAGGAGGTAAAAAGACTAACGTTTGACCTTAATGAGGTATACCAAGACCACCACGAGCTGTGTCGAAAGCTTGTATATCCAAAGAAGTTGACATATGTGGAGAAGTATGTATCCCACAAAGTATAGATGATGAAGCATTTGACACGCCAATCGCCAAGAGTACAACAACAAGGGAATACTTGAAAAGGCCAAATTTTGAAAAAGGGCACCTACCTAGAAAATGATGTCTTTATTCTTGAGGACCCCATAGGAAGGAAGAAGGTTGTGCTGAAGAAAAGGGAGAGAGAATTACAAGAGAAGAAGGCACCAAGTGTGTAAACAATACAATCTTTGGGCAAACTAGAAGTAAGCACTGACCCAAGCTCTTACACATGCAGGAAGAAGTCCCTAGTTAAGGAGAAGACCCTAGAAGAAGAGGCATTAGAGAAAGAGGAGCCTCCCACACAAGAAGATTTGCCAAGGAAGGAGTCACCTACTGGAGAGAGAGAGAGGGAAGAGTATCCTATACTGGAATCACCAGTTAGGAAGAAACAAAAGGTGGTAGAGAGGGTAGACTCAGAGGAAACAAAGGGCTTGGAGGCCTACAGGGGGCGAGAAAGACAATGATGAGGATGAATATGTTCAAAATCATCCAGGTATGATATACACGATGTAAAATAATAAGGAAGAAAAGGGAAGGATGGCAAGGAATAATTAGATGTTCAAGGAAAAGGGGTGAGCGAAGAAGTAAACACAAGATCAGAGGACCCCAAGCCTCACCAATGAACAAATAGAAGAGTCCATAGAGAGAGAAGTGGGATGCATCTTCAAAAGTTAGTGGAACAAGAGGTAGAGTGTAGCATGGATGAAGTGCTCAAAGAGATATAAGAGGAGAGCATTTGAAAATAATATGGAAGCATGGGTAGAGACCCCAACCTAGCAATAAGATTTCCAAAGGTTGCGTGAACAAGTGGGAAGAGCTTGGTGGCAACCTAAGGAAAATGAATGGGTTACATCAATGATCCAAGTAAGGTTTTACACACGTGCTTCTAGAGCACCGTGCCGACAAAACAACTTTTGGCCATGCCCTCATTTGATGTAGAAGGCACATACCCACAAACAGGAAGATGTTACCTTTGGAATTTGAATCCCATGTCGATGAACCTGAGTTCAAGGTAAGCCAAGGGCACTAATGAAGATGCCAAATAAAAAAATGATAAAATTATTCGTTAATGCTCAACAAGTGTTAGATGAGAAAGTATTTAATACACTCAACAAGGTTTTAGTTGAGGTTGAGGCCAAAATTTTTAGAAGGAATGATAGGGTGAGATTCCTAGAGGTGGAATTGGAGAAGGAGGAAATTCTCAAGAAAAGAAAGGATCTAAAACAAGAAGAACTAATCAGCACACAACTAAGGCATGAATTAAAGGAGGAGAAGGAAAGGGTGCATGAAGTATATAAGAAAATCGAGATGATTATGGATGTTATTGTCTTAAAGCATCCTGACCTAGCACCACCCGAGTAAAAATATGAATCAACCTTTCAGTTCCTGGAGGATTTGAATCACATCCTCACAATGGAGAGGTGGCCACTTTCCTTAGAATCCATAGAAGAGGCACTAGCATGCCAAGAAAGGGAGGAGAAGCTGAAGGTGGTAGAGATCATTGTTCAGTATACCAAACTCCTCACCGATGTAAAGGTCATCGTGCAAGTTTTGAAGCCATTTATGATCATTGTGTTGATAGAGATAGGGTAGCAATCATTTTATTTGCTTCACATGAAGCAAAGATCAAGGAATTTTAACGAGAAGAATAACAGAAATAGAGAAGAAAGGGATAATATCATGTCAAAAGTAGAAAATAAATCATAAGCTATCGAGACCTTATGGGGCTCGATCAAAACTAGCTGAAGGAGTTATATCCCCATATCACCCACATAATGGACACACTCAATGACCTTTGAAAAAAGCTGGAGGGTATCAATATGATGAGTACCAAGAGGAAGGAGATAAATTTTTATAAGGTGAGTTCCCTAGTAGGCGACCTCATTAGCAAGCGTAGAGTGATGTAGATTCTTGGAAGAATCTCGAGGCAGATATTGTAAAGGATTTCCCACTCTTCCTTCAGCAATAAACAAATTCTTCGCATTTCCCCATTCTTTAATTCATTATTTCCTCATCCTTCATTCCTTCATTATTTATTCCAACTATTTAGAGTCTGCCATTCTTTATTCATTGAAGGAAGGTGCTCCCATAGACATAGAACATTCTTAGTGTGGGGTGATGTTGGGCCTTAGAATATTGGCTAAGTACAAGAAGGCACATGGGCGCGTGGGACCTATATGAAGAAGGGCACATGGGGTGAAGGCATGCATGACAAGGGTTTTATGAGGGTTTAGTAAAACCCATGACACATGCGCTAGGAAAAGCAAAGGGTTTGGGACTTAGCCATATTTGACATTCCTAGCAGCACACAAGAAAAGCGTGACCTAACTGAGCATGCGGAGTGGATAAGGTGCCAGCCTGACAACTCAAAGTGGTCAAGGAAGGAATATTCCATGTGATGGAAGGATCTAGAAAGACATCATTATAGAAAGTGGAGAGCTCGGATGGGAAGAAGCATGCTCCATTGAAGGACCACATGGACACTTGGAAACCGATCTATTACTTCAGGAAGGCATGGCGGTGGATGCTAAAGCTATATATAGAGATGCTCGGGTAGAAGGAAGGGATGACTCTTTGAGAAAAGTGTGTGGTCATTGGCATCACATAGAGATTGAAGAGGTGAAGCTCTGCAAAAATAGTAATGGGTTATATGGATTCTCATTAGGAGGGCTATAGGAGAGATGACATATCTAGAGGGATGGGTCTGTGATCATTTTTGTAATATGGGAAGCATGGTTAATATTTCGATGCATGAGTCTTATTTGCATTGATACATTGGTCTGTTATGGCCTTAAGGAATGTAATGTGGTTATTGAACTAAGATCAATGAGGAATATATGGTTCTATTCTAAATATACATTGTTCATGGGTGTAAACCCTAGTGCATCTTCTTTATATTATGAATCAGATCTGTTATTTGTTTGATATTTCTCTTGTTGTCTAAATGGATGCATTAATATAATGCCTCATCTTAAGTTCTCGAGAATAAATGCATGCTTCTTTACCCCCTTTTTAAGTTTTTTTCATTGACCAATGTATTCTCACAAACACGCATAAAGAGGGCTTGACACCCACACATGCCTTGGGTGAGTTCCCTGCACCCATTGGTGATAGGCCGATGCACATGGGATTAGAGTGTTGTTCTAAGGGCATAAAAATGACTACAAAGCACAAAACCTAAAATATACCAACTTCATATTTAACAAAATTGTAACTAAAAAACATGACTTCCAATCCCAACCATGGAAATTGGAAAGGTTCAATCCACATATCAGTATATTCAAAAATAAGTATCAAACATAAAAATAACACATTCCTAGTATGGTAATAAGGAATCGTAAATATTTTTACAACAACAATTTTGCACATGGCCCAAAATCACAATTGTTTCCTAAACAATATCAATATAGGATAATAATATATAACATCAAAAATAAAGGGCATCAAACCTCAAGTATCATAATATTGAAAAAGGATCACATAAGTACCTCATCAACACCTGGTATACCACAAGTTCCAAAACTCTATATGTCTATGAAAGAAACCCCTATATGCCTCCCAATACAAATTACATGATAATACCAAAACCAGACATGGTTATTCTATGGAATTGAACACATAGATTGATGTCACCTTAAAACTAAATCCTAGCACCCATCAGCTTCAAAATTCCACTCATTGAGGTACTCATTTATTCCAACTCGAATAAAACAATGACCGTAGTATCCTCACAATCCTTTTCTAGAAACATAATCTTTAAAATCTAACAAGGCTCAACATATTCAATGAGAATTAATGGTTACCATTTACCGAGCCCTAGGTGTGCATGATACACAATATGCATGATTTTTGGATCAATGTAATATATACCAAACAAAAAAGTGAATTTTAAGTTTGTGAGAGACTCCACTTCTTATATTATAATTGAATCAAGTAATATGGCCAACTTTTCACTCTCATCACTACCCACTTACACCTGATATAAACCATAGGGATCTATGGTGTATAGTAACATAGCATAACACAATACCACACATCGACAAAATGATTTACTACATAACATCAATAAAATGATACATAGAGTTATAATATAGCTGCATATAACACACAATATACTTAGATTTAAAATATGACACATATTCTACATAATGCACTAATATTGAAATCATAATACAATAGGTTTCATAAGTTCACCCTATGCCCAAATTCATAATGAAACACAATACCACATAACATACAATCAAAAAAGTACATATATGGTGTTGGGCCCCTGGAAAATTGGCAAAGTATGAAGGCGCGTGGGTGCGCGGGATCCTAGTTATAAAAGGGTATGCAAGGAAAAGGTGTAAAAAGGAAGAGTTAAGAAGGAACATGGTTCACGCGGCATGCGAAAGGAGGTTCAGGACTTGCTGATTTAAGCATCAAAGGTAGAACACGTGAAAAGTGTGATCGGTTATGCACGAGATAAGATGCTAGCACTCGGAAATAGGTGGCCGGGAAAGAGCATGCCGGTGATGGGATCTTCTAGAATATCATAATGAGATGAAGTGGAAAGCTCAGCTGAAGGAACATGCTCACTTGGAGGACCACATTTGACACTTGGTGATGGATCTGAGGGCGCGACAAGGTGAGTTGGCAGCTTGGGAAGATGATAAATACAAGTGCCTGCAGCGGGAAAAGATATACCGAAAGGGGAGAGACCGAGATAACATACATATGGGGATATAGAGATAGAGGAAAAGATATAGAGAGAGAGAGAGAGAGATAACATGGGTGAATCTCTACAGGATTGCTGCTAGTGGAACTTTGATACATAAAGGAATGTATTAGGCTTAGTATTGTAATTTATTTTTGTTTTGGCATAGTTATATAAGCCTAGTGATGTGCATGACTATGGTCTGCCCTCTATGGCTCTTTGTAATGAAACAATGAATATAATTAGATTACTTGTTGCAAATAGAGATGGATATCATAACTTTAATATGCATTTTGTTCATAGGAGTTATCTTTCCTTGCATGCTATGAATGAATGATTGTATCTTTCTTCTCGTTATAATATATGTTATGGAGTCTATTAAAACATCCGGTCTGAAGAAGCTACAAGTATTTGGAAGTTGTTCTGAGCCCTATGATTCTTGTATGTCTAAAATTCTTTCCTAAATACTCTTGTACTAATCATAGATAAATGTTTCCCACTAAAACTCACATAAAAGAGAGACTCAGCACCCGTGCATGCCTCGGGTGAGTGCTCAGCTTCTGTTGGGTGATATGCCAATGTGAATGGGATTCCTTCCTTTTATAGTGGGAGTAAAATTGACTACATCTTGGTTCCTTTTCCGAGACCTCTTTTCAAAGTTGTAGTGGGACATAGCATGCATCATGATCTTTGTAAAGAGCAATGACGGATCGGTTAACATTGGAAAATGTTGAGTCATGGTTTAAGAGCACGGAGGATGAATTTACCCAGAGATTCAGCATTGGACCTGAGTTTAATACACGTAGATGGGTAGAAGAGAATCTATACCATGATTTGTATGAGTATTTTTTCTACTGCTTCCTAGTAGAGTTATATGGATGGCTTTCACCTATGCATCTAGATCAAGTTGGCATTATGGATCATGGATATGGACTGAAGAAGACTAGCAGAGGTTACAGGATGCAGATCTGATGTGGACCCATGTTTTAGATCACTGGTGTGGAGGAGTACTAGCTAGATACACTTTGGAATATGCCATTTCCACGTATTCTTTCCCAGAGATTGCTAAGTTTGAGTTTCTACGAGAACCTAGAGGAACATTTCTACATGTTATTCCTCTAGCTATGAAGATATTGATGGTTACCATGAGTTTAGAGGTGCTCCCTATGGCTGGTTAAACCATTCTAAGTGCTGGGTAAGGAAGCTTAGGTGGAGGAAGATGGCCGATGATACGATAGAAAGGGACAATGAAGAAAGATAGCTCAAGTATGGAAAAGTGCATGAAAGGGAGATTACTAGGCAATGCGAAGCTACTAGTGTGATGGATCTATGGAGACAGATGTTACAAGAAGGAGCTGAGGTTCACAAGGAAGATGTGGAACCTAAACAAATCTGTGCTACCCCATCTTGGCAAGCGCATGAGGGAGACCCCTTCATCTTTTGGTGAGAGTTCATCACATGGAGAAAGGAGAGTCATTGGGACATCTCTGAACCCACCTAGTGACCAAACCCTGGAGCTTGGTTTTTCTGATCTAGGAGGAAGTATTGACCTAATTGAAACTAATGGAAGAGATAGATCCATGCCTAGGAGGTATAATTTTTCAATTCCTTCTTCTATGGCTACACATATTCTAGTATTTGGAGGATTTTTTCAACAAGGGGCCAATGTACAAGCTTTTGGTCTCGCATCAAGGAGTGGCACGGGACAAAGTAACGGTAGTGGAGCGCTATCATAGACCATCGGCCGGCTCGGTGGGAACGGGGGTGCTTGGCATAGCTCCTCTATGCCCTATTAGACCCAAAGTGGTTCTAGTGGATTTGATGGCTCGGAGGTATAGGACCAAGTGGACCTCGTGGATTAGGTGCCAGAGGAAATGCCAGAGGAAACCAAGGCTCTAGTTCAGAAAAGGACCCCACCACCACTTCGAGTTTTCTTTGAGATGTCTCTATATTTACCAGATTACAGGGGGCATTGAGGATGTTGTGGAACATGTTCACAAGTGTGAACTGCTACGGCACGTGAAAGGTATCACAACCCCGAGAATGAAAGGCTAGTCAATTTTCAACCATGTTATAAGGACACGTGCATAGATAGTATAGAAAGTATGACCCTCATCAAATGGTGCTAGATTACACTACCTTAAAGAATGCATTCCTAGAAGAGTTCCACATTCCTAAGTTTGAGAAAAAAGCATTAGCGCTTTGAAGGAGCTACAACAAGGAATGGCAAAGAGTGTGCTTGGGAGTATGATGTGCACTTTAAAACTCTCTTGTATAAGTTTTCATATGATATACATCCTTCTCAAAGATTCACAATGGTTTTGGAGCATTGATCACCCCTTTTAGAAGGGACTTATCTCATAAAACTTTTATAGATCCGTGTGAAGTATTGGAGGCTGCCTTGTGTGCCGAAGCTATTGGTAGTATTGATACTAGTATTAGCCCATTCTTGGAGGCTCATATTGTTGTTATGGCTAAGTAGTTGGAAAATCTATCTGCGAACTTGGTCCATGAGACTCGCAGTGGTTTGTGGTGCATAGATTGTGAAATAAAGGGGCATGTTAAGGATAATTTCCTCGGAGGATGGTACGCATTGTGATAGTAGATTGTGAGATTTGTCATGGGGACCATGATGCAAGTAGATGTCCCTTGTTGTAGTGCATGATCAGGAAGAATGTATCTTGTTATTACAAGATTTTCACCTCCACGACCCATGATACTAAAGAATGTAGGCTCATTGATTAGATACATGAGGCCATTGATCATGGGTTGCGCCAAACCAACATTTCCAGTGGTTTGAAAAATTACGATCACCGTTATGAGGGCTGCACAGATGGGGATGTGCATGGAAGGGGTTTTCAAGGAGTATTCCGTTGATGAGGTAACCATGGAGGAAGAAGCAATTTCCCATGTGGAACATGTTTCGACTATGGATATATAGAAAATTACAAGTGTGAGTGCCTGACTTGTTGCAGTGCTCATGGTGTGAAAAGAAGCATAAGTATGAGGAGTTCCCGAGTTATATGAGCATATGAATCAGAAGCATCGGAAGGACAAAGGCACTGCGATGGTTAGCATCAAGAAAGCGAGACATACGGTGGATGCCTCCTGTAACATGGGATGAAGGTTTGGAGCATGTCTTGGTAACAATAAGGGAAGAAGCCACACGTGCAAGAGAGGTACAAAGACAAAAGACCCTAGTTATAAAGGAGGAGGTTGATCATGGGAAGTATCCAAACCCCACGCATTAGAAGGAGATATATCAGGGACACTATGGATGTTATTCAAAGCTTACAAGGGAGATCTAATGTTTAAAGGATAAATCTAGGAGGGAGGAACAAGGAAGGATAATCAAGGCTCAAAAAGATGACCTGGATGAGGTTAAAGAGGTGTGTAAAATGCTAAGGCAAGAGAACATCATTTCCTTACTAGGATCCTAGTTAAGAGAGAAGGTACCATGCACCAAAGAAGAGTGTGAGAGGTAGATATTTCACACAAACCTTCCCCCTCACAATCTTGACTATGAAAATGAGATTACATTAAATGCGATTTGTAGATGGATGGCTCCTCAAAGAATATACTCATTGACACCTGGCGTGGAGATTAATGTTTTCACTTTGGATGCATGGCATCAGATGGGGAGACCTACATAACAACCATTTTCAAATGTGTTGTATATTGTAAACAAGACTAAGGAAATTCCCATCAATGTCTTTAAAGATGCAGCTATTACTATTTAAGGAGCCAAGTTTACTAGGGACTTTGAAGTCTTGGTGCTCACCGAGGCAGACAATTTCCTAGCATTACTTGGGCACCCTTGGTGTTACAAGAACAATGCGGAGCTTCAGTTCAACAAAGGGTACATAAGTTTCAAGAAAAATGAGGAGAGGGTCATTATACCCCTGGTTGATGGGAATTCTTTGCCCTACATTGAACTGTTGGGAGAAGAAGTTCTCGACAAGATTTATGTGCGCTCAATCAGAGACCCTGAGATGGTACACCCTACTAATAGGGTTATCTAGTTTGAAGATGCCTAGTTAGTGAGTGATACCACCAATCTGGCATGTGAAAATTTGGCACATGGGACTTACGAATTAATGGGATGGTAATTGAGAGGATTGGTGACCAAGGTAACAAAGGCACACACAGTTTAGCAGCTTGGAGGAAAAGAACTTCCCAAGTACTCCGAAGGAGCCTTCCCTGAGATCTTTTTATAGGAGATAGAAGCTTAGTGGGAGAACAAGAAGGAATGGAGGAAGATGGTGAGTTACGTCTTTCTTGGCACAACAGCTCGTTGGTGGGCCACACATCAAGAAAGTCTTTTAGAGTGGCACAAAGTAATAATTTCTCTGTCATCATATTTTCTAGAAGTAATATATCCACCATCATCAGGGAGTACCATGGGAAGGATCCCACCTCTTTCCATATCTAGGAATGTGAATAAGTTTGGAGAGAAGGCGTGGAAGCCTTTCCACCATCCCTTTGGGTACACAAGTTATATTTTATGCTGCAGGGTTGTATGCGTGCATGGTACATTCATTTGGAGACACACTGCCAGACACGTAATTGGTAAGAGCTCACAACTAACCTTATTCAAACCTTTTAGTATCATAGTACCAAGCCATTGGTTGATAAGGCCTTACAAGTTATCAAATTCCTTACCATGGGGGATAGTGCTAGAATGGAAGATAAGCTATTGGAACTACTAGGTGAAACAGGATTGGAGGTGCGCTTTGAAGATATTGAAGAAAGAGAAGAATTACAGCTTTAGTGCACGTGTTTAGAAAAGGAGAAGGGAAAGTTATTATATATGATTGATGGAGGGAATTGGAAAGCTTAGATGTTAGCCATTCTATAGGAATGTGTAAGGTAGTGGACAGTGCAGATGCTCGTGTGCATGCCTACCATGAGCCTTTAAAGATGAAGAAAGTTAACATCGGTTCGGAGTAAGAAGAACCTAAGGAAGCTATTATTGGAGATTATTTGATGGAGAAGGAAGTATCGGAGATCATTGATACATTGTGTGAATTCAAGGATTTATTCCCATCTGGTACCATGAGGTAAAAGGTGTTCACCATTCCTTGGGGAGATGAAGATAAAACTAAAGGAAGGTACGCACCTAGTTAGAAAAATTCCCTACTAGATGAATCCCAATTTACGCATAAAGGTTAAGGAGGAAATAGACAAGATGATATCTTCTGGGATCATTGAAGCAATAGAAGAATCAGAATGGATAATTCCAAAGGTAATTAGTATCTAGAAGGATGGGCATATTAGAATTTGTGTGGATTATAGGGAATTGAATGCATTTTGTTTCATTGATCCATTTCACCCCCTTCTTTGAAGAAATTTTGGAAGGAGTTCTGGGCATGAAATCTATACCTTTACGGATGGATTTTAGGATACCACCAAGTTCGGGACATAAAGGAGGACTAGGCGAAGACAACTTTTGCCACTGAGTGGGGAAGTTTTACATATATGGTCATGCCCTTTGGGTTGAAGAATGCTCCTGCTATCTTTTCACGCATAGTGGTGAAAGCATTCCAGGACTTCATTCATAAGTTTCTCTAGGTTTATTTGGATGATTGGACAGTATATGATTTGGTTAAGGACCATTGTGACAACTTGAGATTAATGTTTGAAAGGTGTAGGAAGTGTAGAACATCCCTCAACATTAAGAAGTGTGTGTTTGTTACACCCTTTGGGACTTTATTGGGGCATGTCATATGTATGGAGGTCCTACTAGTAGATGCCGCTAAATTTATAGTTATTGTGGGGTTAAGGAAACCTACTAGCCAGAGCGTAGTGCGTGGATTCCTTGGGCATTCAGGGTATTACAGAAAATTCATTAAGGGGTATGCCAAGATCACTGTGCCCTTAGAAGATCTGCTTAGACATAAAATTACCTTCCATTGCGGAAAGGTGTAGTAGAGGGTGTTTGATACATTAAAAGATAGGCTCATTACCATGCCTATTTTACAATTTCTCTCTTGGGACAAGCCCTTCCATGTCCATGTAGATTCCTGAGGAACCACCATTAGAGAAGTACTTGCACAACTAGGTGAGGGGATTGTTGATCATCCTCTCTATTTTGCGAGTAGGAAGTTAACACTAGTAGAGTAGAATTATACCACAACCGAGTGTGAGGCATTGTCAATGATCTATGTGCATTTCAAATTTAAATAGTATTTGCTGGTGACACCCTTTGTATTCTACACCGACCACATGGCATTAAAGTATTTAGTGAACAAGCCCATTCTTCAAGGGTGCATATGTTGATGGGTGTTTTTGTTTCAAGAGTTTGAATTCACCGTTGTAGTGAAGCGGAAAAATCAATTGTGGACTTGATCATCTGTCAAGAATTGATTCAGGAGAGGACGCGCAAAGTATTGAGGAAGTAATTCCAGACGTGAAACTATTTAGATTGCAGTGTGCACCCTCAGATTTGGAAGAGATTACTCGTATTTTTAAAATAAGGTGTGGTTGGGATGGAATAAAGGAATTGGAAAAGAAGTAGTAGGCCATACACGTCGTGTCCTACATGTTGATTAGTGGAGACTTATACAAATTGGGACACGGTGAAGTTTTACGTAGATGTGTGTTAGAGCATGAGTGCTTGGCCATCATGGAAGAAGCACATAGAGGAAGTGCGGGTGGGAATTACATAGGTGATGCCACCATACGCAAGATTTTAATGGTAGGTTTATGGTGGGAAACCTTGTATAGGGATTATAGAGACTATTGTAATGCATGTGACCATTTTCAATGCAATGGAAAAACATGAAAAAGAGATGAAATGCCTTTGCATCCTATTCCTAGCTTGAAGCCTTTGAAAAGTGGGCAATAGACTTTGTAGGACCTATTGCACAAACATCACGTAGGAATGGGTCACATTATGTCATCACTTGTATGGATTATCTCACAAGGTGGGTGGAAGCAGCCTCGACTAAATATTGCATGGTAACAACAGCAATAAGGTTCCTATGGGAGAACATTATCACAAGGTATAGATGCCCTTTGAGTTTGACTAGTGATAGGGGTACACATTTTTTGATTGAGGCTGTGAGGATCCTGCTATCAGAGTTCATGGTGGCTCATCATAAGACTACACCCTATCAACCAAAAGCAAACGGAACATGAAGCATTCAACAAAATACTTAGTCATACCTTAACAAAAATCTATGATGTTGGAAGATAGGATTGGGATGACAAGGTATCAATAGTTTTATGGGCTTACAGGACTACGTATAAAATACTAAATAAAGCCACACCTTTTTAATTGGTGTTTAGCATGGAAGTTTTTTTGCCAATTAAATTTATATTACCTTCTCTACGAATAGCGCACTTAGGATGCTTATCCAATGAGCAAGCACTAGAAGAAATAATTGATGAACTAATAAAACTAGATGAGAGATGATCACTTGCCCGTTGGAGCCAAATAGTGGAAAAGGAAAAGAAAAAGGCTTGGCATGATCGCCATATTAGAAATAAGAAGTTTGAGGTTGGGCAGATGGTGTTACTATATGATTCTAAATTTCTGCACCATCCTGGAAAGTTGAAAGTCCATTGGTTAGGTCCCTACACAATCTCATACATCCTTGATTCAGGCACGTGCCAGTTACAAGCGTTGGATGGAACAAAGTTGCCTGGACACTTCAATGGTAGTAGGCTGAAGCCCTACTATAAATAAGTCTTCTTGGTGTTTGTAAATAAGGTAGTTTTTCCAGTTAGTTTAGAAATTTTCCTTTATGTATTTTCCTTTCCTTGTGTTTCCCTTTCACGTTGTTGCTTTATTTTGCACCTTGGGTACTGGTAACCTTATTTCTATTTTTGGAGAATTTATGAGTGTGTAGAGGACTGTGCATCATTTAAGTGTGGGGTGGAGAAAAGTGAAGGAGAAAAGTGAAGAAGCACATGATTAAAAGTACTAAGGAAGTTATGTTGAAAGATCCTTGTTGAGTAGCTTGGTTGAAAGAGAGATGAAGAGAAAAGATAGAATGGTTAGTGCCTGGGGTAAAGCTACTTGTAGATTCCATGTACAAATGAAAAGGAAGCACAATTAAAGCAACACAAGATAGGTGAAAGCAAGAATCGGACAGAACTAGAGCCTTCAAAGGTGCATGTTGAGTGTGCGTAAGAGTCTCCTGTCAGGTAGGTTTAGTTGTGCGCTAGAAGGTTGGTGGAGTTTTCACGTAGGAAGGGTGCACGAGTTAAAGAGGTTTTTGTGCAAGAAGGGCACATGAGTGAAGGCGTTGAAGATGGGATTTGTTTTAAAAATCCACATTAAATGAACAAAGTATGGGGTAGGTAAAGTAGCATTTAATGACCAGAAAAAGGAAAAACTATAAATAGAGGGTCGAGGAACTCTCATTTTACTTTGTGAAAATGAAGAGTTGGAGATATAAGTGAGTGTTATCAGCTAGGTTTTTTCAGATTTGATCAAGTGGAAGATCTGTGTGATTAAAAATGTGAAGATCCAGTTTGAGATTGTGAACTAGAAGGAAGGAATTACATGAGCATGGAAGGAAGTGAAAAGATGTTGTCTTGTGAAGAATTTATCAAAGTTAGGGTTCAACAAACTAGGGCACAAGTTTAGAAGAATTGTATCGCAGATCTGAGATCAAAGGTTGGGGGAAGAAAATTAGAGTAACAAGGATAGGATTGGAGTGATAAAATTACCTTGACCATGGCACCCAAGAAAGGAAAGGGTAAAGCTAAGGCTAAACAACCAGAAGCCAAGGTAGATACAAACGAAGAATGGTATGCAAAAATATAGTACCAGATGGAGTGATGATGGGGAAGGAATGGGAGTACCATTTGAGAAGCATACCGGTCGATGACTATAATCACCGCACCAACACTATAGAGAAATAAATGGCATTAGAATTGGTACTCCCAACATATAAACAAAACACCGAAGGGTTACCTATCTACAATGATGATGTAAAGGTCAAGTCGACAAAGGCATGGTTACTATAACTCTATGATTTGCCTTATTTTGGGAAGCTGGATCACTTGTACCAAAGTGGTCGATGTCTCGAGTGCACGAGGAGTACTTCCACTTTGTTGGGCACAAGATGTGTGTGACTCCCGAGTTGATTTCTTAGTTTACGAACATCATATGTAAGGGAGATTGCCTGGAAGATGACCTTGGCAACAAAGAGGCTATTTAAGAGACCATCACTGAGTATGCATGTAAGAAAGGATCATGGTACTATGACATCTTAGACATAAAGGACCCTGTTATGAAGATGGTTACGCACCTAGTAATGAAGTTGAATGGCCAAGAAAGATGGACGTAAGTCAAAAAGCCATGGCTAAATGTCTGCAGGAAGATTGCAGAGGGGAATATTTATAACTTTTCCACATACATTTCAAAGGAGATAGTTAAATGCGTGAAGGAAGGGGGCAAGATCCTCTTTGGAAATATCTTGCTCACCATAGTTTTGTAGAGATTGGAGTCTTTGGATGCATCGGATAAGTTCATGTGGGAGTACCCACCGAAGACCCTTCACCCCTAAAGAGGTTTGAAAAATATGCATGTGATATAATGACGGATCTCCATAAAGCACAACTAGAAAAGTGGTATACATGCTTGAGAAATGCATTCGAGGAAGAATGGAGGATCCCTAAAAAACTCCCAAAGTAGCCACACAGGAGAAGCTAAATTCGTGGTGTACCAACACTAATGCTTGGGTAGGTTCAAACTTATTGACAAATCATGGAGCCCTTGAGTGCAAGATCCCTTTCACGTTCACTACCCAATACTTCAAAAGAGAGGTGAACTGATTTAAAAATCGAGAGAAGCTAAGGCTAGACCTAGGAAAGTTAGGCGGGAGCACGGGGATATGAGGAAGAAACTAAACTAACCCGGAGGTAAGTGTGCGTATGTGAAGTATGTGTTGCATGAAATCCATATGACTAGGCCTATAATGCATCCCATCGTTGGAGGATCTCGTGATGCATGTATACTTGCACATAAGGCCAAAGTTTGAGAATGGCACATACTTGGTGGATGAGATCTCGATACCTAAGGACCCCTTGGGAAAGAAGAATCCAACATCTAAGAAGAGAGGCAGAGGAGAGGAAGGAGTGCCAAGTTTTTGACTACTCAGACCATGATCATGCCTTCTACAAGTGCCAATCTAAGCACCCATGTTCAAAGAAATAAGTCTCCAATAAAGGAGAAGATGCTAGAATTAGAGGCTCCTAAACAACCCACCACCATGGAGGAGTCACAAGAAGAAGAAGAGAAGGTAGAATCTCCTTACCAGAGGAGACCTCTCAGGAAGAAGCAGAGGGTGGATGAATAAGCTGACTTGGAGGTGACTGAAAGCTTAGAGAGATATCTAGGAGAAGGAGAGAATGAGAGTGAAGGAGGTGGCAACAAGGAGGAAGAGACTAGAAAAAGACAAGGAACCTTTGGAACCTCATGTATTTAGTGTCTATGACTCAGAGGAAGAAAGTGGGGATGAAAATCAAGAGTTCGTATTTGCACGGTGAAAAGGAACACAAGGTGATAAAGGCACCAAAGATACAAAGATGGAGGAGAAGGATGCCATGGAGAAGTAGGGAGAAATAACTTTTACCAAGGAGTAGATTACCGAAATAGAAGAGTGAGAAGTGAATAAGATGCTCAAGGCCCTTGTAGACCCGGGAGTTAAAGTGTAGCATAGACATAGTACTTAAGGAAGGGAAGGAGGAGAGCTTTGAACAAGGACATGACAACCTAGGAGGCCCCACTCTAATGGTTAGCTTCCTCAAAGGCACACACTCGGGTAGAAGAACTCTAGATGCGAAATGAGGTAGATAATGGGTTATGTTTATGATTTAAGGAAGGTTCTTCGCACACGGTTATAGAGCATGATACCCACCGAGAAACTTATAGCCATGAGATTTTTAAGAAGGCGTGTACCCCAAGACCAAGAAGATGCTTTATTAGGCATTTGAGTCCCATGTTGACGAGCCAAACTTTGAGGTCCCGCCAAAAGGTGCTTATCACATTTTCGAGTCTAAGAGAGACAAGCCCTTAGTAAATTCTTAGGAGCTCTTAGACGAGCAAGTGTGCAATTCTCTAAAGAAGGTCACGGTTGAAAAGAGGTGAGGCTATTCACACGTAAGAATGACATCATAAGGGCTTTAGAGGGAAAGTTGGACAAGAAGGAAGAATAGTTGGCTAAGGTGGCAGAAACTAAAAATAGGAGGAATTAATTAGCACACAACAGAGGCGTGAGCTTGAGGAGGAGAAGGATAAGGTCCAAGAGGTATACAAGAAAGTAGAATCCATAAAAGTACCATCATCTTAAAGCACCCGGATCTAACACCAATCCCCGAGGTATGCATCAACACCTGGAATTCATAGAAGACTTAACACATGTCCTTAACATGGAGAGACGACCCTTTGCATTAGATTCTGTGGAGGAAGTGGCCGCATGCCTAAAGGAAGATGACCGATTAAATGTGATAGCACTTGTTTTTAGTACAACCAAGTACTCACAGAAATTAAGGTCACTTCCTAGTCTACAAAAGCTACATATGACACATGCACGGATCAAGATAAGGTGGCAAGCTCCTTGGTTACCACGCTTGAAGTAGAGCTGAAAGAGTTCTAGGAAAAGAACAAGGGGAACAGGGCAGAGAGGGACAAGGTTCTAGCTGAGGTAGAAAATAAATTAGAGGCGATTGAGGCTTTAAGAAGCTCAACTAAGGCCCTACCAAGGAACTATACCCCATATTACCAGGAGGATGTACAAGCTAGCAGACTTGGGTAAGGAAATGGAACAAATTGTGGACACTTTGGGCACCTAGGGAGCTGGCCTAAGCTTTGATGAAGTGAGCACCCTGGTGGGCGACCTATGCCAAAAGGCGAAGGGTGAGGTTGAAGTATGGAACAAGCTGGAGGTATATCTATGATGGGACTTCCCTAGCCTTTTGAATTAATGTCCCCCACATTCTTCATTCTTTCCTATATTCCTTTATTCCTTATTCATTTTTAAAGATATGTCAACATATTGGTTCCATTGAACCAGCTTCCACCTTGGTCAAGTAAAATGTTTATGAGGATGGAGAACAGGTGTAGTGTGGGGTGATGTTGGGCCCCTAGAAAATTGGCAAAGTATGAAGGTGTGTGGGCACAGGAGATCCCAATTATAAAAGGGCGTGCAAGGAAAAAGTGCATAGAAGGAAGAGTTAAGAAGGCACATGGTTCACGTGGTGCATGAAAGGAGGTTTGAGACTTAGCTGATTTAAGCATCTAAGGAAGAACACATGAAAAGCATGATCGGTTACACGTGGATGAGCTGCCACACAGCGACAGTGGCCCAGGAAAGAGCATGCCAGCGATGGGATCTTCTAGAAGATCATCATGAGATGGAGTGGAGAGCTCAGGCCTGAAGGAACATGCTCACTTGGAGGACCACATTCAACACTTGGTGATGGATCTAAGGGCATGGAAAGGTGAGTTGGTAGATGCGGGAAGATGATAACTACTAGTTCCTGCAGTAGGAAAAGATATACCAAAAGGGGAGAGGCGAGATAACATACAGATGGGGATATAGAGATAGAGGAAAAGATATACATAGAGAGAGAGAGAGATAACATGGGTGAAGCTCTGAGGATTGCTTTGAGTGGAACTTTGATACAAAAAGATATGTACTAGGCTTAGTATTGTAATTTCTTTTTCTTTTGGCATAGTTATATAAGCCTAGTGATGTGCATGAATGCAGGTCTACCCTCTATGGCTCTTTGTAATGAAAAAATGAATATAATGATGTTACCTATTACAAATAGACATGGATATCAGTATCTTTAATATGTATTTCATTCATAGGAGTTATCTTTCCTTGTATGCTATGAATGAATGATTGTATCTTTCTTTCTCGTTATAATATATGTTATAGAGTCCTGTTAAAACATCCGGTTTGAAGAAGCTACAAGGATCTAGAGGCTGTTATAAACCCTATGATTCTTGTATGTCTAAAATTATTTCCTGAATACTCTTGCACTAATCATAGATAAATTCTTCCCACTAAACTCACATAAAGAGAGACTCGGCACCTGCATGTGCCTGGGTGGGAGCTCAACTTCTATTGGGTGATATGCCGGTGTGTATGGGATTCCTTCCTTTTATAGTGGGAGTAAAATTGACTACATATGGGTGATAGGTTCATATGATGAATAAATATTTCATGACATAAAATATTTCTTTACACAACACATGGGGAAAAAACATGAAACAAATTGGAAACACCACTTTACAACACATTCACATTTCAAAACAAATCACATTTTCCATAAAATAGAATTATAGAACACGTACACTATAATTTGAATTCAAAAATTGGTAATTCTCATCATAAACACTTCAAGTAACTCAAAATCCACAAAATTGGTATTATAGGTACATACACAACATCACAAATATAGTTGTGAACACTACAACACAATACAACATACTACTTCAAGCTCATACATATTATCACATCACCAATCTATCCCAGAGGTTTGAGATTATGAACCTCTTCTCTAATACCATATGCAATGCACACATTGGATACATAGTTGAAACAAAAAATATATATAACTAAAACATACCTTGGGCCCATATAACAACATGAAAAATTATTGAGCCAATATTACCATGCATCACTTTGAGAGGGTTATGCCAACATAATAAAATATTCACTATACAAAACACATCCAAACCATCCAATGGTTTTTCAAGTGAAAGATGATACCATCACTTCGAGTCATCCCTCCACTAAGGAAGGAAGACTAGCCTTTGGTTCTTCCAAGACATTGATGTAACCACACATGAAAACACCCTTATCCCTCCACTAAGGATAGTCTCTCCAACCTTTGTTTCCTACAAAAATAAGAAAACCCATACACCATAATAATACTTATCCCTCCACTATGGTAATGCAAATTCCCAACATTCATAAATACACAAACATATCAATGCATGTAATAACATAAGCCATTAAATAGGTGAAACATGCTTCAATGAACAAGCAAAGTGTAAAAAATATCATTAAGTTAAATATATTGTGAGAAGATTATTTCATCAAAATAATGATTTAGATTACCAAGTCTACATACAATACTTGCAAGGAGAGAGATCATTGTTACAACTACCACTTATCAATCCACTAGGAAATCCTAGGTAGCCTTTGGTTCCTCCCATAAAAACATGCAATATAATAATACACTCATCCCTCCACTGAAACAACACTTATCACTCAATGATGGGTATCCAAAAATCCCTTTGGTTCCTTCATATAAAATATACAACTTCTTATTCCTCCCTTCACTAACACCACATTTTCCCTCCACCGTAATGATTATTTTATCCCCACTCATGCATGCAACATGCAATCTTAACAATAATAGATAAATGTCACTTTTTTCTCAAAAGAGGGAAACATGGAACAATAATTATAAACACAATGGAAAGATAAAATAAAACTCTTTATCCACATCAAACATTTATTTCTTGGTTCCCATATTTTACAATTAATTTTTTTTTTTTTTTACAACATCCATTTGTATAATATTTAACACTCATAAGAATTGAAATTATCATTTTAATATGTAAAGTTTTCCACTTTATTATAAAGTTCCACTCACAATGGGAAACACCTCATTTAATTTCATCATTATTATAGTTAAACTTATTTGATTTACATCCTTGATTTGTATAAAATTTAAATAAACAAAAACATATAATCTTTTTCAAAAATTTGTATTATCACTCCATTAAAATGATGCATAAAAAAACACAATACTTCATACATTCATCCAACAAGTAGGTTCAAGTAACTATTCCCACCCTTACTCTACATTTGGTGATCAAAGCAAGCCCAAAATGTGTAAATCTTGCACAAACTGACAACTACTAACTCAAATTTCTTCATTAACCTTAAAATCCTAGTTCCACAACTTATTCCATAGCTAATAATCTCTTCTAAGTGATTCATAATGAAAAGTAAATTCCTTTTATCTCAACTAAGCACATGACCAAATTCTAGACCTCTAGCTCTCTTACTCAAAGATGAAATCTTGGATTTTTATCCTCTTCAAGTATCCCTATCTCCTTCTCCCTTGTTTCACCACTCAACACACATGTTATACACCCATTCATATGATCAAAATGACTCGAGACTTCATATTTCAAAAATTTGCTCCATCTTTCCATTAAGCCAAGCTTGTTTGGATCGAGTCGTGCACATAGAAATTTATAAAAACCCACAAAAATATTTCAACTCCACCCTATAAAACATATCATGCTCATGGTGGATGTAAATTTTCAAAACCCTACTACTTCATTAGATTCCTTAATCCCACTTTCCTTCTTATGCTCTCAAACTGTCAACTAGCTCGGTAAAATCATTTTTCAACCATTAATTCACTTTTAAAATGTTTCAAGACACAAATTCATTGGTTTAGAGCATCCATTACAAAATTCAAGTTGTGGGAGATATTTAAAGGATCTAATCCATGTTTAAATGTCACTTCTTTTGTAAAAAGACTCACTAAAGTAGGTTTTAGATGTGTCACACCTGTCCTAGATGAGGAATGTGAGCAATATCTATAATTTTGACCTATGAAAACTACAAATTAATATTTATCTCATAAAGGACTATTTCTGGGCTATTACTTCCAAGTTTTAATATTAGATTTAAATATTTTGACCTTCATTCATCAAACCCTACACGAGCCCTGGAGAAACCCTCCTAGAAACCCCAGAGGTCAAAAATGGCTATAACCTCCTCTATACTTACTTTCAAAACACCAAGTTTGAAATTTGGGCTTGTAGTAACCTTATCTTCATGAAAAACTTACTAAAAATGACATAGGAACAAGTGGAATTCTCCTTTTCTATCTTTCTTTGCATACCGACCTATAAATGATAATGTGATATTATGAGTGCACTTTCTTCTCAGGCATTCCTTTATTTACAACCTCAACTTATTTGATTATAACACACCTCACTCCTATGATTACATCATGTACCCTCCATTAAACTCTATGATGTCTAAAAACAAGCCTTTATACAAAACTTAGGTCTTGCATTCAATTTATTTTTCAAAGCACATTCACAATCGAGTTCTTACATGCACACATGAACTTTTCACAAAAAGATATTTCCTAGATTATTAAAATTCCTTTAATACCATTTTTAGACATTTCGATACAATCCTCTACACGTGAACCATCCAATATTGTCCCCTTCACACATTATCACAGTCAGGTTCCTCATGATATCTAAAGGAATTTTCTCCCAAAAACATAGTAATCCACCTTTAATATTTGAAATAGCATTTCAACCCTCTCTTCCACTATTATGAATAGAATCATGGATCAAATACCTAGGAGTGTAAGAATAAACATAGTCTATTTCATTACAAAGAATTTGTTTTTCAAAATTAACTTCTTACTACTACCATTGTTCACATGCACAAATTTTTCCTATATTAACATCATTAAAATCAAAAGTATAGGGATCAAGGAGTTAAAGAATAACCATAAAAAAATTAGACAATGTTTTCTTGTTATATTTATGCTTCCCAATCTGTGATATCGTGTTGAGACTTCTTCACAAAAATATAGTATTCCATTGTGTTACTTCCTATATTTATTACAAAATTCCTCCTTCATGTTTCTCCTCTCTCAATCCTTGAGGAATGATCCATTACCCTTATCTCATCCTTCTTATCTCCATGTATTTGAGTTTGTAACTCCTTCCTCCAACTTGTAGCTAACTCCTTACATTTCATAATGACTCATCATATGTTTCCCATCCTATTTTTGGTCATTTTAAATTATTTTCACACACTTAATGACTTATACACACCTTTTTTAGGATTATTTTTACATGAATAATTCCCTATACATGATAAAATTCAAAATTTTAGCAATATTACCCTTACCTAACTCATACATGCTTAGGAAATTCAAACCCGTAAATGGAGGGAAACTAGAATTTTGAAATTTGAATGACTTTACCTCCTAAAGTATCTTTTATCATGACCCCTAACTCTCTAACCTTTCATATATTGGCCTCCATAGCTATCCATTAGGAATAAATTGTTCATTGAAAACCTTTGACGATGCTCATCATCATACTCCCAAGGTGGAGAAAAAGTGTTTCTACAATTTTCTTTCTTAGTCTCGTCTTCATCTACCTTATTGGTCCTTAGTATTCTTATCTTCTTTCATTGTGCTTCCTTGAGTGATATTCACCCGGTCCCATACTTTGTAGTTTCTCCATTCATTTTCTTTTACTTTACATATTTTCCTCTTGACCTTCACTCTAACTTTCCTCATGTTCATGCCTTTATTCACCGCACTTTTTTCCTTGCTTATTTACTTTCTTAATCATGTCTTTCATTGTATCAGCTACTTGTTGAGTAGAAAGAATGTTTCTCCAACGAGAAGACACACAAAGGATGTGTGCATAGGAACAATGTGCATTTTAAGGTGTGAGAAGATAGGAAACAAAACACACGCGTAACACTTTGACTCAGGACTTAGCCATTTTTATGGATAAGGCTATTTTTTGAGATAATGTGGAGCACACATAGAGATGAAGACTTGTGCTACATGTAATGGTATTTTGGGAACAAGTGGCTAGATAAGCGCCATGCATAGTTTAAGCTAATAATAGGATTTCTACTTGGAGTTAACTATAGGACATCTATTGTTAGAACACTTGCATGTTATGTATACTATTGTAAAGGTGCATGGTTATTATCAGCATGTGACCTATTTTGAGAAGTGCATGGGTGGTGAAGGGAAATTCCCCACCCCTATAAATATGTATTGATTTATGTAGTTTAGTGGTGGTGAATTATTGTAGAGTTGTGCTGCTGGTTTTGACACGCACATAACTCATGGAGATATTGATATAGTGTAATAATCTTTTGTGTTTTATAGTATTTAATGCAATGGAGTGTATTGGTTGGATAATGGCATTAGACATAACTGAATATGGTTCTTATATGGTTAATCTTATCATAGTTATCATTTAGCTCATTTATTATGATTCTCTAAGATATAAATCTAGATTATGCATTGTGGAATGTTTATGTCTAGCTATGAATCTAAATATACTTGAACATCATCATGCTAAAATTCTATACAATCAACTCTAAAGAGGGACCTCGTGCCTCATGCGCACTTTGGGTGAGAAATAATTTTAAGTGTTGAGTGATATGCCAAAGACATCCGGGTTATTCATAGTAAATTCTAGGCTGCATCATTGGTTTTGTTGCCGAGACCTCTTTTCAGTTGTTTTTAGTTTTTTTGTGATGAAGACGTACTTGTTGACCTTATCAAGTGTTGAGGAGTGGATAGTAGATCTAGAAGAAGAATACACTTAGAGATTCAACACTAGATCTGAGTTTGACACGTGTACATGGGTGGAGCAGAACTTATATGACTATTTATATGAAAGTTTCTTTTTTATATTTCGATAGATTTGTACAAGTTGCTGGTTGCTTATGCATCTAAAAGGAATTGTAGGTTTCACACACTTGTCTGGATGCAAGAATAATTTTAGGCCCTCTAAGATGTTGATCTGATTTGGTCACACACTCGCGAACACTTGGTTTTTGGTGTTCTAAATAGCTATATTTTGGAGTACTCAATTTCCACTTATTCTTTCCTAGAGGTAGTTGAGTTCTAGTTTTTACATTATCCTAGGGGAACCTATCTGCAAGACATTCCATTGGTAATCAAAATATTGATGGTAACTCTGAACTTGGAAGAGAAGCCAATGGTTAGAAAAACCCCACCACATGTGGGGGAAGGAGAAGGTTTGGTGAAGGATGGTGGACCTAGTGGCATAGAGGAAAAGAGATGAAAGGAGGCTTAAGTACAATGAGGCGAGCAAGAGGGAGTTAGCGAAGCAACGTGAGATTGCATAATAAATGGCGTTGAGGAGAGAGATGGATCATGAAGGATTTGGAGCTCACATAGAGGGCATGGAGATAAAGAATTTGTAAATCCCCATCTAGGAAAGAATGACAAGGAACCCTCATCGGCCTCTTATGAGAGTGTGCCAACAAAGATGACATGGACCACAGCACGCATCTCGAATCTACCTAGTGACCTAGCCATTACACTTGGTTTTCAAGTTTCTAGAATATCCAGTAGTCAACAAGCTAGTTTGGGAAGTAAAATAATGTGAGTGAATCATATAACAAGTACATATATTGTTGGGAAGATGTATTCCTTATTATTTGGAGGTACCTTTTCAGTGCATCATTTGTACAAAACTCACACACACACGTAATTTTGGACTCACCTATGGGAATAGTACCATGTCACATATGGTAGGAGTTTATTTTAGTACCATTGTTGGGACACGGTGTAAGTGTATCCTCTAGTTCAATTCCTGCTATAGTTAGAGGATCGGGAGGAATAGGTGGTGGGGATCAAGCAGATCTAGTGGATCTAGGGATGGAGGTAACACAGGAGGTTCTGGATCTGGTGGGCATGGTACTCACCAACCCCATAATATTCACATGGAGATTCCACTTCATCTTCTAGAGTATAAGGGGATGTAAGATGTTGTTAAGCATGTGCACATGTGTGAGATACTATGGCATGCAAAAGGGATCACGGATTCTAAGCGCAAGGAAATTCAGTTTACAACTACATTATAGGGATGCACACATAGTTGGTATAGGAAGTTTGACCTTGATCAGACTTGCGTAGATTATACAATTTCAAAGGATGCTTTCCTTAAGGAATTTAATATCCCTAAGTTCAAGTAGAAAAGTATAAGCGTGCTCAAGGATATTAAGCAGGGAACTACTAAGAGTGTTCAGAATATGATTCCCATTTCAAAATGATTTTGTCTAAACTTCATATGATATCCATGTAATCCAACATGCACAGTGGTTTTTCAGAGGCTTGATCACACCCTTTAGAAGCGCGTTGTCACATAAGACATACACAGATCCATGCAAAGTGCTTCAAGAAGTGTTGCATATTGAGGCAGTCTCAAGTATAGACACTAGAGTGAGCCCATTCTTGGAAGCTCAGATTACAGCTATGACAAATTAGTTGGAGAAATTATCGGCCAATTCAAAGGCATGAAACGTGCATGGGATTTTGGTGCACAGATTGTGAAGTAGATAGGCACACTAAGGATAGTTGTCCCTATAAATCGTGTGTGTTCATTGTTTCTAGACCATGAGATATGTAATTTAGACCATGATGCAAGCCACGCCCATTGTTACAATGCGTTGTAAGAAATAACATATCTTGTTATTGTAATATTTTCCATTCCAAAACTCATAATACCAAAGATGCAAGTTGATTAATCAAATCCATGATGCAATTGATATTGGTGTGCGAAATATAGGAGTATCAGATAACTCTAAAGGTAAAAGTGAGCACCATGATCATGATCACACTCCAACAAGAATGAAGGGTGCTTTAAAGGAGGTCCTGGTAGAGGTCGAGGATACCGCAGTGAATTTAGGGTCTAAGGCCGTGGTGGTGAACGAGGTGAGTTTCCTTATGGAACATGTTATACATGCGGTTCTCCTAACAACTATAGGCGTGAATTTCCTCGAATATTACATGTTCTTTTTGTGGTAATAATCATAACTATGAGGAGTGCCTAGACGTATATGATCATCTTAGCAAGCATCATAAATAGGATAACAAGGGCATAGGGATGGTTAGAATACAATGTTCCATAGAAAACCAATTGAAGCCAAATTTGGCACAAGAACATGAGGTAGTACCTATGAAAATTACTACAAGTGCTAAGGCTATGCATGTCGAGAGAAGCATTGTATAAAATGACAACCATTACTAGGGAGGAGGTTTTACATGCAAGATACTCATATCCTACACATCAAAAGGAGGTTTATCTAGAAACCATGGAGGTGCTTAGAAAACTTCGGGGTGAGGTACAATGTTTAAAGTAACATTTGTGGAAGTTGGAGAAAAATAAGGTAGCAGAGAGGGTACATTCAAATGTTGATGATCTGAAATAGGTATGTAAGATGTTGCGCCAAGAGAATATTATTCCATTACTAGGGAATTGGATAAAGGGAAACACTCCACGTGTAGCTATTGATAATGGATGATAGATCTTGCATGTTAATATCCACACTCATAGATTGGATTATGAAAAAGATATCACCCGAATGTTTTTATGGATGAGTGGCTTCTAAGAAATATATTGATTGACATAGGCATGAAAGTTAATGTTCTTACTTTAGATGCATGGTCTAGATGGGAAGACCTCCATTATAGCCATCCTCTAATGTACTTTTTTATGGCAAATCAAACTAAGGCCACTCTAATGGGAGTTTTGAAGGATGTATCCATTACTATACAAGGGGCCAAGTTCACTAGGGAATTTTAGGTTTTAGTGTTTGCAGGAGTAGAAAAATTCCTATCTCTACTTGGGAGCCCTTGGTGTTATGTGAATAATGTTGATCTATAGCTCAACAAAGGGTATATAAGATTTGAGAATAAGGAATAATGAGTTATTATCCCTTTGAAAGATGGGAAATCAACACCATATGTTAAACCTTTGAGTGAGGAAGACCTGAACAGAATTTATGTGCACACCATTCGATATCTTAAATTAATTGAGCCATCTAAGGAAGGAATCCTCTAGTGGGATGATGCATAGTCCATTAGTGATACTAAAAGTATTTTTTGTGACAATTGGGCACATGGAACTTACAAGATGGTTGGGTGAGAAGTAAGAAGCATATCTTCATGTATAAGTAGGCCACGCTGTAGGAAGAGATTAGGAAACAACTTTATACCCTAGTATAGTGGCGAAGGATACCCTGAGGTATTTTTGTGTGCCATGGAATAATAGTTGAAGGATCAAGTGGAGAGAAGAAATATGTTAGTACATACCCTGTGTGGGATAACAACACACTGGTGGATGGTTCACAGGGGTAATCTCATAAAATAGAATGAAGTGAGAATTTCTCTAACAACCCAATTTCTTAAGAGTAATTCACCTACTCAAATCTGAACATATCATGGTAATCATCATGTTCAGCACCATGTTCAACAGTGTGAGAGACTCTAGATAGAAGGGTAGTAAGCTTTACCACCTTCGTTGTGGGTGCACAAACTTTATTTCATCTTTTGAGGTTATGTGCATGATTGGTATGTTTATGTGGAACTAGACAGGAGACTGAAATTGGAAACACTTAACTACATGAATGATCTAGAATTTTGACTACTTCTCCACTAAACCTCTAGTGAAAGATGCATTACAAATTATGGAGTGATTCACTATGGGAGACAGTGCAAAGGTCAAGAACTCATTCAGGATTTATTTGGTGAGGTAGACCTAAGAGCGTGTTTTGATGAAGTAGATGAGATAGATGCCAAACTACTTGAGTGCACTTACCTTGAGAAGGAGAAAGGAAATATGGTCTACATAGTGGATGATGATGAAGAAGAAAATTTATACATAGATCATTCAAAGGGTATGCACAAATTATTAGACAATATGGATAAGATTTTTCATGCCTATCATGAACCTATGAGACCAAAAAAGTGAACATTGGCACAAATGATGAACCTAAGGAGGCCATAATTGGATATTATTTGTTTGATTCTGAAGTGGCTAAGATAATTGAGTCACTACATGATTTCTAGGACTTATTTCCTAGGGTATAACGTGAGTTAAAGGGATTACATGAGTCTTTGGGTGAGATTAATATTAAGCTAAAGGAAGGTACACACCTAGTCAAGAAGATACCTTCGTAACGAACCCTAACCTGCACATAAAAGTTAAAGAAGAAATTGAAAAGATGTTAAAATATGGAATCATTAAGCCCCTAGAAGAATCAGAATGGGTTAGCCCCATGGTAATCAGTGTAAAGAAAGATGGTCGATTAGGATTTGTGTCGACTACAAGGATTTGAATGTTGCATTTGTGATTTATCCTTTTCCTACACCTTTCACTGAGGAAATATTAGAAGGAATTGCAAGGCATGAAATTTACTCTTTTACAGATGGATTCTTAGGTATCATCAAGTAATAATTGTAAAGGAGGATCATTAGTAGACAAATTTCACCACTGAATGGGGAAGTTTTGCATACACGGTGATACCCTTTGGAATGAAGAATGAACTTGTAGTATTTTCATATATTGTGGTTCAAGCATTCCAGGATTTTATTCAAAAAAATTTGTAGGTTTATTTGGATGATTGGATAGTATATGGGCTTGTCAAGGATCATTATGACAACTTTCGATTAATGTTTGAGAGGTATAAATAGTTAAGAATCTCTTTAAACATCAAGAAGTGTGTATTTGCTACACACTTTGAAACTCTACTAGGGCATATCATCTACAAGGAGGGTTTGTTAATAGGTCCAATCAAGGTTGCGGTTATATTAGTCCTGGAGAAACCTACTAGTCAAAGTGAGGTGTGTGGATTCATGGGCCACACAGGGTATTACAAAAAATTTATCAAAGGATACGCTAAGATTTCTGCACCCTTGGAGGAGTTATTAAAAGGAAAAGGGACATTTTTTTGGGGAGAACCACAACAATGACCATATTATGCGTTCAAGAGGAAGCTTACTACGATGCCTATTTTGTGCTTTCCCTCATGGAACCAACCTTTTCACGTGTATGTGGATGCCTCTAACATGACCATTAGTGTAGTATTATCTCATCCTGGAGAAGGTATTATAGATCATCCTATCTATTTTACTAGTATAAAGTTGACTCTGGTAGAACAAAATTATACAACTACAGAGTGTGAGACCTTGTCAATGATCTACACGCTGCATAAGATTAGATAGTACTTGTTAGAGAAACCTTTTTTGTTCTATACAGATCACATGGCATTGAAATACTTGGTAAATAAGCCCTTTTTATAGGGGCACATATGTCGATGGGTTCTATGATTCCAAGATTTTTATTTTATAGTCATGGTAAATCCAAGCAAAACAATACTAGTCTAGACCACTTATCAAGAATTCAATTAGGAGAGGATACACAGATAATTGAAGATACAAATCTAGATGCACAATTGTACAGGTTAAACCGCTCGCCCTTAGAATTGGAGGATATTTTTTTCTTTTTATGCATAGGTATGGCACCTAAAGGAATGAAATTCTTGGGAAAAAAACAACTTTTAATTTGCGCTACACATTTCATGTTGATCAGTGGTGACCTATAAAAACTAGGACAAGATGAAGTATCGTGCATCGCAGTATACTAGAGGATGAGCACACGAAAATCATGGAAGAGGCTCATGGTGGTATTGTAGGTGGACACTATGTAGGTAATGCCATTTTGCATAACATTCTACTAGTTGTTTTATGGTGGGAAACCTTGTACAAGGATTGCAATGAATATTGTAAGGCTTGTGATCACTGTGAGTGCCTTGGAAAACTTGGGAAAAGAGATGAAATGCATTTAAGACCTATTACTAGTGTAGATCCATTTGGAAAATGGAAAATAGACTTTTTAGGTCATATTTCCCCATCCGTGTGTAGAAATTCATCGCACTACATCATCACATGTACAAATTATCTTATAAGTCGGGTAGAAGCACCACCTATAAAGGATTTCACAAAGTGGCTATAAAGAACACGGTTCTTATGGTAAAATATTCTTACTAGGTATGAATGCCTCTTTGAGTCCGACAAGTGATAGGGGTAAACATTTCTTGAATGAGAAAATAAGGATATTCAGAGGATGAATTTATGGTCATGCACCATAAGACCAAACCCTATCACCCTCAAGTAAATGAGACTTTTGAGAACTTTAATAAGATATTGAGCTAGACATTGACAAAAAATTGTGATGTTGGAAGGAAAGATTGGGATGATAAAGTTTCTACTATATTTTGGGCATATAGAACAACCTACAAAATGTTGAATAAGGCCACACCCTTTCAGTTGGTGTTTGGAGGAGAAGCAGTTCTTCCCATAGAATTTATGTTACCTTCTTTGCATATTGTGCACACGGGAGGTCTAGTTGATAAGAAAGCATTGGAAGAAATAATTGAAAAATTAATTTAGCTAGATGAGAGGCGTGCCATAGTACATTAGAGTCGAAGCGGGAAAAGGCCAAATAGAAGGCATGGCATGAAAGACACATCAAGTAAAAAAGCTTGAGGTTGGGTGGATGGTGCTTCTTTATGATTCAAAGTTTTGGTGCCACCTAGGAAAGATTAAGGAGCATTGGTTGGGACCGTATGTTATCAATCACATACTTGAATTAGGTTCTTTCTAGTTAGAGGCACTTGATAGAAGATGGTTACCCAGTTACTTCAATGGGAGTAGGTTGAAGCCCTACTATAAATAAGCCCTTTTGGTGTTTTTAATCGGCAAGATTGCCATTTAGTATAGATCTCCCTTACTCTATTTCCCTTAATGTGTTTCCTTCTTCATCACTATGCTTTGTTAATTTAGTTTAGTGTTTTGTGTAATAAGCATGTTTACGCGCCAGAGCCGATAACAATTTGAAATGTTTTTATGTGTAGAGGACTACACATACCCTTGGTGTGACATAAAAATATTGATACAAGTGATTCCTCTTGTTAAAAAGTGTAGATAATATAGAAAGGTGCTGCTAAAAATAAATTTTCTCCTAAAGAAGACCATAAATGAAAATGAATGAATGAACAATAGAACACGAGGTAAGTCATGCTGTAAAAACTATTAGAAAAAGTCACAATGGCTGGTACTTTGATGTATGGAAGTGCATGAAGGAGGTCTATAAGTAGAAGGTAGGAAGGCATGCTTGAAGGTTATAGCTGTGGTGTGCATGTGTATCACACAAAAATTGGGAAAATGGTCAATTAATGAGAGGATCGGTGGTAGGTAAAGGATTAATAAATGCGATAAATTTTCCCAACTCTATATAAATACATGATGTAGGTTCATTTCTACCTTTGTGATCATGATTATCCGAGTGAGATAGTTGCGACTAGACGAGAGAAAATGTGTCAAGGTGTAGAGAGCTATGAAAATAGGCAAGGAGAGCATATTTTTTCTCAAAATTGGCTTGTGTCCCCATTTGAGAAGGGTTTGAGTGAAGAAAAAGCATGCAAAGAGAATAAATAAAGCATCGAGGTTGAGAAGGAGCTAGGGCACATGGTTTTAACCTAGTGCACATGATTTTGAGCTAGGGCACAATAATTTTCTCAATTGAGGAAAAAGGTGCAACTTTATATTATCATGACACCAAGGAAAACACCTGGAGCATGAAAAAAAGGGAAAAATAAGGTATAAACCGAGGTTGAGGATTCTCCCAAGAGATTTTTTTTATAATGTAATATCTAGAGGAATTAATTTTCATACAAGATTTGGATTCTAATATCTATAGGTGTAAGGTGTGTGACTAAAAATATCCCACCATCGAGAACAAGGAGGAATTGGACTCATTTTTGAATATAAATACCAACAAGAAAATAGTTGATGACATGTCAGTGTATGATGATTCTTGAGATAATTTACTGAAGAAGGTAGGGGTGTACCAGCTATATGAACTAACATACTTTGGAAAAATAGAAAATATATACCCATGGATGATGAGTAAAGTCCATGAGTACTTCTTATACTTTCTTGGATCGTGGGTGAGGATCACAGCGCCCTTAATTGCTACATTGACAGGATTGAAGGACACATGGATAGAGGTTAGAAGTGATGTAACTGATAAGGCAGCTGTCATGGCCACCAGAAAGGAGTTGGAATACACAACAAGTCTGCGTGGGATGGATATTTACAAGTTAAGGAAGTACCTCGTGATATAGGTGGAAGTACATTTACTCACCAAGTGAATGATTAAAAAGGTGGTCATGAGTGAACACCATGTGGCTACACGTTTCTAAGAAGATTTCATAAGGATAAGTTTACAACTTAATAGGATACATAATAGATACAATTATTGAGGAAGCATGCATAGGTGAGAATATAAGTTTTGGTGTTATCTTTTTATCACTTATGTGTGTATAAATTAGAGTTCCCGATGGGCCAAATGACAAAATATGGGAATAACTCATGGAAAATAAGTCCCTTTCAAATACATTTGAAAATTATGTAAGTGAAGGATCAATGATCCTAGTGTAAACTAGCATATGCCTTCACAGTGTGATTCTTCTAGGAAGTAGTACACAGGTTCACCGACACACGTCGGTTAAGCTATAATGCACAAGGTAGACTGTGACTACCATACCTTAAGAAAAACTTATGTTTATCCAATTTGATCTACCTACATTGAGAGGATTATTTCTAATGTTATAATTATGAAGCCAGTAAATTTGGATATTGGAGATAGTGGGGTCATGCTTATCTATCTCTAGCTTAAGCCTAGGATAGAAAAGGGTTAAAACATTGAGAATGGGTTCATGCTCCCATGCCCGCTTAAAGGTGAGCATATAGTTAAAAATGTGGCATCTTCAAAGCCTACCTTGACCTTAGAGGAATATGAGGAAGGAGAAATCAATGAGGATAATGGAGGCTTAGACCACAGAGGCCAGAGGCACCCCAATGAAAAAGTAGAAAGTGAACACACAGATATTCCTCCATAGCAGAAAGGAGATGAGGAAGACTTGGATGTAAGCATAGTCCATGAGGAATGCCATTTCAAGAATGTGTTTATAAGAACTAGAACCCAAGGCGTAGGGAGATCATAACCTTTATGAAGGTCACCTTGACTCTCCCCTCAAAAATAAAAACTCAAGAAAAAGAAGATAAGAAAGTTGAATCTTAAATAGAATGAGGAGGAGAAGACAGGGGAGAGTGTGCTAGGAACCCTAGTTCAATATAAGGATACGAAGATCTCCAGGATGAGGAGATGAGAAATTATTAAGAAGGGGTGAAAGAAGCAGAGGAAGTTATGGATGAGCCAACCAGACACCCATTACTACTCAGGAAGGAGAAGGGCCAACCTGCAGGACCTCGGTGCTTAGTTTATAAGGGACCAAGGACAAAAGGAGAGTGGACAAGTGAAGAATATGTTGTCCCTAATATGGGCTATACTGAATTCATGAGAAAAATTGTCCATATACGGCTAGTACACGTATAAGGAAGAAATTATCCTGATCCATGTAGACTCATATGGATGAACCATATTTTGATGTGTGAAAAGAGTCCTATGTCTTACGCAAAGTAAAGAAATAACCACAAAGAAGGCACATGAAAATAAAACCTACTATAATATTTGATGAGTAGGTCATCATTTCCTTGGTAAAGGTATCTATCGAGGTGGTGTGGAGGAACATTGATAAGTTCACCACCATTTGAGTGCTACTTGAAGACAACAAGGATAACACTACACTTAAAAGAAGAGAAGGAATGATAAGAGGAAAATAATGAGGCCTTTTTTAGCATGGATGAGGAGCTTGGTGATTACATTCTTAAAAAAGGCCTCATCTAGAGTCTTGGGTTCCCAAAAAATTTCCTCCTTCTATGCATTATTTGTGCACTTTAGTCAATTTGGTATTAGATGATGAACCAATTCGAATTCCCACACCAAAATATTATAAACAAGAAGAAGAAAGAGCAAGGGCCAATATTGTTAGAAAATTTCAACTTATGAGGCTTTGCTCTAAACCTTGAAATATGAGCTGAAGAAAGCCGACCGAGATATCAATTTATGTGTGGCACTGTATAATAATAAGGATCAAAACTATAGTATGTGAGAATGAAGTTCTAAAGGAAATGAAATATGAAACACTTGGGTGTGAAGAAAGATTAGTATTGCTTAAAAATGCATGAGGGC
The DNA here is from genome assembly GCA_018340775.1 of Taxus wallichiana var. yunnanensis. Lineage (NCBI taxonomy): Eukaryota > Viridiplantae > Streptophyta > Pinopsida > Cupressales > Taxaceae > Taxus > Taxus wallichiana. The sequence goes on along the minus strand of CM031236.1, from coordinate 361,946,886 downwards.
TCGACAATGTACCTAGGATCCACACAAGGATAGGATTGATAAGATTGGGAAACTCATGGTGCGAAGATGGATCTCATGGAAGGAATGTTGTCGTGTATGGCTATTGTTGTCCGGGTGCTAAAAATGAGAAAGAGAAGATCACACAGAAGAATTGGATGCCATATCCATAGATATTCAAGAAAACAAGGAATGTGCTAAGTGACTGAAGACATTGGAGGCTGAAATCAAAATTGAGTATCCATAGTTAATCCTTCCAGTTAAAGAAGAGGGTGTTATTGATTAAATTTCATTCTTTTGTACATGTTTTCATTCATTATTTCATTACTTATTCTTTATTTTTGGAGACATCCAAAATAATTTCCATTTCTAGGATGATAATGTACTATAGTGTGGGGTAATGTTGAGAAGACAATGTTTCTCTAAGGAGAAGAAACACAAAGGATGCACACATAGGAATAAGGCACAAGTTGACGGTGGGGAAGATATGAAAGGAAACGTGTGCCATAACACTTTGACTTAAGACTTACTGTTTTTGTGGATAACATATATTTTTAGAGATAAAATGAGGAGCACACATAGAGATGAAGACTTGCACTCCACGCAATGGTATTTTGGGAACAAGTGGCAGATAAGATCCATGCATAGTTTAAGCTAATAATATTATTTCTACTTGGAGTTAACTATAGGAAATCTATTGTTAGAGCACTTGCATGTTATACATACTATTGTAAAGGCACATGGCTATTATCAGCATGTGACCTATTTTGGGAAGTGCATGGGTAGTGAAGGGAAAGTTCCCACCCCTATAAATATGTATTAATTTGTGCAATTTAGTGGTGGTGAATTATTCAGAGAGTTGTTCTACTTATTTTGACATGCACATAACTCATGGAGATACTAATATAGTGTAAGAAGCTTCTTTGTTTTACAATCATTAATGCAATGGAGTATAATGGTTGGATAATGGCATTAGACATAATTGAATCTGGTTATTATATGGTTAATATTATCATAGTTATTATTTAGTTCATTCATTATGATTCTTTAAAATATAAATTTGGATTATGCACTATGGAATGTTTGTGTCTAAATACAAATCTTAATATGCTTAAACATCATCATGTTAAAATTTTGTACAAGAAAATCTAAAGAGGGACTGGTGCCTTTGTGCACTTCGGGTGAGTGATCGGTTTATGTGCCGAGTGATGTGCCAAAGTGCGTGTTGTTTGTTCATAGTAAATTATAGGCTGCATCAGTTCTCCATGGTTGTGTTTGATCCTTCTTGGTTCTCATTTTGATTAATATTTTCCAAAAAAATATGTTTCTCTACCAATCTTTGCTTCGCTTTTTCTCTTATTTTTCCATTTCATCAATCAAATCTTGTGATATCTCATCTAGTTCACCTATGAAAAGTTGATTATCATACCTGTTATGCTCATCCATCCATTTACATTTTATTTTATCATGCTTCTTAGATGCATTAGTAGAGTCATTTGGTACAATTTCAAGGAATTCACCTACAAAATCAACATTATCAAGCATCTCATCATCAAAAGTACTCACCTTGTCTTCACTCCTTGCTTGTATACCTTTTGGAGAGTTAAAGAGTTCTTAAATCATGTAAATTTCCTCTCTCAACATGAGAGTGTCTTCTTAATCAATGGCTTCATCAAACATGGGGCTGTCATGATCACCCTTCCTTGCACCATCTTCACTTTTCCTCCATGTTTGTTCTTCATTTGTGTAGGAGCATTCATCAACTTCCCATGCAGCTAATCTATTAACCTCTTTGAAATCTATGCATTTATTTTTTCTTGCTTCACTTAATGATATAAATTTACCATGATCTAGTACATCATCAAATCTTGCATAAATCACTTCCCTACCTTGAAATCTTCCTTAGTCTTCTTCATGAGTTTTTTCACCATTCTATAAAATTCTTGGTTTCTATACTTGGGTTATTTCCTTCATGCTACCTTATTCCTTTAAAGTGGTATCCACTTCATTCTTCATACATTCTTTAGGTATACTCAATTGGATCTTATTTTTAACTATCCATTTCTTGCTTACCATATGCTTGGGCTGAGTTGTTATTTGCATATCACCTTCTTGATTGTTATTGTAGCTTGACCTTTATACTATATCAGCTCCTTCTTTGTTTTTGGCTTGTATAATTGGTTTGAAATCTTGATACATCTACTCTTTTCTTGCATCTTATTTATACTCCACTTTCATTGTATTCTGCTTAAGCCAGTAAGGCACAATATACCCATGATTTAAGATTTATTTTGAATGATATACTTGGTGTTTTATCTTAATATATTTCTTCTTCCTCTTTTCCTCCTTATGGAAAAAATTTAAAATATCCAACCTCTTCTTCTCCAACATGTATAATCTGATTCATCTTCAATGTTTCATGATTAGTGTCCTTTCTTCATTCACTAACACTTTTCTCTTCTTCCAAATAACTTTCCCATTCCTCATAGAATGGAATTTTATCTTCATATTCCTCTTGATTAGGTCCAAAGGATTCTATTTTGTCTTCATTTCCTTGTACCAATTACACTTTTTCTATTTCAGCTTCATCTTCCTCCAAAGTTACTTCATTTGACCTTATTTTCACCCATCTTGAGGTCCTTTATTTCACTTGCATCATTTTTGTATTCATAACTTCAAGTACCCACTCAAACATGAAGTTAGATAAACAAAAATAGCCCATAAGGCCCTCATGATAGTATTATTCATAGACACTTCTTTTTTTATTTTCTTTCCACTTCACCCTCTTTCTTGTTCTCTCTTTTCTCATCCTCTCAAAAAAGCATCTCATTTTCCTTCACCATTTCTCTTTCTAAAGAAATCACATTTTACATTTTATTCCTCTTCATGAGTAGCTTGATAGGCCACTTCACCTTCTTCTTCAACTTCCATTAAAATATTTTGTCTTTCACTTCCATCATGGTCTTGATCATTATTTCCAACTTCTCAAACCTTTTAGTTTATGCCTTAAGTTCCTTCTTTGAGATTATATCTTTAACTTTTGTGTCTTCACTTTACTTTGGATTTTACCCTCTTCTCAGTTCTTGAACCTAATGACCATATATTTTCTCAACCTCTCCATAAGATCTTCACCCAAGTCTCTTTCACCTTGGTCTATTGATCTCTTTAAGTCCTCACCTAGGTCTATAACACCCTAGTCTATTGATCTTGTCTAATTATTAAGTATCTTTTATGGTATTCCACCTATTCTTAGGTGCTTCAAAATGACTATCAACACTTCATATTGTTAATCTTACACAAATTTCTCTCTTATCTTCTTAACCTGTCATCCATTCAACACTTAACTACTTCTTAGGTACATACATGCCTCAAAGATCACCAAAATTGATTTGTAAACAATCTTCTAGAAATATTAAAGCATCAAAGTTCCTCAAAATGTCAAGAAAGATTCAAACATCAAGGCTCTGTACTACTATTGTAGGAAAAAATCGAGAAAGGTTCATTCTTCAAAGTTTGGCATTTGTCAATAAGAATTCAAGAATGATACAATCTTCAAGGATCATCAAAAATAATTTATTCTTCATCAAGGTTTTTTCACCTGCAATTGCACATATTTCATAAAAGTATCAGTCCCTAAAGGCATTTACACCCACCATTAACAATTTCCTTCTCACATTTTTCTTTACGAACTTGATTCATTTACTCTCGTAACTTAACCACTTCAATGTTATCACAACATATGGATTTTTTTAAAAATATTCTACTCTGATACCAAATGATGAAGAGGAAAACATAATACTTCATACATTCATCAAACAAGTAGGTTCAAGAAACTATTTCCACCCCGAATTTGCATTTGAGGATCAAACCAAGCCCCAAAAGGCTTAAATCTTGCAAAAACTAACAACTACCAACTCAAAGGTCTTAATTAACCTTAAACTATTGGTTCTAAAAATTATTTTACAACTAATAATCTATTCTAAGTGATTCATAATGAAAAATTATAGTCCTCTTATCTCAACTCACTACATGACCAACTTCTAGATCTATAGATTTCTTGGTCAAGGATGAAATGTTGTATTTTTATCCTTTTCAATTCTCCCTTTCCCATTCTCCCATGTTTCACCAATCAATACACATGTTATACACCCATTTATATGATCAGCATGACTCAAGACTTTATATTTAAAATATTTTCTCTATCTCACCATTTATACCCTTAAGACAAGTTTGTTTGGATCAGTCATGCATATAGACATCTATGATAACTCACAAAAATATTTCAAATCCTCCCTATAACTCCTATCATGCTCATGGTGGATTCCAATTTTCAAAACCCTACTCCTTCATTAGTTTCCTTAATCTTACTTTCCTTCTTATACTCTCAAACCCTCAACTAGGTCTAGTACAATCATTTTTCGACCATAACTTCACTTACAAAATGTTTCAAGACACAAAATAAGTGGTTTACCCATTACATATTTATAACTATGGAAGAGGTTTCAAGGATCTACTCCATGTTTAAAGGTCACTTCCTTTGTAAAAGGACTCACTAAAGTAGGTTTATTATTGTGTTACGCTGTCCTAGATGAGGATTGTGACTAGTATCTATAATTTTGACCAATTAAAACCCCAAATTCTTCTTGAATCTCATAAATGATCATTTGTGGTAATTACTTCCATGTTTTAGGATCAAATTTAAATATTTTTACCTTCATTTATCAAATCCTATTTGAGCCCTAGAGAAATTCTCTTAGAAACCCGAGAGGTCAAAAAATTTATAACTTCCTCTATACTTACTTTTAAAATGAAAAATTTAGATTTTGGGGCCCTGGGCTTGTAGTAATATTTCCCTCATGATAACCTTACAGAAATTATGGACGAACATGTGAAGTTGTCCTTTTCTAGGTTCTTTTAATACTTGACCTGTAGATGATAATATCATCTTCTAAGTTCACTTTCATCTTAGGCATTCCTTTATTCCCAAACTCAATTTATTTTATAATAACACACATCACTCCTTTGAGTACATCATGTACCCTCCATACACTTCTAAGATGTATGAAAACAAGCCTTTATACAAAATTAGGTCTTGTTATCAACTTCTTGTTCATAGGAAAATCATAGTCAGGTTCTTACATGCACACATGAAAATTTCACAATAATATATTTCTTATACTATACAAATTCCAAACTCACATGCTCCTCTACACATGAACCATCCAATATTTTCCCCTGCACATGTTATCATAGTCAGGATCCTCATGATCATCTAAAGAAATGTTCTCATAAAAACATACTAATCCACCTTTAAGATTTGAAATATCATTTCACCCTCTCACCCAAATTTTATGAATAGAATCGTGGATCAAATACCTAGGTGTGTAAGAATAAACATAGTCTAGTTCATGACAGAGAATTAGTTTTTCAAGAGTAACTTATTATTGTTACCATTGTTCACATGCATAGTTTTTCCTATAGTAACATTATCAAAATCACAAGTCTAGGGATCAAGGAGTCAAAGAGTAACCATAAAAACCTCTCGAGACAATGTTTTCTTATTCTAGTTATGCTTCCCAACCTATGATATTAGTTTTGAGACTTCTTCACAAAAACAAAGTATTACATTGTGTTACTTCCTATATCTATTACAAAATTCCTCTTTCTTCATGTTTCTCCTCTCTCTATCCTGAAGGAATGATCCATTACCCTTACCTCAACCTTCTTATCTTCATGTATTCGATTTTGTAACTCCCCATCCAACTCTTAGAAAACTCCTTACATCTCATAATGGAACATCATATTCTTCAAATCCTATTTTTGGTCATTTTACATTATTTGCACACACTTATTGATGTATACACACCTTTTTGAGGATTCATTTTCACATGACTAATCCCCTATACCTAATAAACATCAAACTCTTAGCAATCTTACCCTTACCTCACTCATACATACTTATGAAATTCAAACTTGTAAATGGAGGGAAACTAGAATTTTTAAATTTGAATGGCTTGACCTCCTAACATCTCTTCTCACGACCCCTAAACTCTTTAACCTTTCTTAAATTGGCCTCCAAATTTATCCCTTAGGAATAATTTTTATTTGAATCCCTTTAATGATTCTCCTACATCATAGAACCTTTTTCATAAAGATTACACTTTATTTATTTTCATTTTAACATTTAGTCACAAAAATATATAACTTATTTAATCTTATGATTATCACAATGAGGTTGTGTATTTTGTTTCATTGTTTTCTTTACAAGTAACCTATTAAGGATTTTATAATTATATTCATTCTAGTTGCATATTTTAGAACCCAACATAAGGTTAACAATAGGATAATTACAAAATACGCATCTCAAAAGAGCATTATACAACAAGATTAAACTACCATTAATTATCTGGATGAGTGAGATCCACCAATAGTTTCACATAAACATGATTTCATATTTTAATATCCAAAACCTCTTATTATACACAATATTAATAATTTTCTATAAGCTTTATTCTTCCACATACTAGAAACCAAAAGAGAGGCCATGGAATTTAAACTCAATTCCAAATTTTAATGAGGAATTCAAAATAGGATTACTGTAAAGTACTCATTTAACATTACACTAAATGAATTCTCATACCATTATCACTTTCTAAGGAATCACTCATACTCATAAGGGTATAATGAGGTTTTTTTACACTTTAATAGCCTAGATGTACTAGGAACCCTAAAATACACTTTATAAGAGATTCACCATCAAGCAAAAAGAATGAGGATTGTGCAATCCATGCTCGAACAGGGACTATGTTGTATCAACCTACTTACAACATTATAAACATATGATAGTTCAAAAATAGTATATATTCGTGTCATATACTTTAAGGGTTGGAATTTTTTTATTTCACTAGGGGAGTAATGGCTATAGGGTAAGTTTAGAAAAACTACTATGTGTTTCATTTCATTTTTTTTATTAATTCATTTACTTAAAAAATTAATATTACATGTCAAAATATTATTTCCAAAGCATTTTGAGAAGGGATAACCATCTGGATATTTTAATGAAATATTTGAGAAATAATTCCTTTTGGATTTTGTCTAACATTTATGTGTCAAATAACAAATTGGGGATGCAAAATTTATGGAATCAAATTTCAACATTTCATAATATTATCAATGAGAGTGATTGGTAGATTTTTGGGATTTTAATACCCCACTTTTACATGGGGATAATAAAGGGGGTCCGATGGATTATATTGAGAGTATGGAAGATATCAAAAATTTTATCTCTTCCAAAAACTTGATGGATATTGATATTAAAGGTAGTAACTATACTTGGGATGACAAAAGGCTAGGAATATAACTCATTCAAGTTATATTGAATAGGGTCCTATCTTATTTGGAGTTACTGAAGAAGGATTTTTTTCTGTCTTCTCTTTCTAGAATAGTTTCATATCATAATCCTCTTTTATTCTATGTCAAAGAAGTTTTTATAAGAAGAATTCCATTTAGATTCAAAAAAATTATGGTTGCAACATGAAGGATTCAAGGATATTGTGAAGTATTGGTGGAGCTTAAATGATTAGGGGATAATTTTTGAAAACATTCCCTAAACATCCCTAAATGGTGTCAGTGTAGAAGATCATCTCGAGAGATTTCCAATGACTATAAGAACGCGACAAACGGACATCGGGAGCTCTAGATATGTCCGGTCAAAGTTCGGTCAACAGAAAGTCAACTCTAGTCAACTGGTCAATAATGGACCAATCGCACTGCGACACGTGGCGAAAAGGCAAAAGGGAGTTGTTTGTTGGTTTTCGACCACCGGTCTTCGACGAGCATAAAAAATAAAGGTGCTCGGGAACAAGAGGCTCAACTTTTATTACGGAGGGGAGCCCGGCCGCCGTGTGGACTAAGGTATTATCGCCGACGTGGTGGGTCCACAAGCCACCACTCGTCGAATTCGCTCGATTTGCCTATCGAGGGTCGACAAGTGGTATTTTATTGCCATATTTCATTTGGAATGTCATTATATTAATTGGGTCGAAATTATATGATCTTGATAAGTCCACTTTTTCATACGCCTTATTTCCAAATGCCACGCATTAATCTAAACTGTCCATACGCATATATCTAAACTTACCAAGCATATTTATCCATCCCACTTTGCACGCATTAGTTTGAACTGTCCACCACATGCATAGATCCTATGGATTGGGCGCTAAAACCAAACAATGCGCATCCCCAAGTCAAGCGCCTATTACATAGGCTTAGGTGGCTACCTTGCCACTCAAAATGCGCGCCCACCTACTATTTTGAACCCATATCCTAGTTTCCATGCGCCTAATGTGGGATTATAATCCCAAAAGGATAAACAAACAGCTAAGGAGGGGAATGGAACTCGGGTGGGCCGAGTAAAAAGATAAGCGCCCAGCCATCAGACCAGGAGGCGCACAAACAATATAAATAGGGTGATATTCTATTTGAATAGGAGGAGGTACAGGTCTGTGCAAGAAGCCTAAGGACCAGATTGCAGAGAACTCCATTTTTGAAGGCCGTGCACTCAGATTGGGCATTCGGAGTAAAAAGATGAAATGTAGAGAATTCTGAGACAATTCCAACGATGTAAGGTTTGATCTTTTTTTGATGATTTTTAACCTATTTTTGGAAGCTTTGAATGCAGATTTTAACAGGGATCTTCAAGACAGCTAGTTGGAAAACACGAATTTCAATGCACTTCTAGTCCGAATTGTGACTTGGTGTAAACATGAAAATTGTTCAGAATTCAGATCTGATCTCAGAAATATGATTTGTTTTCATAGATTGTTTTTAAATCTCCATTTGTAGGTGTTTTTATAACACAGTTGCAGGGAGATCACATTGTGAAAACACTGTAGGAGCCATGGATCGTTCTTGGGACAGTTTCTGCTATTTTTCAGAGTTCTGGGACATTGATCAGCTCATTTGCAGGTTGTGATTCATTATTGATTGTTTGTAAGAGTTATTGTACTTGCATTTCAATATTATTAATGGATCGGTTCAATCTGAACCCGGGGACGTAGGAATTCCGAACCCCGTAAACAATCTCTTTTGTTATCTGAGTCTTTTCAGTTTTTCTGATTATTTATTTGCTATACAAGTTTTCCGCACTTCTATGGATGCAAAATAATCAGAATTTAATCAATTTGTGGATTCAAGAATACTTAAAATTGGTTAAGAAAATCACGATCTTTGGAAACTTATAAAGTGATAAAAATACACATCACGTTTTCGATCATTAAAGGCTCAAACAATTTTTTTATAATTACTCGGAAACTTACAAATGTTAAAAGGAATTTGAAATTTTGGAATAAGAATAATTTTGGGAAAATTTTCATCTCAAAGCAAAATTTGGAACAAGATCTATTCTCTTTGCAAGATGATTTGGAGAATAGGGATATGGAGGTGGACCTAGATGAACAACTTAAGGAAAAATAACTTCTCTTATAGTATTGTAATATTATAGATAAAGAGAAGATTTTCTAGAGACAAAAATTTAGAATCAATTAGTTGAAGAAAGGGGAAAAAACACTAATTTTTTCCATTTATCTACTCTCAAAAGAATATGTAGAAACAAAATTAGAAAGATAAATATCAATGGAGGATCTATTCTAGAAGAAAATAAGCACATTCAAAAGAAAGTTATTTCTTATTTCATTAATCTCCTTTCTTCTCCCAATGATCTTAATGAAATAAAAGAAAACATATTTATAAATTGTATTCCTGATTTGATTTCTTACGAGAATAATTATATGATGATAAAAATCCCTTCACTGGAAGATATTGAGTTTGTGGTAATAATAATGAGTCCAGATAAATATCCTAGTCCTAATGGGTTCCCAACCTTCTTTTTTTTCATTTTTTAGGACATTTTGAAGGAGATTGTGTGAAAATCTATCTAAATTTTTTTGAGAATAAAAATATGATCAAGTAGTTTAATTTCACTTTCATTTCTCTAATTCCCAAAACTTTCATTACTATGGATTTTACTAATTTTAGACCAATCAGCCTCTGCAATAGTATATATAAGTGTTGCACTAAATTCATAGCTTTTAGACTAGAATTAATTCTCCCTCTTTGATTTTGGAGCAACAAGGATATTTTTTCATTAGTATAAAAATACATGATGGGATTTTTACTATTCAATAAAACTTGCACTTAATAAAGAAAATTAAAAAATATAAAATGGTGATTAAACTAGATATGGTTAACGATTTTGATAGGATTTATTGGGATTTTTTAGATAAAGATATTATAAGGTTTAACTTTTATGTTTATTCATGTCAAATTATTCATACTTGCATTTCTACAACCATATTTTCAGTTATGATAACTGAAATGCCTTGTGGTTTGTTTCCTATCTCTATGGTCCTAAGACAAGGAGACCCTCTTTCTCCTTTATTACTTATTTTAATGGATGAATCCTTAAGTATGGCCTTTAATGAATAAACTAAGGAAAGTATCATCATTTTGATCTAGCCTCGCTAATAATTATAAGAATATGGTTCTCGCAACACTTTTGCTGATGATATTATATTGGTGGGGGAAGTTACGGTGTTGGAGGATATGGATTTTAAAAAAATTATGCAAGACTATGAAGAGGTTATAGATCAAAAAATTAATTTTGGTAAAATTTTATTCTTATTCTTTAATAGTCCTGGAATATAGATGTCGAAGATATATCAAATTTGGAATGTGATATCAAAGCCTTCCCTTTAATTTATTTCATGGATGTTGATTTGCATTAAAAACCTAGACTGTTGATTGGAACTTTATGATAGATCATTTTGTTAGAAAGCTTTATGGCTGGAAAGGTTCCCTTCTATTGTAGGAGGGTAAGATGACTCTTTTAAAAATATCCTGCAAAGCCTTCTTGACTATATTATGTATCTTTTCATGCCGACCTCTAATGTAGCTAAAAAAATTGAAATAATCTAAAAAAATTATGGATTAGGTGGAAAGAAAAAATATAATTCCTTTAATGGCATGAGAGAAGGTTTACAACCCTAAAAATTTTGGAGCATTGATTATGAGGTATTGGAAAATAATGAAAATATCCTTACTTGCTAAAATTTCTTAGCGTCTAAATAGGAAGAGAGTATTTGAGCTAAAATTCTTTAAAATAATGTTTGGATTGATGATAGAGCTGATGATTGTTGATTCTCTCATCCTACCTTTGTTGGTTATCCTTTTTAGAAGGAACTTAATTGGGATAAATATGTTTTGTCTCAGGGTTGTAAGTGAAATATAGAGGATGGAAATAGGGTTACCTTCCGGAGGGATAAATGGATATTTGATTCTTCATTACAAGATCTTTTTCCTTTTAATCAACATGTTGTTGAAAGAAAGTATAACTCCTATGTCAGTAATTATTTTAATGATGAGGACCCTTCTAGATGATGGAAATTCATTTCTCTTGAGGAACAAAATAATGAATTGAGTGCCCTCAATGAGCTCCTTAATGGAAATGTTGTGATAAAAATTTGGAAAAAGGATAGTATTATTTGGTCTAAGGAAGAAAGTATGCTTTTTAGTGTCAAGGGTGCATATGATTTATCGATTGAGGGATATCCCAGCTTTAATTTTAAGTGGGAGAGAATTTGGAACAAATACATTACTCCTAAGGTCAATAATTTTTGGTGGTTGGTTCTTCACAATAAAATTATAACATTGGAAAATATTTTAAAAAAAGGCTTTCAAATGGTGAATAGATGTGTCTTATGTGAGAAAGAAGTTAAAAATGTTTACCATCTCTTTTTAGATTGTTCTTTCTCATAGGTTGTTAGAGGATCATTAATTTATATATTTGATACTAATTGAGTCTTTCCTTTTATATGAAATATTTATGGATACAATGGATTTTTCCTTTCATAATATTGAGTCAAATACTTATGGATTTTCCCCCTCTTTCATTTCTGTTGGGAAATATGGAAGGAGAGGAATAGAAAACATTTTTAAGGGTAAGTGTGAAATAATTGAAAGGGTTGCTAATAGGTGCATTTAAGATGTGAAATTTAATTTATCCCTTCTTCATGGTAAAAACGTGAGTTTTTATGATCAAGAGGAGAGAGGCTCTCAGAATTAGGGTTTTACTCTAGAGCATAAGGTTAATGTTCCTAGGGAGCTTATTTTCTGGAGGAAACTACAAGTTGGGTGGTTGAAACTAAATTTTTATGGGGAAGCTAAGAATTATCTAGGAAAATATAGTGTTGGAAGGGTTATTAGGGATCACAAGGGGTATTTTATCTTATCCTACTTTTACAATATGGGGTTTCAAGTCTAACCATGTTACAGAGGCTATAATTGTTTATTAGGGAGTCAAAATAATAGCTAATAGACAAATTAGAAATTTAGTGGTAGAAGGAGACTATTTGAATATTATCAATAACATCCGAACAAAAATTATGTCTCATTTTCCATCAAAGACTTCATTCAGATGAAATTTAATCTCTTATCTCTATTTTCAAAAATATTATTAATAGGTGCATTTAAGATGTGGAATTTAATTTATCCCTTCTTCAGGTAAAATGTGATTTTTTTTTATGATCAAGAGGAGAGTCTCTTAGAATTAGGGTTTTATTCCAGAGCATAAGGTTAATGTTCCTAGGGAGATTATTTTCTCGGAGGAAACCACAAGTTGGGTGGTTGAAAATCAATTTTTATGGGGAAGCTAAGGGTAATCTAGGAAAATCTAGTGTTGGAGGGGTTACTAGGGATCACAAGGGGTATTTTATCTTATCCTACTTTTACAATATGGGGTTTCTGTCTAACCATGTTACAAAGGCTATAACTATTTATTAGGGAGTCAAAATAATAGTTGATAGACAAATTAGAAATTTAGTGGTAGAAGAGACTATTTAAATATCATCAATAACATCTAGACCAAAAATGATGTCTTAGTTTCCATCAAGGACTTCATTTATATAATTGAATATCTTATCTCTATTTTCAAAAATATTACCTTCTTTTTTGTATATAGGGAAGGAAATAGAGTGGCAGACCTTTTTACAAATAAGGGTGTTATTATTAGGGGAATGGTTATTGTGGAGAAATAAGCTCTTCTAGAATCCTATATTAAAACTATAATAAAAATGAAGCTCTCCTCAATGACGTTGAAAATGCATAATAGTTTGTGTAGAGGTTTGAGGTGGATTGATGTTGCTCCTAATCATGTTAAGCACCTATATGGTCTTATCATTTTAAAAGGTGGGTTTATTAATGATGTGAATCAATGCCAAAATGATAAAATCTATGTTTCCCAAGTGCGGATTTTAACTCCACATGGTGGAGGTATCACATTTTTGAAGTGTTATATCCCTCATGTCAAGTTGGGGGAATTCATTTTTTATTGAGAAGGAAGAAAGGTACTCCACATCCTCATTGGTTTTCTCCCTGAAATTCATTGTTACTAGTATGGGTGTCAATCTAGTGAGAAAAAATAGGACATCATGAAATAAATCAAGCCTTGAGCTTGGAAATCCTGCAAGGAAAATGGTATGATTTCCTTCTTTAAAATATTTAAAGGCTATGATGAGAATCTTAGTGTGGATTTTGCAAAGGCCTAAAAATTACTTAATCTTATACAGGGGTAAAACTGATTGTGAGAGGGGTTTATTTACAAATTTCTATGGATTTATTTCTTTTTCTACTCGGATTAAGGATGGTATGGATATTTTTAAACCCAAGAAGAACAATGTAGAAGAAATTAATTATTTTTTTGTTAGGAAGGAGAAATTCACTCCTCGCTTTCTTTGGATTTGTTAGGGATTAATTTATTAAAACATTATGGTAACATTGCTTTGAATCTTATTCAATTTATTACCTTGGAAGGGAGGCATAAGAATATTTTTCTTATCACTTCTCTATGTTAAGCCATATTAGACATGGCATTATTTTTAATTTTTCCCTATTTCATTCTTAGATATCATTGTGTAATTATGGATAAGTTTAAAAGTGGAAAGTGAAGGTTCAAAATGGGTTTGGTGAACATTACTAAATCTATAAAATTTAGGGGCATTTTGGGTGAAGAACATCCTTCTAATGAAACTAGTTTTGAAGAGGTAGGATGAGAATTGATTCAACTTATTCTTCTGAATTAGAGTAGAGAAAGATGAAATATCATTCCCAGTCCTCAGCTGAGGTATTTTATGGTTTCAACCTGTTGAAAGAACAATGTAAGAAGGTTGATTCTTTGTATCTTATGTTTAGTGGTGAATCGGGTAAGATCTCTAAATATTTTGGTGTCAAAGTTACTTAGGACCTTGATCTAATGAGTAATGACCTGAACATTAACAAAAGCATGTTAAATTTCATGTTAAAATATTGACATGTTATGAAGGAAAAAATTGATAGTATGGTCGTATGATGAATATTGAAAAGTTGGAAGCTATTTAAAACATATTCTTGGATTCAGAGAAAGAGGTTTAAATTCTTAAGAAAACCCTAAGCTAAATCAACAAATGAATTATATTGAATATCAAAAGTACCATAGAACATCTTCATATTTTAGACCAGTTATTTAATATCAATAAGAAAGACATGATTGCATACTCTATGAAGAATAGGAGAAGGGATGAGCGTGAGATGGATTATGAAATTATTTGGGTTTTCATTAATAAAATTTCTAAGGAATGGAAACATGTTCTCAAAGACTTGGAAAAATATATTTAGATGATAGGGATTAGGTCTTTTGGTTTTGGTTTCTCTTTGGCTAGTATTTTTGGGTTTCTTTCTATTAGTTTAGTTTTTGTTGGTTTATTTTTTTAGTGCATGTTGGTTGTTTAGAGTAAGTTTTTTCCTTTGTATCCCTATTTGAGATTTTTTGGCTTTGTTCAAGGTAGGGTCTCCTTAACCCTATTTTACCTCTACTTAAAAAAATTACAATTCACCATTGATAATTTCCATATTTAATCTCATCCCTTAACACAATTACTATTCAAAAATTCAACCACACATTTATATCAAACATTAATATCAATCCCTCTTATCAAAATAGAGCTATAATTATGAATATTGAAATTAAGATTACATTTATTTATCGAGTAAAATAATTTTTTATAGTTTAAATACAATTTTACAAATAAGAATCATCATTCATTCATATTTCTGCCTCACTTTCTATAACCTATAAAATCAAGTAATCATGGCTAAACAAAAAATGTTGGCATGGTTCCCACCCCTTTAATCAAAAAATTCTAATTTATTTTAGAAAAAATTAAATAGAAAGAGATTCCAAAGTACTATTTAGTGACATATCGATTCATAAAAAAAATTTATAGTTTGAGAGAGAAAGAGGTAGATAAAATATCATTCATTTTCTTCTTATAGATACTATTTTATTCACAAAACAAACATGAGATGGGGGAGATATCAGTTAAGTATTTTGAATATAATATATGAAGTTCACACATGTTTTAGGGTTTGGAGAAATTTTTGATTTCAACACATACATTTCTCATTATCATCGTTGTTAAGGTCCAAACAAGAAGTGTGACAGTATTCCAATCAACTTATGAATGATTAAAATTAATTTGTTTAACATCACATTTATTTTATCCATTGAATGTGTCTCTAAGGGTCAACATGGGCCCACACAGATTATTCGCAATGTATTATAAACTAGACCAAGTGGCTATGAAATGGCCCTATAAAAAGGTCACCAAACACCTAGAAGGAAATTTTTTTACTTCTAATATATTCTCTAATATATAGAGAATCCCAAGAGACTGATGAGACCCAAAAAAATTACAACTAAAGCTTAAACTAGAAGCATACCTTTGGAGGTAGTGCATAAAAAAATATTGTTACACTTTAGTATTATAAGCCAAAGTGACTCTAAAATAGGTGTAGAAAATGTAATTTTCAATGTGATTATGCCAAAATAAAAGTTCTTCACTATTTTCCATACTACGAAGAGAAGGTTTACAATGTTATATTATATTTTTAGAAATTAGAGGAACTTAAAATAATGTGATTTTAGAGGGGTATAACACTACTAGGTGGTTGCCACAGAAACCAACTCCAAAAAGTAATCTAAAAAATTTCTTACCAAACATGCCAAATGATTGTTTCAAGTTAAGTATAAGGATTTTGAAGATTTCCTCATATAATAGGGAATTGGTTCCAAAAATTAGAAATCATGGAAGAGGTTGGGAGAATAGTCTTACGAATCACTCTCATATAGGTTTTGTAAATTTTAAAGGTTAGTTTTACACGCAACATTATGTTTTTCCCTAACATTTATTTTTCTTAGTTTGATACCAAAAACGAAAATGCCTAAGTTCATGATTAAGATTTTTGTCACACCTACCATGATATACTATAATATAATTTGGCTATCTTCATAAATTCATTTTCTTAAAGAGGTTTGAAAATATTGTTTAATACAATACAATGATTTATTATTTTGAATTAGATTTAGTTTTTTCCAATATTTATATTAGAAATAAAAAATAATGAAGAATATTAGGAGGGGGAATGAAATCCTTGATTGTGATAGACATCGATGAGGTAGTGTGAGAGATTTTTTTGAGTGACTAGATCATGGTTATCTATAGTTAGAGGTATTTTACCAAAAACTTTACACAACTCAAAGAAGAAAATTCCATCCACCATTCTTCAAAGTGTATCTATATTCTGGTCTAAAACTACCCTTTTGGAATGATTTTATATACCTTAAATTTTACTTCCAAAATGATCAAATGTGCTTGTGTCTTGGATCTTGAAAGGGTTGAGGTGTTTAAGAACACAATGGAACCTTCCCTAAGTTATGGTACCTTGCATGCTTGGGACGGATCTCCGGAGAAGGACGGTTCCCCTATATACTTATACCGCTACTGTCACTCCTAGTGTTGGAAGATAAAACTAAGCTAACGATGCCAAGTGACCAGAGATAAAAGGATAACATGGAAGGAAACTACACTAAAATGCAATAGCACTAGAAAAGAGGGATGAACACTATCTATTCCGAGTGGGAATTAAAGGAAATATGTAAAAGGAGGCTAGGCGCGGGTAGCAAACTAAACACGTATTTCCCATATCGTTCTCATAGAACACAAATAAATGAGGAACTATAAGGGGCCTCAGATGGCATAGCCAACACACAATGCAAAATAAAAGGTAAGAAGAAGGAATGTAAACATGTTAGGAAAGAGAATAGTCACAAAACAATGCTTCTATTACTTCCAAAAATGCATGTAATCAGTTACAATGGTACAGAGGCCGATATCCACATACAAGAGCAAGATCCAGAGGTTTGTAACTTAGAATACGAGAAAATATGAAGTCCTTAGAAGAATGCGTAAGGATCTAGATTGTCAAACATTAATAATGATCCTAGCTCTTACATTTATAGATGAATCTACAGAAAGATAAGAGGAGGGAAAACTTGAATTTGAAATACAACCACCAACAAGAAGCATTCAAATCCTATAAATCTAGCTGGATATTTGTGAAATACGCTTCCCCAAGCCTATTTGGTGTGTTGAAGAAGGAAGGAGGTTGGATCATATCAAATCAGGTGGTTAGAGCAATCATATCTACTCATCAATTCTCAGAGAGATGCTTTCCTATTTCTCACCTACCAGATCCGTCAAGAATTTGAATTTGAATATCTAACACTGCAGTTGATATTAGTAGCTTTTGACAAGTCCAGGTGTAAACTGATTTGAGCTCTGTAGTAGATGATATAGTTGTCATAAGATGTCAGAGTCGTTGGCACATGCAAAACATGTGGTGCGCATGGATTATATGAAATAATGGACAAATCTGTAAATATTTTTCATTTCTACCAAGTGTTACTCACTGATTTGTTGCAAGGATTTAGCACCTGCTTTGGTGTTCTTTGGATGGATGTGTAAAACACTTAAGCATGTCCAAAGATGACCTAGAATAGAATGGCACAAATTAGGCCATGAGGGAAGGGCACATGAAAAAAAAATATAGGAAGGTGTAGAGGGAAGCATGCATGACGTGCGTGGCTGGGAAATGAGGCAAACTAGTGAGTAGAGAACACATGGTCAAGGTGTAACCATCAAAAATGATGGGTGCAGCTTGCGAGAGGGCCAGGGACTTAGTTGATTGAAGAAATTGTGATATGTGCATAGGGTGAAGAATCTTCTTACAAAGAAGGAAAAAGTATAGAAGGTGGGCATAAGGGATTAGTGGAACAAAGAGGAAAAGGAAAATGGAAGGAGAGAATAGAAAGTGCACAATGGTGCTTGAGGAAAAGAAGGGGCACCAAGAGAAAACTACAACCAAGGAGATGTGCCGATCAAACCCGAGTGCACACAAACTTCAATGAGGAACTAAGAGCCAGAATATGTATACAAGTTACCTAAATAACTAGGAGAGTTATTTGGATAATAGTTTTGGTGACTTTTGGAGCCATTTTACTACTAGATGAAGAAGATCAGTAGCTTTAAGCATTCATTGGGCATGGATTTTTCTTATGCAATCATGAAACTTCCCCTGTAGTCACTTGAACGATCATTTCTTAACTCCATTATGGATCTTGCAACTGCTGAAAGAAGATTTACATTCTAGAAGCAACAAAAGAGAATGCACATGAAGCAAGCGAGAAGAAAGGACTATGTACACACAAACAATGTGTGTGTAGTGCACTTTAAGGAATTGAAACTACTCTAATATATACAATATGATGCATAAAACTCAATGGAAGGGTTTGAGATAGAACCCATTTATTGTGATTTGTAGAGCACCTCCATCAAGATGAGTTAACTCGAAGGAGTTAGCCTCCTTGTAGGAACTGATGATGTATGGGCCACTCTAAAGTGCATCAAACTTTGAATGATGCCCCTGGTTTATCTCTTTCAGCATCCCATTTTAAAACCAAGTCCCCAACCTTGAAAGCTTGAGGATTAGCCTTTCTGGAAAACCATTTATTTTTTGCTTGTTGATGTTGTTCTATCTTGATTATGGCAAAGTTCCTAAGTTCTTAAAGATTAACCAGCTCTGACATTCTGATATCTCTCCGGTCTGCACCTTCAAATTCTAGCTGTTGGGAAAGTGCTAATGAATTCAACTATACTATCAAAGGAAGGGTAGCCTCCTTACCATAGACAAGATTGTAAGGCAAAGTTCCTATTTCCTTTTTTACTATGATTCTATCTACCCAGAGCACGGGTGAGACCTTTGTATGCCATTATATTTGGCTAATGTTCATTGCGCACTTCATAATTCTGATTAGGTTCTTGTTTGTTGACTTTGCTAGACCATTTCCTTATTGGTAATAGTTGGAAGAGGTTTTTAGATAAATGCCCAGATTTAGAGCCTAATCAGTGATTTTAGTACCAAGGAAGGATTTTTATTATTAGAGATAATGGTTTGAGGAATGTCAAACCTTATGACTATACCTTCGAGAAAGTCAAGGATGACTGACTCGGTTGATTCTTTGAGTGCGACAGCTTCTGTCCATCTAGTGAAGTAATCTATAGCTTTCAACACCCACTTATGTCCAGCACTTGAAGGTAGATTGATCATGCCTATGAAGTTGAGACCTCATTGTACAAAAGGATGACCTGCCTGGATTGGTCAAAGGGGAAGCATTGCCAATTTTTTCTTTCTTGCAAAGAAATCACATTCCTTATATTTTATGACCCATCTGTGTGCATCCTCAAATAGTCTAGGCCAAAATATACCTACGATTATGATTTTCATTGTTGTGGTTTTGGCAGAGAAGTGTCCACCGAGTATCCATCATGAAATTCTACTAACACCTTTTCGATGCAAGCGTCATTGATACATCTTAAGTAGCATGCCATCAAGATTCTTCTTGAAGAGAATTCCATTAATCAACACATAATGGATAGATTATAACCTCATATGTCTTCTCTTTGCTTTGTTTAGACCAGGAGGGTATGCACCCTTGGAAAGGAATGTGATCGTGCCCTTCATCCACCACATGTGTCGTGGTCTGTATTCTTCTTAAGTTCTACGCATGGGAGGTCTTCATCTAGAAATAATGAAGTCTTATATTCAAACTATGCATCCTCAATAATCTTCCTACAGAGTGCACTATCTCTTACCACTTTATGGCCTTTATATTCACATCATACTCCATGATTTTTATCACCCATCGTGATATTTTTCACCGATTTCTGATCTCATGATGAATTCCTGATAGAAGAGTGGGACACTAACAACTTGATATGATTGGTGGTGAGCATACTCTTTAATTTCTTGAGCATGTGCATAATGGTGAAGAATTGCTTCTCCGTCTGATTGTAATTTAGTTCATAATCCTTTAATGTATGGCTAAATAAAACCACTGGCTATTCCATCCCTTGTTCATTTTCTTGTGTATGATGAAGCAACACTCACATTAGTGCCATAATCATAACGGATGAAATCCCTTGAATAATCCAAATTGAGGAGTGTTGGCATGTAAGAAATCTCTTGCTTGATTATTTTGAAGCTTTTCTTCCTTCTATTGTCCATTTGAAGGCTTGTCCTTCTTGACCATCGTGGTGATGGTCTGAACTAGTCTTGCAAAGTTAGGGATAAAACACCTAACAAAATTGATCTTTCCAAGGAATGATTGTAAGGTATTTTTTTGCACTGGCAGGGAAAGAGCCTGGATGGCTGAAATGCACAGGATTAATTGCAATGCCATCCTTTGAAACCACATGGCCCAAGATATTTCCCTATGCCACTATAAAATTGCACTTCTTGGGGTTAAGAGACAACCCCAAATTTTCTACATCTCTCAAATAATTTTTCCAGGTGTACCGTATGATCCGCGCTCTGCTTTGAGAATATTGTTATGTCATCAAGGTAAACTAGGATGAACTCATTGATGTAACCTTTGAAGGTAATATTAATGGTGCATTAAAATTTGGGTCCCATGTTTGATAGACCAAAGGGAATCTTTTGATATGCATATGTTCCCCACTTGGTCATAAATGTTGTTTTGAATTGATCCTCTTCCTTGACTAGGATCTGATTGAAACCTAAATATCCATCTAGCATGGAGAACCTTTGTGCACTAGCCATAGTCTACAAAATCTACTCCATTGAAGGAAAATGATAATGATCCTTTAGAGACGCCTTGTTCAAATATCTGAAATCAACACAGAGTCTGATTTCACCATTCTTCTTGCACACTAGAACCAAATTTATGACCCAGGTAGAGTATTTGTGATCCAAAAATAATCAGATTATTACTACCTGATCTTGGACCCTTCTAGGCTTTAATTATTTTCCGATAATTTACTCCTTTTAAGTAATCAATTTAAAATAAAATGCAAGAAATTTAAGACAATTACAAAAAGATTGATTACGGAGTTCGGCAATTGCCTACATCTCTGGGTTCTTATTGAACCGTTCCACTAGTCAAAACTTGTAAGTTACAATTGTACTTTGACAAGAAAACCTAATGGAATTTTGCTTGCCTATCAAGACACAGTTCTTTGAAAAAACTCCGATGATCGGTCAAATTGTTCTTCACCTTCTTAATGCACAATATCCTTTGAATTTGACCATCCTTCCCGATGCTATCAATGCGACGCTAGCACTCCGATCGACAATCCAGGATTTGCAAGTAATTGCTATGGCTCAATGGGCCTATTGGGTAGTTTATAATTTACTCCCAATCACAAATACTTCATCTACTATTGCCTAAAATAATAGGCCAATAAACAATATTTGTTGACATGTCTCCATAATAAGCTTAACAAATAATAAGCTTAGGTTGTGTGTCTCGACAATAAGCTTAACAAATAATAAGCTTGGGATATGTGTCCACCTTTTTGTGCTCTAGCAATGAGCTTCTCCATTAAGACGGTGTGTGTCCCCACAATAAGCTTAACAAATAATAAGTTTGGGTTGTGTGTTTTTTACAATGCAAATGGGTTCCCTATTTATACAAAATTAGGGCCCAAATAATATGCACTTAAATATTATCCCTTAGGCTATTTTTAAACCTTTAGCCCATAATATTTTGATAAGGGATAAAATATTCCAAAGTGAGGGCTTAGCATTTTAAATGGGATTAATCCCCACATTGGGCGGTGTTTTGTTTTGATAAGGTTTTAACAAACCTTAGACACCCCCATTATTCATGTGGATCTTTCCATGCATGGCATAAGCCCCAACACCACTTCACCACCTTCTTCCCATGTGGATTTCCACGTATGGCTTTGCCCCCTCCAACATCGCTTCACCTTCTCCCTTCCACGTGGAAGCTTGGAAATAGCATGGTTAAGTTGGCAGTTAGGAGAATTATATGGGCTTTAATACTAAAGTATAAAAATTAATATATAGCGGTTTGGAATTATACATGTGCATGGCTTTTGGAATGGTGTGTAAGTGGACTTACCAAGTAAATAAAAATTCGACCCACATGAAATATGGCGAATAAGACCACTTGTCGACCCGTGATTGGAAAATTGAACCAACTATTTCATGATTGTCGAAGATCGGTGGATAAACCCCTTTCAATTTTGCTAACGCCTTTTGCCACATGTCGCAGTGCGATTGGTCCAATATTGACTAGTTGACCAGAGTTGACTTTCTCGTTGACCAAACTTTGACTAGACATATCTAGAGCTCCCGTTGTCCGTCACGTTCTCTCACGGTCGTTGGAAAGCTCTTGAGATGGTTTTCTACATTTACACCATTTAGGGATGTTTAGGGAACTTTCAAAAATGATCCCCTGATCAATTTGGTAGGGAAAATAATGTTTGCCTCAATGAATTTGGATAGTTCCTTTCTCATAAGGGGCTCTATGTTTGGATTGACTGGTCATTGCTTCTATGTGACAGGCTTGATACCAGGATCAAGGTCAATGGAGTGTTGAGAAATAATTAGATCAAAACATTTGAGGTCTTCATACTCTCATGAGAATATATCATTGTATTTTTGATAGAGATATATAAAGGCCTACTTTTCATCATACGTGCAAGATTTATTGAGCATCATCTCTTTCCTACGTGCAATAGTGACTGGGGAATAGTCTTCTTGCATGGTGAACATGTACCTTTCTTCACCCTTGAACTCATCATTAGGGCTAAAAATTTTCTCTAAGGTGACCATCCCTTTAGGCAATTTTTTTGTCTTTAGTTGTATCACTTGGTCACCACAACTGTCACTCAAGTTAGTTTGCATACTTGATGAAAATTGGGGTTCATTCTGGATGAACTGGATGTTCTACGCGTCACTATCAAACAATTTCCATATGGCATTGTTGTCTAGAATAGATGGTCTGATCACCATCTTGATGTGCTGGGTGTTTCCTTTGACAAAGTCCTTAGTAGGAGAGAATTATGAGCCAAGCGTGGCCATCTAGTTAGCTTCCTTGTTCATTTTGTGTAGTACCACCTACAAATTTAGAGCATCAAATCTCTCAAGGAGGTCCCAAACTCTATGTTTATAAGCTTTGATAATCTTATTCTTTGTCTGGAATTTGTTGGTAACCTAGTGGATAACCAATTCTATGTCCCTAAAGATCTGCAACGCCTTAATTTTCTTCTTCTTAGCAATGAGCAAGTCATACACCAGCACTTCATACTCTACCACATTGTTAGAACATGTAAACTACAGCCTGTGCATGAAGAATAATTTCTCATCCTTAGGGGAAATGAGAACTACTCCTGCTCCCACACCATTTCTTCTTTTGGATCCATCAAAGTACAACTTCCATAGACCCAGTTCAACTTTGTTTTTCTTGAGCGCACATGGAAGCATAACTTGTTATTCAAGAATGTAATAAGTACCAAGACCAGTTTCATAAGCTTCCAGCTCTTCAAAGCATATAGATCAAATTTATGGTGCCTCTTTTCCCATTCATCAAGTAAAAGGTTAGGAAGCGAAGAGGGTGGAAGAGACTACTCTTCAAGAACTCGAAGATTTTTCTTCTTAGATTAAATAGTTGTCTTGGAGAGGGATGGGACATATGACTCTACATGACAGAAAATATAGGATCAACTTGTATGGTACACCAGGTACCATATCTTGTATTGAGTAACATATGAGACCAATCAAGAAACAAGTAGCCACCCACTTTAGCAAAGAAAGTACCTTGCCAAACATAGGGAAAACAAATGAGGTAGGTCAAGGTCAATGATTGACACATCTTGAGTTATTGTTAGGCTTGGACATGAATGTAGGGTTAACTCAAGATCCTTGATGACTCGAAAGGTGATGAAAGTTGAGCCATCAAGTTACAAGAATCCTTTAGACATAAGGCTATATTTCAGACCTAAGACAACATCTATCTTCTTAGGCATGACATAAGTACTAACGACTAAGTCAATCATGCAATTATGCACTAGGTGCTTGCCTATGATCAATGACATGTAGAAGGGTGGGGTTTTAACAACTTTACTTACTTGTTTCTCCTCTTCCTGGTAGATGTTGATAGAATTACATGACTTCTAGAAAACTGGATCAACACTCGGGAGTTGCACCAGAGCTTTATGCAACAGATCCCACTGAGATGGAATGGTCAGGGCATCCCACATTGTGACATTTATGTTTTTTTCTTCATCTAGTCCATAATGCTAAATGGAAGGCCCCCATCTTGTGCATTTGGGGAACAACATCCTTTCTTAACTATTTAGGCATGGAAGCCTAGACTTTAGCTAAAGAAAAGGATTGACCTACCAAATGAGGGGCGTGTCTTTGCTTGAGATGGAGCTTTGCATACGGCCTCTTATGTAGGGAATTGAACTCTTTTTATACTAGATTTCTTCGCTACATCTATCTTCTTCTGAGGATCTGCTTACATTTTTGGGAGTGGGACCTACGTGCCTGATTATAACATTCTCTTCTTTTCTCTAGAGCTACTTCATGGGCACTTTTTGAAGGCTCACAGGTGTAATCATTCTAGATCATGAAGGTTTGCATGTGTGAAAATTTTGCATAGTGATACAGACTATGAGGCATGTTGCAAGGGAAGCACCATTCTGACTCTTGCACCAAATTATTATGAATTAGAACAAGCACCCAACTCACACTGGGTGCTGGAAGAGAAGGTGCGGGAGGAACAACTTGCAAGGGTAGATGTGCATTGGGATTTCATCTATCATTATGTTGGTTGGACGCGTATCTTTGATTTCCATACTGATTCCACCAAGGATGATTTATTTGGCCATGTTCTTGATTAGAATTTCCTCTATAGGCTTGCACCTATTATTTTTCTAATGATATGACTTTGTTTGATAAATTTCTAATTAAGGAATTTAACTCATAATCTCCCTTCTACATTGTGCTTTAGAGAGTAGGACATTGAGGAAACTAGTTGCATGATTTTATCAGAATAGGAAAACGGGCTAAAGAAGGCTAGGGCACTTATGAAATTTCAAGGAACAAGGGCATAGGTGGTCTAGGATCTATCTCTCCCACCTGAATAAGACTATTTTCTACCCTTACTACAATACTATAAGTAGCTGGTAAATTCCTACCTCTTATGGACTGGATCATAACTAAAATATCATTATTGAGTGCCTTCAGATAATACAGGAAAGCATGCTAAGTTGTAGGTTTTACCACTAAAGGGATTCTGTCCCAAGTCTTCTGAAATTTGATGTTGAAATCATTCATCTTCTCATTGATAACCCTCCTTGTTGTTGTCAGTTGCTCCACCAGAGATAGGTGATTTGACTTATCTTCAAATTAATTTCAAAGAGTTGTTCCTATCTCATCCCAGGTGGTGATAGATCCAAGCTTCATGCCTCGGTACCATTGGAATGATTTACCTTTGAAAGAGGTTATAAGTAGCCTAACTACTACATCATCATGTGTGATTAGATAGAGTGAACACATGTTTTCTATATCTTGGATATGTTCTCGAGGGGTGACTTGATTCTCCCTAATAAATTATAGAATACTTTTGAGCATGCCATTTGACATATCATGTTACACAACCAGAAGCAAGGGACTTCCTCTAGAAAAATTTACAAATTTCCTAAGTGGAGGAGGTGGCTAATGTGCCATTCCAGGGTGCGCAAGTTTTCTATTTTGAGGAGTTGAATGGGCGCAGTGCACAAGAGATGGAGATGCATGCGTGGAATTTCTAGCATGGACTCTCCTTGAATATAGCTAGAGGTATTCAAAAGAATCTTCAGCTTTTGCACTTTTTATTTTGTGCACTCTTCTCATGAAAGCCACTCAGGACTGCTAAAACAGAGATTTGGAAGTGTTGGGAGTTGCCATATGTGTTGAAGTGAGCCTCCAAAAGCTGAAACACTAAGTCCACACACCAAAAATTTGAGATATTAAATTTAAGATTTCAATTCTGGTCCCATGAGGCATGCCAAAAACTGTTGGTTACTCAAACATGCACCCGTGTCTCAGATATTGGAAGGTCCAAGGTTTTTGAGACCACAATGGAACCATCCCCAAGTTATGGGGCCTTGTGCACTTGGGACAGATCTCTGGGAAGGCTGGTTCCCCTATCTACTTCTACTGCATCACAGTTACTCCTAATGCTAGAAGGGAAAACTAAGATATTGATTCTAAGGGACCAACGATAGAAGGATAACATGAAAGGAAACTACACTAAAAGGTGATAACACCATAAAAGAGGGATGAAAACTATCTTTTCTGAGTGGGAATGAAAGGAAATGCATGAAAGGAGGCTAGGCATGGATAGCATAGATAAACACATATTTACAATATCATTCTCATGGAACACAACTAAATAAGGAACTGCAAGGAGCCCGAGATGGTACAACAAGCACTCAATGCAAAATAAAAGGAAAGAATAAGGAAAGAAAAATGTTAGGATAGAGAATAGTCACAAAATGATGCTTCTATTACTTCCAAAAATGCATAGAGCTGTTACAATGGTGCATGAGGCTGATATCCACATGCAAGAGCAAGATCTAGAGGTCTACAACTCAAAATACAGAAAATATGAAGTCCTTAATGAGAATGCGTAAGGATCCAGAGTGTCCAACATTAATAATGAGCCCAAATATTATATTTATATATGAACCTATAGAAAGAGAAGAGAAGGAGGGAAAATTGAATTTAAAATATAATCACCAAAAAGAAGAATTCAATTCCTGCAAATCCACCTGAAGATTTGTGAAATACGCTTCCCCAAGCCTATTTGGCATGTTGAAGAAGGAAGGATGGCAGATCATATCAAATTGGGTGGTTGGAGAAATCAGATCTTCTCATTAATTCTCAGAGAGACATTTTCCCATTTCTCACCTACCAGATCCACTAAGAATTTGAATTTGAATATCTAGCACTATAGTTGATATCAGTAACTCTCTGATAAGTCCATGTGCATGCCAATATGAGATCTGTAGAAGAAGATACATCTGTCAGAAGATGTTAGAGTTTTCGGTGCACAAAAAACATGTGGTGCATGTGGATTGGATAAAATGATGGCCAACTGTCTGAATATTTTTCTTTTCTTCCATATGTTACTCACTATTTTGTTGCAAGGATTCGGCACCCTCTTTGTCACGCTTTGGCTGGTTGTGCACACACTTAAGCATGTCTCGAAGATGACCTGGAATAGAAGGGCACAAAGGAGGGCATAAGGGAAGGGAAGATAGAAGAAAATAGAGGAAGGTGCAGAGGGACACACACGTAATGCGCATAGGGAAATGAGGAAAAATTTTGAGCAGAGAACACATGGTCAAGGTGCAACCAGCCAAAGCGATGGGTGTGGTGCGCGAGAGGGCTAGGGACTTAGCTGATTGAAGCAAGTGTGAGATGTGTGCAGGGTGAAGAAGCTACTTAGGAAGAAGGAGAAAGCATAGAAGGTGGGCATAAGGGAGGAGTGAAACAAATAGGAAAAGGAAAATGGAAGGAGAGAATAGAAAGTGTGTAAGGGCTCTTGAAGAAAAAGAAGGGGCACCAAGGGGAAATTACAACCAAGGAGATGTGCCAACTAAACCTGAGCACGTACAACCTTCAATGAGGAACTAAGAGCCATAATATGTATACAAGTTACCCGAATAACTAGGAGAGTTATTTGGATAACAATTAATATCATACAACACTCTTGGAAGCTTATGGTAACAATCATTTGACCTTCAAATTTAACCTCTTAAAAAATAATGTTTGAAAAAAATGTAGATTTTTTTACAAGCTATTTATGTATATTTCATGTTAGCTAATCTGATAGTATTGGCTTGGAGGATGTTCGAAATGGTATGGTGCCTCCAATAAACCCCCTCTACAATATATTGAAAGTTTGAGATTAGTAGTGGATGGTTTATCATTTGGATAAGAGCTCAAGAAATCTTGTTTTAGCATACTCCACGTCGATCATAACCCAAATCTCAACACATATAATGAGATAACATATCCATGAGACATTTATAAAATAGGTTTTTGGCATAAGCTTTGAAGTGGCTTTGACATATATGGTTACATTTGTGAAATTCTCCATTATAGTGTTATACATTAGAAAGAATTGAAAAATAGTCATGCATCCACTAAAATGTGCATTTTCAAACATGTAGATACATGTATATTGTAGAAAAAGAGAGTTTGTGGAAAAATGGGTTCTCTTTTATTGATTTCAGAGTGGATTTATTTAACCATTAAAAAATATTTCGGAAACATATCTCTCGTAATGAAAAAAGATATGTAGAAGAAACTATAGGATAATGCATGAAAGGGAGATAGACTAGCATGAGAAATAAGGGATATATCCATCCAGGAAAGGAGTGCAACTATATTTAAACATACCAAACATTGTGATCAAAACTCCTTATGGTTTCAATGCATTTTCCACAAACCATTTAATGCATTCCCTGTAGTTGTGTATTTTCATTAATCTAGTGGCAACAATAAAAATTGATTTAAAAACAAAAGTTCCCTCCACACTGAAGATCCAATCCTACCCACCTATTTTACCAACCACTTTCAAATCCTAGCCACCTACAAAGATTACATGCATCTCTCGTATGTATATATATAATTTAATATATCTAAGTTATTTAATTTATTTGTTATCTTATTTTATTTTATCATCTCAATTAAATTTAACACAATTTACACTTAATAAACTATGAATGATGGGTTTGATTTCTAGTTCAAACTCAGGGCACCATTATTTTGTTTTCACATCCCTTTCTTGACACTAAAACCACACCTACAACCCAAATGCTAATCATTAATTCACATCTTTATTATTATCATTAGTTTAGTTTTATTAATTCTTATAAACAAGCCAAACCAATTATCCAAAATGGCACATGGAGGCTTAGATGGGGTGTCCCCTACTACCAAATGTAAACATGAATTCTGAAATCAAACCAATTCCTTTATTTTATTATTACTTTTTTAATTGGTTTATTTTTACAATAATTCCCCTAACAACAAGTGGAGGTAGGACAAGAGTGTCTCCCACTACTGATGTGATATCAAACACTCTATTAATGCCTATTTTGTCATTCTCCACATACACTACTCATTTTATTATTTTCACATTTTCTTCCTTTTTTGAATAATTATTTCAAATTTATTTATTTTAAGATCATTCACGGGGACATAATATAAACACATAAGATAACACTAAAAATCATATCTTGTTCTTAGAAAATAATTTACAACTTCATTCAAAATATAACCATGCCCACTATGTGGTCAAACACCAAATATAACTCTAGGATATTGGTAACGTGTTTATAAATTCAATTAATACCTGATTACAACATTGATTATTTCCTAACAACCACCTAATAATGTGGCCAGAAATAGAAATCATGATTGGTGTCTAGTGAGACATTTTTGATCTTTAAATAATTTTAATTAACCAAAAAAATAATGATTAAATCCATTAATTTGTGCAAAAATTCCCAAAATGAAATCTGTTAACAAAATTAATGGCCTTATAATGGGTTTCCCAAGAAATCATGGAAAAGAGGGCACTACATTGTTTCCATTGTTCCCATGATCATTCCAGTATTTTCCCTATTATAATACCTCTTTAAAGCATTTATTAACTTAAATTAATTTCCATTTTATCAATTCATGAAATTTCCATTACTATTCTAAGGTATCTTATTTAAATGAGTATTAAGGGTTGAGTACTCTTGAATTTATTTTATGTGTTTGTAGTGCACACATTTTACACACACAAATACAACGATAAAATAGCAAGATATTTTTATTTTTTTGACTTACATTGCTCACTACACACAACACAGCATGGGCTCCAAGTACAGAAAATCGACTCGTAAATGACAATCACATAAGTCATCGACTCACATAGACACATGAAAACAACATAGGCATGTCGATGCCACACTTTTCCTAATGAATGGTTACTAGTAATGACCCAACCACAAGAAAAATGACTTTAGGAATGGCGAACCCACAACACATCATTTCTTTAATTGTATTTTAGTTACGATTAACACTCCAAGAACATTATTGTGCAAGGATAATTTTCTCGTTTTTCCACCTACTGATTCTTAAGTTCATTCCGTGGTTAAATTATCGTTCGACCCTTTTAAGCTGACTTCTTATTCTTTACAAAAGTTTTCCATAACTTGCATTCTTATTTGACATAATTCAAAAGCATATAAAGTACTTAATTATCTTGTCCTTATGTTAAGAATATTCTTCTCGAACATATATTCAATGTCTACCTTTTTACTCTTACAACTCAAGTGGATGTGACTTGGTGTCCATATAGCGATATTAGGTTTTAACAGAGATTTAGATACAAGATAACTTTTTACCAAAAACATTCCTCAATCACGGTATAGTTATTTCCCTACCATAGTTATTCTAATTTAATGACTTGTGGAATTCCATTTTGATTTATATATGTATTTTGTTTTCTCAAAGGTTGATCACACCAAGGTAATTCATATTCTTTGAAACAAATGAATATATTTAATTGAGTTATAAGGTCTCCAGAGTGGCATTATTTTGAACCTAAAAACTTATTTTTACTCTTATATGCTTTATTTTCTATGTCACATTATGGTCTTATTATTAGCATTGTCTTGAGAAAGGAGTTTCGAAATGTTTGTCTAACCTCTTGAAGACATATATGATTAGAAGACCTGAAGCTACAAATGAAACCGAAGTTAACATCCAAATCAACTGAGTTTTAGATTAATTCCAACTTCACCTAAGGGTCTACCCCTCAACTATATATGAGTTTTAAGCGAGAGGACATATTTATGCTAAACCACCTTCAAGAAAGGACCAAGGTGTTATGTTGAGAGAAACCAAGGTAACACATTTAGCTGAGCGGAGCTAAGGGGTTCATTAACAAGAGTTTAAGACCTAGAACAACTAAGTCACAACCTCCATCTATGTCATCTAGATCCAACAGGATTTCATTCAATGAAGAAATTTAATTCTAAATCTATCTTTAGAAGATAAGGTAGTCCACTAGGATACGAAGGAGGAGTTAGCTCTACATACTCCAAATGAAGTTTGACTGTGTCGCTCCTATCAAATAGGTTTATGACAATGTCACTAAACATACTGACTAAGATGATAAGCCCATTCTTGGGTTCTTGTTTACTCAAACTAGGAGATTTCCATTGAGTGCAGAGTATAAGTTCATTATATAGTTTTCAATGTATTCTATGGTAAGGAGTATCACACATGAAAAACAAGTTATGCCCCAATATTGAACAAGGGTAGAGTGTTTCAGTTTAATTCTCTTTATTACATGTACATATTATGAATGCAAAATATGACTCATTAATCATTTATTGAACACTAAATATGCACTACAAGATATTACTTCAAATTCATTTACCTTATATAAATATCAAACCTTTCTACTAGGTGTACTATAAATCAAATTGACCTATGATTAAATGCACATTTCCTAGATGTCCTGAAACCAACATCTCATACATATTAGCAAATTATCAAACATAACCTTCTCGTAACATGATACTACATTATACATTTATTCTTTTAATAATTAACTATATAAATTACAATGATAAGTAATGAATTTCACATCGCCTTTTCGTCGTCATTCTTCATCTTGCAAAACCACGTGAGTATGATATCAGTGAGAAATCACTAGCATGGTACATCCACCCTAATCTAACATAATTATCATTTTTCAGTTTCCCATTTACATATGATAATAATTAAAATTTGCAATCGAAAAAAAGGGTTTGGAGACATGTATTCATTACATTTCATTTTACTTCATTTTGTAACCCGAGAGAGAAAAATAAGGAAAGAGAGAGAAAACACCATTTTGTCAAAATTTCTAATTCACACAAATTAGAATATAGAGTTTTTAATAGTTATTTACATGTGTCAAAAGTATCTACGGTAGTTTGGCAACCCAACGAGGGTCCCGCAACTTCCTATTTTTACATTTTCTTACTAACTACAAAAATGCTCAAAATGGGCTCGAAAGTTAAGAAACAACTTCCAAAAGTTGTCTTCCGATGAGAAAAACACACCAAAATTTAATTTATACGTGTCCACCTATATACCAAGATTTTATAGCAATGAAGGAGTTTGGAAATAATGAACGGTTTACGCTTGGTGGCTAGTTTTCTAAGGCCACTAGTCATAGTTGATTGATTGAAAATGAACAAAAGTTAGCTCAAGGGCTCAGAAAACTACATCCAAAATTGACGTTTAATGGATGAACGCACAATGAGGAACTTCCTACAAATTTCCCTATATAAGGAGAATTCAACAGAGTCGAAAAAACTCAGAACTAGAAAACAGTCTTCAAATAGCGACAAGTTTTCTGAAGCCACCGGTGTCTTAATTCGTCTAGTTTGACCTTGTCAAACTGTGACCAGAGGCCTACAAAATGTCATCATCAAAATATCCAGAAAGGTGTTTTTCCCTAAACTAAAGGTTCCATGCAATTGTCTAGTATAAACACTAGAGGTTTGTGAAGATAGGAAATAATTTCTCTATCCAGGTTTCAAATGGCGGTTCAAAATGAAAGCCAACTTTCTAGATTTAACAACTTTCTACTACTGTAAAATAGTGTAACAGGGCTCCTATAAGAGTGTCAAAAATATCTCATATGTTCATTTGGGGTCAATCCAAAGGTCAAGGTGACTCCTCGCATACCAAGGTACACAAATGAAGCTTAACATCTCGTTTTCAAAGTTACGAAGGGTACTTAATGAGTCTCTAAAAATGCAAAAATTAACTATTTAAACAAGGAGAAGGTCAACATTATTACTGGGAAGTCAATTTCATCTGGTCGATAAAACAATATTGTAGTGATCTAGATGGGTAGGAAGTTTTCTACATCACCTTAGAATGAGGGTGGAAGTTCATGTTTTAATGCAAATGAGTTATTTTGACTTCGTGAGTTACAACATGACATTTCATTGTTTTACAACGAGTTGATATAAACAATTAACTGTATTATAATCCTAATATTTTAAAATTATATTAAGTTGCAAATGAAAAACTAAAATATGAGAGTTATGAAAGATGAGGGGAGGTGAACCATGCCTGGGAGGAATGGAGTCGGTCAAACCCGCAAGATTGATTCAAGCATCTCACTTGGCACTTCGTCAACCAGTTCACGAGCATCCACAACTCCACCATTTTACATACACATCTATCATAAAATTTGTAACTGCAGATTTGAAACCATTCCTCTACTCTTTATACTTTGAAGGATGTCCATAA
Organism: Taxus wallichiana var. yunnanensis; assembly: GCA_018340775.1. Classification (NCBI taxonomy): domain Eukaryota; kingdom Viridiplantae; phylum Streptophyta; class Pinopsida; order Cupressales; family Taxaceae; genus Taxus; species Taxus wallichiana. The sequence continues at coordinate 361,913,265 of CM031236.1, read as the reverse complement.
TGTGTTCCACAACTCACATCTGGCACAGGATGGGAGATGCTAGCAAAGGTTATGGAAACTGGCTTTAGATCTGCCGATTATGGTTTCTCAGAAGAATCTAAAGCCTTTTCAACAAACCCATTTCATTGATAACCTACAACTGTTGTAGATCACGAACCCACATTTCTCTTAGAAGTTGTTTTTGTTTAAAAGTTTACATGCCCTTCTTATGCTTCCACAAGTTGCAGGTCGATCTGTCAGGGCACTCACAACTACAAAAACTAGTACAGATCTCCATTTTGGTGCTAGCTGGGAAAACGTGGCAAAGATGAACTGATCAGGTTAAAGGCCTAAAATGGAGTAGCTTCATACATCCACCAAAGCATTTGCAAATACAACATCTGACAAAACCCCTCTATCTTTTTATACATTGTTAGATGTCCATGCAGGTCAAGGGTTTCCCCATTTTTGCTGCAGATTGGGAGGAGCTAGCAAAGTGAAAAAAACATATTTCTAAAATGCTTTGATGGATGTCCATATCCTATCCCAGAGCTCATATTTTAGTACAGGTCAGGAGTACACATGGAAGAAACAGTGTGACTGTCTTCTGAGGAAACCCCACGTCTTCTAAACACTATCGTAAACATACTTCATGATAATTTGTCTCATTCTTTCATTTGGTCAAACTACTGTAGCAGCTTCCATGTTCTGTGAGATGCCACACAGGTTATAGGGTTCATGTCTAACACAGGCAGTGAGTATACTGGAGCCACCACCATGACATTCCATGAGATGACATCTGGCAAGGCATTTCTTTGACTAAACATAAGGTGCCCATGTAACAAACCAGGAATGAAACCTTATATGGATACATCCCCTGAAACCTCCTCTCCTTAAGTCATTTATTTTTACAAAACAAAATAGCAATCTACCCCTGGTTCTCACCTGAACCCTACTCCAAACCTCCTCTTTCAACGCAGAATAGGGAAAACGTGGTGGCAAGGTGAATCGGCCTTGTGGAATCTAGTTGGTTACATTTTTGAAGCAAATATCCAGGCTTCAAATGGATTCCCAGATCCCCTACACTGCCATTATTCTCTTCTATGAGACCATGTTTCAAAAAAAATACACTATTCCTAAAAAGACACGTCCCCTACCATGCGCATCTTCATCTGCGAAAAAGCGGCAAAGGTTTCTCCTTCGGATCTTCATTGGACAACATCAATCTGATCCACTCTTGTCCTTGGTGAAAGTAGGGAGAGAAGAGACAAAACATCCCTAGCACGTGGTAGAGGAGGATGAGACAAAATGCTCCTGGTTTTGCTCTACCGTCACCCCTAAACTAACCCACTTTAATCTGAGAAGAAGCAGGAAGATAAATAATTTTCACCTAACATGCCAAGCAAGGGAATTTATTGGGAGAAGTGCTTAATGTGGACAAGTCACCACCAAAAGGGGAGCTGGTGGGAGAATAAATCAATATACATTACATTTAGTAGACCCCTCAAACAAATTGGTGCCACCAAAGGACCATAACCACCTCCCCATGCAATTGGAGTCTCGGTCTATGGGAGTGAGCGGGGCATTACAGTGTTGTTCTATAACAACTGTAAGGTATTATATATTTAAATTTCAGTTGATGGATTTTTCAAATACTTAGTCCATGGATGAGGTTATGTGAATCTAAACCTCACTCTACTATATGGATTTAGTATTTGGATGAATTTTTAAATGTATAATTTTTAATCCTTTTGATGTTGGGGCATATATTTGAGGATTCTAGTGGGGTTTTCCAATACTCAATCATAGTTATACCCATTTTATAGAGTCTATAAATCGATAAATTTATTCTTAAAGTACAATTTTTCCAACCACTTATGTCAAAGAGTGCCAAAAATAATCCCATTTAGTGGTAATGACTATTAATCCCACAACACATTTATTTTTCTCCCACTAAGGTAAACCCTCACTTCATATCTATTACTATCACTAAATTTCTTTAGTTTGTTTTGGGAAGTCAAGGATCTCAAATTACTTCTCCAACTCCTTAATCCAATATTACATACTATCGAAAGGGCTATGTTATCAAATATGGGAGAGGTAATTATTTTCATGTATCCGGCGAGTTTTGTTGAAAATGAACTCTCTTTTCTTGTTCTCATTTTATTAACAAAATTCTTAGATTCCACATTTAGATTCCACTTTGTTTATTTATGATTTATATTATGATCATGATCTTGATATTCTTCCTTCTTGATTTAAATTGATCCTTATAATTCTTGTTTCAAGGTATCCATTATATCACGGTATCATTCAAAACCACAAGGAACTTATAACTCTTGGCCTACCAAATCATTATTTCTATTGGAAATGTTATCATTCTCATTCTCAAATTATCTCTATTTTGGACCATAATCATATGGTAGATTTAAAGCATTTATTTTCATCAGAATTTCCAAACTCAAAATGTCCTAAGAGTTGAATATGGGATGTGATTATATAATATAATAACCACATCATACATTCTTAGAGAATATGTAAAACAATGAACACATTTGATGTGTAGAATTCAATAAATAAATGTCATTACATTATTAACCTTGTTGGTTCTTATTAAATGAAATAAAATTAAAATTAGAAAAGTAAGTAAATAACATAAAATAAATGTGTAGATAAAAGTAATAAATATCCTTATTTAAATTATAAAAATATTTTAATGGTATTCAATTCAAGAAAATAACTTTTGAAAACATACACAACAAATTTGAGAAATTAATTACATAATTCACATGAATATATTTGCACATAAACTTGAATTTTTCATTATAATAAATACATGAATATTGATGCACAACACCCTAACTAGTTATCTTATTAAAATAACCAACTGGTATAATTCCAAGATATAATCACTTAAGTTAGAAATATGTTATACATTTATAATACATGAAAGTGCATAAAATTAATTTCCAATCCTAAATATGTATTTTTAGATTAGAAACTATATAAATAAGTTGGAGAAAATTGTTAGTGTGTTTTACTTCTAGCTATAGACCTATAGATCCACCACGCACCTCCTAAATATTAAACTATCAAGCATAACAAGAAAGAAACTATGATAATAAATCTTGATATGGAAAATGATTATGATAGAGTGTCTTGGAATTTTCTACAGAAAGTCTTGGAAAGGTTTGGTTTCAGAGTAGAAATCAAGAGTATTATCCATAATTGCATCATAAAAACTAAGTTCTCTATGTTGGTTAATGGCACTCTTTGTGGATTTTTAGCAAAGTACACATGGGTTAAGACAAGGGGACCAAATATTATCATTTCTATTTATCATAATGGCCAAAAAATTAAGAAGATATTTGAACCAGGATATTGTTGAAGGAATAATTATAGGTATATCCCCTATGGCTAATAGTGAAAATGTTGTTCATCAACACTTTATATATGACACAATATTGGTTGGTGACGTCATTGTTCTAGAAGCCAAATAATTCAAAAGTCTACTACCTTGGATTATGAAGAAGTTCCAAATCAGACTATTAATTTCAGAAAAAGCTCTATGTTTTTTGTTAATACTCCGGAGGAGAGATGTTTGAAAATATATCAAATCCTTGGATGTGATATAAAGACCTTTCCTACGAGGTATCTTGGGATGCTCATTGGGGTGATAGACCTAAAAATCAGACTAGAATTTCCTTATTAACAGATTCATTAAGAAATTGTATGGCTGGAAGGGGTCCCTTCTTTCACAAGCTAGTAAGGTTATCCTTCTCAAATGTTCTATTAAAAATATTCTTGTTTATACTATGTCTATTTATATAATTCCTATAACTATTACTAGTAAGTTGGAAAGCATTCATAAGAGTTTTATGTGGAGTGGGTATGAAGATAAATCTAAAATACATCTCATGGCTTGGGAAAATATTTGTAAACCTAAGATGCTTGGAGGTCTTAGAATAAGAGACTAGGAAAATATAAACAAAGCTCTTTTTTCAAAAATGGTATGGAGACTTATCAAGGAAAGTAGGGTTTGGACATCCATTATTAGGAATAAATATTGGAATAATCATAGTGTTGTTGAGTGATGCTTTAGTTCTGATAATTTTGAGGGATATACCTTTTGGAAATCCATCAATTGGGAAAAATCCATTGTTAATGAAGGATGAAAATGGAAAATTGGTGATGGATTTACTATAAATTTCTAGGAAGATAAATGGTTGGGTGAAAATCCTCTCAAAGTATCCTTTCCCAACTTGCACAAGACAAATGACTTTTGAGAATATATGGTATAAAGGTTCATAACTACTTTAATCGGGAGGACCCGTATAAAATATGGAAGAAGCATACAGTTATAGGGTCTTATCAGTAGTGAGGAAAATTCCCTTAACTTTAAGCTCGTAGGATTTATTGTGGCTAAGAGAAATGAACCTGATAGTATAAATTGGGCGAAGGAAGTTAATGGTATTTTTTTAGTAAAAGTGCCTATAATAATTATTTTGAAAATGAAGATCTTGATGGTTAAAAATGGGAAAGTATTTGGATAAAGGAAGTCATTCCTAAAGTGAATATGTTTTGGTGGTTGGTTTTACATGAAAAAATTCTAACGGTGGCCAACCTCAATAAAAGGAACTTCCATATGGTTAATAGGTGTGTGTTGTGTGAAAAGGAGGTTGAAGACTTAGTCCATTTGTTTTTAGAGTGCCCTTTCTCTATTGAGGTCAGAAATACTTTACTAAATTTATTTGAGATTAACTAGATTTTCCCTCTTCTCTTAAATCACTCACGGAATTAGTGGCTCAGGACATTTTGGAAGCCAATTTCTGAAACATTTGTGGATTCTCTCCCTCATGCATCTATGTTAGGAATTATGGAAGTAGAGAAACAAGAGAATATTTAAAGGCAAAAAGGAGGTGGAGAAGATAATTTTAGCATGTTGTTTCAATGATATTAATGCTAATTTTGTTATTATCTAAAGCAAAAATAAAAGCTGTTTTGGAGAATGAAAGAATTTTTTTAGAAAATTAGAGGTTGGTGAAGGCCCAAGTTGTGCCTCATGTTTTGAACCCAGAGATTGAAAGGATGGGAAAATCCTAGGAAGGATTGGGTCAAATTAAAATTTGATGGGGAATCTAAAGGGAACCCAGGATGGCTAGTTATGGGGGTTCTGTGATCATAATGGCAAATTCATGTTGGGATTTTTCTATGATTTAAGAATTCAATCCAACTATGTTGTGAAGGTTGTAGCTACTTTTTAGGGATTCACAATTTATTTTTAGAATAAATTCAAGAGTTTAAAGGTTGAAGGTGAATCTCTAAATATTATAAATAATATCTTGAACAAAGGCACTACTTCCATTTCTATCCATGACTCCATTGTTAGCATCAAAGACATGGTTGTTAATTTTGAAGGTATTAATTTTAAACACATTTATAGGGAAGCTAACAACATTGCAGATCATTTTGAAAATAAAGGGGTCATTTGTGATGGCATGCAATTAACTTCTAATTATATGGATATTGATCCTATTGTTCAAACCAAGATAAAAAAATAATCTAATGACTAAATCATCATTACTAGAGATTTATGACATGACTAGTATTGGTACTTGGAATTATTTAAGATTTATTGGATGAGATTTTTGAGATATCCAGTTTTGAATGTAGGGTAAGTTGTAATTATGGCAAGGAAGTGCATCACTTGTGTAAGAGCTTGATTATCCTGAGCTTCCATAATTTTATGAATGGATTTTCATTTCAAATTTTGGTATGTGCTTTGGTGAAAATAGGGGTTTTAAGAAAATGGGAGGAGACCTAGTTCGTAAGGATCCCAAATGATATTACTGATATTAAACAAGAAGCTATGAAGGTTTTTGAAAGAATGGGGATGGATCCTTTTCTGAGAGTGTTTGAAGGTCACAATGTGTACCTAAGTAAATATTTTGGGGTTGCTTGGGAGTCTACAAAGAAATGGGTTGGTGACTCTGTGGTCATTCATGGCGTCAAGATTGACCTTTTGATCCATACTCTATATTATGTCATGGGCATGCCATCTGATGGTTGTGAAATTTACAAACCCAAGAAAGAAACTGTGGAAGATCTGAATTTATTCTTGAAAGGTAATGAAAACCAACTAACCACTTTGGGGGTTACTTAAGGGATTCTTTTTCCTACCCTTTCAATGAGGTTTATTTATATCTGATCCAGTTTATCATGTAGAAGGATGCCATAAATGTATTTTTTCTTACCATCTCTCGATGTTAAATTATTTAAGACATGGGAATAATTATAGCTTTACTTATTATATTTTGTGTTCTTTGTGTTCCTCCTTGGATCAGTTTAAAAATGTAAAAATTGGTGCCCTTATATTAAGGGTTTATTTTGGCCATTTTGATAAGATCTACAATGGATTTAGATAAAAACATTTAAGGGCATGAGTGTATTATTTGAATCTTTGTATGATCTTTTGGAAGAGGAGGATTCTAGCTCGGGGAAGATACAAGTGAACCTTTCCCCTGTGATGGATGGTGAGAAGAAAAATGAGGAATAGGTTCAAGTGGTTATGGGTCTCTAGGATCTCGAGAAAATGATGATAAGGAGTTATCACTTAAAATTCTAGAGAAAGGTGATACTAGCCAACAATAAAATTAGATGTTGGATAAACCCTAGAGTAAAGTTGTCTAGAATGACGACCATGGTGTGGTGTTGACCAAGCTTGTTTCTAATTTTGAAGATGTGAAGAGTGATACTCATCTCATGAATAACACTATCCAATTCATTTTTAATGATTGGTATGCCATGAAATTGAAGGTGGAGGACTTAACCCAAATTATGAGTGGTGGTGGAATTGAGATGCTAGAAGAAACATGTAAGGTCTTGCAAAATGATGTGGGGCTATTGAAGGTTCGGTCTAGCGGTTTCTTGATAGGATCATTTTGAATGTAAAGAACACTATCCATCATCTCCAAAACTTGAGTCAATTGGCGAATGCATATAAACAGTGTGAGGATCAAGAGTCTACGAAAATAATGAGAGGATTTGTTTGAGGCTGATCTTATCAGTTTGGGGTCTAACATTGATTTTTTGACCAAGTAATGGGCCAATGTACTGGGAAATTATGAGAAGAAGTATGGATGAGGGTTGTTCCTAGTATGGTTTTTTTGGATGTTAGTTTCTTTAGTGTTGTTAGTTTACTTTTATTTTTTACTACACTATTTTGATATATCTATATGTTATTTTGATATATTTTTTGATGACTATTCCTATTTTGAATATTTTCTCTTAAAGAGAGATGGAAACTATATGGGGTAGGGTCCACTCAACCCTCTTTTACCATTAATTAAAAAAGTAAGGTTAAAGTAGTGCAAAGGATAGGAGAACACAAGTGAATTCAATGGGTTTGGGGTCTCCATTGGTATCACCTACATGGTAAAATGTTATCACTAAATAAATAATTAAACAACTACTAATGAAAATTATAAATATAACTCATATGAACTATAATAGCATTGTATCTTAAGCATAATATATTTTGAATTACATATTAATATTATATTCCCATTATTGGGTAACACTACTCATTAATTATGTTTATCGTTAATGAGAAATTTAAATCGAAGGATTGAAATCAAGATGCTAATATTTATTCCCAAAATTACAAATATTTAAGCATAATAAGGTCACTAAGAACTAATTGAAAGGTATCTCACTAGTCACATAATATCTCATTGAATTTCAAAGGATAAGAGATAATTATATTAATATTAGATACAAAAAATAACCACCATGTTTATTCTTATACAAATTTTTAATAACCTAGTAAATTATATACAACCATTCCAATCTTATTTAATGATTTAACAAAATTTAAATCTTTATCAGAGGATTGAGATCAAATATATATAGTATTAATAAACATGATCTAACATGAAAAGTATGAAAAAGTGTGCAATATAGGATATGAAAGTGAATTATCTTGTGTCAAGAGACCTGGTTTGATTTTGGGATGGAAAGTGACAGGAAAAGGCTAGATCTGGAATGTGTAATCTATGTCTAAGAAAATGAAATTTGGAACCTCTTCAGATAGCGCATCCTAGATGAGGAAAGGACCACCTAGGAATTGGTGTTTTAATTTGGTTCTAGTGTCCATGTAGTAGCTCTTCTTTTGGTCTTTTTAGGGTCTGAATTTGTCTCCTTTCATTAGCTCTTTGTCCCATCCACTTCGGTGTAGGTTTCATATATCCCACCTATACCTATAAAACAAACCCTATATAGTTGTGTAAAGATAAAAATAACATTATATTAAATAAATAATGCATATGCTTGATTCGTACTAACCACGGTGGTTAGCCTAATTTGATTGTTACCAAATGTTGTACTACATTTTAGACTCTATGAAGTTCTTATGTGTGTGATTTGAATTTTGTCCCGTGAAGCTAGGTTTCCCTTATGCCAGTAGCACCAAGATAATGGGGTACAACTATTTTTCCTCCAAGATGATTGTGTGATATAGAATTTAGAAATAACCCCTCATATGCATTGCATAATGCAACCCAAATGGATTCCTTGAATGTTACTCTTTACCCAAGTAATAGATAGTAAGTATTAGCCCCTAATTGTGTATCCCCTAATGGTAGTAATTCATGCATATATTTGATTCCAATTTTTTTATTTCATCATTAATACAAAAATGATAAACCAAAGTAATATTTTTTTTTTATAAAAGGTACCAAATGATGTGGAATTTGAAAATGAGGAAAAAAAGAGAAAATACAAAAGCACCCATAGGGGATAGTAGCACCTAGGTGCTCCTATCCCTAATGGGTATTATGACTCTGGGATGATTATAACATTAAATGATAAATATAAAGCTGAGTAATATGTTTTATAATGTTCAAGAATAAATTTTCCATCCTATAAAAGTAAATAAGAAGAGTCTCAGTAAAATGATAAAGCAATGTAAAAGTAAAACATGGGTTGTTAATGTCTAGTTTTCTTGCTTAGGAATCATGCATATAGTAACATACTTCTAGGCATGATGTAAATATAAAGTGGGTGATTTTGTGACTACATTTTCCCCAATATTTGGTAGTGTAGAGTAGATTAGAAGAGCGTACCCTATGGAGATCGAAGGGAGTTATAATTGATAACATGCCAAATGATTATTGTGCATGATACCCCTGATAAATGGAGATTATGAAGTGTGTAACATGGAATATGGAAGATGATAATGACCCAAGGGTTGACCTTGTGTGTGTATTAGAAGTTATGTATGTGTGTGTTCCTTGGATGTTCCCTTTTCCAGAGCATCTTTTTCTTGAGATTGTTCCTTGTTCCATTTGTGTGTTTCCCTTTATCGAGTATGGTTGAACCTACATATTGAAGTAAGTGTAATCAATGATCATGATAAATGAAATTTAACTTTAACTTAGTACATGTAAAAATAGAAATGTGTATTTAAAGACTAGCTAATTAAGGATATAATAGACTGGGTTTCATAAGAGAAAAGATTAAATTGTTCTCATATGTTTTTTCCTTAGAGATAATAGTAATGAGGATTTATGCATCTAATCCCTACCTATTCAAGTATGGGAAAAAAATTTGACACTATTACATAATTTATATTTGGTGTAACTCCGAATTATTGAGATTTACCACCGAGGTTGACCTATATTTATCCACTCTAGGCTCATATGACACGGTCATAAGAATAAACTGGTTAGCTCAACATAAGAAAATTGTAGAATGCCTAGAAAAGTGAATTAAGTGCCTTCATGGCCTATAGAAAATAACAAAAATTCAAGGAGTAAAAATATGTTTTTCAGTTTGACAAATCACTACAATGCATCTTAAGAAAGCTAAGAAAAAGTTTTCATGTTATATGCTATAAAATTATAGATTTAGGTGAAGAAGGTAAGGAATTTGTGGAAGAACACCCGATGTTATGCAAGTACATAAATGTATTTCCTAAATAACTACCTAGTCTTCCCCTAAAAGATAATTTGATTTCACTATAGACATCAAACCGGGAACCGAACCAATTTTTAAGGCTCCTACAAAATAACAACAAATGTTGTTGACATGAAAGCAAAAATTCATGAAATTTAATCAAAAGGATTGATCAGTTTGAGTGTCTCTCCTTGGGGTGCACTGGTCATATTCATAAAGAAGAAGGATGGAACACTTAGGCTTTGCATTGATTATCGAATGCTTAATAAAGCCACAATAAAAATAGGTATCCTCTCCCTAGAATTGATGATCTCTTTGATCAGTTGTGTCGAACATCAGTTTATTCTAAAATTGATCTTGGATCATGATACCATCCATTGAGAATAGAAGAGGAATGCATTCACAATACTACTTTTAGAACAAGGTATAGACACTATGAATTCACCGTGTTAACCTTTGATCTTATAAATCCTTGAAAATTTTTATGAATCTAATGAATAATATCTTTCAAGCATACTTGGAAAATTTTGTGCTAGTATTCTTAGATGATATTCTCATTTATTTAAAAATCATTAAAGAGCATAATGAACATCTTATAATTGTCTTAGATGTGTTAAGGAAGAGAAATTTGCACGATAAAATTTCTAAGCGTTCCTTTATAAAAAAGTTCAATATCTTAGACATATCATAAATAAGAATGGAATTTATGTAGATCCATAAAAAATTACTACAATAATTGAATGACAAGCAATAAAAAAATGTACATGAAGTTAGAATCTTCATGGGATTGGCTGGATATTATAAGAAATTTGTAAAGGATTTCTCTAGAGTTGCAGCTCCAATTACCACACTGCAAAATAAAGACAAGAAATTTGTATGGTTTGAAAAATTGTGAAAATAATTTCAATTTACTGGAAGAAAAATTAATTACAACACATGTATTAAAAGTTAGAGATCATAATGGGAACTTTACAGTTGTAAAAGATGCCTTCGGTGAAGGTTTAGGTGGTATTTTTCTACAAAATGATCATGTAATCACTTATGAGAGAAGAAAGCTCAAGGTGCATGAGTTGAATTATGCTCCCTATGACTTAGAGCTTACTGCCATTATGCATGCATTACAAGTATGGAGACATTACCTTTTGGGAAATCCCTTTGAACTAAAAAAATCATCTTGGTTTAAAATACATCTTCACATAGCCAAACGTAAATGTAAGAAAATGAATATGGTTAAAGTTTTTTTATCACAATATGAATTTGATATCAAATATACTAAGGGTAAGGACAACAGAATGGTAAATGTGTTAAGTCATAGGAAGCATATTTCCACCCTTGTCACTTTGAGAACTAATTTCAAGGATGACATTAAGAAGGTAATGTTGGTTGATTCTTACTATCAGCAAGTGAAAGCAACACTTGTTGTAAATCCTAATGATAGGAGATACAAAGGATTTATATTTGACAATGAAGGAGTCCTTAGATTTGAAAATCAAGTTTATGTACCTTCAAAGAATGAAATAAGTGATAAAGAAATTTCATGATGCTCCTTATTCTGGACATCTTGGAGTGACTAAGATACTTGTTGATGTGCTTTGATACTGAGCCTTCTCTGCTCCTCTCTCTTATTCAGGCTTTTAGGCCTCCTTTTTGTACACAAGGGTATAGTCCCTTTCAAAAACTATTTACCAATATTTAAAAAAAAAAAAAAGATACTTGTTGATGTAAAAAAATAGTATTTTTAGAAAGGGGTGAAGAATGATATAGTGAACTATGTATCACATTTCTTAGAATGTCAACAAGTTAAGGCTGACCATTTGTATCTAGAAGTATTTTTATACCCTCATAGAATTCCACACTATAAATGGTAGGTAATCAAGTATGGATTTCATGCAAGGAATACCTATGTAAAGGAATAAACATGATGTAATTCTTGTTGTAGTTAACAAGTTAACAAAAGTGGCTCATTTCATAATAGGAAATCTAAAGGATGATTCATTTGTGCTTGTAAAAAGGTTCATGTATGATATTTTTAGATTGCATAGTGTACATGAATTGATAATTTTAGATAGAGATCCTAGGATGACTTCTCATTTTTGGCAAACCTTAAATATCGCTATAGGAAAAAAGTTGAATTTCAGTTTTGTGTATCATCCGAAAATACATGGACATACTTAAAGGGTAAATTAAGTGTTGGAAATCATGCTAAGAATGTACTGCATAGATCAAAAGTACAAATGGGAAAATTACCTTCCACTGGTTGAGTTTTCCTACAATAGCACTTATCACTCCTTACCGAAAATGGATCCTTTTGGGGCCTTATATGGACATAAGTGTAGAACATCTATTAGTTGGGATAACATGAAAAATGGAGAAGTTATAGGACTTGAAATGTTGACTAAAATGGAATAGCAAGTTAAACTCATTCGGGAATGATTGGAATAGGTTGTTGATAGACATAAAAGCTAAGTTGATTTAAAGAGAGTTGACATAAAATTTGATCAAGGAAATAAAGTTTTCTTAATGGTTAAGTGTAATAAAATTTTAATTTCACTTAACAAGGTATCCAAATTGTCACCTTGCTATGTTGGACCCTTTGAGATTATTGAAGTAATCAGCCCCGTAGCATACCGATTAGTGTTTCCTCCCGTATTGTCCAAGTTGCATGACATTTTTCATATCTCTTTACTTAAAAATTATGTATCAGATTTATCACATGTTCTTAATTAGAACTGTTTACAAGTTCTGGATCTGGGTGTCATCATAGTTGAACCCATAAGAGTGTTGGAAACTCATAAGTTTCACTTATAAAATAGATAAGTAAGCGATTATACGGTCAAGTCGCACCAATTTTCTAAAGAAAGTGCCACTGCAGAATCTAGAAGAAACTTCAAACTTCTTTTCTACATTTTTTTGAGTGATAAATCCAAGGACTTGATATATGATATTATGTACTTGATATTTTATTTATTAATGACTAGAAAAATCATGAATTTTTTTTATTTTAAGAAAAAAACTTGTTAAAATAAGGTCATGTTACAACCGATAAAATTATTATTTGATTTAGGAAGTGGATTAATTATAATCTTCAATTATGATATCTTGATTTTATGATTTTTTTACGTGTAATTGTATATCGCTAAATATTATTTCTAAGAATGATAGGAATTTGTCATTGGGGACAATTATTCTTAAGGGGAGAGTTATGTCATACCCCATTAAGCTTATATTGGATTAATAGATACTTTTCCCAATTGTAGGTGAAATTATCATTTCTTGTCATGATTAACTTGATTGGATGATTGTATAAATAGTATGGTTATTATTTAATCATGTTGGTTTCATTATCTATGAGGTTTATAATGATGGCTTGATTTATTTTGAAAATATGTTTCTTGATTGATCTTATACTCATGTACTTATTTACATGTCTACAACTGTGTGTGGTTAATAAATTTTATGATCTTGGTATGGTTGATTAAATTAGTGAAGACCCTTGTTGGAAAATAAGGTATAGTCAATGATTGGGTCTTAAACCGGGATTATATTTAAATTTTTTATTTTAAAATACTTTGAGGAATTCATGCTAATGTTGACTAGTTCATAAAACACTTATAAAACTTATCTTATCGACAAAGAAAAATATACATGCATATATGTGTGTGTATGTATAGGAGTACATACATACACACATATACACACATACACACACACACACACATATAGAAACAATATATATGTTGGCATGATATATATATATATATATATATACATATATACATATATACATATATATGTATATAGATATATGCACACATCAATGTTATTGATTTGAATTATTTTTAAGATATGTCAAAAACCTTAATAAGTTCAAGCCATATTCAAATGGAGATGTAATGTTATCATTTTTAATGGGTAGGGGTCAAGTAGCTTGACCGAGCCTTTACCCGAGCTCATACCAATTTGTGTTTTTTTAGCCTCCTAAGCCAACTTTGAATTAATGAAAAATTGCATTGGTTGATGCGTTGGAAAGTGGGAGTTAGGATTTTTAATGGTTGTAAATCCTTGACCATTCAATGGTGGATAACCACCCAAATGGATGGTTGTGATGGAAATATATATTGTAGAAATGCCAAAATTGGCGGATAAGAGAAAGATAAGGAATTAGTTGGAGTTTAGGAAGAAATTGGGACAATTTTATTTAATGGAATTAATGAGGCTTCGTAGCCTTGGGAGAAGTAGGATTATTATCGAGGAAGCCACCATCAAGCTAAGTGGTTATTTTGGTATCTCATTTTTATTGTTCTTCTTTTGGCTCGCCATGCGAGCTCTATATGCAAGAATGTCATGGTTGTTTTTGGGGCATACTGTTGGGACCTTGCATGTAAAATTTAACTATATTTTGTTTTAGGGGGTTATATAGTCGATGTTATGGATTTTATCAAGCCCCTGTGTCGATTTGAAGTTACTCTTTTGTCTAGTTTTGTGCATAATATTTGGAAGGTTTTTGGGAAGAAAAGGAAGTGCATTCCGTCTTTTGCAAATGCATTATAGGAATGAAACTGTATTTTTCTCATCTTTATCATTTATGGAATTAAGATACTTGAATGATAATGGATAAAATCAATTTTCCCTTCTGTATTATTATTTTATTCATTTTGGGTATGTTTAAATCTTGATTTGAAAGCCATGGTTGAATGCATACCAGATTTGATCACTTTTTCAAAGTGTGTGTATAAGTATTTGAATGCAAATATGTCATTATATTTGAGTATAATCAATATTTATATTATTTTTTTGTTTAAAGGCGTGTTATTATTATGAATGTGAACCTAGGTATCGTGTATTCGCAAACAAATGCTTTCATGTTATCATGAGTATTATATAAATAATTAGATATTGTTTCATTTGTGTTTCTTGCACATATACTTGGGTGGGGTTGTTCCAATGTTGCTTTAGGCTATATTAAATAAATTTGAGGTTCTTATTTTTGAGCTCATGCTTGATATCCTGTAGCTTAACGTATATTATCTATGTTTATCATTTTGGGTATCATTTAAAGGGTTGGATATCTTGTATATCCGCATTTATTTTGACTATATTTTTTTTGGTTTGTTTCATGCCTATGTAAAGGATAAATAAATCAACTTTGTGCACATTATTATCAAGCTCAATCTCATATACCTATAGTTGAGATTTGTCTTTACTTGATCATTATTTTTTATATAAAAATAATAAGGGTATGAGAATACCCAACTTGGCCTTGGTCGGATTTGGTTTCACATTAGTTTATGGTTTATTAAATGGTTGCATCATGGTGAATATGTGACTTACTTTCCTTCCGGATTGGCTTTGTGTCATTATTATCCGGGGATCGAGTTGTTTGCTCAGGTGGATGGGGATAAATGTCGGTTCGACCACTCCATTGTTTGTTGTTTTTTTATTATACCATAACATGGTCGATGTTGATTGTGATCTGATTATAAATCACCATATGGTGAAGGGTTATGATATTTTTATAATATGGTTCATTTGAACCAGTGACTGTAATGGCTTAGGTGTATAGAGAAACTATGGAATTAGTCCATAAGAGTAAAGCATGTAGCCTACTCTTAAGCTAGGTCAAATAAGTTCTTATGTGAGCTATAATGTATTTGGATAACTCATTTGGTTCGAATACTTATTGGTATTTTGGATCATTTAAGGTATTTTGGAAATTTTAAGGTATTCAATGGAAAATTAAGTACAACTATTATTCTTATTATTATATAACAAAGTAAGTGCTTCTATTTTTGAAAAAAATAATGCATTCGATAAGTAGAAATTATTCGATATGTTTATGGATTGATAATATTAACTAATGGTGTTTGATATTTTAATTATTATCTTTATTAAAATAAGACTCTTAATATATTTATTAAGACATGAATTGAGTATTATTATACTCTTTTATTTTGAATTTTGTTGCATGAACAAGGAATGAATGTTGTTTGGTTTGTATGGTTGTTACTTGACTCATAACGTTAATTCACAACGATGATATAAACAAATATGGATGTTTAAGTATAAATTTAATAGTTTCTTAATGTTTCTAAATAACCCCTGTTAGGTATAAATGACATAGTTGATATGTTTTTTGGAATCGATATTCATAATTGTTATTTATTATTAATCTGAATTATTATCTTATTGATTTGAATTGGAAAATCATATGTTTCTTTTATGTATATGAAAGAAAGGGAAAATATAAATGATAATTTGATATCTTATACGAATTTTTTATTATGTTGTTTAGCTGAATTATGATTCATTGAAATATTTCAATGCTATGAATTTTAAAGATAAAATGGTATACTTTATCATGCCAGTTATTTTGAACTGACATTTTCCTTAAAAATTATAGTTTCCAAAATTTAGATCTTATCTGGTGGATGATTATTTTGAATTCTTGATGCTATGATTAAGAATGTATTCTTTACTTAATTGTTGTAAAATTAAGCTTGTGCTTTGCTAAATAAATTATTTAAAGGAGTTATGACCTTTGAGATTTTGAATCAACTTTGGAAGAGAAAATAAAAGTTTATAATCAAGTTTCGAATACTATTGTAATATTTATCATGGTTGTTTATATCAAATATTAAGTTTTATGTATTTTTAGGATGTGATTGTGATTGAATTAATCAATCTGATTTCATGATAGGTACTATTATTAAGTTGAATAATGGAAAGTTATTGACTAATATCCTTAGTGTGTTATATTTAAGTATATAAAATGAAATAAATCTATAGTAAGGATATGATATGCAATCTATTAAAATAAATTAATGTGGTTCATTATTTTATAGTTGTATGTTTGGACTATTGTATGATGATAAATAATTAATGATCATTTACTATTTAATCATAAGTATGTAAACTTTGTGGATATAAATGATTGTATTACATGCAATTGATGAGTTCAATAGTTTTGTACTTAAGCAATTATAACGACAATGTCGTAATTTAAATAAATTAGGGACTGCATAATTAATGTAACTTTTTTCCCTAATTATCTTAAAATTCTTAATGAATGTACATAAATAAAATTATGAAATTTGATTACGAATTATTAATCGAAACTAGGTTATGGACCTTAGGATCGAATAATTAATATGATGGAATTTTGATGCGCTATGAAATATGAACTTTCCGTAAAACTAATTTAATGAGGTAATTAGCTATGAAAAACTTAATACATGGTACTTGGCAGGCCAAATTTGAAATGTGGTTGTAGTGTGATGTTCATTGAATGACACAAGTCATTCAATAAATACTACCATACAAAAATTATCGTAAGTTGTCCCTCAATCTCCATTTATTACACATGTCATAATCAACATGGAACTAAGTTGTGTTATGATGTGGAGGTTGTTTTTCCGATTCAGTTTAGTTCCTCTATACTAACTTATGTTAGCTATGGGGAAGAAATTGATCGCATGACAATGCAAGTAGTTATTTGAGATCTTTCTCTTGAATAGTTAACCTATGTTGGCACAGTCATTTTCATCTTAATGAGTGAACAATTTTTTGTAACGTGTCCATAAATTGAATTCGATTAACTTAATAAATGATTCAATTCGATAATGGATTCAAGTGACATGGTGATGGGACAGGTTTTAGAGACAATTTGCATTCTATAAATGGAGCATGCAATGCATGACTCATAAACTTTTTGAAGTATTGTATGTCATTAGACTTTTAGGCTCACCTAGTTCTAACTAAAGTGTAAAATTCTGGATGGGATTCGATTGATTGAACCCCGGGTAGAAACTTAGAACAACACTTTTAAAATAAATGTCGAGAAGGGAACTAATGAGTATACTTTTATACTAACTCAAAAGAGTAATTTATAGGGGATCAGGTAGGATCTAGTTGACCCATGAATAAGCACATGCTATATTGATTTTTATCTAAAGAGTTGTAATTATAATTTGTTGGATTTAAATGTTAGTTTGTACATTTAAATCATTGAAGGCATATGTTGAATTTGGGAAACAAAAAAATTCCCATAACTATGATGATTGGAAAGTGTTTGTTACATTTTAGAGGTCCCAAGAACTCTTATATGCCTCAACCTTACTTCCATCCAATTGTTTTGATTATATTTTTGATACATACCTTTATTTGCACCAACATCCGCTCTTGATAAGACTACATAATTCCTTCTAGGCTCCCATGACATGTTTTTCCTTCTAGCATGAATATTGGGACCTTGAAATCTCCTTCTTTGTATTATATGGCCTTGAAATCCCTTTCTTTACCTTATAGACACATAACACTATCTTGCAACATGGATAAATTTATTATAGCTTAAACAAACAACTTTTTTTCTACCCTTATAACATTCCTTACTCCAATTATAAATTATGTAGATAATATCTAATAGTATGACCTATCTCATGATAGTTATAACATACTTCATTCATAGAATTCTCACTCCTAGTATCCCTCCATGGGTGATCATATATATCAAACCTTCTACACTACTTAGATCCATGCCCAAAACCATTACATGTGAAACAATAAGAATTGAAATATCTTTCATACCTTTAGGCATTAGGTTTCCTAATGGGATTTGTATTCACATTTTTTTGGATTTCTCCTTATTTCCATCCTTATTTCTTGAAACACTATCATCTTGCATATTTTATTTTCCCTTGAGGTCATCACTAAACCCCAAATGTGATTTATCACCTGCTGATATTTGTTTGCAAAGAAGATAATCAATATCATTGGCTCTTTTCTCAAAATTTTCAAAGGATTTATCCTTCTTACCAACATCTAACAACTCTTCACTCAGAAACATTGTATCCTCTTCAAATTTGGCGCATTTACTCTCTTTGTTTTATAAACTAGTTATTAGAAACTTTAAGTCTTCTTTTAGCATTATAACTATCTCATTTAGCTTGCTTGTTTTAAACCAATGCTTCTCTTCTAGATCATAAATATTATCTTCAAATCCTTTGACTTGAGTTATCCAATTCTTGTTCTTAGTTTCAACATTCCTTAACTTAGTTTGGATACACACAATATTATCTTTAACAAAATATTCATCTTCCCCATAATCTCTGTAAGAACATGATATAAACTTACATAATAATGAAGAACGACCACTAGTAGATCTCATGACATCTTTAGTCATGAACAATACCTCATCTCCAACATCTTCATGATTAGATTCAAAATCAAAACATTAAACACCACTACTAACATTAGACATGAATTCCTATTCCTTTATATAAAATATCTTCTTATTTTTGTCAAAAATTTAAAACTCTTCTTATATTTACCATACTTTTGATAATTCTTGTCATTATCTCCATCATACTCATGTTGATAATGATCTTTCTTCTTATAATTATGAGAACAATTGATATAAAAATGACCTACTTTATCAAAATTAAAACATTTATAAGGAAACTTACCTATGTATTTTCTATAACTAACCTTCAATATCCTATAAACCATGAAAAACAAATCATCATCATCCATCACACAAGAAGCATAATCATTCTTATTCTTCATGTTTTTTGTCTTCTTTTCATCCTTGAAGGCTATCTCTTTCTTGATAGGTTTTTCATTTATAATTCTCATCTCATATGAGGTTAGAGTTCTATGTAATTCATCCATTTTAAATCGAGTCAAATCCTTTTCTTATTTAATGGTAAACACTTTGGAATCAAACCAAAGTATTAGAGATCTCAAATCTTTTGAACTACAACTTTTTCCTTTAATTCTTAACCTATACCTTTCATGGTGTTTAAAACATTATCAACCCTAAGAAAGTATGCAACACTAGGCTCATCATCACTAATTTTCAACCCTTCAAACTGATTTATATAAGTATAAAGCTTAGCTATCCTTACCTTGGAATATCCTTCATAAAAACCTGAATTTTCTACCCAATTATTTTTATGATTTTCAATGCATCAATTTTACAAGCTCAAATACACCTAGACCACACATGATAACATTCATAGACTTTGAATTATCACTACACAACTTCTTATTTTCATTACTTGTTAGAAGAGTATCTAGAATAATATAACCATATTCTAAACATTGAAAAATATCAAACCATAGGGAAATGATTTGAGTCTTCATTTTCAGACTCTAAAATCATAGTTCACATTGACAAACAATGGTGCCTTACTGGTATAAGAACCACTTTTCCGACTCACCATTTTTATTCTTCAAGGATTTCCTTTCAAGTGATAAAACTTCTCCAAAAGGACCTTCTATGATACCAATTGTTAGAATAAAAATGGACTAAGAGTGGGAGGTGAATCATTATTTTAAAACCTTAACCAGTTTCAAATTAACTTTTATACACCATTACCATTCAACCATGCATTAATCAAATCTCAATAATAAGAAACAACCATCCAAAAGAACATAAACATGAAGGAGTACACAAGAACACAAGATGTAAGTGGGAAACCATTAAGGGGAAGAAAAACCATTTAAATTTTTTTGATATTACACACAACAAATACTTAAGTGAATATTACACATCACAAGATATTTCTTTAGTGAGGCAAAGAACCCTAGTGGGAGCACCAACCCCTAAACCCTTGTTGATATTAATCAAAACAATAGAATTACATGAATATGACTCATCACACAATATTTTGATAAAAATATCACTTAATATATACTACAACAACTCAACTAATGGTTATCACAAGATTTAGCTTTAAAATTGTTCAAAACCTACCTCAATCCCTCATTCACCTAACCCGCTATTTATTCTTCTTTCATGGACAAAATTTACTTCAAAAACTTACACACAATATCTATAAAATTCCTCAATATATCACACACTTCCTCATGTATTAAATTATTAATTAATACATGTTTCAAACTCACTCTTGAGTCACATTATTTCCTCTCTCTCAACTAGTGCAAATTTGAATTCAAACATACACTTTATACCCTTATCAACTCTCAGACATGAAAAAGTAGGTCTTACTCATTTATTTTGACCAATAAATCTTAAAAATATCCCAAATTTTTCATAAAATATATTCATCTTTGGGCCCATGTAGGTCATTTATGCCCAAACATATTAAACAAGCTAAAAACAACTCAAAAGCCCATCACCGAATGGCTAAAAACTACAAACAAGATAACCATGATTATCAAATATAAATAATTCATAAAAATGTAAAATAAAAATAAAAACACCATCCATGGTCATTAATTATCTTTCACCAATAAAATTCCTCATAACATACTTAAGAAGGATCATATCCTTACCAAATAGTTGTTTTCAAGAACTAGTCTTCACCTTTGAGCCTCAAGACCACCTAAGAACACCTAAAATATGTCATTTAACCAAAATTTGGAATATCATTGACCTTTATATCATACCTATTCTTTCTAGATATAATTAACTATCCATATGTGTAAACCACACCAACTTTCCTCTTCATCAAGTTGAGCTTCCCAAAAATAGTTTTAAGAACTCAACTGGTTTGTAACCTTGCTACCAATTTCAATACCTCCAAATGAATTAAATAGGAAATAAATTCATCCCTATTCACTATATAATTTATATAAATCATCAAATAATCCATATATTTCCTCATCTACCTCGATCATTCAATAAAAGTAATCTTATCCCGAGAAACTAAAAGCATTCTTCTTCTCAAATTGAGTTGGTTAACCTATAAAATATCATTATCATCATAAAAACAATATACCATTGTAAATAAATCTAAATATAATTTCCATAACATCTTACATTTCCTTCCAACTCCAAGTGGAATGCCTTCAACCAAGTCCATATCTAAAAACTTCTCAAAACTGCCCCAAAACTGCCTTAGGACCATTCTTCATAAATAGGAAACATTTTACATTTAGCAGCACAACCATGATCTGAAATCATCATGGAAATAAATTAAAAGTCCCATACTAAAAACAAAAATCAATTTATTTTGTAACTCCTTTGGACAACTTTGTCCCAAACTAAACTTCTTCATAAACTTGCATTTTTAGGTGGGGTCCAATCATCACCACATGCTCTATCACATATTTATGTAAATATATAGGATTATTATAAAAAATTTAATTTTCATAATATCACAAACAATAAATGTTGTGAACTTATGATAAATATATCTCCTATCACTTTTGAGCTAGGGTTTCAAGCATATAAAAAGTTGTTTACCTTCTTAACATTCGTTCATTAAAACCTGACAATAAAATTACCTCATTATTTTTATGAAACCTTATTTTATCAATAAAAAATAATCCTTAAAATTCACAAGGTCCCATGAAAATAACACAATTCATGGTGAGCATCAGAAGGTGCAATTTGAGCTAGAAAACACTCTTTCTTGGACCTTGTTTCACATAAAACATCATAACTTGCAAAATATCATTTAGAATGACTCCAAAATTTTACTACACCTCTATGATACACATTTACACCATATAAAATCATCATAATATCTCAAATATATCTCCATATTCTCAACTCATCTCAATTTCATGACTAGCCCTTGGGGTTTTGCATGGTTTAGGCTAGGGTCACTTAATCACCACTTTAACTCATCATGTAACCTTTCCAAAATGCATAAAAAAACATGGAAGAACATGTATGACATCCTTTCATGCCTCCATGATCTCTCATGGATCTGAAACTCATCCTCATTCCTCCAAGCACCTAGACTGGGTCTAGATAAGCACCTATAATTGGGTCTTTAACTGAACTCTGCACCCGAAACTCATGTGAGTTTCCAAACATAATCCTTAAATGATGTCTATACCACTACCATGCTCCTAAATAAACCAATAACTCAAACCACCATTCTCCATCACCTAGGCTAGTTAGGTCAAATGACTGGGCTTACTAGACCAAGCCAATCTCACTAAACCAGTTCATGCCATCATGAAACCACTTGATACTCCATGTCATCAACCTACTAATAATTATTTGATAATTATCCATCATCCTCTTTTTCATTAATGATATTTTACATCAATGAAAACACCTAGAACTCAACATGTCAACAATTTGTTTTTGAGATATGGTTTTACAATGGGTTTTGTAGGCCTCTAGTCATTCTACTGAGAAGGGAACTAACATAATCACAATAGTAAACTCTAGAAAGGAGATCATATTTTGAACCCTGGTTATCATAAATATGTTTTTTTATTAGAATTGAATTATCGAGTATATTATATTTAAATTAATGTGTTTTAGAGTTTTGGATGCTTGTTTTCGAACCCATTTCGCAACCACTTTGGCTAGGATTGTTGGAATGTAACACTCAAATTTTAATAACTCGGCTCTAGATATGTGCTTCAAGTTTGAAATCCAATTTCCATTTTTAGGTTCTATAAGTCTCATTGGAATATCTATATAACACAAAATAGGTTATATGTGTTAGTGTTTCCATCCGGGTATTTGACAATCATTTTGGCAGACCTTTTCATAAATGGGAAAATGAGGCCCGATTCACCAATTTGACCTTTTGAGATATATTTGGTGGGTAAAAACAAATTTAATTTTTTAACATTATTTTTTATTCATGTTATTGGTTTAAAATTTTGACCCTTGTGATATTAGTTCTCAAAAGCATTTTTTGGGTATTAACTATTTTGGTTTGGTTTCATCATTTGGGACATTGTAAGGAGCCTTGGTTTTGGTATTGGAGACAATTGGTATTCGGATATTAGAGTGTAAATTTGTTCCCAAATATCCCATGGGAATGATTTTTATTAAAATATTTTGGTAATATTCTCCTAGTTGACTCATTATCTCTGGAACACTCACTTGTAGTGTTAAAAATGCCTCATTTAGACCTAACGAAACCCTTTGGGAATGGACGTGAAATAAATAGTTGTGAAATATCTTAGTGAAACTTAATGTATGGAATGGTTTTACATGTCTTAATATTGTAATATTATTAATGATAATAATTTTATTCCCGATAATATGTTACTCGAGCCCAATTTTATAACTCTCTTTTTAAGAATATTTGGTGAAATTAACCCCTAAACCTTGCAAATTCTTTCACAATAGTGTGGCTCAAAAATGTATACCATAGTGATTTATTTTTACAAATTAAGAGACTATTTTTTCATTATTATCAATGATATTATAAACTTACAATATTGGTAACACATTAATTTTGGGTCGTATGAAGTTGGCTAATGCATTTTCATATCTTCTCGTGATACCACAAGTAAAAGTAGTGTGTATAATATGAGGTTGCATAGTTTTACACTTTGGATATCCCATTACCTAATTGATTCTTGGGAGAACCTTGTGTAAGGTTTTTATCACCATGGAAAATCATTTATCTCATCATAAATAAAATATAGAATTTACTTAATGAAATTCTAAAGGGTTACGAGAATTGAATCCTTCCACTTAGCTTAAAAGATGGTATCCTTTTAAATCAATTTTTCCTCTAATCAGGAAATACACCATTGGAATTAGAATGTGAGTTGAATTTTTGTTAGTTTCTCTTGACCAACATAACCCCATTTTTTTATAGCTCAAAATATTGTAAAATTGAGTATTTTTATTTGAAAGTGGACTTACACCTCTAGTTTGAGGAAAATACCCTCCATTGGGACTTAGTGGTTCATTGGTAACTAGGGTTAATTGATGATTTCAAGAAACATATGTTAATGATATTGAGAAAAATTTATAATCTTCCTTTCCATTTGGAGGAAATTTTTCTTGTTGTCCTCTTGACCTCTTGAGGGAAATGTGAAAGAATAAGTTGTTTGAGCTTGTCTAAGAAATAATTTGGTGAATTTTCTTAGAATAGTGATAAGTTTTGAAACCCCTTTTGGATACATTTTCCAACTATCTCATTCATGTTTTATTATGGCTATAATGGTAAATTTAATGATCTTAGTAAAATTCTAATGTGCCATGTTGATTTTGAAACAAACTAGTTGTGTTTAATCAATGAAAGTGGCATTTTTGGGTTATTTTGGAGTAGTTTTATAATAGTATGGTGGAACTTTGATCAAATTTTGAAAATTAAAATATGATTCATTATCCTTTCTTTGTTTCTACATATAAATT
Organism: Taxus wallichiana var. yunnanensis; assembly: GCA_018340775.1. Classification (NCBI taxonomy): domain Eukaryota; kingdom Viridiplantae; phylum Streptophyta; class Pinopsida; order Cupressales; family Taxaceae; genus Taxus; species Taxus wallichiana. Next base: position 361,888,244 of record CM031236.1, on the reverse strand, counting down.
TTTATTGTGACATGTGATATATGAGAAAATGGTTCAAGCTATGGAACCCCAAGATAAAACTAGAAAGTAATCTTTACGCTTTATGGTTATATGGATGATACATGCTTAATTTATTGATACTTCCAATGTGTGCATGTAAATATTATATTCAAATAAATTCATAATCCTTTTCATTATTTTTGGTGCTATGTGCCCCTTCATCCTTGACCCCTATATAGATAGTACAAACCAAGGGTAGATTTGGGAGTCTTGTGGCAGCTTTTTCCATTTTTCAAAGATAAGTGTGGGATAGAAGTGAATCCTCATGTAAATTTGGAAAAATTCCCTCTTCTCATATGGTTCTTTTATTCCCATGTGTGGCTTAAAAACATCATGTGCACAAATAATTTTAACTTTGATAACACAAAAATGTTCTTCCCTTGGCTCATCCATCAATAGTTTCTTTAAGAGTTACCTTTATGTTGTACATACGCTTATGTTGAACCTTATAGATAATTTGGATGATGATGCTAATGAACCTTTTTGGTAGTTATGTTTTTTATTCATTAACATTCTCTTATCCCTAAATACACTTGATGTTGACACCAATTTAGATTTCAATGGTACATTTTATGATGAGACAATCAACTACATAGGAGGATGCAACACCTTTGAGAATTCTTATTCCTACCTCATTTAGTGACTTCAGGAGGAAGTCTATTCCTAGGGAGGGGGTATAGTACCCACCAATTTTTATTCCTTTAATTATAACATTGAATCATTATATTATTCATGATCAAGATAATTACAATTAATATTATCATGGCTATTTGATTTTAATAGTTATGATTTTATCATTATATTAACACTTAATTGCTAACTTGTTCATAGAAGGATGATGTGTGAGGCATATGATGTCAATTTACTACTTTTAGCATTATTTATTGGTTTAAATATGATGTTAGGAATATGGATCTAATATTTGCAAGGATTATATTTTGAATATACATTTTTTTAATCTCTTTATTATATATATGATGCATGTCTTGACAGGTTATTGTTTTTAGCCCATGAGGCTAATTAATGGGAATTATTGGTATCATCTAATTATGATGGTTTACAATATGGAATTTGATGGATTTGTAGAGTATCATGTATCTTTTAAATAATTTCAAAATGTTTCATGCTTGAATTTTCATGATTTTTAACATCTTATTTAATAGACAAATTAATTTGTAACTATTTGATTAGTTGTATATGTATGGCATAATTTCTTGAGATGTGTGTGATTTCTTCATTTATCATATTTTATCGAGCAAGTATGATGATTGAAATTGAGTGTGCAAGTGACAGATTCATGCCACAAGAGAACGTGGGACTCATGGGTTATACCTCCAAGTTGCACAACAGGTCATTTGGGATGAATCCTTTTCCCTTTTGTTTTCTTCCTTTCCTTACTTTTCATTGACAAGGATGGAAATATGAAATCCTGTTACGAAATAGGAGATAAAATATGTGGAACAAGCCCACTTAGAATCAAAATATCATTAATCGATATGCGAAATTACAGATCCGATTAAAAAGTGTAAAAAAACAAAAGAACACAAAATAGAGATAGTATTGAATGTGGTTCACCCAATTTGGGCTACATCTACCAAGAATCACTTGCACGTGGAACTCATGGGTTATACCTCCAAGTTGCACAACAGGTCATTTGGGATGAATCATTTTCCCTTTTGTTTTCTTCCTTTCCTTACTTTTCATTGACAAGGATGGAAATATGAAATCCTGTTACAAAATAAGGGATAAAATATGTGGAACAAGCCCACTTAGAATCACAATATCATTAACTAATATGCAGAAATTACAGATCGATTAAAAGTGTAAAAAAACAAAAGAACACAAAATAGAGATAGTATTTAACGTGGTTCACCCAATTTGGGCTACATCTACCAAGAATCACTTGCTCATATTTTATTACAAGATAACCCTTTCTCTCAATAAAATACCTAGATCTGTTTGGAGTTGTGATAAAAACTCTCCGAATTCACACTTGAACTCATATACATATACAATGTACAAATGTCTCACCTATCAAAAGTACATCAATAGGCAACTGCTTCAACAATTTTACAATACCATGGGTATCAAAACTATGGGCTAAAACTACCCCATAAACTTATGGGTCAAAAATCCTACCCATATGAGAAGAGAATGTTTCCGATATATTAGGCACATTTTTAGGCCAAAAATTATTGTGAGATGCACCTCGAACCCCTCGTTAACGGGGCTACCACCCCCGTACTCCTTCTTGGGGCCTAGCCCAACCCCAAACCTTGGTAAGAAAACTATGGAGATCGTATAGTACTTTTAGTGTACAGAGTCTTCAACACTTCCACACATGAAAATATGATCAGAACATAACAAATCCATCATTGCTGCATGTGTGAGAGTCATTTTGGTTGGTCACCTTTGGTTGTTTGTCTCCATTTGAATTAATTTAGTATTATTTATTATAATCATTTGTGAAATCCACTTTTATAGGTTGATTTATTCTTACTTGATTACGGATGGGCTAATTGAGTTTACCTTTGATTAACGGGGTTTGGGCCACCTAATCATGAACTAGTACGCCCGCCACCCCTCTTAATGAGACACTTTTACCAAATCTCGAATTTGGGATAAAAGTGGAAATTTGGAAGGGTGTTTTGAAATTTTGGGGTTAGTCTTACATAAAAATTAACCACATAGACCCTACCTATGGGTAGGGGGACTCTTCCCAAGTCAAAAAGTTTTTTAGCTTCCTTTTGACCCCTCTCTTGTCCCCATCATCATTATGTTTTTGATTTTGGGTACCACTTTGGATTTTGGGTTGCATATTTATTTTATTTTGAAAAGCATTATTCATTTATGACCATTATCTCATTCTTGAAAGACACCATTGGGATGGCTTGGAATTGGGAAGGGTTGGGTGACACATGTCACCATCTCTTTGGTTGCTGATTTTGATCCCTTTTCTTATTTAACCCCTCATTTTGAAGAGTGTGGGGACTTTTTGTTTCTTTTTATTTGTATCTTTTGGGGAGATTAGAAGAGAAAGGATATTTTGAAGTTATATTTACATTTTCAAGACTGGATTTCTTTCTTGTGAGGAATGTCACACAAATTTTTGCCTTCATTTTTATTTAATAATGTAAATTTTGATTTTGTTGTTGTTATCTATGAATTATTAAATTGTTAACTAGGTAAGTGTTTTTGGTTTTTTGAATTTTATTATTTTTTAATATATCCACCCCTTTAGGGAGTGGATTTTGGAGTGTTGGAGAAGAGGGAAGAATATCAATTTCTTCCACAATGCTTGATGGGAAATGCTTGTTGGGATTCCTATTATTCTACCTTTATATGGTTAAGGTGGGAGACGTTATTCCATATCATTTGGAAACCATCTCCAATCCTTTCTAAGGAAACCTCCAAGGTTTGAAAAAAATTGGCAAGGAGGAATCAAGGAGAGATATGATCTATGGGATAATAAGGATAGTTTTTGGTCTTTGGTTACTTGGAAAAGGCTGAAACTCAGTTGGCTATTTGGAAAAAAATTGTTATAATGGGTTTTTCTATCCCCTTTTCCCCTTTCAAGAACTATATATCTTCTTGTATATGGTTTATCCTTTAATTTTTGTGATTTTATTGTATGTGTGTTATGTTTTTCAATCCACTACTCTTATTTTTGCATCTTTGAGGCATGCATATCCCTCTCCCGTTGGCTTGGAGGAATGATATCATGTCCTCCTTATTGATAGATGACATGTAATGATTTCATTTGGTTGGGTGGAAAAATAATCCACTTCTTCTTTTGTTTTATATATTTACTACATAGAGTTGGAACTTATTTTTAGAGCTTGTAAGGAGCTTGGTGATTGCTTTAGGAGAATATAAGTTTCATTAAAAAATTTGGCATGTTTTTACCGCTTAGAGGGAGGTTTATCCACTTAAATTTTGGAATTTTATTTTACTTGTAGAATGTAAGGAAGAAATAAATGTAATATGGTTTATATTAAATTTCATTGGAGTGGAAAGTATCATTATTAGTTATTTTACAAATCTTGTTTTGAAAAGATGAAAATCTATGAGTATGTATAAGTAGATACCTTTTGTTCTATGTTACTCCAATGTTGCAATGAAATGGAGACATTATTGTTAATCCTCTTTTAATATTGTATTGGAAAGGATTAATATTTTTGAAATTTGAGAAGATAAGTTTTCCTCCAATCTTAGTTCTCCATGGGTGTTATTTTAGCATTGTTAGAAAAATAATTTTTCATAAGGGAAAATTAGGGGATTTCACCAATACTTTAGGACTAGGTCCCTCTACTTAGGAATGGGGCAGCTCCATTTAGTGAAAATCAGAAATATTTACACTACTTTAACCATTGTGTGTGGCCTTTTAACTAGGGATCACACAATAATACTGCACTAAACCCATTTGCAAAAGGAGGTGGAGGAAAGGTGTGTGTATAGAGAGAGAGAGAAGAAAGTGAGAAGGGGATTTTACTCAATAAATAGAAAGTTGATTTTATTGACATAAAACCATAATATTTCCAAGTTAACAATGAGAAGACACCATGTCAAGGAAAGAGGAAAAAAACACAATTAAATATAATTTTATTTAAATAATATTGCACAAGTAACCATGATCATTGAGTAAAGTTGAGATGGAGAGGAAAACATAAGACAAGGAGAATATATGTATTTTACTTATTGTAGTAAGACAATGGGATCTATCAACTAGTAAAAACTAAACCCTTGGAATGGAGAAGTTATTCCAACTTATAGCTTTATAATCCATCTCTTTTCTACCCCCACATGAGTTTTCATAGTCCAAAATCTTGTTCCTTTCTCATTCATATAGGAAATAAAAATAATCCCCTTTATAATTAATGAAAATTGGACTTTTATAATGAAAAATTACAATGGTCACTTAAGTGATTAGGATGAAAGAGCCATACAGTATAATTTACAATGGGGAATTAGAAAGTAGAGAAAGAGAACAAAGAAAGAAGAGATGTGGAATGAAGAAGGATGAAGAAGCTTTGAGTTATTTTGTAGATATGCAATCTAGTGAAATCTTAATCTTTTAAACACTATCTGAACTTGATGAAGCCTCCCACGGCACTCATTATTTCATAAACCTCCTCTTTGGGGACTCCTCTGAATGATCAACTTTTGTACCTAGATCAAGTAGCCTTCAAATCACTGACCACTACCACATATCTCTATTTTTTATTGAATTTGATGCACCTGGTGTGAAAAATGAGACAACTTGCTCGCATGAGGTGATCTTGGGTATCTTGTTACCAAGTGACCATGGTGACCTATGAGACACAATGAATTAGAATACCAATATCCTCCGATCTGAGATGGGTGAAGGAGAGATAATGAATGAACAATAATTTTAAATTTTAATCCACCTATCTAATGAGATGAGAAATAATTTGAGACAATATTTATGGAACCGAGAGGGCATCCCCTACGAATGAGCCACAATTCAACTGAAAGGGCATAGTGTAAAATCATGGATTTATCAAGTTCTTTATGAAGCTTTGCACTATGTTAAACATATCCACGTGTTATTTATTTAGCATTAGAGGTTTATCATCCTTTCTTCTTGACCAATATTCTGACACTTACTATTTTATTAATCCTTATTTTGAGAAGTCCATTTTGGTTAATAATTTCTTAATTTGGCAATTTCGAGTTTTTGTGATGTTCATGGGGTAATGGAAACTTTGAGATCGAATTGTCTACAACACTTACTATTTATAGTAATGAGGATCAAAAAGGATTACTATTTTTATAAGTGGGTCTACCCATTGTCAGAGTGTAATGAAATTAGTCTCAAAATTTTATGTTTTACAATGTGAGGCTTTGCTCCAAATTTTAAAGGATTTCAATCACCATGTTTTTGTAGATCTGAGAAAACATATTTTTTGGCTGAATATTTCAAATGGATGTAGAAAATGATATATATCATCAATGGAGGCATGTAAATACTCTTCTTAAATACATTATTTCAAGGAATCTACGATTAAAATCTTGTGGAAAATAGACATGGGATTTGTCATATATGAACGAATGAAGGTTTTTGCATGGAGGATGTTTGAAGAAATTTTGGTAGCATAACAACATACTAGATGTAATTGTTGGGCCTCAGAATATTTTCTAAGTACAAGAAGGCAAATGGGTGTGTGGGAACTATTTGAAGAAGGGCACATGGGTTGAACACGCGCAAGGAAAGGTTCTAGAAGGTTTTATCGAACACATGGCATGCATATGTAAGACAAGACAAGATAGGTTTCGAGTTCTAGACAACACACGAGGAAAGCATGACCCATCTATCATGTGGAGTGGATAAGGTGCCAACCTCGGTAGCTGTAGGATAAATAATTTAATATTCCATACATGCGATGAAAGGATCCGAGAAAGACATCATTGCAAAGAAATGAGAGCTTAGATCAAAGGGAGCATGCTCTATTAGAGGACCACTTAGACACTTGGCAGCTGATCTCTTATCTCAGGAAGGCATGGCGGTGGAGACTAAGGCTATATATGGAGATTCTTGGGTAGAAGAGAAAAGTATAAGAAGAGGAGAGATGTGAGGAAAGACAAAAGGAGAGAGGTAGAGAGAGATAGCACTGGATAGGGTTGGGATTAGGAGAACTTTAGGAGTGATGACATATGTAGAGGGATGGGTATGTGACTAGTTTTGTATTATTGGAAGCATAGCTTAGGCTCATAATACATGACTCTGATCTGTATTTTTATATTGGTCTATTATGGCCTTAATGAAATGTAATGTGGTTATTGAACTCAGTAATATGAATATAAGGTTATATTCTAAAGAATATATGTGTTCATGAGCATAAATTCTAGTGCATTTCCTTTGTGTTATGAATTAGTCTTGTATTCTTTTTGATACTTTTCTTTTATGGATGTATTGATATGATAACTCATCGTAGGCTCTTAGAATGAACACATGTTTCTTTTCTTTCTTGGATCTAAATTTGTAATTAAGGATGTATTCTCACAAGACTCATATAAAGGAGGGCTTGGCACCCATGCATGCCTTGGGTGAGCATCAGCACCCGTTAGGTGATAGGTCGGCACACATGGAATTAGATTTTTGTTCTAAGGGTATAAAAATGACTATATCTTGGTTCCATTTATGGAACCTATTTTCGAAGTTGTTGTGAGAAATGGCATAAATATTGGTCCCTGTGATGCGTGATGATAGAACGTACGACCTTGGAAAGTGTTGAAGCATGGTTCAAGAGCATAGAGTATGAGTTTTCTTAAAGGTTTAACATGGACATGAGTTCAACAAACGTATATGGGTAGAAGAGAACTTTTACCATGAGTTATATGAGACATTATTCTATTATTTTCTAGTAGAACTATATAAATGGATTTCAACATATGCATCCAGATCAAGCTGGTACTATAGTTTACGTGTATAGACCAAAGATGACTATTAGAATCTACGGGATGTAGATATCACTTGGATGCATGTTGTTGATCACTAGTGGAAAGGAGAGCTAACTAGTTATACTCTAAAATACGCCATTTCTATGTATTCTTTCCTAGAAGTTGCTAAGTTTGATTTTCTAAAGGAGCCTAGAGATCATTTTTATGTGTTGTCCCTTTGGATATGAAAATTTTGATCATTACCTTACGTTTAGAGGTATTTCCTATGGTCGGCTAAGATTATCTAAGCACTAGGCAAGGAAGCTACGGTAGAGGAAAATGGTGGACATTGCAGATGAAAAGGAAAGGGAGGAGAGACGACTCAAGTATAGCGAAGCTCGTGAAAGGGAGATGACCAGACAACATGAGGTTGTAAGTGTGATGGATCGATGAAGGAAGATGTTGTGAGAAGGATTTGAGGTTCACATAGAGGACGTGGAACCTGCGTAGTCTATGTTACCCCATCTTGGAAAGCACAGGAGAGAGGCCCCTTCAGCTTCTAATGAGAGTTCGTCACATGGAGAAAGGAGAGCCATTCGTGCACATCTAAACCCAACTGGCAACCAACCCCTAACACTTGGTTTTCCAGATCAAGGGATAAGAATTGTTAACCTAGTTAGTATCAATGGGAGTAACCAATCTATGCCCAGAAGATATAATTTCTCATTCGAAACATCCATGGCTACGCAAACCATTCCTATATTTAGAGTAATATTTGGACAAGGTGTAACTACGTAAGGTTTGGGTATCATTTCTAGAAGTTTCACGAGACACAAAACTAGTAGTGGGATGATATCACAAACCATTGGCACGTAGTTCAATGGGATGTTGGGAACACTAGGTGTAACCACTTTAGGCCATTTTCTAGCTACATGAGGTGGATCTGGTGGTATAGGGGCTGGAGGACCTGGTAGACCTAGTGGATCTAGAGGATCTAGTGGGTCAGGAGGAACAAGACCTAGTGGATCCAGTGGATTTGGTGGAGGAAACACTAGAGGGAACCAAGGCTCTGGATCAGGATGACAAGGGTCGCAGACCACCTCCACAAGTATTTTTTAGATTTATTTGCACTTACTAGACTACAGGGGTATTAAGGATGTTGTAGAGCATGTGCACAAGTGTGAATTACTATGGCATGAAAATGGATCACTACCCTAGAGTAGAAGGCAAGTTAGTTTGTAATGACATTGCAAGGGCACATGCATATTTGGTACTGAAATATGACCCCCATAAAACGGTGGTAGACTATCTTGAACTAAAGAACATCTTCCTAGTAGAGTTCCATATCCTTGAATTTGAATAGAAGAGCATCGGTTCCTAAAGAAGATCCATCAAGGAATGATAGAGAGTTTGCAAGATGACGATGCAAGGTTCAAAACTCTCTTATCAACACTGTGTCTATGATATTTACCCTTCTCAACATGCTCAATGGTTGGTGATAACATCGTTTAGAATGGAACTATCACACAAGAATTTCTGAGCCACGTGAGGCCTTGGAAGTTACCCTATGCACCGAGGTTGTTGGGAGTGTTGATACTGGTGTTAGCCCCTTTCTAGAGGCTCAAATTGTTGGAATTGCCAACTAGTTGCGAAGTATATGTGAATTCAGCACATGAAGTTCATAGTGGGATTTGGTGTACATCTTTGTGAAGTGGAAGGGCATGCAAATGATAGTTTTCCTTGGAATTCGTTATGTGCCATGATGGTAGACTATGAGATTTTCCATGGGAATCATGATGCAAATAGGTGTCCTCTACTATAGAGCTTAATCCGCTAAGAATGTTTCTGCACATCTGCAAGATTTGTACCTCATGACTCATGATACTAAGGATTACATAATGATTGACTAGATTCATGATGTTATTGATCTTGGTGTGTGCTAGAATAGTCTTGCAAGTAGTTCCAAGGATGATGATTGTCGTTATGAAGGGCACGCAGATGGAGGAGCACGTGGAAGAGGTTTTGGGGAGGATTTCGTGGTCGCAGAATCGCGGAGGAGGAAAAAGTGAGTTCTTGTGAGGAACCTATTATAATTTTGGATCTACCTGAGCATTATAAGCATGAGTGTCTGACTGACCTATTGCGTTGCTCATGGTGTGAAAAAACATAAGTAAGAGGAGTGCCGTAATTTTTTTGAGCACATGAGCCAACAAAGACCTTTGGAAAGACAAAGGTGTTGGGATGGTAAGTATAAATAATGCTGACCCTTAGTGGATGCCAAGAGTGGCGCATGAGTTAGTATCATAAAATATGTTGGTAACAATGTGAGCGAGAGGGTGCACGCGCAAGGATATGCTAAGATAGAAACTAGTTTTTAGGGAAGAAGGGGTACATGGGAAGTATCCAAATCCTACTCATCAGAAAGAAGTGTATCAAGACATTATGGTTGTGATTCAGAGTTTGTAAGGAGAGATCCAATGTATAAAGGAGTAGTCAAAGAACTTGAAGAAAAGGAAGAATGTCGAGGCTCTAAAGGAGGACCTGGATAAAGTCAAGGAAGTATGTAGGATATTAAGGCAAGAGAATATTATTCCCTTGCTAGGAGAGTGGTTGAGGGAGAAGGTACCATGTTTTGGAGTAGAGCGCAAAAGGCAATTTTTGCATGCAAACCTTGCTCCTCGCAGCCTTGACTATGATAAGGAGATTACATTAAATGTAGTTGTTGATTGGTGACTTCTAAGAAATATCCTCATTGACAAAAGAGTGGAGGTCAATGTTCTCACCTTAGATGTTTGGCATCAAATGGGAAGGCCCGCATTATAGTCATCTTTGAATGTATTGGATATGGAAAAAAAATAAAGGCAATTCCCATTGGAGTCTTGAAAGATGTAGTTATCACTAGTTAAGGGGCCAAGTTCACTGGATATTTCTAAGTCTTGGCACTCACTGAGGAAGACAACTTTCCAGCGTTACTTGAGTGTCTCGGTGTTACAAGAATAATGCTTGAATTGTGGTTTAACAAGGGATATATTATTTTTGAGAACAAGGAAGAATGGTTCATCCCCCTCGATCGATGGGAATTCAACACCTTATACCGAACCCCTAGGAGAATAAGTACTTGATAGAATCTATGTGCACTCCATCAGAGATCCTAACATAATTCATCCCACAGAGGGAGTTATCCAGTTTGAAGATGCTCATTCCTTGAGTGATACCGCTAGGATAACATGTGACAATTGGGCACATGGGATTTATGAGTTGATTGGATGACAATTGAGAGGATATGTAACAAGGGTAATGAAGGCACACTCATTCAAGTGCCCGAAAGGCAATAAGTTGTTGAGTTACTCTGGAGGAGCATATACTAAAATTTTATTGCAAGAAATGGAAGCTCAGTGGAAGAATGAGGATGAGAAAAGGGGAATACTCAGTTATAACCTACTCAGAACTATAGCATGCTAGTGGGTTACTCATTAGAAAAACCTCCTAGAATGGTACAAGGTAAGAGTCACATTTTCTGTAAGGTTCTCTAGGAGCAACGCACCCACTATGATCTAAGACTACCATGGTAAAGAGACCACCTCATTTCATGTCCAAACATGTGAAAAGGCCTAAATGGGAAGCATGAAGCATTAACACGTTTGTTATGGGTGCATAAGTTGTATTCCACCTTACAAGGTTGTGTGTACACATGGTATATTCATTCATAGATGTGTCATCAAACATGTAATCATTAGGGTTTAGCAACTGATCTCATTCAATATTTTGAGTATAGGAGTACAAAGCCATCGGTGGATAAGGTGTTACAAGTAATCAAGTGCCTTATGATGGGAGATAGTGCTATGGTAGAAGATAGGATACTAGAGTTATTGGGTGAGCCTTGTTTGGAGATGTGCCTCAATGAAGAAGAATCAAAATAAATACAACTTGAGCGTGTGTGCATTGAAAAGAAAAAGGAAAAATGGTCTATGTAGTAGATGGTGAGGAAATGGAAAGTTTATATGTTAACCATTTTGAAGGTACATGTGAAGTCATAGATAGTGTTGATGAGAAAACACGTGACTACCATGAGCCCTTGAAAACCAAGAAGGTTAACATTGGGATTGAAACAGTAACCTAAAGAAGTTATCATTGGGGACTATTAGTCGAAAAGGAAGTTTAAAGGTCATTGATTTGTTGCACAAGTTCCATGATTTGTTCCTCGTGGGTACCATGAACTCAAAGGCATCCACCATTCCTTGGGGAAGATGAAGATGAAGTTAAAGGAAGTTGCACATCCAATTCGGAAGAGGCATTATTAGATGAATCTTAATTTTCATGTATGGGTCAAGGAAGAAATAAAAAGATGATATCATATGGTATCATTAAGTTTGTGGAGGAATTAGAATGGATAATTCCAATGGTCATCGAGTGTCAAGAAGGATGGAAGAATAAGGATCTATGTGGACTACAAGGACCTAAATGCGGTATCTATCATAGATCCTTTCCTAACCCCCTTTAGTGAATAAATTCTCGAGGGAGTGGCACGCACGAGGTCTACTCTTTCACATATGGGTTCTCAAGGTATCACCAACTCGGATTACAAAGGAAGACCAGAGAAAGACAACATTTTCCACTGAATGGGGAAGTTTTTCCTACATGGTTATGCCCTTTGGATTGAATAATGTGCCTATTGTGTTCTCGAACATCATGGTACCATAATTTCAGGACTTCATCCATAAATTTCTTCAAGTTTACCTAGACAATTGGACTATGTATGGGTTGGTAAAATTCCATTGTGAAAATTTGAGGTTGATGTTTGAGAAATGTTGAAAATTACAGATATCTCTCAACATTAGGAAATGTGGCTTTACTACCCCATTTGGAACCCTATTAGGACATATTTTATGTAGGGAAGGCTTACTAGTGGATCCCGCCAAAGTTGCAGTTATTGTGGGATTAGGGGAGATTACTAGTCAAAGTGTAGTGAGCGGATTCCTTGGACATACGGGTACTACATGAAATTCATCAATGGGTATTGCAAGATCATTATGCCGTTGGAATAATTACTAAAACATAAGAGTGCCTTTCATTGGGGAGAGGCACAATAGAAGGAATTTGACACTTTGAAGGATAAGCTTGTAACTGCACCCATACTAACCTTTCCTTCTTGGGATAATCCTTTCCATGTGCATGTTGATGCTTTAGGAACAGCCATGTGAGTAGTACTAGCACATCCTGGTAAGGGGATTGTTGATCACCCCTTGTGTTTTGAAAGCAAGAAGTTAATTTAAAGTAGAATAGAATTACACAAACTATTGAGCACGAGACACTATCAATGATCTATGCACTGCCTAAGTTCAGATAGTACCTATTGGTAACACCCTTTATATTCTATATAGACCACATGGCATTGAATTAATTGGTGAACAAGACCTTTTTTCATGGGAAAATATGTCATTGGGTCTTATTATTCCAAGAGTTTGAGTTCATGGTGGTTGTAAAATGAGGAAAAACCAATTTAGGACCCGACCACTTATCAAGGATTAACTCAGGGGAGGACGTGCAAAGAATTGAGGATACCATGTTGGAAGCGCAAATTTTTAGGTTGTGGCGTGTGCCCTCAGACTTGGAAGATATCGCAGTCTTCTTGAAAACTATATTTGCCCTTTGGACATGATGAAGGCTATGGAGAGAAAGTAGTTAGCGAAGACACACCACAATCTGCATGCCGATTATTAGAGATATGTATAAGTTAGGATGTGATGAGTATCTACACCAATGCATATTGGAACATGAACGTATGGTAATTATGGAGGAAGTGCATGGTGGGATTGTATGAGGACACTATGCAAGAAATGCAACCACACGAAATATTCTACTAGTAGGGATTTGGTGGGAAACCATCTACTAGGATTGTATTGAGTTTTGTAAGGCCTGTGATCATTGCCAACGCCTTGGAAAACCTAGAAAGAGGGATGAAATTCCCTTGTGACCAATATCTAGCACTGAACCATTTGAAAAATGGGCAATTGACTTTGTGAGGCCAATTTCCCCAACTACATAAAGGACTGGTTCACGGTATATCATTACTTCCACTAATTACCTAACAAGATGGGCAGAGGCAGTTCCTATGAAGGATTGCACTATAGTGACAGCTTCTAGATTTTTATGGAAGAAAATAATCAGTAGGTATAGTTGTCCTTTAAGATTAACAAGTGATAGAGGTACACATTTCCTCAATGAAACAATTACGATCTGTTAGCAGAATTTATGGTGGCCCATCACAAAACTACCCCTATCATCCACGGGAAAATGGAACTCTTGAGGCATTTAAAAAATAACAAGTCACACATTGACCAAGATCTGTGATGTCAAAAGAAAATGTTGGGATGACAAAGTATCATCTTTTATGGGCATACGGGATAGTCTACAAGAGGTTGAACAAGGCCACACTATTTCAATTAGTGTTTGGCATGGAGGCTGTTTTACGAGTTGAATTCATGTTACCATCCTTTGCATATAGCGAGTGTAGGAGGGTTGGATGATGAACAAGCGCTAGAAGAGAGGATTGATAATTTTATACAATTAGATGAAAACCGATCACTTACTAGATGGAGTCAGAAGATAGAAAAAGCAAGACAAAAGGCATGACATGATCATCATATCAAGAACAAGTAGTTTGAGGTTGGGTAGATGGTGTTGTTGTATGATTCCAAGTTTTTGTGCCATCCGGGAAGTTGAAAGTCCATTGGCTAGGACCTTACATCATCTTTTACATCCTTGATTCAATCACTTATCGGTGATAAGCGCTAGATGGGACGAGATTACCAAGTCATTTTAATGGGAGTAGGTTGAAGCCCTATTATAAATAAGTCTTCTTGGTGTTTGTAAATAAGGAAGTATTTCCAGTTAGCTTAGGATTTCCCTTTATGCTTTTTTTTTTTTTTTTCTTGTGTTTCCCTTTCTCGTTGTTTGTTCCTTTCTTTTTGTTTTGTTTTGTTCCTTGTGCATCGGTAACCACATTATTTTCTAAATTTATGTATGTGCGGAGGACCATGCATATTTTTTAGTGTGGGGTGGAGTAGTGCAAAGTAAAGTATAATCCAGTAATAAAAGTTGAGTGGCCTAGTAGAAGGAAGCACGTAAGATTATGAAAGCACGTGGGGAAATAGTGGATAATGAATTATGGTGTCAAGGAGGTTGTAAAAACGACCACGTATGAAGAATGAAGAGCACAGGAACAACATGAGGTAGGCAAGGGTAAAAATTAGGTAGACGGAAGAAGTGTCTTTGGTACTATACACGTGCACGTAAAAGTCTTCGGTCAAATTGGATTTTGCACACCATAAGGTTGTAGAAGATTTTTCACATAGATTTGGACACATGGGTAAAGGTGCTTAAATTTGGACTAGTGGAAAAAGCCACATTTAATGCTAAGTACATTGGTAGGTGGTATATAATTTATTACCAGAGAGGATAAAAACTATAAATATGAGGTCGGGAAAGTCATTATTTTACCTTGTTATTATAAAGTTGAAGTTCTCTTGTGAACTAGGGCATCCAAAGATATTTGTGCGAAGGAAGAAGAATCCTATAAATCTAAGTGTGTGACTAGAGAAGATTTGCAGACTAGAGTGGAAGGAGTACATGGGCGGGGAGAATTAGTTTGTAGTGCACCATCTTATGGAAGGTTTTCCTAGTTAGATTTTGTCAGCTAGGGCATGGCAAGAGAAGGATTTCTTCAAGGAGTTAAGTTTTAAAGTTGAGCGAGTATTAGAACAGAGTAAGGAGTTTTAAATTTTAAACCGATAAGAAGAATGGAACCAAAGAAGGTAACCATTTCACCAAAGAAATAGAAGGGCAAGGGAAAAAGAAAACAAACCGCTATCATTACTAGCTCCAATGAGGAATGGTATGCAAAAATGTATTACCCAGATGGAGTATTGTTAGGAAACGAGTGGGTTTCGCACTTGAGAATAATGGCCATGAGTGATTACAACCATTGCATGAGAACTACAGAGAAAGAAATGGCTTTGGATTTGGTTCATCCAAATAAAAAAATGACACTAGATGGAATGCCAATATATAGCGACGAGGTGAAGGTAAAGTTGGAAAAGGCATGGCTATTCAGAATCGTATGAGTTTCCTTATTTTAGAAAGCCGGCGGTTATATCAATGGTTGATGTCACGCGTACATGAAGATAATTTCTACTTTTCAAACCGAAAGATGTGCATAACACCTCTATTGATATCTAAATTCACTGGCTTAAATTGTGAAGGAGAATCCATAGATGATGATTTCATGATAAGGAGACCATCAAGGAAAGCTGTGGAGGATTACAACAACAAAAGGGGTTTGCAGTATTTTAACATCATAGAAATTTCAGACCTTGTTATGAGGATGTCCATGCACTTAGTCACCAAGCTTAATGACCAAGAAATATGGATGCAAGTAAACAAGTCATGGTTAAATGTATGTCAAAAGATCTCAGAATGGACCATCTATAACTTGTCCACCTTCATTGTGGATGAGATCATAAGCAGCGTGCAAGAAGGGGAAAAGATATTATTTGGAAAAATTCTCCTCACCATCGTATTCTCGAGATATTGGAGTGCGCGATGGGCCGAGAAGCTCGGTTGGGAGTATTCAAGAAAATTCCTCACCTAAAAGGTATGACAAGTATACTTGTTAGGGTTAGCACACCGGTTGTACAGAAAACATATCGATCTAAGCATACATGCAAATAAAAGTGAATATTCTACTATAAGAAATATACAAAATAAGAGACATAAATCAACACTAGATTTAACGTGGTTCACCCAAAGTGTGGGTGCGTCCACCAAGAAACAAGCCAATCTATTATCCAAAGCTTTGACAAGATATACAATGAAGATTTACAATCTTCCACACCTCTCAGATGTTCATTACTTTCTTTCCATCAAGATTTTGCTTCTTCACCAAGTATTATCTCTCACATAGTTATCTTGTAATTATATTCCATTCTTGCTCTTCTAAACCCTAGCTTTTATGCTTATATAGTTATTTATAGACTTAGGGAACTTAGCCATGAAATTAAAATTAATAAATCTATTTTAATGCTAAAATTAGATATAATTCTCGGGAGTTAATTAAAACTTTGTCGCATAGGTAACCGGCGTTGGTTCTACCTAGCCATTGTCATTTCTACTTGCCCTTAACCAATGTCGGTATGCCCTGACCGATGCAAGTATGTCTTGATCGATGTTGGTCTGACCTTAACCAATGTCGGTTACTATATTATCCAACAAGTTCCAACTACATGCTAAAATTAAGTAATTAAGCTTCACAACTCAACAATCTCCCACTTTGAGTTTAATTACTACACCATACCTGTACAACATCATTCTTGGATCCTTCCTTGGCTTTGTTTCTTCCTCTTCAAGTCTCAAACTTGAAGACTAAAAAAATTGGAGTGTAGCTCCAAACTCTCCTTTGATAATGGTTTCGTTAACATATCCACAGGTTCTTACTCATATGAATCTTTTCCAGATTCAATTGTTCATCCTCCAATACCTTTCATATGAAGTGATACCTCAACCGAATGTGTTCCATTCTCAAATGAAACACTCGAGTTCTTTTCCAAATGAATTGCATTATGATCTGTCACTTAATAGTTTACAATCACCTTGCTCCTTTCCAAACTCTTCCATTAACCTACTCATCCATATCATCTCCTTGCTAGATTTTTTAGTTGCAACATACTCTACCTTTGTAGTAGAAAAAGCCACAACCTTCTATAATCTATAAATCTATCTAATCTGTCATTCCACTGATGTGAAAATATATCCAGAGTGCTCCTCCTACCATTCGGATCTCTACCCATATCCTAATCAACATAGGCACGTAATGAAATATCCAAACCTCCATAGCATAACTGCATGCTAGATGTCCCTTTCAAATACCTGAGTATCCATTGGACTACTTTCCAATGCTCTTTACCTGGATTAGCCATATATCTACTCACAAATCCCATTGTCTGTGTAATTTCTGGTCTTGTACAAACCATATCATACATGAGACTTCTAACTAATGAAGCATATGGCACTTGTGTCATGTATTTGACCTCCTCATGTGATGAAGGACACTGATCTTTGCTCAATTTGAAGTGTCCATCCATAGGTGTGCTAACAAGTTTTACATTCTACATGTTGAACCTTTCTAACACCTTGTAGATATAATCCTCCTAATACAAATATAACTTCTTATTTTTCTTATCTCTATGTATTTGCATGCCAAGGATTATTTTTACAGATCCTAAATCCTTCATTGCAAATGTGTGAGCTAGCTTTCTCTTAAGCTCACCAATGTCCTACATACTAGATCCTACAATAAGCATATCATCCACATATAGTAACAAAATAATATAGCTCCCATTTTCAAGCTTCTTGAAATAAACACAATGGTTAGATTCACATCTAAAGTAACCATGCTCATGCATAAAACTATCAAACCATATGTACCATTGCCTTGGAGCTTTCTTGAGCCCATATAGGATCTTTTTCAACCTGTACACTAATTTCTCCTTACCCTTGACTTCATACCTAAGTAGCTGCTGCATATAAATATCTTCATCCAAATCACCATGAAGGAAATCCATCTTGGATATAGTTACTCTAAATCAAAATATTCTACTGCAACTAAACTCAATACAGTATGGATAGAAGTCATCTTAACAACAAGAGAAAATATTTCACCAAAGTCAATACCTACTTTTTGTGTAAATCCCTTTACTAAAAACCTTTCCTTGTACCTTTTCTATCCACCCTCTTCTTCCTTAATCATGTAAACCCACTTGTTCTGCAATGTTCTCTTACTTGCTGAAAACTTAACCAAATCTCAAGTTTGGTTATGTTCCAAGGAGTCCATCTCCTCATCCATGTCATGCTCCCACCGAACGTGATTATTTTCATGCATTATTTCTTCAAAGATCTCTAGTTCACCACTATCAATCAATAATAAATAAAATAGAGAAGGTGTAAATATTTCTGGAAGTTTACTTACCCTTTGTGACCTTCTCATAGGAGTTTGGGGTACCGGAGACTCAATCTGGGCCTCTTGGACATTAGTATCAACTTTTGTGTGAGAATTGACACGGTCACCTCTAAGAGACATCGGCTCTACTAACTGATGCCAGTTTGGATCCTCTGTAACCATCATCGGTTCATCTGATCGATTCTAGTTAGGGACTAACCACGTTTCATCGTGTATTTTCGTAGGTGTATCTTTAGAACCCAAGAGTTCATTTTCATCAATAAACTTCTCAATTTTCTCTTCCTTGGGTACTAAAATTTGATCCCTATACATTATCTTTTCATTCCATTCAATATCACAACTCCTAATAATTTTAGAATTCTCTAAATCCTAAAAATAGAAACCAAAATCACTAGATCCATAACCAATGAAAGTGCACCTCTTTGATTTTGCATACAATTTTTTTCTATTTTCCTATCAACATGCACAAAAGCTTCTAAACCAAACACTTTAAGTAAACAAATATCTACCTCTTTTCCAGTCCATGCTTCCTCCGGTATTCCTCCATCTAGTGAACTTGAAGGCCCTGCAATTAATCAAATAAACCGCTATATCAATCGCTTACGCCCAAAACGCAAGGGCAATCCGAATGTATCCTCATACTTCTAGCATGTTCCATAATTTTCTGTTCACTCTTTTTGCAACACCATTCTCCTGTGGTGTTCTTGGAACCATTATTTCTCTACATATCCCATTCTTCGAACAATAATCATTGAAAGCCTTACTATAGTATTCACCGCCATTGTCGAGATCTAAGGAACTTTCAATTACAATTTGATTAATTCTCAATAAGGGATTTCCATCTTTGAAAATTCTCAAAAATATCATATTTACATTTAAAAATAAACCCATACCTTTTTAGCACCATCAATGAAAGTAACATAATACTAGGATCCTCCATGATAAGCTACCTAAGCTGGTCCCCACACATCTGAGTGTACAAGCTCTAATTTCTGCTCCTTATTAGTTGCCCTAACTTTGAGAAATATCACTCTCTTTTGCTTTCCAAAGATACAATGCTCATAGAAACCAAGATCTAAGTCTTTTGAATCTTCTAACTTACCCTTAGCCTTTAAGATCTACATTCCTTTTTGACTCATATGACCCAACTGATTATGCCACATGCATGTATCTGAATCTGAAGTAGATAATGCAGAAAAGGAATTAGTAATACAAGTAGATAAATATAACGTTCCTACCTTCTTACCTATTTCCACAACAAAAGAACTCTTGGTGACTTTCCAAGAGTCTCCTGTAAAAGTAACCATGCAACCAAATTCACCTAGTTTCCCTATAGAAAAAATATTCCTCATGAGGCTTGACACATGCCTCACATCTTTCAATACCCATGTATTTTCATTCTGTAATTTTAGATGAACTTCCCCTTTACGCAATCTGTAAGGTTCATCATCACCCAAATAAACATGCCCAAAATTTCCTTGGACATAATTTCTAAAATAAACCTTATTAGGGGTTACATGGAAAGAAGCTCTTGAATCTAAAACCCATGATTCAATTCTACTATCTAAAGAAATAATAAGAGCATCTTGCATTACCTATGATGCAACAAGATTCACCTCTTTAACTTTCTCTAGTTATTGGTTCTCTTTATCCTTTGACCAATAGTCTTTCTTTTCATGTCCTTTCTTTTCACATTTCCAATGACTAATTCCCTTACTTATGGATTTAGATATGTTATCCCTTGACTTTGATTTCCCATTACTCTTACTCTTGGATCTCTCCTTCTGCCTACCCCTATTTTCTACATTCAAAGCATTTCTAGATGATGTTTCCTCTGTACTCTTCCTGTGAATTTCTTCATTCAATATTATGATAACCACATCATCAAACTTCAAAATATTATTAGCGAGATGTTGTATTACTAACAACCATTACCAAGTTGTCCCAACTATCAGGAAAAAGAACATAAGAATAAAAGTGCTTTTACTTCATTATTAAATAGTATTTAAACCAATTTTAACTGATTTACAATAGATTGGAAATCATTCAAATGACTAGAGGAAGATTCACCTTCATGCATCTTAGAACTAAATAGTTTCTTCATCAAATAAAATTTATTTGAAGCACTATGTTTTTCGTATAAATTAGCAAGATATTTCATTAAGTCTACATTAGAATCTATTTCTATAATATTGGAAGCCATGGATGCTGCCAAGATTAATATTATAGATCCCAAAGCCTTTCTATCAAGAATATTCCATTCTTCATTAGTCATCTTCGTAGGTCTAGACTTCTCATCCAACAAAGTGATTACAAATTTCTTTGACATAGATAATCCTCAATCTGCATCTTCCATAATTGATAATTTCAGCTGTTAAACTTCTCTACCTTGTATTTATTTTCTTCTGCCATTGTTGTAGTTCTCACTCAATCAGAAAACCCTCTGTGAGTAAATCTATCAACACACAAAACCCTCAAACAAAGCTTTGATACTAGTTGTTGGGGTTAGCACATTGGTTGTATAGATAATATATCAGATCTAAGCATACATGTAAATAAAAGTGGATATTCTACAGAAGAAATATACAAAATAAGAGACATAAATCAACACTAGATTTAATGTGGTTCACCTAGTGTGGGCTACGTCCACCAAGAAACAATTCAATCTATTATCCAAAGATTTGACAAGATATACAATGAAGATTTACAATCTTCCACACCTCTCAGATGTTCATTACTTTCTTTCCATCAAGCTTTTGCTTCTTCACCAAGAATTCTCTCTCACATAATTATCTTGTAATTAAGATCCATTATCGCTCTTCTAAACCCTAGATTTTATGCTTATATAGTCGTTTATAGACTTAGGGCACTTAGCCATGCAATTACAATTAATAAATCTATTGTAATGCTAAAAATATATATTTTTCCCAATATTTAATTAAAACTTCGTTGCACAGGTAACCGACACCAATTCTACCTAACCGTTGCCATTCCTACTTTCCCTTGACCAATACCAATCTACCCTGACCAATGTTGATTTTTCCTAACCGATGTCATTCTGACCTTGACTGATGTCAATTACTGTATTTTCCAGCAAGTTCCAATTGCATGCTAAAATGAAGTAATTAAGCTTCACAACTCAACAATACTTATGAAACCATGACGGTCAATCACAAAGTCCACCTAGAAAAATGATACAAGTGAATGTGTGATGCATTTAGGGCTGAGTGTATCATCCCTGAGTAGTTTCCCATGCTTGTGGATGGAGAGGCAGAGTTTTTAGTTTATCAACATTTCTACATTGGTAGGTTTACATTGACAAATCGGACTATGAGCCCATGGTGCAAGTTACCCTTCTCCTTCACCATGCAATACTTCCAAGCAGGGGTCAACCGGTTCAAGGAGGACAAAAGGATAAGGTTTTACCTTAGTGAAGTAGACCAAGACCACCAGGATCTTGGTCAAAAGCTAAGGCTAAGGCTACATGAAAATCTCATAAACCCTAAGAAGTGTGCATATGTGGAGAATTATGTCTCCTACGAAGTACAGATGATGAATTCGATAACACTACCAATCACCAAAAGGGTTATAGCCAAGGTATATCTGCACATAAGGCCTAAGTTTGAGAAATGAACCTATCTGGAGAGTGATGTCTCCATTAGAGAAGACCCCATAAGTTAGGAAAATGTTGCACTGAAGAAAAGGGAAAGAGAAGAGGTACAGGAGAAGAAGGCACCAAGTGTGCAAACCGCATTATCGGTGGGTGCGCAGGAAGAATTCCTAGTCAAGGAGAAGACCCTAGAAGAAGAGGTGCCATAGCATTAAGAACCCCTCACACATGAAGAATCACCAAGGAAGACGTCACCTATTAAGGAGAAAGAGAAGGAAGAATCTCCTATACTGGAATCACCAGTTAGGAAGAAGCAAAAGATGGCAGAAAAGGTAGACTCGGAGGAAACAGAGAGCTTAGAGGCCTACATTGGCGGACAGGATGATGATGAGCCCGAATGAGGTCAAGACAATCTGGTATATCATGCACATGACTTAGAGGAAGAGGAAGATGAAGAGAATAATGATGAGGAGGAAGATGAGGGGAGAATGACGAGGAGGAAGTAGATAATCAAGGCAAGGGGATGAGCGAAGAAGTAAGCACCAAAAATCAAGGAACCCCAAGCCTCACCAAGGAACAAGTGGAAAAATCCCCAGAGAAAGAAGTGGCAGGCATCATTAAGGATTTGGTGGAGCAGGAGTTGGAGCGGAGTGCAAATGAAATTTTGAAGAAAATGGAAGAAGAAAGCGTTGGGAAAGAATATGGTAGCATGGGTGGGAATCCCAATTTGATGGTAAGTTTCCCAAAGGTAGTGCAAATAGGTAAGAATGGCGTATTAGTATAAAAATGACAAGGAATGGGATACATCAATGATCTAAGTAAGGTCATACACGTGTGCTTCCAAAGCATTGTACCAATGGAACAACTCTTGTATATGACTTCATTTGATGAAGAAGGCACATATCCCTTAACCAGAAGATGTTATCTTGGGAATTCATGTCCCACATAGATGAGCCTGAGTTCAAAGTAAGTTAGGTAGTACTGATGAAGGTGCCAAAGAAAAAGGAGTAAATCCCTTGGTGAACGCTCAACAATTATCAGATGATCAGTCTGTAACACACTCAACAAAGTTTCAGTTGAGATTGAGGCTAGACTATTCGGAAGAAATGATAGAGTGAGATTCTTGGAGGAGGAATTGGAGAAGGAAAATAAGGAGCTCGTTGAGAAGAGCAAGGACTTAAAGCAAGAAGAGCTTATCAGCACACAATTAAGGCATGAAATGAAAGAGGAGAAAGTAAGGGTGTGTGAGCTACACAAGAAGATTGAAATGATTACGGGTGTTATTGTTTTAAAGCATCCTAACCTAGCGCCACCCAAAAAAAAATATGAATCAACCTTGCAATGTCTAGAGGATTTGACCCACATCCTCATGATGGAAAGGTGGTCACTTTCCTTAGAGACTATAGAAGAGGTACTGGCGTGCCAAGAAAATGAGGAGAAGTTGAAGGTTGTTGAGATTATTTCTCAATATACTAAACTCCTTACAGAGGTAAAGGCCATCACGCAAGTCGCAGAAGCTACATATGACAATTACACTGATAGAGATAGAGTGGAAAGCATCCTGATCACCACACATGTAATGGAACTAAAGGATTTTGAAGAAAAGAATAAGGGAACATGGTAGAAATGGATAAAATCCTATTCGAGGTAGAAAAGAAGTCAGAAGCTATCGAGACCTTGCAAGGCTCGATCAAAATCTAGCTAAAGGAACTATACCCTCACATATCCCATAGGATGGATGCACTTGATGACTTGGGAAAAACATTTGAGGGTATTGTTGATACAATGAGTACCAAAGGGGAAGAATTAAGTTTTGAGGAGGTGAGTTCCTTAGTCAGAGACCTCTTTCAGAAAGTGCAGAGTGAGGTTGATGCCTGGGAAAAGCTTGAGGTAGAAATAGGGAAGGATTTCCTCTCCTCCTTCAAAAATAATCTTTGTTCTCTTTCATTTCCCCCATTATTTAATTCTTTCTCCCACTATTAAGAGCCCACCATTCTTTATTAATTGAAGAGAAGTGTTTCCGAGGATGAATAATAGGCATAGTGTGGGGTGATGTTGGGCCTCAAAATATTGGCTAAGTACAAAAAGGCATGTGGGTGCGTGGGAACTATTTGAAGAATGGTGTGTGGGTTGAAGGCATGCAAGGCAGGGTTCTATCATGGTTTAGAAAAACACATGATACGTGTGTGTAAGACAATACAATTTTTGGTACTTAACCATATTCAGAGTTCTAGAAAACACATGAGGAAAGTGTGATCTGTCTAGCATGTGGAATGGATAAGGTGCCATCCTGGAAGCTATAGGATCAAGAATGGAATATTCCATGCATGTGATGGAAGGATCTAGAAAGACATCATTACAAATATTGGAGAGCTTGGATCAAAGGGATCATGTTCCATTGGAGGACCACTTGGAAACTTGGTAGCTGATCTATTATCTAAAGAAGGCATGGTAGTGGAGACTAAGGCTATATATGGAGATGCTCAGGTAGAAGAGAAGAGAGGAAGAAGAGGAGATACGTGAGGAGAGATGGAAGGAGAGAGGTAGAGAGAGATAACAGTGGATAGGAAAAGCTCTGCAGGAATAATGAAGTATCCTTTGAGTTAGGATTAGGAGAACTATAGGAGTGATGACATATATAGAGTGATGGGTCTATGACTAGTTGTGTATTGTGTAAAGCATGGCTTAAGCTCCTAATACATGACTTTGATCTGCATGGTTATATTGATTTGTTATGGCCTTAATGAATGCAATGTGTTTATTGAACTCATGAATATGAATATAGGGTTCATTCTAAAGAATATATGTGTTTATGAGCATAAATCCTAGTGCATTTCCTTTATGTTATGAATCAGATTCGTACTCTATTAGATACTTCTCTTTTATGGATGTATTGATATGATAACTCATCCTAAGCTCTTAGAATGAATGTATGTTTTTTTCTTTCTTGCATCTAAATCTATAATTAAGGATGTATTCTCACAAGAATCATATAAAGGAGGGGCTTGGCACTTGCGTGTGCCTTGGGTGAGCACCCAATGCCTGCTGGGTGATAGAGCGATGCACATGGGATTAGACTGTTGTTCTAAGGTTATAAAAATGACTATAGTAATGAAGGAGAGGAAATAAAAAAAATTATCTCAAAAATGGTTAAGTTTTGTATTAAAATGTTCTTCCCTCCCATTTCACACCTTAACTCAACTTACACTCAAATAATATCAACTTGGATCAAATGGAGGTTAGAGGTCTAGTTATACCCTAAAAAGTAGGGGAAATAGGACAAATGGATATCTACCTCTCCAAAGTGTACTATGGGTGAAACTCTTATGAGCAGGGGGAAATTTGGTGAAATTTTGAGTTATTGATATGTTTTTAACACCCAATTTTTCACTTTTAAGTGATGATAAGTTACCCTCTAGGGAAGCATACTTTTGTGTCCCCTATAAACATTAGTTTTTCAGCACCCCTAGGTGACCTATCCATGTCCCTCACATTTACAATATAAACACTTAGCCTATCCGATTATTCAATAAATAATATCTTCCCCATAAAACTATATCTTATCCCCATAAATATTTATTCACCCTATCCTAAACCTATTTTCGTTAAAATTCTTAACCTCTCTTACATATTTCTACCCATCTATATTCACTCCCAAATCTGAAATAACCCATTTAGAATTGTTTTGAACCACTTCCAAGTAGTTTTCCCCACTATTTCCAGATCACCAAAGTGATTATAACTAATCATCGATGATTCTATATAGACTCATCAACTACTTTAAATCATGATTTTTGGACGTTCCAGGTGAATCCATGACCCCCTAGAGATCAAAATTACATCACCTACGACATCCAAAGCATCTTCAGTAAAGCCACAACAAGATCTTGTAGAGTTCATATCATTGTAAGGTCTCTCCACAACTTTGATATCTACATTTTTCATCAAAGGTAAGATATTGTCATCTCTTTACATTCCTTGTCTATCCTCACATCATTTTAAAAGACAAATCAACCATCAAGTAATTTATTTAGCATCAAGCTTGCATATTATTCAAAATAAGCCTTTTCCACAACTATCACTAGCGATTACTTTGAATTTCTATTGATTATCTAGAATCACCCATGATTCCTTTGAATCACCAATTGATCTTTATTTTTTAGTCAATTTAATCACATATATCATACTTTCAATCCTTATAAGAATCTACTTTATGCTAATCTATTTCTTTCCAAGTGTATTTTGTTTGTAGATGACCATTCCAGTGAAGCATATCCGATCAATAGCATTTACAATCTCTTGATCGTCTCCCAACCCTTTTTGGGATCAATACAACATCACAAAAGAGTTGAGCCTCGTGCCATCATCCCGACATTGAATCCAGATGAAATTGAGGATCGATAAAAATATCAGATAAATACAAGATGTAACTTGTAATTCCCCTCATGTTACTACCACCCTCTCGAAACCTAGTTGTGTGACCTCGAGTTGGTCGTTGGTATGATTGAGTTCATTATTCTAGGATCCGATTTTGATACAAATAATTCTAAAAATGAAATAATTAAATACAACATAAGAAAAATAGTATTACCTTTCTAAAATTAGAATATTAAATGTTGATGAAGGATAAAAGTAATTGTATGGCACAATTTTCTATATTTAATAAAACACTAAAATACAAGCCTCCGAGATGTTTTATTTTGGTAAAGACTCAAATCTATGTATAACTCAAAGTTAATACCACCACTTTGTGAATGAATAACCTCTCATTATTCAAAATCTAAAATCCAACTATGGATGAATAGGTGTGTGACAAGTGTAAATTCAAAATCCAACAATCATGTCATTACCCTCCTGTTTGTGCTAAACATATGTGGTCACATGGCTTTTTGGGATCAAATTGGAATAATAAAAAGAATAATAACATGGCCCCTACATAAGGATTGTGGACGGTTTGATAAAATGTATGGGAAAAGCATAGTTCCATGGATTATAATGATTGTGGATAACTAGAAAATGGTTTGTTATGAAGGATTTGGAAACTTTCAAACAAATGAAAATTTGGCAGTGTAGATCTAAACACCATACTCCTTTTACAAAGTTGAATTATTTTTTAAAATTCCTCCAAAATTTTGTTCACGTGGACACTCAAGATTACAAGGTCCTTGTAAATAATGGATATTTTTAAAAGACTTAGAAAATTTAAAATAAATTCATTGTGGTGTTGAAAGAAGGATTTTTGTATGATATAACATTTCCAAGTGTGTTTTTAGATAGTTGCAAAAATGTAGAAGCATACGAGGCACTTCAATTGTTTGAAAAAAATTGGGTGATGCAAAGAGGCTTAGAAGGGCCCTATGAAGGGTTAGTGAGTAGTTTGATAAAATGCCTCATAGAAATGCAAGCTTATGGACAAAAATGATTGCAAGGTATGCAAAACAATGGGCTTGTCAAAAAGGCCTTAGGGCTACTTTTGTTGGGAAATGTGTGTATTGTGTTGAGAATGTGTGGAGCACTTAGGCATATGTGGATGCCATGTGGCCATAGACAGCTGGAAAAGCATTCTGGGAAGTAGATTTTGTGTAGTTGATTGTGACAAGGTAGCCATGTATGAAAAATGTGGAGACATACACAATGCATGTGAACTATTTGTTTAAATGTGTCATCAAAACAAAATTACATGGAATGTCATGATTATGGGAATTACATAGAATGATCTTCTTGAAAAAATATTTTGAGATATTTTAAATAAATACAATCAATGAGTATGAAGCCAAACTCCATAACCTTTGTTATCATTCTTATATTGTGTGGTAAAATAAGAGATTTGGAGCTATTGCATACATCCATAAAACTATGAATGAAATTATTTTTGTTAAATGTTAGAATGAGAAAAACTACGCTATGCACATAAACCAATTAACGGCTGCTCTAGTGGTGGACTTGTATCGTGTACACATGTAATTTAATTAGATTCCCTCATACCACTTGATTCTCGCACATGCATGATCAACTTACTCTATACTTACAAAATTTTAACGTTATAATTTTCCTAAGATTTTTATGGATTTGTTAATCAACTAGAGAAGAATAATTTGTTTAGGAAAATTAAATGAAACATGTTATTCAATAACAAATTGCGCCTCTTTTTTGTATGCAACTAGACCAATAACCATGAATGTAAAAACTACACTCTATTTCCTTATGAGATGGTTGGAAAAATTAGCATGTTATTTTTGTTATGGAAACCACTTGATTGGTGGGTTAAACTCAAAACATAGTAAAATCTACTCCTTGGCAAACTTGTCAAATCTTAATAAAACATGTTTTTAATGAGAAATTCAAGATTTGATTGTGTATCTTATCACATTGAGTGTTCAAACGAACCCTAATTTGTTATTTGTATGTTCATTTGACTTTTTCACATGTTTAGGAGCCCAACAGGCTAGTTTGCAACTTTAAACAATTGTTGAAAGTTAAAAATGCAGTTTGGTTTTGACCACCATTTTGGCCCTGGGTGTAGAAATGGTTTTTGGCTTCGCATACCTCTAGTATTTCTCTATGTCAATCACTACCAACCCTCATTTTGGAGAAAATAACTTTGCAATTTATATTTCTAGTTGTGTTTAGTAAGCCTCCGGTCGTTGGGCGACAAGGTCATTCAGGTGCATTTATGATCAATAGCTCTAGAAAGACGGGAGCCAATTTAACCTAGTTTACTAGTTAGGGGTTGTGTCAGCTCCAAGTGTTTCCATGCATATATGGGAGTACATGATATTTTGTTCCCTTATGTGTTTGAGTCTTGAATATAGTTTTTGAACGCATATTTTGAGCTATTTTCCTAAATTTAATATTTTTTTTAAAGTTGTAACTATCTAGAGAAAATTGTCAAATGACCTTATCTAAGTAAAATAAGAATAAAAAACATTTTAAACAAAAAATCATGACAGTAGGAAACCATATTGAAGCTTGTTTGAAAATATATTGAATGTGAAAATAAATCATGTTTTCTCTCTCCTCTCTCTAGATCTATCTTTATCTTTGAAAATGAAATGAAATGACATTTATATTGTGTACACTCCCCTACAAGTCTATTAAGTATTATTTCATTATTATTGGAAAAATGTGAAATCATAAATCATGCTAGATTGTAGTTAGATTCTATGTCAGCATTTGTGTTGACCATGTGGTCATTGTACGTACATGGGACATGAAGAAAATTGTAGCATTGTATATGCTTTTGTAAAAACAAGTTAACCTTGAAATACATGTGATACTAAATTTATGTATATCACCACTATGTTTATAAACATGAATGTTATTTATGGATTTTTCTATGAGTTTAAGATATTGTAACACATTTGTCTATTGGGGTAAATGGGCATTCTATTTTGGGTGTGATTTTGCAGTGCCCCCTCCGGCTCATAGAAATTTTTCCTTATTTCATCCTTAACGGTTTTCATGGATTTACTCAAAAAGGTGCTCATGTTGTTTTCAAGTCCTTGTGTTTCATGTAGTTTTGGATAACTCTCACCTAGTTGTCATTTAGAGGTGTTTAAAATTCTTGTTAAAGGGGACCATGAAATGATCATTAAATTTTAGTGCTTATATCAGGTGGTCATCTTTGCCACATTTGGAGGGATCATAAAATGTTATCCAAATTTTAAATTCTCCATGGAGGAAGAGACATCTTTCTTCACGCATTATCATGTATGTCCTGGAGGATGGTGTGGCAATCGTTCAAGTTTGTTTTCACGATCATAAAATAAAAACAATATTTAAATAAATAAAACATTAGAGATAGTAAAATTATATAACCTTTTGTATATTAGAACAAAAAAATAAAAAATAAAAGTAAACAAAAAAAAGAAAATAATTAAAGAAATAATTACTCTTAATATTCCTAAAGTCTTTCAATTCTTGGGGTGTGGGAAAATCCCTTATCAAGAAAAGAGATAATGGAATTTTTCTTGGATATTGTGATCTTTCTTACATGAGGGATTTTTTGGAATTTGTGGCTATTGAGGATTTTGTCAGAGGATCATTTGAAATTCAAGGTATGTATATCCATCAAATAAGAGTGGGAAAGAAAAAATTATTGATGTTGTAGTTACAGGTGCCCTAAATAGTTTGTATGCAATTTTGGATGGCATTATTAGGTTCATGTGGTTATTGGGTAAGTTAGAAGATGTAGTGGCTTGCTGAGTGGCATGTAGGTGAAGTAGAGGGGCATTTGGAAGCTTGGATGGAAAAAATAAATGCTCAAATGCGGTGTTTCCATGGAATACAGACCTACAAACTGCATTGGGAAGCTTATTTCATAGTTAAATGTTAGAAAAAGTTTCTAAAAATATGTGTGCATAAGTATGAAAGCCATATTCAAGGAGTATGAGTTTTTTGACAAAATTAGAACGTTGTAGAGAAGCTTTTCCTATCCCCAGTGCAAGGTTGTGGACTACTTTCTAAAATGCATAGAAGAACATGGTTTCATGGATATAAATGATTGTTGGCTACACAATAAATGGGCTCATTGAATATAGTTTAGTTCTTGCAAGCATCTGCATATTAAAAAGTTTGAAGAAAAATTTCACAACCATTACCTGCTATTCCTTATGTTGTGCACAAGTTTGGGGGAGGGTGACATTCTTGACCGTGTTAAACACTGTAGATAACTATAAATATTGTATTTTTCTTACCAATTAAAACAAGTTTGGGGTAGGGAATACACACTCATCAATTTCTATAAATGAAGGTACAACTAAATAATTAGAAAAAGAACATTATGAATTACAATTTTAGTACCTGTGAAACTTTTGCACGCTATAAATGAAGGATTGAAGATCGATTTACAAAGAAAGAAGAAAAACTATTAAAGAGAGCATTGAAAAAATTACATGAATATATAAGTGGTGGGATTATATACATGAAAAAATATAAAATTTGGTAATCATTCTAATCTATGTGAGCATTATCCGGACCAACATGTTTATTTCTTACAAAAAAATCATTAAGTTAGAAGATTTTTTTATAAGTCTAGCATTATAAATACCATTGTGTTGAAGAAGCAGGAAGCTTTGACTGATCCCAATGTTTCGATAGATCAAAAACTTTTAGTGGATTCTTTCACCCCTACTAAACAAGATAATTCTATTCAAGGCAAAAATGTAAGCAATTGGTTGAAAAAAGGTGGCACTATGAACTTTCAACAAAAATGCAGATGACAGATGTAAATTCTAAGTACAACTACAACATGCCAAATTTTCTTAGTGTCATAGGTTTGACTTTGGTAACAAATGGTATTGTGTTGGGCCTGGAATATTGAATAAGTATGAAGAAGCGTGGGCATGCGGGACCCTGGGAGTTATAGAAGGGTACAAGGAAAAAGTGTGTAGGAGGAAGAGTTAAGGAGGAATATGGTTCATGTAGTGCATCAAAGGAGGTTCGGGACTTAGCCAATTTAAGAAACAAAGGTAGAAAATGTGAAAAGCGTGATTGGTTGCACGTAGATAAGATGCCTGCCTTATAACGGGTGTCCTAGAAAAAGCATGCCAACGATGGGATCTTCTAGAATATCATCATGAGATGGAGTGGAGAGCTGGGCCTAAAGGAACATGCTCGCTTGGAGGACCACATTTGACTCTTGTTGAAGGAATCTAAGGGTGTGGAAAGGTGAGTTTGTAGTGCGGGAAGGTGATAAATACAAGTTCCGCAGAGGAAAAGAGAGATATAAACAAGGAGACTAAAATAACATACTAATGGGGATATAGAGATAGAGTAAGAGATATACAAAAAGAAAGAAATATAACATGGGTGAAGCTCTACAGGATTACTACGAGTGGAACTTTGATGTAGAAAGGAATGTACTAAGCTTAGCATTGTAATTTATTTTTCTTTTTGGCATAATTATACAAGCCTAGTGATGTGCATGACTGCGGTCTGCTCTCTATGGATCTTTGTAATGAAATGATGAATACAATGAGGTTACCTATTGCATTTGGATATGAATATCAATGGATTTTATGTATATCTAGTTCATAAAAGTTATCTTTCCTTTCATGCTATGAATGAATGGTTGTATCTTTCTTTCGTTATAATATATGTTATGGAGTCTTTTAAAACACTCGGTTTGAAAAAACTACGAGGATTTGGAGGCCATTCGAGCCCTATGATTCTTGTATGTATAAACTTCTTTCCCGAATATTATTATACTACTCATAGATGAATGCTTCCCACTAAAACTCACATAAAAGAGAGACTCAACACCCATACATGCCTCGGGTGAGTGCTTTGCTTGTTGGGTGATAGGCCGGCGCGCATGGGATTCCTTTTATAGTGAGAGTAAAATTGACTACATCTTGGTTCCATTGCAGGACCTCTTTTTAAAGTTGTAGTGGATATATAGCATGCATCATTATTTGTGTGAAGAGTAATGATGGATCGATTAACATTGGAAAATGTTGAATCGTGGTTCAAGAGCATAGAAGATGAATTTTCCTAGAGATTTAGCACTGGACTGAGTTTGATACACATATATGGGTAGAGGAGAATCTCTACCATTATCTATATGAGACTTTTTTCTGCTGCTTCCTAGTAGATTTATTTGGGTGGCTTTCAACCTATGCATCTAGATCAAGTTGGTGTTATGGATAGCGGATATGGACCAAAGAAGAATACCAAAGGTTATAGGATGCATATCGACATGGACCTATGCTATAGATCACCTGGTGGGGAGGGGTACTAGCTAGCTACACTCTAGAATACACCATTTCCACATATTTTTGTCCATAGGTTGTTGAGTTTGAGTTTCTACGAGAACCTAGAGGATTGTTTCTATGTGTTATTCCTCTAGATATGAAAATATTGATGGTTACCATGAGTTTAGAGGCACTCCCAATGGCCAGCTAAACCATTCTGAGCACTGGGTAAGGAAGCTTGGGTAGAGGAAGATGGTAGATGATACGACAGAAAATGAGAGGGAAGAAAGATGGCTCAAGTCTGGCGAAGCACGTGAAAGGGAGATTCCTAGACAACATGAGGCTACTAGTGTGATGGATCTATAAAGATAGACATTGTGGGAAGGAGTTGAGGTTCACGTGGAAGACATGGAACCTGAGTAGTCTGTGCTACCCCATCTTGGAAAGTGCATGAGGGAGAAGCATTCGTCTTCTAGTGAGATATCATTGCATGGAGAAAGGATATTCATTGCCACATATCTAAACCCACCCAGTGACCAAGCCCTGGCACTTGGTTTTCCTGAACCAGGAAGAAGTATTGATCCAGTTGAAACTAGTGGAAGAGATAGATCTATGCCTAGGAGATACAATTTTACATTCCCTTCTTCTATGGATGCACATATTCCAGTATTTAGAGGAGTTTTTAGACAAGGGGCAAGTGTACAAGATTTTGGTCTCGCATCGGGGGACTGGTGTGGGACACAATAGAGGTAGTGGGGTGTTGTCACAGACCTGTCAACACACACTTCGGTGGGACCATGGGGGCACTTGGCACAGCTCCTACAGCCTTATGGACCCAAAGTGGTTTTAGTGGATCTAGTGGCTCTAGAGGTACAGGACCAGTGGACCTAGTGGATTAGGTGGTGGAGGAAATACCAGAGGGAACCAAGGCTCTGGTTTAGGACAAGGACTCCACCACCACCTCAAGTTTTCTTTGAAATGTCTATGCATTTTTCGGATTATAGGGCATTGAGGATGCTACGAGAATATGTTCACAAGTGTGAACTACTATGGAATGTGAAAGGTATCACAACCCCGAACGAAAGGCTAGTCAATTTACAACTACGTTGTAAGGGTGCACGCATAGCTGTTATAGAAAGTGTGATCTTCATCAAAAGGTGGTGGATTAAAAGCCGCCTTAAATAATGCATTCCTAGAAAAGTTTCACATTCCCGAGTTCAAAAAAAAAGTATTAGCGCTTTGAAGGAGATACAACAAGGAATAGCGAGAGAGTGTGCGTGAGTATGATGCGTGCTTTAAGACTCTCTTGACTCTCTTGTCTAAATTATCATATAATATACATCCTTCTCAAAGCATGCACAAAGTGGTTTTTGGAGGATTGATCACCCCTTTTAGAAGGGCATTGTCTCATAAAAATTTTACAGATCTACGTGAAGTATTGGAGGCTACCTTGTGTGCCGAAGCTGTTGGTAGTATTGATACTAGAGTTAGCCCGTTCTTGGAGGCTCAGATTGTTGCTATGGCTAAGCAGTTGGAAAATCTATCTATGAACTCGGTCCATGAGACTCACAGTGGTTTGTGGTGCATAGATTGTGAGATAGAGGGGCACGTTAAGGAAAATTTCCCCTAAAGGCGGCACGCATTGTAACATTAGATTGTGAAATTTTTCATGAGGACCATGATGTTAGTAGATTTCCCTTGCTATAGTGTGCGATCACGAAGAATGTATCTTGTTATTACAATATTTACACCTCCACAACCCATGATACTAAATATTATAGGCTCATTGATCAGATACATGAGGCCATTGATCATGGGGTGCGCCAAACCAGCATTTCCAGTGGTTCTAAAAATGATGATCACCATTATGAGGAGTGCGCAGATGGAGGCATGCGTGGATGGGGCTTTCAAGGAGGATTCCATAGATGAGGTAACCATGGAGGAAGAAGTGATTTCTGAGTTGAAGATGTTTCAACTGTGGATCTACAGAACATTACAAGTGTGATTTCCCAGACTTGTTGTAGTGCTCATGGTGTGGAAAGAAGCATAAGTATGAGGAATGCCCAAAATTATTTGAGCATATGAATTAGTAGCACTGGAAGGATAAAGGTGCTACGATGGTAAGCATCAAGAAGGAAGACATATAATGGATGCCCTAGGTAACACGGGATGAAGGTTTGGAGCATGTCTTGGTAACAAGGCAGAAACCATGCGTGCAAGGGAGATACCAAGATAGAAGAGCCTAGTTTCAAGAGAAGAGGTCATTCATGGAAAGTACCCAGACCTCATGCATCAGAAGGAGATATATCAGGACACCATGGATGTTATTCGAAGCTTACAAGGGGAGATCCAATGTTTAAAGGAGAAATCTAGGAGGGAGGAACAAGGAAGGAGGATCAAGGCACATAAAGATGACATGGATGAGGTCAAGGAGGTGTGCAAAATGCTAAGGCAGGAGAACATCATTCCTTTGCTAGGATCTTGGTATAGAGAGAAGGTACCACACACCATAGAAGAGAGAAAGATATAGTCTTGCATGTGAACCTTCCCTCTCATAGCCTCGACTATGACAAAGAGATTATATTGAATGCATTTGTGGATGGATGGCACCTCAACAATATACTCATTGACACTAACGGGGGAGGTTAATGTTTTGACTTATGATGCATGGAATCAAATGGGGAGACTGCATTACAACCATCCTCAAATGTCTTGTGTATGGAAAATAATACTAAGGTAATTCCCATCGGTGTCTTGAAGGATGCAGCTATTACTATTCAGGGATCCAAGTTTACTAGGGACTTTGAAGTCTTGGCACTCGCCGAGGTGGACAATTTCCCAAAGCATTACTTGGGTGCCCTTGGTGTTACAAGAACAATGCAGACCTCCGGTTCAACAAAGGGTACATAAGTTTTGAGAACAAAGAGGAGTGGGTCATTATACCCTTGGTTATGGGAAGTCAGTGCCCTACATTGAACCATTGGGAGAAGAGGTTTTGGACAAGATTTATGTGCACTCAATCAGAGACCCTAAGATGGTATACCCTATTAATGGGGTTATCCAATTTAAAGATGCTTAGTCAGTGAGTGATACCACCAGTCTGGCATGTCACAATTTGGTGTATGGGACATACGAATTAATGGGATAGAAATTGAGAGGATCGGTAACCAAGGTAACAAAGGCATGCATGCAGTTCAACACCTTGGAGGGAAATAAGCGCCCAAGTACTCAGGAGGGGCCTTCACGATATCTTTCTGTAGGAGATAGGAGCTCAGTGGAAGAATGAGAAGGAACAAAGGGAGATGTTGAGTTACGTCTTGCTTAGGACAGTAGGTCATTGGTGGGCCATGCATCAGGAGAGCCTTTTAGAGTGGCACAAGGTAAGAATTTCTCTCTCTATTAGATTTTCTAGAAGTAATATACCCACCATCATTAAGGAGTACCATGGGAAGGAGCCCACCTTTTCCCATATCCAAGAGTGTGAATGGGTCTAGAGATAAGGCATGGAAGCCTTACCACCATCCCTATGGGTGCACAAGTTGTATTCTACACTACTGGGTTGTGTGCATGCATGGTACATTCATTCGGAGACACGCCGCCAGACAAAGAATTGGCAAGAGCTTGCAGCTCATCTTATTCAAGCCTTTGAGTATCAGAGTACCAAACCATCAATTGATAAGGCCTTGTAAGGTATCAAGAGCTTTACCATGGGAGATAGTTCCAGAACAGAAGATAGGTTGTTGGAATTACTAGGTGAACTAGGATTGGGGGCGTGCTTCAAAGAGATTGAAGAAGAAGAAGAGTTACAGCTTGAGTGTGCGTGTTTGGAGAAGGAGACAAGAAAGTTAGTATATGTGATTGATGGAGAGGAATCAGAAAGTTTAGATGTTAGCCATTCTGTGGGGACATGTGAAGTAGTGGATAGTGTAGATGCTCATGTGCATGCTTACCATGAGCCATTAAAGACAAAGAAGGTTAACATCGGTTCAGGAGAAGAACCTAAGGAAGCTATTATTGGGGATTATTGGATGAAGAAGGAAGTATCAAAGGTCATTGTTCTATTATGCAAATTTGAGGATTTATTCTTATGTGGGTACCATGAGCTAAAAGGCATCCACCATTCCTTAGGGGAGATGAGGATAAAACTAAAGGAAGCTGCATGCCCGGTTAGAAAAAGGCCCTACCAGATGAATCTCAACTTACGCGTGAA
The DNA here is from genome assembly GCA_018340775.1 of Taxus wallichiana var. yunnanensis. NCBI lineage: Eukaryota > Viridiplantae > Streptophyta > Pinopsida > Cupressales > Taxaceae > Taxus > Taxus wallichiana. Next base: position 361,851,276 of record CM031236.1, on the reverse strand, counting down.
GGTTAAGGAGGAGACAGACAAGATGATATCTTCTCGGGATCATTGAGGCGATGAGAAGAATCGAATGGATAAGTCGATGGTAATTAGCATCAAGAAAGATGGGTAGATTAGGATTTGTGTGGATTATAGGGAACTAAGTGTAGTTTGTGTCATTGATCCCTTTCCAACCCCCTTCACGAAGAAATTTTAGGATTTGTGTGTGAAATCTATTCCTTTACGGATGGATTTTTAGGATACCACTAGGTTCAGATTGCAAAGGAGGACCAGGAGAAGACAAATTTCACCACCAAATGGGGAAGTTTGGATATACGGTCACGCCCTTTGGGTTAAAGAATGCTCCTACTGTCATTTTCCACAAAGTGGTGTAAGCATTCCAGGACTTCATTCATAAGTTTCTTCATATTTACTTGGATGATTGGACGTATATGGTTTGGTTAAGGACCATTGTGATAGCTTGAGATTAATGTTTGAAAAGTGTAGGTAGTTTAGGATATCCCTCAACATCAAGAAGTGTGTGTTTGCTACACCCTTTGAGACTTTATTGGGGCATATCATATGTAAGGAGGGCTTCTTTGGTAGATTTCGCTTAAGTTTTAGTTATTGTGTGATTAAGGGAGCCTACTAGCTAGAGCATAGTGTGTAGATTCCTTGTGCATACAGGATATTACTGAGAAAATTCATTAAGGGGTATGCCAAGATTTCCACACCTTTAGAGGAGCTTCTTAGACAAAAAAGTACCTTCCATTGGGGAAAGGCACAACAAAGGGTGTTTGAAACCTTAAAAGATAGGATTATTACCGCACCTATTTTACAATTTCCCTCTTGGAACAAATGCTTCCATGTCCATGTAGATGCCTCAAGAACCACCATTGGAGCAAGACTTGCATAACCAGTGAGGGGATTTTTGATCATCCTCTCTATTTTGTGAGCAGAAAGTTAACAACAACAGAGAAGAATTATACCACAATTGATCACGAGGCATTTTCAATGATCTATGCACTTTTCATATTTTGACAAGATCTCGCTAGCAACACCCTTTGTATTCTACACCGACCACATGGTATTAAAGCATTTAGTGAACAAGCGCATTATTCAAGGCGCATATGTTGATGGGTGTATTTATTTCAAGAGTTTGAGTTCACCATTATAGTGAAGCCCTGGAAAAAGCAATTGTGGACCTAATCATCTATCAAGGATTGATTTAAGAGAGGACGTGCAAAGTATTGAGGAAGAAATTCCATACGCACAACTGTTTAGATTGTGGCATGCACCCTTGGATTTGGAAGAGATTGTTGTATTTTTAAAAGGTGTGGCACTAGATGGAATGAGGGCATTGGAAAAGAAGTAGTTGGCCATATGTGTCACACCCTACATGTTGATTAGTGGAGACTTATACAAATTGGGACGTGATGAAGTTTTGCACAGATGTGTGTTAGAGCATGAGTGCCTGGCCATCATGGAGGAAGGAGATGGAGGAAGTGTGGAAGGGCTTTACATAGGTGATGTGACCATGTGTAAGATTTTAATGGCAGGTTTATGGTGGGAAACCTTATACAGGGATTGTAGGGATTATTGTAAAGCATGTGACCACTGTCAGTGCATTAGAAAACTAGGAAGGAGAGATGAAATGCCTTTGCATCCTACTCCTAGTGTGGATCCTTTTGAAAAGTTTGCGATAGACTTTGTAGGACCTATTGCACCAGCAACACGTAGGACTGGGTCACATTATGTCATCACTTGCATGGATTATCTCACGAGGTGGGCAGAAGCAGCCCCGACTAAATATTACACAGTAGCGATAGTGGCAAGGTTCTTATGGGAGAACATTATCACAAGGTATGGATGCCCTTTGAGTTTGACCAGTGATAAGGGTATGCATTTTCTAAATGAGACCATGAGGATCCTACTATCTAAGTTCATGATGGCTCATCATAAGACTACGCCGTATCACCCACAAGAAAATAGAATCACGGAAGCATTCAACAAAATACTAAGTCATACCTTGACCAAAATCTATGATGTTGGAAGATAGGATTGGAATGAATAGGTATCAATAGTTTTATGTGCTTACAGGACTATGTATAAAAGAATAAATAAAGCCACACATTTTCAATTGGTGTTTGGCACGGAAGCTATTTTACCATTGAATTTATGTTACCTTCTCTCGTGAATAGTACATGTAGGAGGATTAGCTGATGAACAAGTGTTGGACAAAAGAATTGATGAACTAATGAAAGCTGGATGAGAGATGATCACTTGCTATTGGATCTAAACAATAGAAAAGGAAAGAAAAAGGCTTGGCATGAACGCCATAGTAGAAAAAGGAAGTTTGAGGTTGGGAAAATAGTGTTACTATATGATTCTAAATTTCTGCGCCATCTTGGGAAGTTGAAAGTCCATTGGTTAGGTCCCTACACAATCCCGTACATCCTTGATTTTGGTGCATGCGATTCTGACTTTGGATGGAATGAAGTTTCCTAGACACTTCAATGGCGGCAAGTAGGCTAAAGCCCTACTATAGCTAAGTCTTCTTGGTGTTTGTAAATAAGGTAGTTTTTCTAGTTAGTTTAGAATTTTCCCTTATGCATTTTCCTTTCCTTGTGTTTCCCTTTCACGTTGTTGTTTTGTTTTGTGCCTTAGGCACCGATAACCTTATTTCTATTTTTGGAGAATTTATGAGTGCACAGAGGACCGTGCATCATTTAAGTGTGGGGTGGAGAAAAGTGAAGAAGTGCATGATTAAAAGTATTTAGGAAGTTGTGTTGAAGAGCCTTGGTGAGTAGCCGGTAAAAAAGAGATGAAGAGAAAAGATAGAATGGTTGGTACCGGGTAAAGCTACTTGTATATCCCACATACAAAGGAAAAGGAAGTGCAACTAAAGCAACATGAGGTAGGTAAAAGTAAGAATCTAGATAGAAGAAGTGACTTCGGCTTGTTTTGAGCACATGTAAGAGCCTCTTGTCGGGATAGTTTAGTTGTGCACCGAGAAGGTTGGAGGATTTTTCAAAAAGGAAGGGCGCGTGAGTTAAAGAGGGTTTTCATGTAGGAATGGCACGTGAGTGAAGGCATCGAAGATGATCTTGGTTTTAAAAATCTGCACTAAATGAACAAATTATGGGGTAGGTAAAGTAGCATTTAATGACCAAAAAAAGGAAAAACTATATATAGAGGGTCGAGGCACTCTCATTTTACATTGTGAAAATGAAGAGTTGGATATATAAGTGAAAGATATAAGATAGCTTTTCTCATATTCGATCAAGTGAAAGATCTGTGTGATTAAAAACATGAAGAGCTAGTTTGAGATTGCGAACTAGAAGGAATTACATGGGCATGGAGAGAAGTGAAAAGATGTTGTCTTGTGAAGAATTTATCAAAGATAGGGTTCAACAAACTAGGGCATGGGTTTAGAAGAATTGTATCGTGGATCTGAGATCAAAGGTTGGGAGAAGGAAAGTAGAGTAACAAGGAGAGGATTGGAGTGACACAATTACCTTGACCATGGCACCGAAGAAAGGAAAGGGCAAAGCGAAGGCTAAACAACCAAAACCCGAGGTAGATATAAATGAAGAATGGTATGCATAAATGCAGTACCCTGACAGAGTGATGATGGGGAAGGAATGGGAGTCCCATTTGAGAAGCATACCAGTTAGTGACTATAATCACCACACCAACACTATAGAGAAAGAAATGGCATTAGAATTGGTACACCCAACCAACAAGCAAACACTTGAAGGGTTGCCTATCTACAATGATGATGTGAAGGTCAAGCTGGTGAAGGTAGGGTTGTTGTAACTCTATGAGTTTCCTTATTTTGGGAAGCTAGATCGCTTGTACCAGTGGTTGATGTCTTGGGTACATGAGGACTACTTCCACTTTGCTGGGCACAAGATGTGCATAACTCCCTAGTTGATTGCACAATTTACATGCCTCATATGCGAGGGAGATATCCTGGAAGATGACCTTGGTGACAAGGATGCTATTTGAAAGACTATCACAGTATGCTTGTAAGAAAGGGTTGCGGTATTATGACACCTTAGACATCAAGGACCTAGTTATGAAGATGGTCGTGCACCTAGTAATGAAGCTGAATGGCCAAGAAAGGTGGACATAAGTTAACAAGCCATGGCTACAAGTCTATAGGAAGATTGCAGAGGGGACCATTTATAACTTATCTCGCATACATTATCAAGGAAATTGTAAAGTGCGTGAAGGAAGGAGATAGGATCCTCTTTGGCAATGTCCTGCTCACCCTAGTTTTTGTAGAAATTGGAGTGTCAAATGCACCAGAAAAATTTATGTGGGAGTACCTAGCCGAAGACCCTTCACCCACGAAGAGGTTTGAAAAGTATGCATGTGATACGGTGACATCTCCCCAAAAGCGCGGCTTGAAAAAAAAGTATACGGACTTGAGAAATGCATTCGGGGTGGAGTGGAGGATCCGTGGACAACTCCTAGCAGCCACACAAGGAGAAGATAAGTTCGAGTGTACCAGCACTACTTGGGTAGGTTAAAACTTATTGATGAATCATGGAGCCCTTGGTGCAAGATCTCGTCACATTCAGCGCCCAATACTTCCAAGCGGGAGTGAACAGATTTAAAGAATCAAAGAAGCTAAGGATGGAGCTAGGAAAGTTGGACCAGGAGCATAGGGATATGAGGAAGAAACTAAACTATCCTAGAGGTAAGCATGCATACGTGGAGAAGTACATGTTGCACAAGATCCATATGACTAGGCCAATAACACTTCCTATCACTGGAGGATCCACGATGCGCGTATACATGTGCATAAGGCCAAAGTTTGAGAATGGTATGTACTTGGTGGATGAGATCTCAATACCTAAAGACCCCTTGGGAAAGAAAAAGCTAGTGTCTAAGAATAGGGGTAGAGGAGAGGAAGGAGCACCAAGTGTACCAACTTCTCAGACAGTGAGCATGCCTACTATGAGCACCAAGACAAGAATCTATGTTCAGAGGAAGAATTCTCAAGTAAAGGAGAAGATGCTAGAAGTAGAGGTGCCTGAACAACCCACCACCATAGAGGAGTCACAAGAGGAAGAAAAGAAGTCAGAATATCTTGACCAGAAGACACCTCTCAGGAAGAAGCAGAAGGTAGATGAAGAAGCTGACTTGGAGGTGACCAAAATCTTGGAGAGATACCTAGGATAAAGAGAGGATGAGAGTAAAGGAGGTGGCGATAAGGAGGAAGAGCCGAGAGAAAGATAGGGAACCCCTAAAACCTCATGTATTTAGTGTCTATGAATCGGAGGAAGAGAGTGGGGATGAAAATAAAGAGTTCATATTCGCGTGATGAGAAAGATGCACAAGGTGATGAAGGCACTAAAGATACAAAGGCAGATGAGAGGGATGCCGAGGGGTAGAGAGCCACAAATTTTACAAAGGAGTAGATAATTGAAGTAACATAGTGAGAAGAAAAGAATATGCTTGAGGCCCTTGTAGACCAAGAGTTAAAGCATAACTATGAGACATAGTGCTAAAGGAAGGGAAGGAGGAGAGCATTGAAAAAGGACATGACAGCCTAGGAGGCCCCACTCTGACAGTTAGCTTCCCCAAAGGCACGCGCTCAGCTAGAAGACCTCTGGATGTAGAAAAGAGGTAGATAATGGGCTACATGGATGATTCAAGGAAGGTGCTACACACATGATTCCAAAGGATGATACCCCTTTGAAAGACTTTAGCCATGGGTTCATTTGATAAGGAGGGCGCGTACCCAGGACCAAGAATATGCTTTCTGGGCATTTGAGTCCCATGTCGATGAGCTAGACTTTGAATTCTATCAAATGGAACTTATCACACTACCAGATTCTAAGGAGACAACCCCTTAGTGAATGCCCTGTGAAATCTCGGATGAGAAAGTCTATAATGTTTTAAACAAGGTCGCGGTGGAAACAAAGGTGAGGCAATTCACGTGAAATGACAACATAAGGGCTTTAGAGGGAAAGCTAGCCAAGAATGAGGAAGAGTTGGCTAAGGTGACTAGAAGCTTAAAACATGAGAAATTAATCAGTGTGTAGCTAAAGCGTGAGCTCAAGGAGGAGAAGGAAAAGGTGTAGGGGGTCTATAAGAAAGTAGACTCAATAAAAAGTGCCATCATTTTGAAACACCTAGATCTAACGCCTATCCCCCAGAAGTACGCATCGATGCTTGAATGCCTAGAAGAATTAATGTGCATCCTCACCATAGAGAGGTGACACTTGACATTGGAATCTATAGATGAAGTGGCCACACACCTGAAGAAGGAGGATACATGATAGCACTTGTTTTCGAGTATAGTCAAGTACTCACAAAGATCAAGGTCATTCCAAGTCTGTAGAAGCTGCATACGACACATGCGCAGATCGAGATAAGGTGGCAAGCTCTTTGGTTGCCACACTTGAAGTAGAGCTGAAGGAGTTTCAAGAAAAGAACAAGGGGAATAGGGTAGAAAGGGACAAGGTTCTGGCTGAGGTAGAAAATAAATCAGAGGTGATTGAGGCTTTAAGAAGCTCAACTAAGGCCCGATTGAAGGAACTGTACCCCTAGATTACAAGGAGAATGGACAAGCTCGCGGACCTAGGCAAGGAAATGGAACAAATTGTGGACACCTTGGGTGCCCAGGGAGCTGGTCTAAGCTTTGATGAAGTAAGCACCTTGGTGGGTGACCTATGCCAGAAGGTGAAGGGCGAGGTCAAAATATGGAACAAGTTAGAGGCAGATATGTGACGGGACTTTCCAAGCATTCGAGTTAATGTCCCCCCATTCTTCATTCTTTCCCCTATTCTTTCATTCCTTATTCATTTTTGTAATATTTGTCTACATCTTGGTTCCATTGAACCAACTTGCACCTTGGTCAAGTATAATGTTTCCGAGGGTAGAGAACAGGCGTAGTATGGGGTGATGTTGGGCCCCTAGAATATTGACTAAGTATGAAGGTGCGTGGGCGTGTAAGACCCCAATTATAGAAGGGTGCACATGGAAAAAACATGCAGGAGGAAGAGTTAAAGAGGCATATGGTTCACGCGGTGCGGGAAAGGAGGTTTGGGACTTAGCCAATTTAAGCAAGAAAGGAAAAAACACGTGAAAAGCGTGATCAATTGTGCATGGATAAGATGCCACAGCGGCAGGCCTAGGAAAGAGCATGTCGGCGATTGGATCTTCTAGAATATCATCATGAGATGGAGTGGAGATCTCCAACCTGAAGGAACATGCTCACTTGGAGGACCACATTTGACACTTGGCAATGGATCTGAGGGTGCGACAAGGTGAGTTGGTAGTGTGGGAAGGTGATAAATACAAGTTCTGCGCAGTGGGAAAAGAGAGACAGAGACAAGGAGACCGAGATAACATATAGATGGGGATATAGAGATAGAGGAAGAGATATACATAGAGAAAGAAAGATAACATGGGTGAAGCTCTGCAGGATTACTGCGAGTGGAACTTTGATGCAGAAAGGAATGTACTAAGCTTAGCATTGTAATTTCTTTTTCTTTTTGGCATAATTATACAAGCCTAGTGATGTGCATGATTGCAGTCTACTCTCTATGGCTCTTTGTAATGAAATGATGAATACAATGAGGTTACCTATTGCATTTGGATATGAATATCAATGGGTTTTATGTATATCTAGTTCATAGAAGTTCTCTTTCCTTTCATGCTATGAATGAATGGTTGTATCTTTCTTTCTGTTATAATATATGTTATGGAGTCTTTTAAAACACTCGGTCTGAAGAAACTATAGGGATCTGGAGGTCGTTATGAGCCCTATGATTCATGTATGTCTAAACTTATTTCCTGAATACTCTTATACTACTCATAGTTGAATGATTCCCACTAAAACTCACATAAAAAAGAGACTCGGCACCCGTACATGCCTCAAGTGAGTACTTAGCTTGTTGGGTGATAGGCTGACATGCATGGGATTCCTTCCTTTTATAGTGGGAGTAAAATTGACTACATATTGGCATTGTATGATCTTTTATTTTAGCCTAGATGAGGACACATATAATTGGCACATGAGATGTTTGAAAGAATTTATAAGGAAATGTGGTCAAAGGACTATGAATAGATATTGGTGCTTGCTCATTGGTTGGCCGCTCCACTTTGTCTATTGGGTTACAATTGAGATTGGTGTTTTGAATGTTTGTTTTGTCCTTGGGATGTTTAATTTTCAAATCTTGAGTTTTTTTGGTAACTCATCAATCCCCTCATCTTCGAATTAACCAATGAAACATTGATCTTGCTATGGAACTCACCCAACTCAATCCATAACCTGGTTTCCTAACTCACCTACTAGCTCAATGGATATAATGTGGTGCATTGTCAATTCTCTTCCTCTCGCTTACCATATCAACACATGCATGGTCATATTACTATATCCTTGCAAGAATTTTATGTTCTAGTTTTCTTAATTTTAATGAAGTTGTAAATTAAACTAAAGAAGAGTAAATTTTTTGGTGAATTATAAAAAACGTGTTTCCAATAGCAAAATGTACCTATGTCTTGTATGATCTAGACACAGATTCATGCATGTAAACACTACTCTCTTTCACCTCATAAGATGGATGAATAAACTATGATGCTAGTTTTGATACGGAAACCATGTAGTTGGCGAGTTAAATGAAAAATTTAATTAAAACTACTTCTTGATAACCTTGTGTAATCTTCATAAAACCTATTTTTTAATGAGGCACAAAACCTCCTTATAAACACCGAAATGAGAAATTCAAGATTTGGAAGTGTGCCTTGTCACATGGAGTGTTGAACTAAACTCTAATTTATACCTTATATTCTCATTTAACTTTGGTTTGTCAAGTTTTTAGGATCCCAATAGGTTGGTTCACATCTTTAAACAACTCTTTGAAAGTTTAAAATGTAGTTTGGTTTTGACCTTGGGTGTAGAAATAGTTTTTGGATTCTGCATACCTCTAGTATTTCTCCTTTAAAATCACTACCAACCCTCAGTTTGGAGAAAAAAAATCTCACAAGTTATTTTTCTAGGTTGGTTTTGTAATCCCGGTTGTTCGATGTGAGAGATATTTGGGTGCAATTACGATCGGTAGCGCTAGAAAGATGGACGACATTTGAATGCAATTCACCAATTTTGGGTTTTGTTAACCACTGAGTGCTTCCTTTCATATATGGGAGTAGGTAGGAATCGGTTTCCATGTGTGTTTTAGTCTCAAAGATTGTGTTTGAAAGCTGATTTTTGAGTAACTTGTCTAAATTTGATGTATTTTGGAAACTTGTAACTAATTGGAGAAAATGGTTTTATGACCTTATCGAAGAAAAATAATGATTCAGAAACCTTGTAAACAATAATACATGACTTAAGGAAACCATCTTGATTCTTTCTTGAAAATATATTGAATGTGAAAAGAAATGATGTTTTCTCTCTCCTCTCTCTAGCTCTATCTTTAGCTTGAAAATGAAATGAAATGGCATTTATATTTCTTACTCTCCCTAAAATTTTGTTTAAGTATTATTTCATTATTATTGGAAACATGTGAAGTTATAATAATTCTTGGTCATTTTTAGATTCCATTCCAGTGAGTTGTGTTAACCATGCGGTGATTACGGGTACGTAGGACATGAAGAAAATTATAGCGTTCTATATGCTTTTGTAATAACGGGTTATCCTTGAAATACATGTAATATTAAATGGATGTATATCAACACTATGTTTATAAACATGAATGTTATTTATTGAATTATTTTATGATAAGTAAGAAATTATAGTATATTGGTATACGGGGAAAATGGGCATTATATTCTAGAATCAATTTTAATTATAAGTATATATCTTACTAATGGTGTAGATGTCCATTTTATCTGAAAATGAAATGATCTTTCATAGCATTATTTTTGTGTTGTTAATGAATGAAATCCTTTTTTTACTAATTACTTGGGAATTCCTAGAAGAACCAAAGCAAAAAGGACAACCTTAGAGTAAGATTCTTGTTTGACACACTCTTGTGTGTGAACACATTAGCTTAGAAAACTGAAAATTAAAGGACGATCCTAGTTTTCTTATCATTCTTTAGCACCTCCTAGCTTAGAGATAATAAGAGAAAAGAATTACGATTCTATAGAATATTGTCTGCATTTTGACATGGTCATGAAACCACCCTATAGGAATGGTAATGGTTAAACATTGTTTAGAGTATAAGGGGTTCCTACTAGGAATTACATTCATGCATGTTGAAGTTGTGTGGGATGCTTTAGTTTAAGGCTTGGAGTCACTTTTGTGACATGTAGGACATAAAGTCTAAGCAACGTAATTGTGTAGTTGTCTTGAGGTTAAGCATAGAGGGCTAAGCATTGAATGTACTTGATTCATAGGGGCAATTAGGAAATGTAATTTCACAACCTTGAGATGTGATCATGCATACCTTGGAAAACCATAAAGTGAGGTGGAACCTCAATAGCTCTAATATAATCGACTCGTTTAAAATTCAAACAATATAATATTGACACATAAGTGAAAATTGGATTTATCTTATAACTTAGTTAGGATCTCTTTTATTGTTGATAATACATATAAAAATCTCCACGTGAGTTCAAACATGTGAGGAACACAATATTTTATCTATAAAATTAACCTTATGATGTATAACTATTAAAAATGACTCTAACCAAGAGGTACCGTCAAGTATAAAAGAAATACCTTTGGATTTGACAAATTTATTATGAAATAAGGGTGTTTGTTTTATCTTATTTTGAATTTAGTAAGGTGTAGATTCCTTGAGTGTAGATGAAATGATCAATCATGTGGCCTCTCATGAGGTTATTGGTAAAAGAGATTTTGATGTATGTTTCCCCCACGAATGCCTCATTCATAAATGTCTTTAAAATTTGAGAGTTTAGAAATAATGAAATGAATTGTATTGTGTGAGATTAATCTCCTTATAGTCTTGAATCCCTATGTGAAAAACAAGTGTTATGAATCGTAATTTTACAAAAAAATGTTAATATGAGATCTAAGTAACAATGTAAATATAATTAGAACAAGAGTAAATGAGATGAAACTATGGAATGATTGTTATAAAAAATTGCACCTTGAATGATGTCAAACCAACTAAAATGCCTAAGACGATCTTAAAACAAATGAAAATAAAGGAGGGCATCATTATGATCCAAAACATTTATTAAAATGGGAAATATACAACCTTGAGGTATGAGTGCATGTCTCATATACATAGTGTGGGTTAAACAATGATGTCGAATGAAATAATGAATATGTAGCCTTGGGAATGAGAATATTGTTTACATGATAAATGATTTTGAGACCTATAAAGGTAAATAAGGGAGTTTAAATGGTAGTGCAGAGGGAACCACAAGTAAATTAATTGGTAAGTGAAATAAAATAAATGTAGTCTAGAGTAAAAAGGAAAATGTATGTTTATGTGTTAAGTGTTTTAAAAATATTTAAGGCTAATAAAGAAATATGATTGCAATAAATATTTAACCAAGAAAATGTGATATTGTGGAAAGTTCCTACACATGATGTTCATGTTGTGGTTGGGTTGTGGTTTCATACTTGCTCATTTATATAAGTGTTGCATTGGTTTGCATCATGTCACATCTTGATATTTGCATGTTATTCATGTTGGTGAAAATGTCACATGTGGTGTTGCATAATATTTGATGAGTCTTTATGGTGTCACATAGTTGTATCAAGTAAAATGAAAGTCAAAAAAATTATCCTGGTATTTTGGTCCTTTTTTGGCTCTCGCATGGGTGGACATTACATATTTTGATTATGAGTTTATATGTTGCTCTTATAGTTTATATGTTTTGAAACAATATTCTATAATGTTAATTATTGGTCTCTCTATAATACTTTCATTTCCTAAATTATAAAAAATGAACCATGTTATCAACCCTTGTCATATTTCTCCCTTGTAATCAAGTCTTGTTCGGTTTTTATTTACCCCTACTATTTTAAGAAAGGGCACAAACCTCTAATATGTTGTCTCTTGTCTTAATATTATAATGATATCATTTAGATATCTAAGAGATGTAATTGGAGTTGTTTACCACTTTTTCTACACATTAAACCACATGTTGTACTCCATTAACCCCAATTCATGTTTAATTAACCTTAGATAGGTCAGATTTTTCTAATACTAACTTGTATCAAAATGTATATCCCTTGAGTCATATAGGGAAAGAAGTAAACATGTTTCCCTCATAAAGAGATTGATTGGTGAACAAAACCCATGTTGAATTTTTCTAACGAATTGTGTCCCTTGAATGTTGAGATTAGGAACAAAGTAAATCATGAAAAGTACCTCCTTTTAACTCATTGACAACCCCTTCCATGTTCTAAATTATAAGTATAGTTGTCCCTTATATGATCACGTAATTTTAAAATGGTACCTTATTTATTTTACATGGGATTCATATGACCCATGTGTACCTGAAAATGCATCCTATCATTTATGGACTTTAGTAGTTTAAATTCACAAGAGGAGATAAGATCTCAAACCCATGTTATCGTTACAACAATTTTCTTAGTATCTTAATATGTGAAACCTCCTCTAGGATTTGAAATGAATCAATTATTATCTTTGTTCATATTCTTAATGTCTTGTGGAGATGTAAGAGTTGTGTGTTCATCCATAGGAACCTAGTAGAAGTTTTTCTCGCGGGTATGAAAGTGTATAAGATTCTAAGGTGGTAGGCATAATGTCACTTTGGGGCATCTAGGGTGAAATATTGTGTTTGTAACTATATGTTTATCCTAGAAAATAAACTCCATTAGAATATAAATTAATGTAAAGTTCATGGTATATGAGGGATGATTATGATGTGCATTAATACACCTTTAAGTTTCTAATTGTAAAGGAAAATTTGTATCTTTCTCATAGCTTTGAGAATGCACCCTTGTGGTGTCATTCTAAGAATCTAAGTACTGTGGAGTATTCTAGTAACTTAATAAATATTTCTTATGATGTGAAACTAGGCATGTCATGATCCACATGAAAATGAATAAGTGAAAAACACATAGATTTTAATTTAGGAACGCAATACTATTTTGTGCAATGTTAAGTTACTTCTAATTAACAATCTAGTTATCTAATTCGTTAAGTACTCAACAAACCAAAATAAATGTGGTCTATAAAAAGTAAAAAAGTGTGCCATCTTGTCAACTACTTTTAAAACCATTAAAATTAAAATAATGAAATATGAGTATAATAATTTTTAGCCATGAAAATTTGGTAATGTGGAAGGTATATATTAATGATGTTCATACTATGTTGATTCTTGGTTTTGTAAGTTTGTTCATTCATAATAATGTGTATTTGATGCGGATCGGGTGTCATAATATTGTTTGCATGTTATTCATGTTGGTGTATACTTCTTATGTGATGTGGGGAAATTTTCTATGATCTGAGTGATGTTTTATAGATGTATCATGTATGTAAATGAAAGTAAAAAAATTCTGGTTTATTTGGTCTTATGTTTGGGTCCCACATGGGTGGGAACTATAGTTGGTATCAGAGTGAAGGTTCATACTCTCAAACCTCTAGGACAGTTGGGTGTTGTGATGGATTATGCATGATGGTGGAGGAATACGGTGTCATTTTTAGTGATCGACAAAATTTGTACTTTTGATTATATGAATGGACCTATTATGCAAACCACTTGTCCTGGAATTTTTATGATTTTGATGTGTTTCTTGATGGAAGTAATTTTTCTCTCTTGTCAAATTCATGTGTATTACCACCTCATTATGTGAACGAAATATTTTGGTGAACCACGAAAGTGTTGTAATGTTTCATTTTCTTGTAATATTGTATATGTGGAACAACGTGTTGCATGAAAAAGTGCTTCATAGTGAAATATGTTGTATCATGTTAATTCCCACCATGTTGCATTGTATTATGGTGTTATGTCACCATGTTGTGTTGTATTTGAATATATGTCATGATGTTAAAACACTATGTTTGTTGTATATATGTATTCATACGTTTGTGATAAATTCATATCATGAATTGGGGGCATATGGTGATTTCATGACCCCTAATGTATTGTACTCGCACTCTTGGTGTGTTATGTGGAAATGTATATGTTGTAAGTTGTGAAATATTGTTATGTTATACCTCTGTAATTTTTCCATGTGTAAGATGTTATGGTTATGCATAAATCATCATTATGATAGTAATGTTGTTGTGTGTTATGTTGTGTACCCTACAATGGTGATTATTGTGAGTAACATTTAGAAGTCTCCTTTTCATCAATATAAATATCTCAACTGATGTCACAATGCAACCATGTCCATGTACATGAATTATAGTACCACTAAATAGTGTAAATAGTGACTTCTAGAATGAATGTTCTTCATAAATGACAGATCAGTGTGGGAATTGGAAGGAACTAAAGATATGTATCTCGGAGAGAGAATTTGTGGACTATGTGACCATAACCTTGAGCCAAGTACGAGTTTGAAATTGGAGTCTCATGTAGACTGAAAACCCACCTCTATCCATTTGGTATACCTCAAGCTTGCTCAATATATTGTTTATGTACAACACTTTAGGCTCATGTTTATGTGAACTAGAGTCATTGTTATCTCATATTTGGGTTTTCATTAAAAAATCATGTGTGATATTGACTATGGATCCTTGTATGTGTGCTTCAAAGATATACGGAGATATTTATATTTTGGTTATATTTATTTTGCAAGATGAGGATTGATATACAAGTGTTAGCAACTCGATTATTTCCCTTTGTTGACCAGAAAAGGCTACATAGTGATCGTAAAATGATTTTTCTATGTTTGCATTTTATTTGTAAATTGATTTTTTTTTCTTTCCTTTTAAGAACCAAAAATTTCTTGATTGATGTATCTTAAATCTTTGGGCATTTAATTTATCTTTGTGCTAACAAGTGAATTACTACAACTGTTTAGCCATTTATTTTTCTTAGTTTAAAACTTATTTTGGAGTTTAAAATTTTTATATCCTAGCCCAAGGCTTGGGATTTGTTGTCACTTGGAATTTGGATTTGTTTGATATGTTGGTTCTAATTTTTTGATGTGATGGATTAGGGTCATGGGATTCACCATGGAGTGGTTGGACCTATGGACCCACTTCATTATATAGGGGTACACCCCAAGGGGGTCATGGGGTTATGTAGTATTGAGCTATACGTTACTATTCTGCTTGGGTGGAGGTGATGGGGCTCTACGTGCTTAGGGCCATTGGGTGACCTAACCTCATTAAATAAAGATATAAGGAGATGAGGATCTATGGTGAGTGGCCCATCATGGAGAAATAAGGTGATGGGGCTCTATGGTGAGTGATACAAAATGGAGAAATAAGGTGGCGAGGCTCTATGGTGAGTGACCCAAATTGGTTTTGGCACTATTCTTATTTCTCTATTAGGAGGCATATGGAGTTTTTTGGAGAGTCATGGATATTTGGGAGACATATGGAGTTGGTATGTATGATTCATGGGCTACATCTATGAGTCTTGTTATGTATTGTGATGTTTGAGGCTTGATGCTCATTTTTTTTTCATGTGTTATTAGACCTTATCTTGACATGGTGTGGGTATAATTGTGGTTTTGAGTCATGTGATACCTATTGCATATGTACTAGCGTGATGCCTCATTGTATGTTAGGCACGTGGGTGTGTTGGATCTATGTATGGGCATATGTGTTGTGAATTCTATGTTATAAAAATATGTTTTTTGGGTTGACAATAATGTGTCTTGGACATTGTGTGACATTTTGATGTCAACTATTTTGGGTAACATATTGGAAATTTGAAATTGAAATCATTAATAAGTGATAACATTATGAACATTGAACAAGTGAATTGTGTAATCAATACAACTAATAAATGGTTAATACCCTTATGAAAAAACACATGCGAGAGTGTTTCAAAATTACTATCAAAATTTGGATCTAAATCCACTATGGATTTGAATTGTTCAACAATCTTGTCTTATGGGCCTTGAAACTAAGGAAAAAAAAAGGTATTAAGAAAAATATTAATTGAGTAATAAAAAAATGAGAAACACAATTCTTCACAGAACATTAAGGAATTGAGGAAATTTTAAAATCAGTTTAACCTATTGGTGGTTGCATTCTAAACAACATAGCCCTTCTCGCTAATTAGAACTTTTTATTGTTTTTTTTTTTCATTCTTACTCATCCCTCTTAGTTCATGGAGTATTTCACATCATGGATGATGATTTTATAAGGGGGGGAGATGTAATGACCCTCTATTTACTACCACCCTCTCAAAACTAGTTGTGTGAGCTCGAGTTGGACCTTGGTATGATTGAGTTTGTTGTTCTAGCATATTGCTTAAGATAGAAATAACTCAAAAATGAAACAATTAAATACAACATAAGAAAAATAGTATTACCTTTCTAAAATTATAATATTAGATGTTGATAAAGGATAAAATTAATTGTATGGATTTTTATCTTGGGTGTATCATCATTCCAATAAGGTTAAGAGCACAATTTTCTATATTTAAGAAAACACTAAAATACAAGCCTCTGAAACACTTTATTTTGGTAGGATTCAAATCTATGTGCAATTTAGGTTAATACCACCTTCGTGGATGAATAGCCTCTCATTCTTCACGTTATGGTTTCCTTCCTAGCGGATGTCTCAATAGACATTCGTAACCTCTTTCATGATTGTAAAATAATGGTAGTAATTGAATAAATTAAACATTGGAGATAATTATGCCGAAGGCGTTACCCCTATGGGAAAAGGATTTGTGGACATTCATGGGACTATGTCAAATTTGACGGCTTAAATGACGGTTTTGCTATTTTTAACAATTTTATTTTTGCTATTTTTAACAATTTTACTTTTGCTATTTTTAACAATTTTTTGTTATTTTTAACAATTTTGCTTTTTTGATTTTGCATGTTGCTTTGGCTTTACTATTTTTAAATTTTATTTTATAGCTTTTGCATGCATTAACCTTTAAATATTAGTCACTAACACTATAATTTCATTCTTCAAGATCTCCAAGTTCCAATCAATTCCCTGCATTAAATTGAATTCTACAGGTATGCATTTAAATTTTGTTTATACTTGTATGTAGCAGTAGAACTATATTTCTTAGCCTCCTCTTATGACTAGTTCTATAGCTTTGCTTTTTAGTCAATGATGTTCTATTTTTGTTGTGCTTGTTTAGCTTTTGAGCCGCATGAGGAGGTATTAACCGTAGACTTGTCCAAACTATCATCTGTTGTCACAAAAACTCATCTTCCAGAATTTCCAAAGGAAACTTGCTCATCCTTTGAAGGTTCATAGGCTGCCACATTTTCCAACAACTTCATGCCCAATTTTCCTACTGACTTCATGCCCCTGTCATCGTAGAAAATACCAGTTACTTTAGGAAGGTGTGGACGGTTCTTCACTAAGACTGCTGTTGTCTAAAAATTTTCACCTATTTTAACTATTTCTCCATCAACCAGATCCTTTGTTAGATTACTCTCTTTACATGATGTTGATGATAGAGTTGTCTTGGATGTTTATGATGTTTTCTTAATTTCCTCACCCATTCCACTACAGTCTTCACTTGGAATACCGGTAGATGATTTGTGTCCATACTCACCTTCTGTGAGACCATCTTTAACTTCCCAATCCTCAATTCTGAGTTGTTGACTCTCGCATGTGGGGCAGTAAATTCTGGAATGAAACTTGTGCATTGGTTGTTTTGCATTTATGTTGTATCTAGATTTGGTTCTGTTGTTGCAGACTCAGAGCACCCCTGGATGCAGATCAGGCTTCTAGGTTGATGTTCAGGCATCCAGTGTGATTGCACAACATGGAATCCTTTCTCCAAGTGTGGGACTTGTAAAGATGAGAAAGGATTCTGCAGAGAAGGCTGGTTCCTATTCCTCTGTTTAGATGCACACAAAAATGCAGAGGGTTTACTAAAACCTAATCTAACTTGTCAAGGAGACAGGGTGAGAAAATGCATAGAATAAAACCTAAACTACAGAGGTGATGCACCAAGGAATGTTAGACACTCATTTTGCAAATCTAACACAGACCACATAGATGCAATACAAACACTATGCACAGGTAACCAAACTGCAATAAGAGATCAAAATAACAGCAATGAATACATGAGAGGGTTGAGAATCAATCACAAACATATATATATATATATATATATATATTGCTCAAGAGTCGATACAGTACATTGCAGTGGCCAAGAGGCAAAAACTGGCATTACAATCCATATGGGAGGTTTGAAAAGCTCCACAAATTCTCTGCAAGCAGGGAAGAAGGGAGGATGCAAAACAAGAATGTCGACCTATTAAAGGAGCTCCTCTTTACAATATATACTAAGAATGAGAGAAGAAAGAGAGAGGAAAGTTGAATCTACCACAACCACTTCTAGATACATTTAAAATCATCTCATTATGGTAGAAGTGGTGGCTTTTGGCAAAAGCAAGAAATTTATGTCTAACAGGAGCGGCGAGCTGTCTGCTGCATTAAAGTTGGTTGTTGAAGCATTACTTCTGTCTATCACCACGTGTCAGAGACGTTTTCTTAATTTTCTCCCTCCAAATAGCACCAAAATGCAAGATTGATCCCAGAATCATGTAGATAATTTCAACAGCTTTTGTTGATATAAAGAACGTGTAAATCAGAGTGCTGGATCGAAAGATATGATGATCGAAGATTTAGGGCACAAAAGCAGTGAAAACAGATTTTTAAATTTCTTTTCCGCTCTCGCCATCACGGACAACACGTGGTGGGCTCGATTCATTGAGCAATTCCCTCTCTCCACATGTTCATGGGTTTTTCTTGTGGGCCCCTTAAACTTGGACACGTGGCACTATTTCATTGGTTTGGATCGGTGCTCGAAAACTCACCCCTTTGACTTTTTGGACCTTTTTCCTTGATGACACGTGTCATCTTTGTGATTCGTCCACGGGCTGCGATTTTGCATCCACCGCGTCTTTTTGTCCCGGATGTCCTAGTGTGAAAGTTTCTATTTTAGCCGAACCAGCCGGTTCGGGTCCTCCGCGCACTCTTGTCCCGTTTGCTCTCGGTGAAGGACTTGGACAAATTTTCTTTCTTTCGGCCGATTCGGGCATTTCGCATCCATTTGTCCCAGATGTCCCTTTGCTTCGCGGGCTTCTGGAGGCATTTCGGCCGAACCATGCCTTGCTGTCCCGTATGTCCCAAATATTTCTAGGATAAGGACTTAGCCGATTTTCACAATTTTTTCTGGCCCAGGCTTATTTTCTGCAACTTCTCGCATTCTCTCAGAGCTTGTTCTTTTTCAGCCTGGGACTTGGGAATCCTGATGTATGTTATCAATTCAACCCTAGGGGGGTGAAATTGGATAACAATTTGGTGACTCAGCGGGGTCATCACTCTTTAGATGAAAAGACCAGTGGCCTTTTAGTGATCCATTGGGCATGGAGTCATAAGCAATGACCTGAAATGAGCACGATCTGACTGACTCCCTCCATGAGAGCACATTGAGCTGTTAAAACTCAAACTAGGAGCGACAAAACCTACGCCAAAGCACTTAGGGAAACTGAAACCTAACTCTGATAAGACAATGTGCATACGCACTTAGAGGAATTGAAATCTAGACTAATATTTACAAGGGTGAACCTTTTATTTTCGAGTATGATGTTTGAGATAGATTCCATTTTTGGAATCTGCAGTTCTTCACCCGTCAATGAGGCCAATTGGAAAGCATTGCTGCTCTTGCACTTTGTGACCATGTATGGGCCACTCCAAATAGCATCAAATTTTGAATGCCTTCCCGGTTTTGCTCTGTCCGCATCCCATTTCAACACTAGATCTCCAACTTGAAAAGATCTATCCTTGGCCTTTCTATCGAAGGTTTTCTTGATCAAAGCTTGATCCTTTTCCATTACTTGGGATGCCTGATTTCTGATCTCTTGCAACTCCATCAACTCTGCATATCTCACCTCTATGGGCTCAAATTCAAGTAACTCCAGCTGCTTCATGAGTTCCAATGTTGGTAACTCAAGTGACATGGGCAAGATTGCTCTCTTCCATAGACAAGCCTAAATGGAGAGTTACTGTGGATCTTTTGGGAGTGATCTTATCAGCCCATAAGGCTGATTTCAGCTTGGTGTGCCAAGACTTCGATTCTCATCAAGATTTCTCCTAATGATCTTTAACAAGTTCTTGTTTGTAGACTCGGCACGGCCATTACCACGAGGGTAATAGTTCGATGAAGTGCTCGGGTAAATACCGTTCTTTGGCCCACTCAGTCACCTTAGATCCAATGAATGTCAATGCATTATCGGAGATTATTGTGGTAGGTACACCAAATCTGGTTGTTATTCCCTCCTAAAAGTCTAGAATGCTAGACTCATTTGCCTCTTTGAGTGCTCTTGCTTGTCCATTTGGTGAAGTAGTCGGTGGTCATCAAAATCCATTTATGCCCTTGGCTTGAATTGGGGTTTATGACTCAATGAAGTCAAACCCCATTGCATGAATGGCTGGTCAAGCTGAGATTGGATGCGATGGAAGGGCAGCAAACTTCTCTTTCCTATGAAGAATGCACAATTCTTACACCTCTTGATCCATGCATAGCAATCTTTGAAGATTTTAGGCCAATAATAACCAGCCTTCATGATTTTTAAAGCTATAACTCTTGGTGCAAAATGGCCACTGGCTGGTCCACCATGAAACTCTTCCAACACCCTTTGAATCGATATGTGCTAATGCATCTCAGCACTCCATTCACGTCTTTCTTGAACAAAAATCCATCAACAATGGCATACGGAACAGCTGCTGACTTGAAGTGTCTCCTTTGGGTCTTGTTCATCTCTAGAGGGCACCTTTGGCTGTACCTAGGAAGTGTATGATATCTTGGGTCCAGCAGGGAGTGGGGGAAGCATTGTCTTCTTCTTGATCACCACTTGGCTCATGGCTGTCCTGGACTGTTAAAACAGCCTCTTCCTCATTGCATACTCCCTTTTGCTTCCCCAAAACCAGCTGCTCACACAGTCCTTTCCCTCTCACCAGCTTGGTGATCTTGATATCAATGTCATATTCCATGACACGGGTGATCCATCCTGCCCTTTTTTCATTCAAATCCTTGTTGAGGAGGAAGTCCTTAACTCCAGCATGTGAGACCAGCAACTGGACCTTGTTGTTTGAGACTAAATGCTTGAATTTCTTCAAGCTTCTGATTACTGCAAGTACATGCTTTTCAATAAAAGAGTACCTCACCTCATGATGTCTAGGCTCTGGCTGAAAAAGGCAATCGGCTACTCATCATTATCTTTGTTCTGCTGTACCAGAATGGCAGAGATAGTGTCATCACCTCCAAATGCATAGAGGATGAAATCCTTGGAGAAGTCTGGGTTAATGAGAGTTGGTGCTTGAGAGATAGCTTCTTTGATTGCCTCAAAACTCTCCTTGCCTTCTGCTGTCCACTTAAAAGCCATGCTCTTCTTTAACATTTTGGTGATGGGCTTGACAAGGGCTGCAAAATATGGGATAAACCTGCGGACAAAATTGATCCTTCCCAAGAAGCTTTGAAGAGCCTTCTTGTGACTTGGCAATGGCAGTGCTCTTATGGCTTCAAATCTCTCTGGGTCAATTTCCAGTCCCTCTTTCGAGATAATATGGCCAAGGAGCTTTCCTTCATGTGCAAGAAAGATGCACTTCTTGGGGTTCAAAGACACTCCGAACTTTCTACACGTCTGAAACACTTGCCTGAGGTGAAAGAGACGGTCTGTTGCATTCTTGGAGAATACAATGATGTCATCAAGGTATATCAGCACTATCTTGTTGATCAAGCCCTTGAACGCCATGTCCATTTCCCTTTGAAAGGTAGCACCAATGTTGGATAGCCGAAATGGCATCTTCTTGTAAGCATACGTGCCCCATTTTGTTTTGAAGGCTGTCTTGAATTGGTCCTCTTCTTTTACCATCACCTGATTATACCCTGAGTAGCCATCTAGGAGAGAGAATCTCTTTGAACCGGATACTACTTGCAATATTTGCTCCATGGAAGGGAGTGGATAATAATCCTTGAGAGATGCCCTATTGAGGTCTCGGAAGTCCACACACAACCTGATTTCTCCGCTCTTCTTCCGGAACCAAGTTAGCAACCCAGCTTGAGTGCTTGATCGGGAATATAATGCTTGCCTCTATTAGCTTATTTAGCTCTTTCTTCATCAGAGGCTCAATGTGAGGGTTGACTGGTCTTTGCTTCTACCTAATGGGCTTAGCATCTGGATCCAATTCTATGGTATGTTGTGCCAAATTTGGATTGAATCCTCTCAAGTCTTCATAGCTCCAAGCGAAGACATCTGGAAATTCTTGGCAAATTTGAACAAAATCAGATTTCTCTTATGAGGTACTTACTTTGCCAATCTGCAATGTTTTGCCTTCTTCCACTAAAATAGGCTCTGAATCCTCACCCTTTACTTGAATGTTTTCCTTATCCTTCTAGAACTGATCATTCGGGTTGAAGATTGACTCCAAGGTTATGAGGCCTTTTGGTAATTTGTTAGTTCTCAACTACACCACTTGGTCACCATACTGCTTGATGTAACTTGTCTTGATTCTGGTAGAGAACTCGAAGCTTCTTCTTGTAGGAAATTGATGATTTGCTGGTCATTCTCAAACACTTGCCAACTGACATTGTTATCCGGCACTGAAGGCCTCACAATAATGTGGATGTTTGGTTGTACCTTTTCTTGTTGAATGTTTTTCATAATGTCAAAGGCTGCCCCTACTGCTGCAAGCCTGTCAGCAGCTTGATTCTCTTTCCTAGGAATGGATTCAATGCCAAAACCTTCAAAATATTCCATGAGGTCCCACACCCTGTTCTTGTAGCACTTGAGTAGATCATTCTTGGCAGCATGCCGTCCCTTGACCTGATTTACAATCAATTCACTGTCCCCAAAGACTTGCAGATTCTTTATTTTTCTCTTGATTGCCCAATGCATCCCTTGCACCAAGGCTTCATATTCAGCAGTGTTATTGGAGCATGCAAATTGAAATCTAAAAGCTGAATAGTACTTTATTCCTTGGGGTGAAACAAGCATGGCTCCACCTCCTGCACCTTGCCTACTCCTTGATCCGTCAAAAAAACATTGCCATACTTCGTTGTC
This sequence comes from Taxus wallichiana var. yunnanensis, assembly GCA_018340775.1. Taxonomy (NCBI): domain Eukaryota; kingdom Viridiplantae; phylum Streptophyta; class Pinopsida; order Cupressales; family Taxaceae; genus Taxus; species Taxus wallichiana. The sequence goes on along the minus strand of CM031236.1, from coordinate 361,828,166 downwards.
ATCATTATGGCTTGGCTTGGTGATCTTAGGAGCAGGTTGATTTTCTTCGTGTATACAATAGACTCCAGCATTTCAGATTCTTCTACTTCTTGATAGGGATCAAAAGCATGTATCTTGTTTGCCCATTCATCAAGAGTTAGGTCCAGGATACTTCCAACCTTGGTGTCAGCCTCATCAGTACTAGGGTGATCTTCTTGATCAAATGCTGAGCAATTGGCATTAATCTGACTTGGGGTGTAAGGCTCAATATGGAAGTTTGCAATGGGTTCGGATCTGATTGTGGCCTTAGTTCCATACCTTGTTCTAAATAGCATGTGAGACCAATCAGCAGACAAATACCCTCCAATCTTGGCTGTGAAGTCCCTTGACAAGCAAAGGGAAAAGAGTGGTGGAAGGTCTATGATTGATACATCTTGTAAGACAACAACATTTGGACATGCATGCAAGGTAAGACTCAAGTTTTTAATCACTCCAACTATTGCTATTGCTGTCCCATCCAATTGCACTACTCCTTTAGATATTACTTCATATTCGAGACCCAGCTGATCAGCTATTTGCTTGGGCATCACGGAGCTACTTGCCCCGGAATCAATCATGCAATTGTGTACTAGTTTATCCCCAATGATTAATGAAACATAGAAAGGAGGGGGCTTCAACATTTTACCTTGTTGTCCTCCATGACTTCCTTCAGGCTGGGTAACATTTGTAAGCACTTTGTCTTGCATCTGAACCCGCTGATTCAAAGTTGTCCAATCCTTCATGGAAGCTTGCAGCAGATCTCTTTGGCACAGGATTGATAGGGATTCCCACATTGATATGTTAATGTTTGTCTTCTTCATCTAATCAATGATACTGAATGGTGATGAAGAATATCTCTGTTGTCCTTTGGTTTGCATGTTTACTCCCTATACGTGGGCAGCAACAGCTGGCATTTGAGTTGGCCTAGGGGTTGTTCTTGGCTGCCCTTGTGTATTTGAAACTGGACTCTACTTGCCAATCATTTGTGGAGCTGTGGAAGGTTGTGGATTGGCTAGGGCTAATGGCTATTCTTCACCTAGATTTCTCCTTTTTAACCTTGTGTTGGCTGCAACACCTTGAGAAACTACCTGATTCATGCCACAGAAATCTTCTGCTTGCCAATTCACCAATGTAGTGTCATTTGGGGCTGATTGCTGTTGGAATGTTTCAGGTTATTGGTTGTTTCCTTGACTGCCCTCACCCTCCACACCGGTAGTTGTCACCATTAGTGCTTGATTGAGAGCACCATTGAAGCACATGGATTGGTTGTGAGGCTCGTTGCATGGAAAGCACCAATCATATTCCTGAGCAATGTTGTTATGTGTTGGCACTAATGTCTTGGAGGCAGATATGGCATTTGGATTATAGGGATGGAATGGTCTATTGGTAGGAGGCCTTACTTGGCTTTGATTTTGATTCATATTTGTAGTTGGATTAGGTGGTCTTTGTGGTTGGTATGGCTGCCTATTAGGCTGAGCTTGAGGTTGATAAGAAGGTCTGAAACCTTGGCTTCTTTGCCTCTTAATAGTAACCAGCTCATTTCCCAAATTTTGCAATTGTTTCATGACCTCTTGGAGTTCATTTGAAGCACTTGGAGATGAAGTGGAAGCTTCATTCGAACTTTGATTTCAAGGAGTGGGAACATGAGCCAAAGTGGGTGCTTGACTAGTGCTTGGATTTTCTAATTTTGGATACAAGGGCATAGGAGGCCTAGGAGCCAGTTTACCAACTTGAATAAGATAGTTTTCAGCTCTAATGGCAATGCTATAAGCCATAGGGATTGTTGTGCCTCCCATGGACTGAATTAACATAGAAATATCAGAATTCAAAGCTTTAAGGTAATATAGAAAAGCACCTCCTGCTGTTGGCTTGACTGCCATTGGAATCCTATCCCAAGACCTTTGAAATCTGAAGTTGAAGTCAGTCAGCTGCTCATTGGGGGCTCTCTTGATAGTTGTCAACTACTCCAAAAGAGACAAGTTGTCTCCCTTCTCTCCAAATTGCTCATGAAGTGCAATGCACAGCTGATTCCAGTTTGTAATAGAACCAGCCCCAAGGCTCCTAAACCATTGCAATGCTTTACCCTTGAATGAAGATGCAAGTAATTTGACAGCCACTTACATTTCATCGAGTTCATGGATTTCACAAAGGTTAGAAATATCTTTAACATGATCACCTGGAGTAGTCTGATTTTCTTCAATGAAGTAGGGAATGTTCTTCAAGGCTGCAATAGGAAGCTGGATGTTGTGCATTGAGAGAAAGTGGGCTCTTACACTGTGAAGTTGACGTAGGGGTTGTTCTGAGCCATTCTGATTGGTCTTAAAACCCTTGTATATTGAAAGAAAGGCCTGTCAGGTGGAGGAGTTGAGAGAGTTCTGTTTGGTGGAGATGGAGACCTTTGAATCCTTCTTCCTCTTTGCCTTCTTCTCGGAGATAACTGCAGGTATTCAAACAACACCTCTTCTTCTCGACTCTTGACCTTGTGGTGATTCTTCTCATGAGTTTTCAGGCCTGCACTACTAAAACCAGTTGATTCTTCCCCTTGGAGTCGCTAGATATGCAAATAATAGCTCTTATAAGCAAGAAAAGCTGTGCGAGATGCATATCAACTTTGCTGCAATAAATTTGAGACCTCTAGTGTCCCACCGGGCGTGCCAAAACTATTGTTGCAGAATCACGGCACCCCGGATGCGAGATCGGGCTTCTAGGTTGATGTTCGGGCATCAGTGTGATTACAAAACATGGAATCCTTTCTCCAAGTGTGGGACTTGTAAAGATGAGAAAGGATTATCTAGAGAGAAGGTGGTTCTATTCCTCTGTTCGAGATACACACAAAAATGCGAGAGGGTTTACTAAAACCTAATCTAACTTGTCAAGGAGACAGGGTGAGAAAATGCATAGAATAAAACCTAAACTACAGAGGTGATGCACCAAGGAATGTTAGACACTCGTTTTGCAAATCTAACACAGACCACATAGATGCAATACAAACACTATGCACAGGTAACCAAACTACAATAAGAGATCAAAATAACAACAATGAATACATGAGAGGGTTGAGAATCAATCACAAACATATATATATTGCTCAAGAGTCGATACAGTACATTACAGTGGCCAAGAGGCAAAAACTGGCATTACAATCCATATGGGAGGTTTGAAAAGCTCCACAAATTCTCCTGCAAGCAGGGAAGAAGGAAGGATGTAAAACAAGAATGTCTGACTGTTAAAGGAGATCCTCTTTACAATATATACTAAGAATGAGAGAAGAAAGAGAGAGGAAAGTCGAATCTACCACAACCACTTCTAGATACATTTAAAATCATCTCATTATGCTAGAAGCGGTGGCTTTGCAAAACGGCTTGTTTTGTCCCTAACGGGAGCGGCGGTATCTGCTTTGCATTAAAGTTGGTTGTTGAAGCATTACTTCGCATCATCACACGCGTCAGATATGTTTTCTTAATTTTCTCCCTCCAAACAGCACCAAAATGTAATATTGATCCCAGAATCATGTAGATAATTTCAACATCTTTTCTTTGATATCAAGAACGTGTAAATCCGAGCTCTGGATCGAAAGATATGATGATCTGAAGATTTAGGGCACAAAGCAGTGAAAACAGATTTTTAAATTTATTTTCCCACAATCTACCATCTGGACGACATGTGGCGGGCTCGATTCATTGAGAAATTCCCTCTCTCCACCTTTTCATGGGTTTTTCTTGTGGGCCCCTTAAACTTGGACACGTGGCACTATTTCATTGGTTTGGATCAGTGCTCGAAAACTCGCCCCTTTGACTTTTTGGACCTTTTTCCTTGACGACACGTGTCATGCTGTGATTTGTCCACGGGCTTGCCAGATTTTTGCATCCACCGTATCTTTTTGTCCCGGATGTCCCAGTGTGAAAGTTTCCTATTTCGGCCAAAGCCTGGCCGGTTCGTGTCCTCCACGCACTCTTGTCCCGCTTGCTCTCGGTGAAGGACTTGGACAAATTTTCTTTCTTTTGGCCGATTCGGGCATTTCGCGTCCATTTGTCCCAGATGTCCCTTTGCTTCACGGGCCGCCTAGAGGCATTTCAGCTGAACCGCGCCTTGGTGTCCCGCATGTCCCAAATATTTCTAGGACAAGGACTTAGCCGATTTTCACAATTTTTTCTGGCCCAGGCTTATTTTCTACAACTTCTCGCATTCTCTCAAAGCTCGTTCTTTTTCAACACAGGACTTGGGAATCTGGTGCATGTTATCAATTCAACCACAGGGGGGTGAAATTGGATAACGAGTTCTTGGTCAATGAGGTTCTATTTTGTGTTGTGCCTATTTAGCTTTTGAGCTACATGAGGAGGTATTAACCATAGACTTGTCCAAACTATCATCTGTTGTCACAAAACTCATCTTCTAGAATTTCCAAAGGAAACTTGCTCATCATTTGAAGGTTCATAGGCTGCCACATTTTCCAGCAGCTTCATGCCCCATTTGTTAGCAACTTCATGCCCCTGTCATCATAGACAATACCGGTTACTTTAGGAAGGTGTGGATAGTTCTTCACTGAGACTGCTATTGTCTGAAATTTTTCACCTATTTTAACTATTTCTCCATCAACCAGATCCTTTGTTGGATTACTCTCTTTACATGATGTTGATGATAGAGTTGTCTTGGATGTTTATGATGTTTTCTCAATTTCCTCAGCCATTCCACTACGGTATTCACTTGGAATACCAGTAGATGATTTGTTTCCATCCTCACCTTCTGTGAGACCATCTTTAACTTCCCAATCCTCAATTAGAGGGGTTGAATCTCGCATGTGGAGCAGTAAATTCTAGAATGAAACTTGTGCATTGGTTGTTTTGCATTTGTGTTGTATCTAGCTTTGGTTCTTGGTCAATGACATTATGTTTTGTGTTGTTCTGTTTAGCTTTTTATCCGCATGAGGAGGTGTTAACTATAGACTTGTCCAAACTATCATATCTACTGTCACAAAAATGCATCTTCCAGAATTGCCAAAGGAAACTTGCTCATCCTTTGAAGGTTCATAAGCTGCCACATTTTCCAATAGCTTCATGCCCCTATCATCGTAGACAATACCAGTTACTTTAGGAAGATATTTATGGTTCTTCACTAAGACTACTATTTTTAAAACTTTTTCACCTATTTTAAATATTTCTCCATCAACCAGATCCTTTGTTGGATTACTCTTTGTTATCCAAAATAAGCCCCTTGCTTAATTTGACTTTCTTTCATTCCTTCCTTCCTTGTGCCTCAGTTGAATTTTTATTGTTTTCAAGAACTCAAAATTATCTAGAAATGGCTACATCAGATAGATAATTTTCTCACCTTTCCAGAAAGGTAAAATTTTCCTTCTAACTCCTTATATTTTGCAAGTTATGGCTCGGCGGAGTTTTTGAGGAAAATTTTCCTTAGGAGGCCTATGGATGAATGAGAATGTTCCATGTGCTGGTGAAATGGTGGGTCAGTGGAGGTAAGTTGGAATTTTTTCCAAGGAGTGATTGGGTGCAAAACAATAAATTTTCCTACAGGCCCACGAAGGAAAAGAAATGGTTTGGACCCGCGGATGAATGAGAATGTGCCATGTCGTGGAAGAGATCGAGACAAGCAAGAGTTGGAGGGGTGGAGAAAGTTTTGGAATTTTTTTCCAAAGTGGCCAACGGCATCAAAGGGAAGATTTGGAGTGCATGCCCATAGTGAATAGGAGGCTGACACGTGTCCTAGACCGATAGGGTGTAGAGGAATTTTGAATTTTTCCAAAATTCAAAAAGGCGTAAAATGGCCATTTGAACCCGTGGACCAATGGAGAAGCACCACGTCGGTGGAGTGGTGGGGCATGGAGATTTTTGGGATTTTTCCCAAATTCGAAAAATGGGAAAAAAATTAGGTTTCGGCCCGCCGTCCCAATGTTTGCTCCAGTTTTTCCCTAAATCTTTAGAGGGGCATATCTTTTGATCCAGAGATTAGTTTTTCTCAATTTTTGTGTCATTGGAAATATATTGAAGTCCTCTACATGATGGAATATTCAATTTTGTTTTTAGTTGATTTTGGGAAGAAAATGAGAAAAACACCTCTGGCATGGGGAAAAGAGTAGTCTTGACATTCAACCTCCATTTTTAATGTAGTATGGATTCCATTCTTCTCCAACATGGTCAAAAATATTAGGAATGAACTTTTAAGGGAGACTGTGCTATTTTGAGGGATTTGGTTAGTGGTTGAATCATTCATTTCATTTTCCCACTTTTCTCCTTCCTAAACTCGAGTTTTCATTGTTAAAAGCCATTTTGGCTCTTTTATAAAGGGTTGGACGTTTTTATGTTCTGCAAGATCCCTCCTTCACCATGCAAAGTTAATTTATGGAATATAAGACCATTTTAGGACTGTAAAATGTTTTATACCTCCTTGTTGTTGTAATACACTTGTATTTAAAAATGAAAATGACAATGCAAGCTCTATGAATGAATTTTCAATCCTTTCTTGTGTTGTTTTCTCTATCTTGATCCTTCATTACAATTTTAGCATTTTTGCATGATTGTTGTTGCATTTTATAGTCTATGTCAATCTATAGAAATGAATGTTCACCACTCCTTTGGTGTATCACCTTGTTAGTTTATTTTTATCTTCTTTTCTCTCTTCTATCCTTGTCTCCTTGGTTTAATTAGAGTAGGATTTTGAGTTAAACCTCTACAAATTTCATGCATACATCGATCGGAGGAATAGAGGAACCAACCTTTAATCTAGAGAGTTTTTTCCCAATTTTCAAGTCCCACACTTGGGGAAAAGATTCCATGTTGAGTAATCAAAGTGGATGCCCATTATCAAACTACAAATACGAGAAAACATCTAGGGGTGCTGCTAATTTGCACTAATATTTTTGGCATGCCTAGTGGGACCTTAGAGGTCTTCATCTTCATTATAACAAATTTGATGTGTATTTGTTAGTTTCTTGCTTAAAAGAGCCCTGATTTGCACATCTGGAAACTCCAAAGAGATAAAATCAACTGGTTTCAACAATCCAAGTCTGAAGATTCATGAGAAGGATCCAAACAAGGTCAAGGGCTAGAGAAAAGGGATTTTTGAGTATCTATAGTTATCCCCAGGAAGAAGAGAGAGAGGAAGAAGAATTCAAAGGTCTCCATCTCCACCAAACAAAACTCTATCAACTCCTCCACCTAGTAGACCTTTCACCCAATCAACAAGGGTTCTCAGGCCAATCAGAATGGCACAAAACAACCCTTATGTCAACTTCACTAGTAGTAGCCCACTTGCTCTCAATGCACAAAACCCAGTTCTAGTTGCAGCATTGAAGAACATTCCATACTTTACTAGGGAAAATCATACCACTCTTGGTGATCATGTCAAAGACATTGCTAATGTTTGTGCAATCCATGAGATTGTTGAGATGCAAATTGTTGTCAAATTGTTGGCATATTCATTCAAAGGGAAATCCTTGTAATGGTTCAAGAGCCTTGGGGCAAGCTCTATCTAAAATTAGAACTAGTTGTGCATAGTCTCTCCATGAGCAGTTTAGAGAAAAGGGAGATAATTTGTCTCTATTGGAACAACTGACAACTATCAAGAGAGCTCCCAATGAGCAACTAACAGACTTAAATTTCAGATTTCAAAGGACATGGGATAGAATCCCGGTGTGATGTAAGGCCAACAACTGAAGGTGTTTTCTTATACTATCTCAAAGCTTTAAATTTTGATATTTCTATGTTAATCCAATCCATGGGAGGTGCAAATATACCTGCAGCTTATAACATTTCCATTAGGGATGAGAATTGTTTGATCCAAGCTGGTAAACTAGCTCCTAGGCCTCCCATGCCCTTATATCCAAACTTGGAAAACCTAAGCACTAGTCAAGCACCTACTTTAGCTCCTATTCCCACTCCTAGAAATCGAGTTCAAATGAAACTTCTACTTCATCCTCTAGTGCCTCAAATGAACTTCAAGAAGTCATGAAACAATTACAAAATTTAGGCAATGAGCTGGTTACACTCAAGAGGCAACAAGCCCAAAGTTTTAGACCTTCTTATCAGTCTCAAAATCAGCCTAATAGGCAACCATATTAGCCTAATAGGCCACCCAATCCAGCTGTAAATCAAAATCAAGTAAGGCCTCCTGCTAATAGACCATTTCAGCCCTATAACCCCAGTGTTGCATCTACCTCTAAAGCCTTAGTGCCAATGCAAAATAATATAGCTCAAGAATATGATTGGTATTTCCCATGCAATGAACCTCACAACTAGTCTATGTGCTTCAATGGTGCTTTGAACCAAGCTTTGATGGTGACAAAAACTGGTGTAGAAAGTGAGGTGAGTCAAGAAACAAATCAACAACAATGAACATCTCAGCAAAATATAACTCCAAATGAGACTACACTTGTGGGTGATAGGCTGAATATTTTTGTGGTATGAATCAAACAATTTCTTAGAATGTATCAGCTAACACACAGTCAAAGAAGAGGAATATTGGTGAAGGGAAGTCATTAGCTCTAGGTGATCCACAACCTTTCATCACTCCACAAAGTGTTGGAGAGAAAAATGTAGTTTCAAATGTGCAAGGACAGCCCAAGCCACCTTCTAGACCAGCTCAAATGCCAATGTTGTAGCCCATGTACAATAAAAGAATGTGTAAGTGAAGGGGCAGAAAATAGATGTTCCATCCCTACTTAACATCATTGAAAAAAATGAGGAAGAAAAATGTGAATATATCTATGTGGGAATCACTATCCATCCCAGGCCAAAGGGATCTACTACAAGCTGCCATGAAGAATTGGTCAACTTCAAATCAGCAAGCTCATATATAAGAGAATGTACTCACAAATGTTTCTCAACTTTGAGGGGAAGGATGAGAAATAGCAAGGTAAAGTTTTGAAGCCCGCTCCATTCTATGTTTGATTGATCATTGGGGATAAACTAGTACACAATTATATGATTGATTCTAGGGTAAGTAGTTCTGTGATGCCCAAGCAAATAGCTGATCAGCTAGGCCTCCAATATGAAATCATATCCAAAGGGGTGGTAAAACTTGATGTGACAGTAGTGAAAACACTAGGGATGATTAAATATTTGAACCTCATTTTGCACGCATGCCCCAATGTCACTATTTTGTAAGATGTTTCAGTGATAGATTTACCACCACTTTTTGCCCTATGTTTGTCAAGGGATTTCACATCTAGAATTGGAGGCCATTTGTCTGCTGATTGGTCACACATGTTGTTTTAGACCAGATATGGAACTAAGGCCATAATCAGGTCTAAACCTATTACAAACTTTCACATTGAGCCTCATACTCTAAGCCCAATCAATGCCAACTGTTTAGCATTTGATCAAGAGGATTATCCAAGCATAGATGAAGCTGACACCAAAGTTAGAAGCATCCCATATTTGACTCTTGATGAATGGGCAAGAAAGGTACATTATTTTAATACTGTTGGTTTTCAAATAGGACTTTTTAGAAGAGCAACAATCGGGGGACAAGAAGTCCCTCCTCTTTGATGGGAGAGGTTCCCTTATTCGAGAAACAAAATTATTTACAAATGTACAGGACATGATTTGTTGGTTAAACTTGGATACCACGAAAGTGTTTTCTACGAAGGTTATCAATTACAAAAGGACTGAGGAAATGAGAGGGTGAGAATGAGTAGAAAGGCAACATGCAGAATTATAGATATGAGTAATTCTTTATGTATGCAAAGTCTGTGAATTGAAAACAAGATCATTCATGTCGTATAAATACGATGGAATTTAGAGACACAAAGTTCTGTAAATAACATATGCCAGAACACAAAGTTTCTTAACGTAAACGATTTATCAATCAAGGACACAAAGTTCCTTCTTGGTTATACAAGATCACCAAGCGGCAAGACTAACAAGCTGGAGACAAATGATCTTCACAAAGAAAATAAATGAAAGCTCAGAGATGACGGAGATCAGGTAGACAAAGAATAGAAAGCCCTTATGTATTGATTTCTTTATGATCTATTTACACTTTCAGAAAATAAGCCAAGTTCTTCCTTTGCAGAATGGCGTAGAAATGCCATTATATAGTTTGCAGATCAGTTACTCTTCGTAACCGTTTCTTTAATCAAGAACCGTTAAGGACTGCCAACCGCAATACCTCAACCTATTACAAAGAAAACTGAAAAAGAAAGGGAAGAAGAGAAACGTATGGGGAAGAAGGCAGTGGCGGTTCTTGAGAGAGACCCATCAACGAAACCGCTTCTTGAATTTCTTTAACGTCTTAGCTATGTCTTTGCCCAAGAGGACACACGGACGTTTCATCTTGAAGATGACAATGGATATCTTTGAAAGCTGATGTAAACGGCGTCTTGAAAGCTTCGTCCTTCTGCCAGCTGTCCTTGAAATTTGATCTTCGCAACTTAAATTCAAATTTAGCACATTCGGGTCGAGCGGGAAAAACTAAGTATGAATTGCATTAGGTTCACTTGGGACATGTGAGACGCGAATGCGCGAAACACGAGGCTCGGCCGATTCGGACGAAATAGGGAGAAGACGCACAAATGCATTTTGGGACATTTGGATGAAAATGCGTGAAAGGCGCTTGTCGGGCGCGGCCGGCCGAAAATGGAACAGCTCGCACTTTTGGCTTCGGGACAGTTGGAACATGAAAGCGCGGTTCGGGCGGATCGGCCGATATTGGAACAACTTGCACTTTTGACTTTGGGACACTTGGAACAAAAATGTGCGAAGTACGCGGTTCGGGTGATTCGGCCGAAAATGGAACAGCGTGCACAATTTGACTTGGGACAGTTGGGACGAAATCGGGTGAATCGGCCGAAAATGGAACAGAGTGCACTTTAAGTTTGAACTTGAGAAATTTGAGACAAAAAGTTCCGGAGTACGCGACTCGGCCGGTTCGGGCGAAATTGGAACAGAGCGCACTTTTGAAATTGGGACATTTGGGACAAGAAAGTGCGAAGTACGGTTCGGGCGGTTCGGCCGAAATTGGAACATCTCGCACAGTAACTTCGGGACACTTGGGACAAAAACTTCCGACGGGCCCGAAAATGGGACAAATTCGGAGGTTTCGGCCGATCGGGGAACAAAATGCACTTTCGTACTTGGGACAGGCGGGACAAAAATGTCCGACAGGCCCGAAATACTTACAGAATGACCCAAAACTTAGATTTTTTCGACTTCAAAACTTTTTTCACACCACCAGCTCGACAGAAAAGACATTTAAACTCAAAATTTTGAAATTTTTACTTTTGACAGAGCGGGGAATTTTGAGTGTACAACAGCTGGCTCCTTCTGGGGATGACTTGGCATAAATTCAAGGAATGAGACAAGGCAAGAACTTAGACAAACTCGGTGAAGTAGACCAGTGCCTTATCCCTTGGGCAACGGAGTCAAAAACAGACCAACACAGAGGGCAACACACAAAAACAACAGAAGGGAAACACACCAAAACAACAGAAGGAAAACACTGTACAGAATATACAAAGGGACTCCCTAGTCACCTAGGACTTGAACAACTTGAGATACTGCCCACTATAAGGAAGTGGGAGGGGAGAACCATCCATGTAATCAAGATAGAAAGAATTCTCACCAGCGAAATGTCTGATCTTGAAGGGTCCGAGCCACAGGGAATCAAACTTTCCATGGCTGCCACGAGGTTCATGTCTTTTATCCCATAACAGTACGATGTCTCCAACTTGGAAATCTCTGAACCTAGCTTTCTTGTCAAACAGGACCTTTACCTTCTGCTGGTGAATAGATATCCTATCAGCAACCACCAATCTGTCTTCATTCAGCTTGTGCAGGTACATAATTCTCTTGTCCAGGGCATCACCGAAACTAGTATCCTCGATGGCCTTCATTAGATGCAAGGCCGGCAGTTCCACTGTCACTGGCAATTGAGCTTCAACTCCATATACCACTTGAAAAGGAGACATTCCAATAGCTCTCTTTGGTGTAATCTGTCTGCCCAAAGAGCATCATAGAGCTTCTTGTGCCAGTTTCGTTGAGACTCATTGACCAACTTCCTTATGATAGTCACCAGGTTCTTGTTTGTGGATTCTGCTTGCCCATTTCCCTGGGGGTAATAATCTAAAGAATGAGCCAGAGAGATGCCATACCGTAGTATAAATCCATTATCTCAGTTAAAGAGAAGTTTGAAGCATTATTTGTTACAATCTTGTTAGGTACACCATACCTTACCAAGATGTTCTCTTTGATGAAGTTGCATACTACTTCAGAAGTAGTGCTCTTGACTGGAATAGCTTCCACCCATTTGGTGAAGTAGTCAGTGGCAGTTAGCACATGAGTGTGACCAGCACTAGAAGCAGGATTGAGTGCACCAATGAAGTCCAAACCCCACTGTTGAAATGGTTCCTCAATCACAACTGGCTTGAGAGGCAAAGAAGCCAATTTAGGTCTTCCCACAAAGGTCTGGCAGGCCTCACATTTATCCACCCACTTGGATGCATCTCTGAACAAAGAAGGCCAGTAGTATCCTCCCGGAGTATCTTGTGAGCAGTGACCATTGATGAATAGTGCCCTCCACATGCCTGATCATGAAAAGCTGAGAGCAATTTTCTCTGTTGTTCCTTGTCCACACACTTCAAAAATCTCCCATCTAAGCCACGCTTGAACAAGGCATTTTCCCACAATACATATTGTGCTGACCTCAATTTAACAGTCCTCTTTTCTTTGGCAGTTAAATGAGGGGGGCATTCCCCATAGGTGAGAAAATGGGTGATGTCAGCATACCATTCATCAACCGAACTCAGGAACAGAACAGTAGGAAGGTCAGCTTTCTCCTCCAGCAACTCATGTTTGGCCCCTTCAGCAATGAGCTCACAAAGACCTTTTCCACGAACCAGCTTGGTTGGTTTGATATCAATGTCATACTCTTGGACCTTAGCCACCCAGTTCCCTCTCTTGGATCCAAATTCTTGCTGTGTAAGAATTGACTTAACAGTTGTATCTGGAACCAGCACCATAGAGTGAGAGTTGAGGATATAGAAACGGAACTGCTTAACAGCTTTGACTACTGCAAAAGCATGCTTCTCTATCATGGTGTATTTTAGCTCATGATTCTTCAGGATATAGCTCATGAACGCAATCGGTAGCTCATGTTCATCAGAGTCTTCTTGAGTCAAGACAGCAGCCAAGGTATTATCTGTAGCATAGCAATAGATGATGAAGTCTTTGCTGAAATCAGGACAGGCTAAAACTGGAGTTTTAGCGATAGCTCTTTTGATACCTTCAAAGGATTCCTTTCCTTCAGAAGACCAACCAAATGTTTGTTTCCCTTTCATCATTTGAGAAATATTCAAAGTTAACTCTACAAAATCAGGGATGAATCTTCTCAAGAAATTGATCTTACCGAAGAAGGAGTGCACGCCCTTTTTACTGGTTGGGAGAGGAATTTGCTGGATGGCTTGAACTCGTTCAGGATCAATCTTAATCCCATCCTTGGAAACGATGTGCCCTAATAACTTTCCCTCAGTGACACAAAAGACAGATTTTTTAGGGTTCAGAGAGATCCCATGCTCTCTGCATCTCGTGAAGCTTGTCTCTAGGTGGTCAAAATGATCCGCTCTTGTCTTGGAAAACACTGTCAGGTCATCAAGGTATATGACAATACACTTCCCTTTCAAGCTTCCAAAAGCCAGATCCATAGCTCTCTGGAAAGTGGCACCAGCATTAATAAGCCCAAAAGGCATTCTCTTGTAGGAAAAGGTACCCCAAGGAGTGGTGAAGGCTGTCTTGTGTTGATCTGCAGTATCAACCTCTACCTGATTGTATCCAGAAAATCCATCAAGCATAGATAACATTTCAGAGCCTGTTACTGCTTGCAATATTTGATCCATCATGGGAAAAGGATAATTATCTTTCAGAGAAGCCTGATTTAGGTTCCTGAAATCAACACAGATGCGGATCTCACCATTCTTCTTTCTAACAGGCACAATATTTGCAATCCATGTTGAATGGTGGATAGGAAAGATAATTTTAGCTTTCAACAACTTCTGTATCTCCTGAAAGATGGTGTCAGCTACTTTGGGGTTGTATTGTCTCTGTTTCTGCTTGAAAGGCTTAATTCCAGGCTTGAGGGGAATAGAGTGCTGCATATCTTTTGGTTTGAAAGCTTTCAAATCTTCATAAGAGTAAGCGAGAACATCTTTATACCTTTTTAGAAGATCAATTGCTTTTCTCCTCTCATCTGCTGTGCAACATTTCCCAATGTTCACTAGCTTAGGGTCAGTAGGACTCCCAATATCAATCTTATCATACTCAGCTGATTGCTGAGGTCCAGTAGAAGCTTTAGATTTCACGTACCTGTCATGCTTATCGAATAGTTCCTCCAGACTCACCAACCCTTTAGGAATCTTGTTTCCTTTGAGATTGATGCATCCATCTTGATCTGTTTCTTGTCCTTGGGTGACGGCTTGGTCAGAGGACGCCCTCTCACGAGGCAGGTTGTCACTTCCCTCAAAATACAGTTGTTCGAAATTACCCTTGAGTTCTAGGAAGGAAAGCAAATGCTGGTCATCGTTGAAAACTTGCCAGTTATTGGTATTGTCGGTACACTAAGCGGTGGACCATTTCAATAGTGAACTTATCTGAGAGAATTCAGGATGGGGAATCAGTAGTGACCCTAAGACAGCCGGTGAATCAGCCCTGCTTTGTTCTTTTCTCTAGGTATTGCTTGATAGAGAAAGCATCAAGGAATTCAATGGAATCCCAAACCTGATTCGGTAATGCTTGACCTCCCATTTTTACGAAGAGGTTTCGACACCTTCACAATCAACTCTGCATCACCATGAGCCAGAAGGTTCTTCACACCTCGTTCTTTGGCCACTTGCAGTCCAAGAATGAGAGCCTCATACTCTGTTGTATTATTAGTGTTTTCAAACTGAAACTTAAATGAAAAAGGATGTAGGCATCCTTCAGGTGACACTAGCAGGACACCAGCTCCAGAACCAGCTGAGGAACAACTTCCATCAAATTCTAAAATCCAAACACCATTGGGATCTTTAGGTGCTACTTTGGAGGGTTGGATTTCATCAGGGGACAGAATCATGTAATTACCATGCCCCATATCCTCATAGAGTATTTGTGCCTTAGGATCATCCGTTTTCTGCACAATATACTCAGACTGCTTCTCAGGTAGTAACTTCTTCATGTGTCCATTGACAGGTATGAGTGCATGTGACCAATCCATTTGAATCTCCCCGCCCACATCTTTACAGAAGTTTCTACTTAGCAACATTCCATAAGAAGGAGGAATGTCTGCTACTAGGATGGTAGCCAAGACTTTCTTTTCAGGAAAAGCAGCAAAGGCCACTTGTGCATCTTTAATCCTTCCAACCAGGGGCACTTCTTTGCTTTCCATGGAGTAACAGGATCCATAAGTGCGAGTGAGGGTCAGGCCTAAAGCATGAGCTACTTTAGCAGGCATTACATTATCTGAGGCTCCTGAGTCAATGACACAATTACTGAGCCTATGGCCAGCTATAAGAAGTGTTACATAAAATGGTTTAATTTTGTCACCAGGCGAGGTGACAGCAGCTACCAGACTTGGCTGTGGTGCAGAAGGAGGAGTAGGTAGAAGGCCTTTAGAAGTGGTCTTAGAGTTGGAATTAACAAAGTGGATCATTTTGGCAAAGGCTTTGGGATGGGTTTGATAGTACTCAGCTTCTGAGATTTGTACCTTGGTCTTTTTCAGGTGATCAACAATATCAAAGGATCCAGAAGTGGACGGGCCATCATCATTTGGAATTCTAGGCTTATCAACTTTAGGAGAAAAAGAAGAAGCAACTTTGGTAACTGGATTGATAGGACTCACCTTCTGTGTAGACGAAGTAGGGATAGGAGATCCTCTTCTTGCAATTACAGGGATAGTTGCCGACTGCTCCTTAGATTTCTTTATGGGCTGTGTCACCTTTTCCCTCTGCTTTGTCTGTTCTCGAGTCATGACAGCAAAAGATTCGTTGTTCATGTCTGCTACCACTTCATCATAATCATCAATGCCCTCAGTGGTAAAGAAATTCACTCGAGATCCCTCAAGTTCCTCTGCTTCATCATCAAATTCCTCCACAAACTCCTCGCAAGTTTCATCATCATCTGGCTCTTCAACTTCACAAGTTGCGTTCACAGGAACCTTAACAGGAGGTCCTTCAAGTGCTAGTCTTGTGTGAGGAGCAGGCAAATGATTTCTGGGCTGAAAATTTCTTCTTGGAACATCTGCATACGGGGCATGCTGAGCCAACTATTTCTTTATAGCGACAAGATAATTTGCGAGTTTCTGGACTAATGGATCAGTACTAGGTCCAGGGGTGGAAGAGGAAGAAGCAATAGACTTAGATTTGGGAGGATCTCTTCTCAACTTCCCTGACATGATCAAGTCATCTTCGATACTAATGACCCGAGTTCTTGATCCGAGCTAGTGTTCGAGATTAGCCCTTCTTAGTGCATAACTAACTTTGGGCGATTGAGCATTTAGGAAGAAACAATTTTGAATTTGGTCGACAAGTCGGGTAGGCATTGGAATTTTATTTACCAACCTGTTGAACCGGGCCACAAATTCCCTCATGGGCTCTTGTGAATCTTTCTTTATCTGAGAGACCTGGGAAAGCAAGGCATGCACATCTTCTGCCGGCTTGAAGCGGTTCTTGAACTAAGTTCTCATTGTGTCCCAGTTGGTTATAGCACCAGCCAGAAGGTGATAGAACCAATCAGTAGCATTATCTTGTAACATCTCAACAAACAGCCTTACGGAGACGTCTTCATATTCGACTCCCAGAACTCCACATGCAACAACGAAGGCTGCGATGTGTTCGTCAGGGTGCACTTTTCCATCGCCTTTGAATTTGGGGAATTTCTTCCGGTTTCCTCTGGGTAACTCATGCAAAGGCTGAGCAAGGGCCAGAGGCCCGACACGATGACCCCATGGTAATGGCGCTGCCATTCTTAGAAAAATGGCTTGGAGAGGAACCGTAACACCGCGAGGATCAAAGCTCGTAGATTGGGACTAGCAGGCCCTGAAGGAATACCACCCGTAGGACTTCTATCTTGAACAGGTGGAGTGCTTGTCGAACGGGTCCTTCTATTTTTTGTTGAATTTGAAGGGAAAGGAAAACCTTGTTGTTCTAAAAGCTGAAACTGAGAATCTTCGATACCAAGGGCCCTTCTCCCTCGAGTGAAACACGGAGTCACCAGATCAAAGGATGATCAAAAATTGCAGAACTGGAATGCGATTATCCCCAGTGGAGTCGCCAAAAACTGTTGGTTTTCAAATAGGACTTTTTAGAAGAGCAACAGTCAGGGGACAAGAAGTCCCTCCTCTTTGATGGGAGAGGTTCCCTTATTCAGAAACAAACTTATTTACAAATGTACAGGACATGATTTGTTGGTTAAACTTGGATACCACGAAAGTGTTTTCTACGAAGGTTATCAATTACAAAAGGACTGAGGAAATGAGAGGGTGAGAATGAGCAGAAAGGCAACATGTAGAATTATAGATAACAGAGTAATTCTTTATGTATGCAAAGTCACAGTGAATTGAAAACAAGATCATTCGTGTCGTATAAATACGATGGAATTTAGAGACACAAAGTTCTGTAAATAACATCTGCCAGAACACAAAGTTTCTTAACGTAACACAGATTTATCAATCAAGGACACAAAGTTCCTTCTTGGTTATACAAGATCACCAAATGGCAAGACTAACAAACTGGAGACAAATGATCTTCACAAAGAAAATAAATGAAAGCTCAGAGATGATGGAGATCAGGTAGACAAAGAATAGAAAGCCCTTCTGTATTGATTTCTTTATGATCTATTTACACTTTCAGAAAATAAGCCAAGTTCTTCCTCTTGCAGAATGGCGTAGAAATGCCATTATATAGTTTGCAGATCAGTTACTCTTCGTAACCGTTTCTTTAATCAAGAACCGTTAAGGACTGCCAACCGCAATACCTCAACCTATTACAAAGAAAACTGAAAAAGAAAGGGAAGAAGAGAAACGTATGGGGAAGAAGACAGGTAGCCGGTCACTGAGAGGGACCCATCAACTTCAGAAACCGCTTCTTGAATTTCTTTAACGTCTCAGCTATGTCTTTGCCACGAGGGACACACCAGACATTTCATCTTGAAGATGACAATGGATATCTTTGAAAACTGATGTAAACGGCGTCTTGAAAGCTTCGTCCTTATGCCAGCTGTCCTTGAAATTTGATCTTCGCAACTTAAATTCAAATTTAGCACATTCGGGTCGAGCGGGAAAAACTAAGTATGAATTGCATTAGGTTCACTTGGGACATGTGAGACGCGAATGCATGAAACACGAGGCTCGGCCGATTCGGACGAAACAGGGAGAAGACGCACAAATGCATTTTGGGACATTTGGGATGAAAATGCGCGAAGGACGCGGTCCGGGCGAACCGGCCGAAAATGGAACAGCTCACACTTTTGGCTTCGGGACAGTTGGAACATGAAAGCGCGGTTCGGGCGGATCGGCCGATATTGGAACAACTTGCACTTTTGACTTTGGGACACTTGGAACAAAAATGTGTGAAGTACGCGGTTCGGTGATTCGGGTGATTGGCCAAATGGAGCAGCACAATTTGACTTGGGACAGTTGGGACGAAATCGGGCGAATCGGCCGAAAATGGAGCAGAGTGCACTTTAAGTTTGAACTTGAGAAATTTGAGACAAAAGTTTTGAGTGCGCGACTCGGCGGTTCGGGTGAAATTGGAGCAGAGCGCACTTTTGAAATTGGGACATTTGGGACAAGAAAGTGCGAAGTCACGCGTAGTTCGGGTGGTTCGGCCAAAATTGGAACATCTCGCACATGATAACCCGGGACACTTGGGACAAAAATTCCGACGGGCCCGAAAATGGGACAAATTCGGAGGTTTTGACCGATCGGGAACAAAATGCACTTTCGTACTTGGGACAAAGGCGGGACAAAAATGTCCTGAGCAGGCCCGAAATACTTCTGAATGACCCAAAACTTAGATTTTTCGACTTCAAAACTTTTTTCACACACCACCACTCGATGAGAAAAGACATTTAAACTCAAAATTTTGAAATTTTTACTTTTGACAGAGCGGGAATTTTGAGTGTACAACGAGATACCTACAAGGAAATAGATGAATCTAAACTAGGAGTTTATTACATGCATGAAGAAAATCAGCCTATTCCTAACATCACCAAGCCGGACCATAAAGATGACAATGAGGTATGGTAGTTGTTCTTTGATGGATCAATAAGTAGACAAGGTACAAGTGGGGAGCTATGTTTTTTTCACCTCAAGTCATTAAGTATTATCTAGCTTTTAGATTTCAGTTTGCATGTTCTAACAACAATGCTAAATATGAAGCTTTGATACAAGGATTGCATTGGTCAAGAAAGAGAGGTATCAAAAATTACAAAGTCTTTGATGACAATGATCGATTGTTAATCAAGTTAAAGGACAAAATGCTGCCAAAAATTACCTACTCAAGTGTTATAATAGGAGGTGTGGGACCTCATTGAGGATTTTGAAGGCTTTGGCATCAACTCGATCCCTAGGAAAAAAACCAAGCTGCTGATAGGCTTGCAGCAGTTGGTGCATCCTTTGATGTTGTGGAGAGTATCAAGGAGGATAAAGTGTAACCAAACATTCATGTTATTGTAAGGCCATCAGTACTAGACAATAATGTAAGTTGGCAAGTGTTTGAAAGTGACCAAAAATCATCAATTTATTGCAAGAAGAAGCTAAGTTCTCAACCAAAAATCGGAAAAGTTAGAACAGTAGTATGGTGATCAAGTGGTACACTGAGAACCAACAAACTACCAAAGGGACTTGTCACTTTGGAGTCCTTCTTTAATCCTAATGATCAATTTAGGAAGGAGAAATAAAACATCCAAGTCAAGGGAAAAGATTCAATGTCCATCTCAATGGGAGAAGGAAAATCACTTCAAATTGGTAAAGTGGCAACCGAGCAAGAAAGGTATGAGTTCATGCATCTTTTCCAAGAGTTCCGGATATATTTTCTTGGAGCTATGAATACTTGAGGGGTTTCAATCCCAAGCTATCTCAACACACAATTAAATTAGATCAAAGTGCTAAACCCATTAGGCAAAAACAAAGACTGGTCAATCCACACATGGAGCCTCTCATGAAGAAGGAATTGAATAAGTTAATAGAGGCAAGTATCATATTTCCCATCAAGCATTCAATTTGGGTTACAAACTTGGTTCTAATTAGAAAGATGGGTGGAGAAATCAGATTGTGTGTAGACTTTAGAGATTTGAATAGAGCATCCTCAAAGTTCATTACCCACATCCTTCTATAGAGCATATTTTGCAAGTTATTACGGCTCGAGAGGTTTTCATTGCTAGATGGTTATTCAGGGTATAATCAGATCATGGTAAAGGAGGATGATCAGTTCAAAACAGCCTTCACCACCAAATGGGGAACCTATGCATATAGGAAAATGCCATTTGGGTTGTCTAACACTGGAGCTACCTTCCAAAGGGCAATGGATATGGCATTCAAGGGATTGATCAAAAAAATAGTGCTGATATGCCTAGATGATATTCTGTAATTTCTAAAAGTGGAAGATATCATCTCTTTCATTTGAGACAAGTGTTCCAAAGATGTAAAAAATTTGGAGTATCCTTGAATCCCAAAAAATGCATTTTCCTAGTTCATGAAGAAAATATCCTAGGCCACATTGTCTCCAAAGAGGGATTAGCAATTGATCTAGAGAGGGTTGAAGCAATAAAATTATTACCATTACCAAGTCGCAAGAAGGCCCTTCAAAGTTTATTGGGAAGAATCAATTTTGTTCGAAGGTTTTTTCTAGACTTTGCAGCCCTTATCAAGCCAATAAATACGATGTTGAAGAAAATTATGGCTTTCAAATGGATAGCTGAAGGTAAGGAAAGTTTTGAGGTAATCAAAGAGGCTATCTCACAAGCTCCAACTCTCATTAACCCAAATTTCTCTAAGGATTTTATCCTTTATGCATTTGGAGGTGATGATACAATTTCTACAATTTTAGTACAGCAGAACAAAGAAAATGTAGAGTAGCCAATTGCCTTCTTTAGCCAAAGCTTGGAGGACTATGAGGTGAGGTATTCCTTCATTGAGAAGCATGTTCTTGTAGTGATTAGGAGGTTGAAGAAATTTAAGCATTTAGTTTCAAACAAGGTTCAACTACTTGGTTTCTCATGTGGGAGTTAAGGACTTACTCCTCAACAAAGACCTAAATGAAAAATGTGTAGGGTGGATTACTTGTGTCATGGAGTATGCCATTGAGATCAAATTCATAAAGCTGGTCCGAGGAAAAGGATTGTGTGAGCATCTGGTCTTGAGAAAATCAATGGAAGCAAGCAATGGGAAGGATGTTGTTTTGGTGTTGTAAGACAACCAAGAACAAAGAGGTGTTCAAGAAGAGAATGGTGGTATGCTCACTCCTTGCTGGACCCAAGACATACTGCACTTCTTACAAACAAGCCTATGCCCTCTAGAGATGAACAAAAACAAGAGAATACACTTCAGATTGCAGGATATTCCATATGCACTTGTTGATGGTGTCTTGTTCAAAAAGGATATAAATGGAGTGCTGCTGAAATGCATTGGGACAAATCAAATTAAAAGTGTTAGAAGAGTTCCATGGTGGATCAGTGGGGTAATTTTTCTCCAAGAGTGATAGCCCTCAAGATTATGAAGGTTGGCTATTATTGGCCCAAGGTGTTCAAAGTGATTGTTATGTATAGATCAAGAGGTGCAAAAATTGTGCATTCGTCATAGGCAAGGAAAGATTAACAACCCTTCCATTGCACTCAATTTCAAGTGACAAGCCATTCATGCAATGGGGTTTGGACTTCATTGAAGTCACTAACCCAAACTCAATCCAACGAAAAAAGTGGATTCTAACACCAACATACTACTTCACCAAATGGATCGAGGAGATGACACTCAAAGAGGCAAATGAATCTAGCATTCTAAACTTATATGAGGGAATAGTAACCAGATTTGGTATACCTACCACTATAATATCAGATAATGCATTGGCATTCATAGGATCAAAGGTAACTGAATGGGTTGTTAAGAATGGGATCTATCCGAGCACTTCATCAAATTATTAGCATCAAAGTAATGGCCAAGCCGAGTCTACCAACAAGAAGATTCTAATGATCATCAAGAGGACTCTTGATGAAAATAAAAGGACTTGGCACACTAAACTTAAATCAGCCTTATGGGATGATAGGATAACTCCTAAGAGATCCACCGGTAACTCTCCATTCAGACTTGTTTATGGAAGAGAGGCAATATTGTCTATATCACTTGAGTTGCCAACATTAGAACTCATGAAACAATTGGAATTGTTGGAGTTTGAACCCATGGAGGTTAGATATGTAGAATTGATGGAACTCCAAGAAATCAGAGAGTATGCATCCCAAACAATGGAGAAGGACCAAGCCTTGATCAAGATAACCTTTGATAGGAAATCTAAGGCTAGAACCTTCCAAGTTAGAGATTTAGTGTTGAAATGGGATGCAAACTGAGAAAATACATGAAAGAATTCAAAGTTTGATGCCATTTGGGAGTGGCCCCTACATGGTCACAAAATGTAAGAACAACAATGCCTTCCAATTGTCTACATTGGATGGTGAATAACTTTAGATTCCAGTCAATAGAATCCATCTAAAGCTTTGCTACTAGAAGGGAAACTCCTCACCTTGTACATATTAGCTTAGATTTTCATTCCTCCAAGTTCTTGTGCACATTATTTTTTTGTAGCTTAGTTTTACATTTTCCTAAGTGCTTTGGCACAAGCTTTGTTCTCCCAAGGATGCATCTTTGTAGGCTATGTTCCAGATCAAGTAATGTTCTCCTCTCACAATCTTCTTTCTAGAAATTTCTAATGATTTGAGAGTACCAAGTAGTTAAGTTGATAACTCCATGCCCAATGGATGCTTCAAAGGCCACTAATCTTTCATGCAACAGAAAAATGACCCCTCTGAGTCGCCAAAATTGTTATCCAAAATAAGCCCCTTGCTTATTTTGACTAACTTTCTTTCATTCCTTCCTTCCTTATGCCTCAGTCAAATTTTTCCACTTTTTAGGAACTCAAAATTATTTGGAAATGGCTTCATCAGATAGATAATTTTCTCACCTTTCTAGAAAGGTAAAATTTTCCTTCTAACTCCTTATATTTTGCAAGTTATGGCTCGACAGATTTTTTTAGGGAAATTTTCCCTGGGAGGCCCGCAGACGAATGAGAATGTGCCATGTGGTGGCGGAATGGTGGGTCAGCAGAGGTAAGTTGGAATTTTTTCCAAGGAGTGAGTGGGGTGCAAAATAAGAAATTTTCCCATGCAAGCCCACGAAGATAAAGAAATGGTTTGGACCCACAGAAAAATGAGAATGTGCCATGTGGTGGCGAGAGATCAGACCGTGCGGGAGTCGGAGGGGTGGAGAAAGTTTTGGATTTTTTCCAAAAGTAGTAAATGGTGTAAAGGAAAAAATTGGCCTACAAGCCCGCCAAAGAGGAAATGGAAATTTTGCACCCCCGTGGACTAATGAAAGTGTGCCATGTGTCCTATTCTCGTAGAGGTTGGGGCGGGGAGAGAATTTGGAATTTTTTCCAAAGTGGCCAACGATGTCAAAGGGAAGATTTGGAGTGCATGCCCGTAGTGAATAGGATGCTGACATGTGTCCCAAAGCGATGAGGTGCAAAGGAATTTTGGATTTTTTCCAAAATTCAAAAAGGTGTAAAATGGCCATTTGAACTGTAAACCCAAGAGAGAAGTGCCACATGTTAGTGGAGTAGTGGGGGTAGAGATTTTTAGGGATTTTTTCCCAAATTCAAAAAAAAGGGGAAAAAAAGGTTTGGCTTCTTGACCTGATTTTGCCCCAGTTTTTCCCTAAATCTTCAGAGAGGCATATCTTTTGATCTAGAGCTTGGTTTTTCTCAATTTTGTTGTCATTGGAAAGCTATTGAAGTCCTCTACATGATGGAATATTCAATTTTTTTTTTGGTGGAGTTTAGTGAGAAAAAAAGAGAAAATGGTCTCTTACATGGGAAAAAGAGAGAGATGACATTCAACCACCATTTTTAATGCAGTATGGCTTCCATTCTTCTCTAGCATGGTCGAAAATATTGGGGAATGAACTTTTAAGGGTACCCATGCTATTTTGATGGATTTGGTTTGTGGTTTAATCATTCATTTCATTTTCCTGCATTTATCCTTCATGAACTCAGGTTTTCATTGTTAAAAGCCATTTTTGGCTCTTTTATAAAGGGTTAGATGTTTTTTTATGTTCTACAGGATCCCTCCTTCACCCTGGAAAGTGGATTTGTGGAATATCATACAATTTTTAGGACTGCAAAATTTTTTTCCTCCTTGCTATTGTAATGCACTGTATTTAAAAAATGGAAATGACAATGCAAGCTCTGTGAATGAATGTTCAATCCTTTCTTGTGTTGTTTGCTCTATCCTGATCCTTCATTATAATTTTAGCAATTTGTGCATGATTTGTGTTACATTTTTATAATCTGTGTCAATCTACAAAAATTAATGTTCACCACTCCTTTGGTGTATCACCTTTTTAGTTTAGTTTTATCTTCTTTTCTCTCTTCTATCCTTGTCTCCTTAGTAGAATTAGAGTAGGATTTTGAGTTAAACCTCGAAAATTTCATGCATACATATAATCAAAGGAGTAGGGGAACCAACCTTTAATCGAAGAGTTTTTTCCCATTTTTCCAAGTTCCACACTTGGAAAAAATATTCCATGTTCTGCAATCACACCTGGATACCCATTATCAAACTAGAAATTTGAGAAAACATCCTTACGTCTTGCTGATTTGCACTAACACTCTTTTTACATGATGTTGATGATAGATTTATCTTGTATGTTTCTAATGTTTTCTCAATTTCCTCACCCATTCCACTACGAGTCTTCGCTTGGAATACCAGTAGATGATCTATCTCTATCCTCACCTTATGTGAAACCATCTTTAACTTCCCACTCCTCAATTACGGGGTTGAATCTTGCATGTGGAGTAGTAAATTCTAGAATGAAACTTGTGCATTGGTTGTTTTGCATTTTTGTTGTATCTAGAAAGAAAGGATTTTCTTGGATTGACCTATAAAGAAAATCCAAGTGGTTGTAATCTGACGGGGGTTCTAGGCAGACACGAATGTATCGAAGTATTGTTTTGTCGCCTCAATAATTATTATATATTCCCAGTCCATTGTGTCAACTTTAGGTGCATTCTTGAGACATAATAAACTATGGATGTGTGAGCCTCTATGTTTCCATTCATACCTGCGAGACAAGAGAGCATAAATATTAGCTATGTAGTCTGGAAAAAACTTATTAAATAGTAGATTTTATTACCTGTACCAATAGTCTACTGCTCCAAGTTCCTTCTGCAATATTTCTTCATGAAATATTGTGAATCTATGATGCAGGTATGCTGATACTCGATGAGGGTTAGAGACAATGTTAAGTGTTCTCCAATGTTGTGCAGCTCAAGGATCAGTAGGGCATTCACCATACATAATATTATGGAGATCGACCATTTAGTGTCTGTAACACTTAGAGTGAAGAATAAGGTTGGTGTCCCCATTTGTTCCACCATATTTGAAAGCTCACTTCTATTTTTTCCTAAAATGAACGTGTCCCTCAAAGGCTTGCTCCAAATCACATTAAACTATTTAGGAGGTTATCTTTGGGGCATTCTAATAGTTGTCTTCACAGATCTCCAATTGTTGTAGGGATTCCATTCGATGTTTTGTTTCATGAAAACTATAGCTGTGGACTAGCTTTTATGTCACATTATGAGGTTTATAAGGAAGTAGTGAAATCTTGGGTGTGAACCGAAGTGGCCATCATGGTAGCGCATCAAATGAAGAGCATATTCATGCATTGGAACTTATTTTATGTAGAGTTGTTGCCACATTACTTTTCCAGTTGGAAACAAAGTTGGGAAGGCCATTGAGAATAGGCCCTTTGTATTATATTCATTTATAGGCGAGAGCCCAAGCTCTGGCCATGGCATCGTAAATGGGGTGTTACCATCATGGTTGAGCAAAGAACTATTCAATTTCCTCTTCTTTTGTTCTTGAATTGTGGGGTGTTGGCATGAAAGATGATGAGTGTTCATACATTTCATCAAAGTCAGTGGGAACATCAATACCATGAGTTGTAGAGGCACTTTGCATTTGGGGCAGTTCCATTGTGGCTATGTTAAGAGAGGAGGAAACATTTGACAACTCATATGGTAGAGAGGAAAGGGCATCATTGTCAATTAAGACATCTTTGTAATAGGGATCATGTTGGATTTTATATTACAAGGCTGCCCAAACACGAGATCTACTAACATAGAAATCATAATTTTTAAATTAGATCCTTCCCTTTGTATGAGAACTATGTCCAAATCTCTAAGGCGGTGGGGTAGGGTCTTTGTTATTGAAGTAATGTTTTGCGGGAAACTTATGGTGTGTCCTGAGTATTTGTATTGTCCGCCACGTACTTGGGTGACTTGCAAGAATGGATTAACTCATGTGATAAGAATCTCCTTGATTTACGTTAAAGATGCAAGAATGACAGGCTACTTTTAAGGGTCTATGTTGTTCCATGAAGAGGATTGGTGGCCTTGTTTTTTAGGTTTCCATTCACGGAGGTAAACCCTTCAAAGGAAATTGTTTTAATTCTAGGGTAATTTTCCAAATAGATTGAGCAAGTTTGGATGTTTGCCAACAAATCTATTCCTTTGCAAAACTGACATTGGGCTTCTAAATTAAGTGATGAGGGTGGAAATATGGGAAATCTTTGTGTATTAGAAGGGGTGGGGTGTTCTATTTGAGTCATTTTGGATTGTAAGGTGGAAAGTAGTTAGAAGGAGAGGAGAAATTGGTTGTATATGTGCGTGAACTGAAGAAAGGTTGGTACTTGAGATAGTTTCATGTTGCATCCTAGATATTTGGGGAAAAGTAAAGGTGGGATGTGTTATGTTCCTCTCAAAATTTCATGTGTGGCTATAAAACCTACAGATCTTTCCCCTTTTAGACACATTTGCATGATGTTGTGAGACTGTGTTTGATGGTGGAGGGCATTGGTATTTTATGCTATTTTTGTTTTATTTAAGGATAATGATAGAGGAGTTTCATTATATTTTTTAGTTATTGGGCCCTGATGGATGTGGAGAAAAAGGTGGAATCCTATTCATGGGCTCATGAACCATTTGTCAAATGGCTTAAAGAAAAGTGGTCTATAACAAGACATTTGATAGGTGTAATTTCAGACTCTACAAACTCTATCATCACCCTCCTTGCTTATGTCAAATATATTTGGTCGTGTGGCTATTTGAAATCAAATTGTAACGGTATAGAGAAGACTAACATTATGCCTACGCAAAGATCATGGACTGTTTGATAAAATGTCTAGAAAAATATAGTTCTATGGATTGTAATGATTGCGGATAGTTAGGACATGGTTTGTTAGAAAGGATTTGGAAACTTTCAAACAAATGAAAAATTTGTAGGTTTAAAGCCAGACACCACACTCCTTTATCTAGCAATTTTTTTGTTGAAATGCCTCCAAGAAGGTGGTCATGTGGACTATGATGATTGGAGGGTGTTGACAAAATAGATTTATTTAAAAGACTTAGAAAATTTTAAACAAATGCAGTTGACAGGTGTTGAAATAAGGTTTTTTGGTCTGATGTAACATTTTTAAGTACGCTGGTAGATTTTTGGAAAAAATTTAGAAGCCTATGTAGGGAACTTAGAATATTTGAAAAACTTGGGGTGATGCAAATAGGATTAGCAAGGTCCTGCGTAGGGTTGGTAAGTTGTTTGATAAAATGCCCGAGTGAAATGCAAAGCTTATGGATAGCAATGATTGAGGGTATGCACACGAATGGGTTGATTGAAAATCCCTTAGGGCCACTTTTTATAGGATATGTATGTATTTTCTAAGCATGTGTGGAGTTCTTAGGCCTATGTGGATGCCATGTGGCCATAGACATCCGAGAAAATCATCATGGGCAATGGATTTTGTTGATAGTTGCTTATGACCAGGTACATATAGATGAAAAATGTGGAGACATACAAAATACATATGAACTATTTGTTGAAATGTATCATAAGAAATTAATGACATGGAATATCATGATTATGGAAATTACACAAAATGATTTTTTTGAAAAAATATTTTTAGATCTTTTAAACAAATGCAATCAATGAGTATGAATCCAACATCCATAAAAATTTTCATTGTTCTCACATTTTGTGGTCAAATAATAGATTTTAAATATTACGGACAACCATCAAACTATAAATGAAAGTATTTTTTTTTAGATGAAAGAATGAGGAAAACTATGCTATACACGTAAAGTGGTTAATGGATGTTACGGTGGTGGACTCATATTTTGTGCATGATTAATTGAATTAGAGTCCCTCCTATTGCTTCTATTCTCACATAGATATTGTCATCTTACTCTATCCTTGCATAATTTTCATGTTCTAGTTTTCCTAAAAAATTAAAGGAGTTGTTAATCAATTGGAGAAGAATAATTTGTTTATTTGAATTGAGCAAAACATGTTATTTAATAACAAATTACACATCATGTTTTGTACACAACTAAACCAATAATTGTGAATGTAAACACTACACTCTATTACCTGGTGAGATGGTTAGAAACACTACAATATTAGTTTTGGTTATAGAAACCACGCGGTTGGCAGGTTAAACTTAAAACCTAGTAAAAACTACTCCTTGGCGACCTTATGAAATCTTAATAAAACATGTTTTAATGAGGTGCAAAACATCCGAATAAACCCCAAAAAGAGAAATTCAAGATTTGGAAGTGTACCTTGTCACATGGAGTGTTCAACCAAATATTTTTTTCTTCAGATGTTCATTTGAATTTTTTTCATCGTGCATTTAGGATCCCAGTAGGCTAGTTTGCATATTTAAACAACTGCTAAAATTTAAAAATGTAGTTTTGTTTTAACCCATAGTTTTGGCCTTGGGTGTAGAAATGGTTGTTGGCTTCCTCATAGCTCTAGTACTTCTCCATGTCAATTACTATGAGCCCTTAGTTTATAGAAAACCACCTTGCAAGTAAGTTTTTCATGTGGGTTTAGTAGGCCTTCGGTTGTTGGGCAACGAGGTCATTTAGGTGTAGTTACGATCGATAGCTTAGGAAAGATGGGCACCAATTTAACCCTGATTATCCAGTTAGGGCTTTGTCAACTTTGAGTGTTTCCTTATATATAGGGGAGTAGGTAGGATTTTTTCTCTTGTGTGTTTGAGTCTCGAAAATAGTTTTTGAAAGTGGATTTTTGAGATACTTGTCTAAATTTGATGCTTTTTGAAACTTGTAACTAATTGGAGAAAACTATCATGGCCTTACCCAAGTAAAATAATGATAAAAAAACCTTATAAACACAAAATCATAACTATAAGAAATCATCTTGACACTTGTTTGAAAATATATTGAATGTGAAAAGAAATAGTGTTTTCTCTCTCTTCTCTCTAGCTCTATCTTTAGCTATGAAAATGAAATGGAATGGCATTTACATTTCTTACTCTCCCTAAAAGTATGTTAAGTATTATTTCATTATTATTGAAAAACCGTGAAATCATAAATAAGGATATATTGTAGTTACATGTTATATCAGCAGATTGTGTTGACCATGCGGTGGTTATAGGTACATGGGACATGAAGAAAATTGTAGCGTTCTATATGCTTTTGTAATAACAAGTTATCCTTGAAATAAATGTAATACTAAATGGATGTATATCAGCACTATGTTTATAAACATGAATGTTATTTATGGATTTTTATGTGACGTAGAAAATATTGTAGCACATTGGTGTATTGGGGAAAACATTGGTATGGGTGGTATTTTCCATATTTTATTTATTTATTAGGTGTATTACCACCTCACTAGGTGAGTCATCTCACTTAGGTGAGAGAATGGATCATAGGTTTCATAGTAGTTATGACAGATTCCATCATGGAATCGTCATATGTGTAAGTGTGTTTCATATAGGAGTTACATTCCCTTTCTAGAAGTAACTCCTCTTCTCCATCATGGAGGTATGATTATCTATGCATGGGATTTACTCATCACTCCCCTATATGTACACATCTCTTCTTGATCTATATGCATGGAGTCATTTTCCCTTAATGCATACACATTTTTCATGGTTGAGTTCTTGTTTGAATCTTAAAGCTAATTTATCTCTCGGTTGAGTGTAACTCCTTGACGTGAATGAATTCCATCTATATCTCCTTCCTTCCTCCCTCTGTCATGGAATTAGAGAATGGGCATGAGAATCATGTCTCTTGCTACAGTTGTTTCTCATCACTCTCAATTTGTAGTTTCATGTGTAAGTTTCTCAACTCCTTGATTTTTGCTCCACTTGTATTTTTTAGGGTCTTGGATAGTGTGTTTGGTTGTGTTTTTGGTTCAAAAAAATTAGAGTTGAAAAGTGTAGTTTTTGGTTCTAAAGAGGCTGAAGAGTTTTTAAGGGTACAACTTGGTTCCCGGCTCACCAAGATGGGAGCTGACATTCCCTAGCTCATGTGTTAGCTCACCACTTGCTGCCTTGCTTTACTTGTTGATGTGATCATTTCACAACTCGGTCTATGGGTTTTACTTAGTCTTTGGGTTGTGTCTTGTGATTACATGCTTAGTTCTGATTTGCATTGTTCATGTTTCCACATTACATTTCTAAATAGTTTCATCCTTGACTAAATTTCATCCATCCTGTGATGCATGGGCATTGTGGCGACCTATATTGTGTACTTTGTCGACTCATGCCTTAGCTCATTGAGCTACTGATCTACAAACTTGCATTTTTTTTGTCCTCATTCCATCACTTTATGCCTACATCTTCCTCTATGTTCAAAGGTGTGTCCAATTTACAGTCTTGGTGATTCCCACACTACTCTACACAAGAACTCTTATCTACTCACTGGACCCTCTGCATAACCCTTTTCTCCCACTGTAACTTGGCTCCTCATTTCCTCAATGTGCAAAACTAACCCATGTGTTACCCTACCTGAAGCCATTACTTCAATGCGGTAATTACCTCAATGGTTCAACTCACCTAATGTCTAGCATCAATGTGGATGTGGCTCGGTGACCCTTTCGGTGAACTCAGTGGCACCACTACCCCAACTCAGCAAGTATCCAACTCTATCAGGACTCTCCATGTAGCTCCTACCCAAATTGTTCCTGTCAACTCAGCACCTTCACCCGACCATCCCAACTAAACTCACCTATAACTAACCTATTAACTCAACGAGCTAGTCAACTAGCTCGTGCAAACTACCACCCAAATCACCCAAGAGCCAACTTTCTGAGCTGAGTTGGCCCCTTCACCCCTCAATAATTTTTTTCCTCTTATACTTTTTATCATTTTTCTTAATTGCATATTAATTAAATATTAATTATCTCACTCCTAATTAATAAAAAAATCAAGGGGAAAATTTATCCTTTTGGATTATATATAGGCTTTGTGAGCCCCTTCTTTTTACCCCTTACCCATTCAACAATCAACGGGGTTTATTCATATTGGTTCCTTTCTTTCCGCCATCTCCTTTTCTCCCTTTTTTTTGTCATGGATCCCAATATGGTTTCCTTTCTTACCCCGATTAACTATCCCAAATGGAAAGAAGCTATGTATTTTTCCTTGAAAAAGAAACAAGTTTTCCTAATAACTACAAGATTACAAGATGAACCTACAGATGTTGCAGAAAAGGAAAAAGGTTTGACAAATGTGATGAATTCATTGGGTTTTTATCTCTTTCGGTGTCTCCAGAAGTGCACTTCCATATTACCTCAGCCAAATCACCCAAGGAAGTTGTGTATTCCTTAGATAATTTTTTTGGGAAATAAGATGAAATGAGAGGGCATAAACTGGAAAATGAGTTGAGCCCTAGAAGTTTTGATACCCATCAAGACTTCTTCATGAAATTAAAATCTCTCATATTATAATTGGCATCTTGTGGAATAGACAAAAAGTACCTATAGCTCATACTTTCGATGCTTACAAAAATTGGTCCTAAATATTCTATTTTAATATCTACCTTCTATACAATAAAAAGGTAACTTAGTAAAATTTGTACTATTCCATCACTTGATGAGTTTATTGTTGATTTGATTAGGTAATATGATAATATGATTCAAATGGGTAGTCTAAAATCAATAAAATCTCATGCTCTCATTGCTGGTCAGGAAAAACAAAAGGCTTCAAAAGAGAAGAAATAGAACAACAAGGATCATGAGAAAAAAGTATCAATCCACCAACAAATCAAACTCTTCCAGTTCCTCTTTTAGTTCCAAACCTCCTAAAGAATAGATCAAATTTGGGTACTGCAATGGAATACATGATGAAGAAAAATATTTGAAGAAAATGATTGATCTACTCACGATTCTTCTTGAGAAGAATAACATCAAAGTTCCTAAGTCTCTTAAATCCTCTTCATCAAATCATGAATGTTCTAAGGAAAAATATAGTAGAAAAGGGAAAGTGAAAGAAAAATAAAAATAAAAAGAATCAACCAAGGAGAAACCAAAGGGAAGAGCTTTAATTACAGTAGTGCAACATATTCCTACATGGGTTATTGATTCTAGTGCATCTCATCATATGGCCTCATCAGATATTGAATTTTCTTCATTAGATCCATGTGATATGTCTTTTATACATCTTGGTGACAACACTACTACACAGATTTTTGGGATAGGGTATGTTGAAGTGAGTGGTTGTAATTTCAACAATGTTCTTAGTATCCCTTCACTTTCAACTAATTTCCTTTTAGTTTATCAGATCACTCACCTTGGATAGGGCATGCGGGTTGAGTTCACTATGGATTCAATTTACATCGAGAGAACAATGTAGTGACACTTTGTTATTACAATTGGTATAGATGATCATCAGACTCGACTTTACTCCTCTCACTTTATTCCTCCTTAAGATTATTCATTCGACTCACTTGAAATTGATGATACCTCTAAGACCACTTCGAATATTGATGACATCTCTTCTAGCATATTTTATTGTCATGGTGATGGAGACCCACCTCCACCATTCACTTATCACCTACGACATCTCGAGTAGTTTTCTATCGATCAACTATTAACTCTTTAGGGAACATGTACTATGATTCAGGAATCATAGGAATTAGGCACACTTCTTCATAGTTTCAAGACATTCCACATTCCTTCTTCTCCATTGCTTTGAGTTCACCATTTCTTCATGGAGTAGCTAGCACTTCTACCTCACATATGGATCATTTTTCCTTGGATTGGAATAACACCTTTTCACTTTGAGGATCTTCTTCTTCTTCTCTTAGTATAGGGTGGTTTGTGTCAGTTTCATCTTCTTAGGAGGCTAGATAGCACTATTTCTATCCTTCTTCTTAGTTGTTTATGGAATTTTTTATATCTCTTGTAAGTGGATGTTTTTCTAACTGGGTTTTCCCTCACTACTTGAGATCGCATTGTATATGGGTACCTCATTAGGCTAGTTTCCAGGACCCATTTCTCTTTTTAGGTTTTTTTTTTTTACTTTTCTTGCCTCATCCTAAGTTACAATGAAGGGAGTGTTAGTGTGAGTGGTATTTTTCATATTTTATTTTTGTATTACCACCTCACTAGGTGATTCATCTCACTTAGGTGAGAGCATGGATCATAGGTGTCATATTAGTTATGAAAGATTCCATCATGGAATCTATCATATGTGTAAGTTTGAGTCATATAGGAGCTACATTCCATTTTTGGAAGTAACTCCTCTTATCCATCATGGAGGTATGATTAGATCTATATAGAGTTATTCAACACTCCCCTATATATACACCTATCTTCTTGATCTCTATGCATGGATTCATTTTCCCTAAATACATGTACATTGTTCATGGTTGATTTCTTCTTTGAATCTTGAATCCACTTCATCTCTCGGTTGAGTGCAACTCGTTGATGTGGACAGATTCCCTCTAGATCCTCATCCTTCGTCCCTCTCGCAGAAAATGTGCATTCTTTTTGGATGTGATTTTGATTACGCGTTTTTATGTTTCTCTTATAGTTTATATGTTTTGAAACAATCTTCTATGATGTTAATTATTGTTCTTTCTCTTAATACTTACATTTTTGGTAGAAAATTTCATTTCCTAAACTATTGAAATGAGCCATGTTATTAACCCTTGTTGTACTTCTCTCTTTTAATCAAGTCTTGTTTTTTTCTCTATCCCTACCATTTTAAGAAAGGATGCAAACATATAATATGTCATCTCTTGTCTTAAACTTTGAATGATATTATTTAGATAGCTAAGAGATGTAAGTATATTTTTACCTTATTTCCTACACATTAAACCTCATGTTGGACTCTAATAACCCCATCTCATGTTTAATTTATCTTAGAGAGGTTGGATTGTTCTAATCCTAACTTGATCGGAATGTAGATCCCTTGAGTCCTAAAGGGAAATAATTAGACCTAAAACCCTTTGAAGAGATTGATTGGAAAACAAAACCCATGTTAAATTTAGTCTATTTAATTGTGTGTCCCTTGAATGTTGAGGTAAGTAACAAAGTGAATCATGGAAACCACATCCTTTCAACTCATTTGCAACCCCTTCCTTATTCTAAATTTTAATTTTAATTTTTCCTTATGGGAACATGTAATTTGATAATGAGACCTTTTTTATTCAAAATGGTATTCATATGGCCCATTTGTAACTCAAAATTCATCCTATCATTTATGGACTTTAGTAGTTTAACTTAACAAGAGGAGATAAGATCTCAAACCCATGTTACTATAGGAACATGTTTGCTTAATATCTTAATATGTGAAACCACCTTTGGGATTTGAAATGGATAAATTGTTAAGTTATTTAATATCCCTAAAGTATTGGGAAGATCTAAACTTTATATGTTCCTCCCTAGTAATATAGTATAAAGTTTTCTCGTGGGTATAAAAGTGTGTAAGATTCTTAGGTGCTAGGCATAATGTAACTTTTGGGGCATATAGGGTGAAATATCTTGTTTGAAATAAAATCTATTAGAATGAAAATTAATGTAAAGAGCATGGGATCTCATGTATGATTAGGATTTGTGTTAATACAACTATAAGTATCTAAGCTGTAAAGAAAAATTTGTATCTTTCTCATAGCTTTGAGAATGTGCCCTTGTGGTGTCGGTCTAAGAATTTAAGTACCATGGATTCTTCTAGTAACTTGATAAATATTTCCTATGATGTAAAAGTAGGTCTGTCTTGATCCACATGAAAATGACTAATGGATAAATACGTAGTGTATAATTTGGGGACCTAATCTTGTGTTGTGGAATGTTAAGTTACTTCTAATTAATAATTGAGTTATATAATTCATTTGAAATAAGATAAACAAACTAAATTAGATGGAACCGTTATTTGTTAAGTACTCAACAAACCAAAAGAAGTTACAAAAAGGAAAAAGTGTGCCTTCTTGTTAAGTACTTTTCAAATCATTAAAATTAAAAATAATGAAATATGAGTATAATAAATTTATAGTCATGAAAATGAAAATGTGGTAACGTGGAAGGTTTATATTTGTGATGTTCATACTATGTTAGGTCTTGGTTTTGTACTTGTTCATTCATAATAGTGTGATTTTTTGTGCATCTAGTGTCATTATATCATTTACTTGTTTTTCATGTTGGTGTATAATTCTCATGTTATGTGGAGAAATTTCTTGTGATCCTAAGTGGTGTTGTATATTTGTATCATGTAAATGAAAGTAAAAAAATCCTGGTTTATTTGGTCTTGTGTTTTTGTCCACGGATGGGGACTACACCACAGAGAAATAGTGGGTAAATTATTTTGAGGAGCTTCATCTTTCCATAGATATATTTTGGGCCATATACTACATATAACATGGTCTTCCTATCCCTATGGAAGACTAGATTTGTTTAGTTATTATACTATCTAGATATTATGATTTTATCATATCATATTTCATCATTTATCACTTGATTTTATAAATAAAGTTAACATCCTTCAAAGGAATCCCTTTGGTTCCTGGGATTTTCCTTTTCTAAGCACCTCATCACTATTTTATCTAAATGTTTGTGTGTAGGTCCTCTCATTTATTGGAATAAGTCTTGCACTCATTTGCATCCGTACATATCGACATTTTTTATGCAAGTATCATTCAACCTTGTTATTCTCTTAGTTTTTGGTGATTTTTTCTATATAATAAAATGAACCAAAATATACCATAAATATTTTGGCATGCTTAGTGGGACCTACTCCCCTTTTTATCAAATTTTACGTTTCATAATAAAACTCATTTCTTGTTTCATTTTCTTACTAGTCTTTCAATTCAAATTTCTTCAATGGCTTTCTCAATAAAATACATAAAAATGATTTTTTAGTAAACATAGGCACTCCTTTCTATTTTTTATTCTTCTTTGAGCATTGAATCTTGTGTGTTGTGTCTTCATATCAATAAATTTTATTTTTGGGTCTTACAAATAATCTTCGTTATTTCTTGATCAACTAGTTTAAATGGGGTTTATATGATTTCATTCAAAATTTCATCTCACACCCAACCAAAACAATTTACAAATCAAATCTCCATTTTCAAACACTCCATTCTAGTTCTACCTACATCAATTTCATCACCAAGGGGGAATTCAACTCAATGTTCTAGTTGACTATAAATAGTTGGTGGGTGGTATATTGGCTAAGCTCCAGGAACCCTTATCATTGTGGGACTGTGAAGTGAGTGGATAAGGCCTAATATCATGCATCGTACAAACACTAACATAGATTTGGGCCTTATTAGCTCCTAATCAAGCACCCCCTAAGGGAGAATGCATGATATGCATGAGAGGGAAATGGGGAGGGTAAGACCTAATGTGTTTGTCATTTTGTAGCCATGGATGGGGTCTACCTCTACTCACTTTACCAATCCTTTGTGGGAGTGACAGGGAGGCACTTGACTAAGGGTATGGCTGTCCACCTGCTACTTATGGCTCTACTTGAACTAGGGTGAGAGAACCCAATATGTAGCCTAAAATAAAAAGGGAAGAGAGAGATACTCCATTCCCTAAAACTTGGTTGGGAAATTTAATCGAGGAAAGTGCAACCAATAAAGGAAGTGCTCACTTGAAGGAGTGGTCGCAAATCACTATAGACACTTGGGAACTCATACACATATTGTTGAAGACAAATTGAATATTATTGTAGACATCAATCCTAAATAATTTACCTATAACTTGATATATATTGATGTTTGGGATAATTTAATTCAAACATCAAGATGGACACACTTATAATGTGCAAGGTTTGTGTGTCTTTCTAATAGATTTCATGTAAGTTATACAATCAGTGATGAGATCTGTAGGATAAGTAGGAAAATGTTGGAGATAGAATGGGGATGGAGATAGATTCAGTATTGGGGGAATGGGGGAATGTGAAGGGAATGAATGATTGTGTTAACCACCTTATCATGATACTTCCTCCATGTTCTAATATGGAAATGAACCAAAATCACCTTCCCAAGGTCATGTAATTCAAGTAACCTCCAAAGTAAGAAAAAACAAAATACGCTGTGAAAAACTATTAAAATCCCCTAAAACTAGAATTCTATATGTGGGTCGTACTCAAATAATCAAAACCAAGGGATACCCAGAGGAAAAAAATGTTCAATCATAGTGATTTGTAGGAAGAAAATTTAAAAATTCAAGGAATAGTGCCTAGTAATACTACTAAAAAAATTTACCTTCAAAACCCAAACCACATAACCACTAAATGAATAAATATATGAAAAATTTATGTTTTAACTCGTACAAGATAAAGAAGGAAATTGAAAATTACTCAACTTCATGATTAGTTCAACAATAAAGCATAAAAAAACCATAGAATCCTACTTAAATGTTCTCATTAATGAAGAAAAGCAAGGGAAACATATACAAATGTTGTCAAATCCTAGTAATGGTTGCAAAAATACAACCATCTTCACATAAATATCATATGAGAATAGTTCAGTAGAGCTTACACAGTAAAGAAAAGTGTCAAAACAAAAACACTCATAACCCTAGAAGAGTTCCCAAAAATTTCCCTCGAGTTATCTAACCATCTCCCTTTTGGTAACAATCAAACATCCTCTTATATAATGCAATATGAGGGGAACAAACTCTAATATTACATTGAATCACTTATTCTATAATTTTGGGCCACTATTCATATTTGTTAAGGAATGTAGAGAATATTCCCTAGTCATTTTTCAATTTTGTCTAATCTATCACTATCACCATCACCATTATATGAACACGCTTAAGGGAAGTTTTAAATATGTCATGTTTTTTCTGATTTTATTTTTTAGTTGATAACATATTTGGTAGGGAAAATATTGAGGAGAATAAAAACAACTCATGGATTGGACCCTTTGCATGCATTAATTCATGATTACACATGAAGGACATATCCTCCCATGAGTGACTTGGCATAATTCATATCTACTCATGCCAACTACTTTGGAAAAGATAGGTAGATTAAATGTGATATGATGGTTTACTCAGGTCCCTTTAATGAAATTCACTCTTTAAATTTATTCCATTATCCCATGGATTGCAATCTATCGAGATACCCTTACAATCATAATTCATCGGAAACTATTATGTGAATCCTTATTCCTTTTTTATGCCATCATTTGAATTGAGGGATAATATTTCTTAGTTGTCACACTGATGTTTTGAGAGGTGCCTTTCATTTATCCGGTCACAATGAAGACTTCATCAGGATAGTATTGTGGGTGCTAGAAACAAGAGCATACCCTCCGTAGGTTCCTCCCAAAACGTACTCCAATCGTCCCCCATACACACTATTTCCAAAATTTCCACCTCACGCTATGTTTTCCATGTCCTACCCTTTCATATTCTTCACCCACTAGATCACCCACAAACTGAACAATTGATGCAATTTTGGCTTTAACATCACCCCGTGATTCAAAGTGGGAATCTAATGGTGTCCAAGACATATTTATCCCAAACATTTCTTTAAGACAAACTTCCACATTATGAGTTGGTGGGTGGGACTCTACGAAATCATCCATTCATTACCCAATGAATGGATGAAGTGGAAAAGATAATTTATTCTCTTGAAGAAACTATGGTGAGGTATCATTTCAAGGAAGAAACCATAAAAAGTAAACCTCTAAAAGTACAAAAAACTTCCCAACAAAAACTAGTTGAAGAACCCATGCAACTTCCAATATCCCAATCAATAACACACTCTGGGAATGGCGGCTTATCATAATGGAGGATCTAATCTCCTAGAGTTGGTTACCTCTCTAGAGAAGATAGCAGAGCTATTGTAGATTCTCAAAATAATAAGAATGAGCATAAAGGAATTGATGGAAAATGGGATGTCATGGGGATTTTCTGGTGACATTCAATATGTGTTTGGTGCGGTGGAGCACAAGTAATTTAAATCCCACAAGGACAAACTCCTTTATCATCTCCTAATTTTTGAAGGATAATTTGTGAACATTGGAAATTATCCAAGTATTATATTTATACTCCTTTTTTAAATATATTATCATGGGAAAGGGCCCTTATATAACCTCATTTTTATATGTGTAAATAATATCTACTCCATATGCTCTTTTTAAATTCATTTTTCTAATTTTCCTTTGTTATGTGAAATGTTTACTTCATGCATGTTTAAATGGTAATGAACCTTAGATACATACATCAATTATAATGCAATTATTCCCTACAGATAGCCCTATGAATAACATCTCCAACACCTCCAATATTTTTTAATTTGGACCATCAAAGTTAAGTTATGCTGAAAATGTAAAACTAGTTTTAGGCCCCACCTTGATACTTAGAGTATTTACTTTTGAATACAATACATGCCTAAACCTCCAAAGGGATGCCACATAATTCTCTATAGTAATATGGGTTAGTCATGGCTGAAAAATTATCTTGCATTCATGACTACGATGGTGTAGATATGCACCCTTCCCCTTGAGTCCTAAAAATGCACTAGGTACCCATGTCGATCGGGTCCATTCCATATTTTTACCTTTAAAAAAAATATCATTATGTTTACTGTAGGATAACATAAACTACATTCCATGATGTTATATGTTAACCATAGGCCCTAGGAGCGAGTTTTCAAGTGGTATCACATGTGAAGGTATTTAGTGTAAGTTAAAGATGAATGCCTGATCCTGAATTATGATAGAAACATGCCACATGTCCCTTTGTCAGTCACGGGGCTTGGGGGATGTTTTTCAACCTTACACCATATGTAAATTCATATAACGATTTCCCACAAACTCATAGAAAAATGCGAAGCATACCCCATCAAGAATTAGGTGTGCCTACACATCTTGCAATTTTACACAAAATGCAAAACTTGCAAGAAATTCCCAACTACTCAAACAAAAAAATAACAATATAACCATGTAGGGAAATTTGAATAAGCCAACATTTTGCATCACTGCAATCCCAAAAATATCATAAAACATGTAACTATTTTAACTTTATCCGAATTTTTAGCAAGGAAACACTAAAATACGCCAAGTTTCTAGTTGCACCCCTTAGAAATATTACTTATGGAATTCAAATACAACAAATAAGCATATTTCCACCTTGTACTTAAAAATATATCCTTTCAAAATTTCTTAAGTAGCAACCAAGGAAAGTGATAAATAGCGAGTATATGAGTAGAAACAAGGAGCCATATCAAGGAAGCAATGAATTTTTATGATGGCAGTTCCAAAAGTATAGAGCTTAAAAATGGGCATCAAAAATGGCTTCATCTCAAGGATGCAGCCCCAAGAGGTGTCACATGAACCACATTTAAATAATCAAGGATGGAGTAGACCAGGTGCTTATTAGCTAGGAAATGGAGTCAAACAAATGGACACATAGCATTTGCACTACATAGATTACATAAGTTACACAAGATGACATGAGTAGATATATACTCAAATATTACATTGAATAACTTATTCTATCATGTTGGACTACTATTTGGATTAGTTCAGAATGAAAAGCATATTCCCCTAGTCAGTTTTAAATTTTCTCTTTTCTATCCCTATCACCATCATGTGAACACACTTAAGGGAAGTTTGTTATCTCTGTCATGATTTTTCTAATTTTATTTTCCACTTGATAACATATTTGGTAGGGAAAACATTAAGGATAATAAAAAAATCTAATGGATTGGACCCTTTACATGCATTAATTCATAATTACACATGAAGGAAATATCCTCCCATGAGAGACTTTTCCATAATTCATATTTACTCATGCCAATTGCTTTGGAAAAGATATGTAGATTAAATGTGATATGATGGTTTTCTCAGGCCTCTTCAGGGGTAGTCACTCTTTAAATTTATTCCATTATCCCATTAATTTCAATCTATTAGATGTCCTTGCAATTACAAGTCATCTTGAAATTATTTAGTGAATCCTTCTTCTGTATAATGGCATCATTTGAAGTGGGGGATAATATTTTTAGTTGTTACCTAATGTTTTGATAGGTGATTTTCATTTATTTGGTCTTGATGAAGACTTCATTAGGATGGTATTCCAGTTCTTTAGACACTAGAGCATACCCTCCTGAAGGTTCCTCCCAGAATGTACTCCAATTTTCTTTCATACACAACTTTGCAAAAATGTCCTCGTCACTCTATGTTTTCTAGGTCTTACTCTTTCATCTTCTTCACCCATAGGATCACCTCCACACTAAACAATTGAAGAAATTTTGGATTCAACGTTACCCCGTGATTCAAAGTAGGAATCTAATGGTATTCAACCCATATTTCTCCCAAACCTTTCTTGAATATGAACTTCCACATTATGGTCGGTGGGTGGGACTTTGTAAAATAAACCATTCATTACCAAATGAATGGATGAAAAGAAAAAGAAAATTTCTGATCTTGAAGAAAGCTGTGGTGAGGTATCTTGCCAAGGAAAAATTGTAAAACTACACCTATGAAGGGACAACATACTTTCTAAAAAAATAGTTGAATGACCCAAACTATTTCCAACACCCTAATCAATAATAGGATAGGGAATGAATGATTACCATAAAGGAGGCTCTAATCTCCTTGAGTGGGTTACCTATCTAGAGAAAGAGGAGATATTATAGATTCTCAAAGAACAAGAGTGAGCATAAATTAACTAATGAAAAAGGGGATGTCACAAAGATTTTTAAGTGGCATTCAATATTTTTTTCGGTGTAGTAGAGAACAAGGAATTTGAATCCTACAACAAAAACTCCTTTATCATCTCCTAATTTTTAGAGGATAATTCGTGAAAATTGGAAATTAGCCAAGTATTACATCTATACAGACTTTTTCAATATATTATCATGGTAAGGGTCCCCTATAGAATCCCATTTTTTTATCTCGTATGAAGAATTTATGATCCATATGCTCTTCTTTAAATTCATTTTTTACTTTTCCTCTATTCTACGAAATGTTTAATTCCTATATGTTTAAATGGTAATTTGCATTAGATACACATATCAATTATAATTAAATGAATCCCCCACAGATAGACCTATGGATGACATCTCTAATGCCTCCAAGATTTTTTAATTTGGACCATCAAGTGAGAAGTTATGCTTGAAAATGCAAAACTAATTTTAGGCCCTGCATTGATACTTAGAGTATTTCATTTTGACTATAATACATGCCTAAACCTATGAAGAGATGCCACATAATTTTCCACAATAAGATGGGGGAGTCGTTGCTGCAAAATTATATTGTATTCATAACCGTGATGGTGTATATATGCACACTTCCCCTTGAGTCCCAAAAATGTTCCACGTGCCCAAGCCGATGGGTCAATTCCATATTTTTGACCTTTAAAAAAACCTATCCTTCTATTGACCATAACATAATGTAAACCACATTCCATGATTCCAAATGTTAACCATGTGCCCGAGGACATTGGGAGAACTTTGCAAGTTTGCATCGCATGTGAAGGTATAAAGTGCAAGTTAAAGTTGAATGCATGATCCTCAAGTATGATAAAAACATGCCACATGTCCCTTTGTCACGTCCAATGGCTTGGGGATGTTTAACACCCTTTCACCATGTAAAAATTCATATAACAAGCTCCCGCAAACTCATACCAAAATGTATAAGCATACCCAATCAAGAATTAGGTGTACACACACATCTTGTAACTTTGTACAAGTTACAAAACTTGTAAGAAAGGCCCGACTATCCGAATAGTAAATTTAACAAAATAACCATACAGGGAAATGGGAATAAGCCAACATTTTTCATCACTACAACCCTAGAAAATGCCATAAAACATGCAACTATAT
The DNA here is from genome assembly GCA_018340775.1 of Taxus wallichiana var. yunnanensis. NCBI lineage: Eukaryota > Viridiplantae > Streptophyta > Pinopsida > Cupressales > Taxaceae > Taxus > Taxus wallichiana. Next base: position 361,784,813 of record CM031236.1, on the reverse strand, counting down.
TAACTTTATCTAAATTTTGAGAAATGAAAAACTTAAACACGCCATGTTTCTAGTTGTATCCCTTAGACATTACTTATGGAATTTAGAAGTACCACATAAGCATACTTCCACCCTCCATGTACAAATCTATCCTTTCAAAATTTATTTAGTAGCAACTAAGGAAAGGGACAAGTAGAAATATATGAGGGGTAACAAGGAGCCATCTCAAGGAAGAAATGAAGTTTTATGATGGTGGTGCCAAAAATATAGTGTGTAAAAAAATAGGCACCAACAATGGCTCTATCTCGGGGATGAACAGCCCTAGCAGGTGTCACATGAACCGTAGATAAAATATCATGGATGGATTAGACCAAGTTCTTATCAATTGGGAAATGGATTCAAATAAATGGACACATAGCCTTTGCACTAAATGGATCATATGAGTTACACAAGCTTCCAAGGACAAAAGAAAGAGACAAAAAGATGAACAAGGGAATAGAAAAACAATGAAAGGAAACTATACACTATAAAAATGAATCCTTCTGGTCCATATGACCAAAATGTTTCATCAAAATCTATCAAGATCCCACTAAACCCTCCAAACAAGCAAGGTGACCAATTTCCTCTTCTCTTTTTCTTAATTTAGGGTGTGACCACACCAAAAGCTCTAAGTACCTAGTGAAACACCTAGTATAAATTCATCTCTAATGCTCATCCAAATTACCATTTAAATAATCCATTCTAAATCCATGGCGAGTATTAAGGCTGAAGCCATTTCACTCACTGTTAATTGGATTCAACATAATCACTTCCTGTGCATAAGTATCAATAGAACCTTTAAAATTGTTCCATACCTAGGAAGATATTAAGTTCCTCACAAAACACATTATTACCAAGTAAGCGAAGAACACAAATAACCAAGTGATCATCATCCTCTATAAACATGGGGACAAGGTTTGATTTCAATTGAATATAATTTTCATGATACAAAAATTCCTATTGTTGGTCACAAACTCCTAACAATTTTTGAAATTCAACCAACTCATCAGAGAGAAGAAAAGAATCATTACTACTACAACATGAAGATGTCTCAATAATAAAATAAACGTATACTTCTCCTTGAGGAAAAGTTATATTGACATGTTCCTGATTACTGCAAGGTGACATAGGATACTCAAACTGACCAGTATCTATAGTTTGATTCTCATGATAGTTTTTAACAATGTAAATTAACTCATTAAATACGTGATAAACTTGGGGGTTAGAAATGTGTGCTCAAAAATCAACATGAAAATCTTGACAGGCATTTTTAGGGACAATAGAAGGTATATCAACACAAATTTGTTTAGAAAAATGCTCATATAACTGATTTCCCTAAGAGTAACCTTGGGAATATTATTCAATGTCTAGTCTATATTTATGGAAGCTAAAGCATATTTTCTTTGTTACTTACTCCTTAACTTATATTGTCTTTCTTGATCTACCAATGCATCAAGTAATAAACATATATCCTCCCTTATAGGAAATCCCCCATCATACTTAGTATTCATTATATTCCTTAAATGTCCAAAGTCATGATTAAGGAGAATACTATTTTGATTTAACTTTATTACACTATCATCTTAAGAAGAAAAACAACATACCTTCATGAAAACTTCCCATAACTTATCTGCTATTTTGGCACACAAAAGATCACTAGAGGAATCTCCCTTATCAAAATTTACCTGAGCACCAAAAATGATGGCATTATAATTTTTTTGCTTATATCTAGTAACATTAATTAAACCATCTTGTTCACATGGAACATGAGGAATTAAACATCCATCACACCAGAGACTAATGTTATCATCTTGATCTATTATTGAAACACTATCATCTATACTACCATGATTCATGACCACTCACTCTAAGTCCAAATATCCCCGAACATGTCCTTTCTAAACATAGATTGAACCTTCATATTCATTCCTATGAGCCATACCAACTATTTGAACATCATCCTCACTTTGAATAACCATAGAAAATAGTTTTCTCAAATTCTTAGGTCCATCATATCTTAATAAGTGGGTTTCCCTTCCATCAAGTGCATCACAACATGTGATCAAAGAGGATTCATCAACTTTTATAAGCCTTGTTTTAAAAATTTTGCACACTTACTTGGGTTTTTCCTAATTCTGTAAAACTCAGAGAGGGGAAATATGGGGTCCTCTTTATCATCAAAGTAGGCTCCAAACATCTTCACTATTTCATCCCAATAGTAAAATGAACCCTAAGGAAAAGAATTAAACCAATCCCTTGCATCTTCTTTCAATTTATGCACAAAGAACTTCATAAAATCATCTTCATATTCTACCTCATATTCTTCCATAGTTTCTTAAAAAAATCTAAGATGTTAAACCACAAATACTTTTATTTTCTTTAAAAAAAAAGGTAATATGGTTTTTTATTATATCAAGGACTTTATAAAGATACCAGTCATCTTTGTTAAAGTCTATAGGTTTGAAAGTATTATCTTTAAAAGGAGCTTTAGGAGGAAAACATATCATGTTGTTAGAAAAATCTAATCAACAATGGAATCAACAAACATGAGTAGATTTTTACAGGTCTTACCTTATAAATACTATTAATTACTAATAACTTGAATTATTTCCAAGCTTAGGACACACCATTAATAAAATATATCTATAAAGAACACTATTCTAACCTAGGAAAGTGAGAGTGGAGTCGCCACTAGAGTTAATACTCTAGAAAATGAAACTTATCCTTCGATAATAAAGGATATATGATCCAGTCCATGGAATTGGCAAAAGAAAAGGAAAAGGATGGTACAGGGCCGAAGGTGGTGATCAAAGAACCTAACTACAAGTACTGGAAGGAGACTATAGCAACTCTGGTCAAAGAATGGAATGGCTATATGGAGACGGTGGAAGATCTTGGTCAAAGATTAATGAAATTCAATGGTTTGGAATCTGCTATTTTGTTTACCTTTATGCTGTTAGTTTCATCCTTCAGACTGTTATATATTGTAAATTCTATCTTACGGATATCATATACTGTTGTCTTTGTTTTTGAATTTTGGAACTGGAATGGCCTTTTAAGGTAAATACTGTGGCCAATATGTAAGTATGTTGTAACTCTTTGTAAGGGGGTAGGGTCCCCTCAACCCTAACTTTTACCTCTAATAAAAAAAAAAGGATATATGATATAACCTAATAACCTTTCATATAATAACATCCAAGGCTCCAAAACAATCCCTCTTAAACCTTAAAACTATTGATAACTATGTGTGCATAAATCATATTGAAAACCCCAAAAAAACTAGTTTTATGTCCCCAACAATGGCACTGTCGGGATGTTGGCTCCCAATATAATACCCCTAGGGGGAGAAGGAATGAGATACATGAGAAGTAAAGGGGGAAGAGACCCACTAATTTTTTCATTTTATAACCAAGGATGGGATCTACCTATACGCACTTGACCAAACCTTCATGGGAGTGATAGGGAGGCACTTAACTAAGGTTGTGGCTATCCACCTACTTCTTCTAATTATGCCTGAACCAGCATGAGAGAACCCAATGTACAGCCTGAGAGAAATAGGGGGATTGAGATACTCTAAATCATTAAACATGGTTAGTAAGGTCAATCTGAGGCCACATCCATTAAATGCATCCCACTCAAAGGAGTGCTCAAAAATCATTACAAACACTTGGGAACTAGGACAAAATCTCTTTGAAGAAATATCCAAGGTGATCGCAAAACATAAATCCTGAATAATTTACCTACAACTTGATATATATTGATACTTGGGATACTTTACTTTAAACATCAAGTCAAACACACTTATGATGTGTAAGGTTTTTGTGTCTTACAAACATATTTCATTTAATTTATATGATGGTGATGAGATCTGTAATATGAGTAGGATAGAAAAGACAATGCTAGAGTCAAAATGATGATTGAGCTATATTCAAAGAGGGGGATGGGGGAATGAGAAGGGAATGAATTAATGTGTTAACCACCTTATCACGTTACTTATTCCATATTCCAATCAAGAAATGAATACAACTCACCTTCCTAAGGTCGTCTACTTCAAGAAACCTCCAAATAAAGAAAACAACAAAAAAACCTCCTAAAAACAAGTACATGCTCCTAAAGCCAAAATTCCATGTGTGGGTCATACCAAATAATCAAAACCAAGGGACAACTAGAGGAAACAAATTTTCATTCATAGTAATTTGTAGGAAGGAAATTTACAGATTCAAAGAATGGTGCAAAGTAATACTACTAAAACATTATTCCCATCACTACCCAAACCACATAACCACTGAATGAATGAATATATGCAAAATTTATATCATAACTCATATAATATCATAAAGGAAAATGAAAATTACTCAAATCCATTATTATTTCAACAACAAATCATAACAAAAAAACATGAAATCCTGTTTGAATGTACTCATGCATGAAGAAAAAAAAGGGAAGCATATAAAAATGATCTTAAAGCTTGTTAATTGATTTATAAATGCAACCACCTTAGCGCAAATATCAGATGAAAATAGTTTAATAGAGATTATACAAAAATAAAATTTCTAAAATAAAAACACCCGCACAACCTTAACAAAGCTCCTAGAAAGGCCCCTCGAGTTCTCTAACCATCTCCGTTTTGTTAGAAATCATAAATCCTCTTATACCATGTAATATCAGGGGAACATACTTGAATATTCCATTGGATCAATTATTCCATCATGTTGGACCACTATTTGGATCAGATAAGGAATGCAGAGAGTATTCCCCTAGTCAATTTTCAATTTTGTATTTTTTAAGCCTATCACCATCATGTGAACATGCTCAAGGGAAGTTTTTAATATGTCATCCTTTACATGATTTGATTTTCCACTTGATAACATATTTAGTAGGGAAAATATTGAGGAGAATAAAAACAACTAATGGATTGTACCCTTTGCATGTATTACATATGAAGGACATATCCTCCCATTAGTGAGTTTCCATAATTTATATTTGTTTGTGCCATTTTCTTTGAAAAAGATATGTATATTAAATGTGATATGATGGTTCATACATGACACTTCAGAGGTAGTAATTATTTAAATTTATTTCATCATCCCATGGATTGAAATCCATCAAACACCATTGCAATAATAATTCCTCTAGAAATTCTTCATTAAATCCTTCTTGTATAATGGAATTATTTGAATTGGGGGACTATTTTTATAAGTTATCACCTGAAGTTTTGAGAGGCACCTCTCATTTATCTAGTTCGATGAAGACTTAATTCAGATGGTATTCTTGCTTCTAGATTCCATAGAATACCCACATATAGGTTTCTCACATAATGTACTCCAAATGTCCCTCATACATAGGTTTTCCAAAATTCCCCCACATTATCTATTTTCTAGGTCCTACTCTTTCATCTTCTTCGCTCACAAGATCACCTCCACAATGAAAAATTGAATTAATTATGGTTTCAATGTCTCATTGTGATTCAAAGTGGGAATATGATAGTGTCTAAGGCATATGTATCCTAAAATTTTCTTGAATATGAAATTCCACATTATGAGTTGGTGGGAATAACTTAGGTAAATAAACCATATGTTACCCAATGATTGGATGAAGTAGAAAATATAATTTTTAATCTTGAAGAAAATCTAGAAAGGTCTCATACCAAGGAAATAAACGCAAAAACTCCTCATTTTAAGAGACAATAAAATTCCCAACATAAACTAGTTGAAGAACCCGAGCGAGTTCCAACACTCCAATAAATAACATGTCAAAGAATGAAGACTTTCCTTAAAGGAGGCTACAATATCCTACAATGGTTACCTCCTTGAGAATAATGTGTATCTATTCCAAATTCTCAATGGGAAAAAAGTTAGAATACAATAATTAATGGAAAAGGGGATGTTGATGGGATTTTATTTTGATATTCATTATGTATTTTGTGCAATGAAGCATAAGGAATTTGAATCCCATGCAAGGAAAAATCCTTTCTTGTCTCCCAATGTTTGCAGGAGAATTAGTGAACATTAAAAATTATCTAAGTATTTTTATATATAATCCTTTTAAATATATTATCATGGGTAGGGGCCCTTATAGAACCCATTTTTTATATGTATGAATTATCTATACTCTAGATGTTCTGTTAAGGTCATTTTTCTACTTTTCCTCCATTATGTGAAATTTTTACTTAATGCATGTTTTAATTGTAATTCACCTTAGATTAATGCATTAATTATAATTAAATTAACCCCCCATAGATATTCCTATGAGTAATGTCTCCAATTCCTCCAAAATTGTTGAATTTGGACCATCGGTGAGAATTTATGCCTAGAAATGCAAAATTGGTTTCAAGCCTTGCCATGAAACTCAAAGTATTTCGTTCGACTACAATAAATGCCTAAACCTATGAAAATAATCCATGTGGAAATATACATAAGATAGGGTAATCAGGGTTATGGAATAATATTGCATTAATAGTTTTGATGGTGTATAGATGCACCCTTCCCCTCGAGTCCTAACAATAGTTCACATTCCCATGTTGACCGGGTCCATTCCATATTTATGACCTTTAAAACAACCCAACCTTTTTTGACCGTATCCTAAGGTAGAGCCCCAACCATGATGCCACATGTTAACCATAGGCCCGAAAGGAATGATAACTAGATTGTACCAAGCCAAGAACACATATGCTAATCAAACACCACGATCAATAAGATAAAAGCAATTCACCGAATAACTTTACATAAAACCTTTGCAAACAAATGAGAAGCAATATCATATATTATTATGGAACTCAATGTAATACATTGAGAATGGGCCTTGCTTAAATAGGCAAGGAATAACAATCTAAAAACCAGTCAAGGTTGTAGATCAAGCCATAAATCAAGGAAATAACTAGTCATCAAAGAACTAGTCAAGACCATATATTTAGGAGAGAACTAGACATCAAGGATCTAGTCAATACCATAGATTAAGGAAATAACTATACCTAAAAACTATATAATATCTCCTAATATCTAAATAAGATAAAATAAATATCCACACACATAAGTGGGTGAGGATAAATACAATAAAGGTAAATAAAGTACCTAGGTGAACATGAGCTAAGGTAAATACCTACTCTAACACCCCCCCTCAAGTGAAGCTAGGGACCAAAATAGATGTGGCATGTCCACAGTATGAGTCCCGAAAACTAGGCCTGATGAGGTACTCATGTACAATAACTAGAAAAAAGGGACACCGCAAGGTACCCAAAACCAATAATAACAAAGTAAAGAGAGTAAAGACCCGCTCCAAGGCAACCCAAGAATATTGGCTCAAAAACTCGTACAATGCTGAATATGTTTGATGTGGATGTGGTCTAAATCCACTGTTCGATCACAAAACTCAAAAACAACTGACACTGGGCTCCACCAGAATAGCTCCATATAAGGAGACTGTCAACAGAGTGATGTCGAAAGTGCAAAAAAAGAACCAAACATAATTTGATCAACTGCTGCAAATAGGTGTGCCACGATCCAAGAACAAAAACTAGAGCAACAAGGAAAGGACACAAAATCCAAAGTTTCATGATCCAAGAAAAGCCAAGATAATAAGGCAAGGACACAAAACCTAAAGAATTAGGATCAGCACCACACCCTCCCATACCTTTGTTGAATCGGTGGATTGAAAATATAAATCTGTATGAGTTATAAAAAAAAATACTCAAACACTGACTAACTAACACCTGGGCTCCACTAGAATAGCTCCCCCACAAGAGAGACTATAAACATGTCAAAAGTGTCGAAAATACAAATACAAAATATCTCAACAAACAAGAGAGATACACTACACCTGTTAAGGAAAAATTCTCAAAACAAGAAGCATCACAATGTGAAGGTATAGAAAGTGGAGCAAGAGTCCTAATGGTGGAGGAGCCATGCCTGTAGAGTCCGCTCAATGAATTCTTATGTCTCTTTCATGAGTGATCAGATATCCACCCCAAATCAACATGGATGGATGAAGAAGTTGCCTGCATATGACTTGGTGGAAAATGCAAAATGGGTGCATGTAAAAGAACATCGAATGTGTGTTAGGTTGATCATGTCTAACAACTAAAATCTCAGGTTTCTGAAGCTTGAGTGAAGATGTAGAACTCATGTGTTGCTCAGGATCCTCAAAAAGAGTTGAGCGAACAAAAAAAAAGCTTTGTCAATGTGTGATCCCAATGAAGTATCTGCTTGAAAACCAATGTCATGACGAGAATTCCACTTCACATGTGGAATAGAGGAAATAATACCCTATGAATTTCTGCCAATGACTCCGCTAGTGAGACCCATAGAACGGAGCATGTGAGAACTGAATGCAGTGGTATGCTTCCCAAAAAATCCATGCAGCGAAAGGTAGAAGTAGGATACACAACATGTGGTACTGTAATAGGCATAGATGTGGAAGAGCATGCAGTAACAAGCCTCACAGGTTTAGAAGCATCAAAAGCAAGTTCAGGCTCAAAGACTAGTAGATCAATGTCAGTGGGTACAAGAGCAACAACTGCAAGTGGACTAGGAGCATGGATATGGTTGTCCACAATATGATGGTGATGTTGTAGGCTAGCAAGTTTGTTCTGCAGGAAGTGTATTATTGTATCCTTATCATGAATGAGTGATTGTAGAAGAGAATTTTGCTTCTTGAGTGATCTATTTTCTTCCAAAAATTTTACAATATCCTCTTGAAGTCCACATACTTCAGAGAAAAGCATATCATTCTCAGAATCCATGATAGGTACAAACTGTAACTCCCAAAAATTTAGGACATCGGGCTCAGTCGAAATTACATCCACAATTGATTACAACACTCCTCCATATTTGGAATTTTATAAGTATAGTGCAAGTAAAAAAATAAAATCCAATGGAAAGAGCATGAAAAAACAAGCACTTTTGTAAAAAACGACACTCAAAACTGAGTTACCGATCAAAAGATACAATCTTTTAAATATTTTTCTCTATTATTTATTTTAGTTGCCACTGAAACAAAATAAATTGTTGTTTCCTTCACCACACAAATTGAATTAAAGGGGTATAAAGTTAACCATGATGCCACATGTTAACCATAGGCCTCGGTAAGTTGGGAACACTTTGCAATTTTTCATCACATGTGAAGGTGAAAAGTGCAAATTAAAGTTAAACACCGATCTTGAAGTGTGATGGAAATGCTCCATGTGTCCCTCCCTTTATCAATTCGTGGGGCTTTGGGAACATATTTCACCCTTGAACCATGTCTAAATTCATATAACAAGTTCCTGTAAACTCATAAAAATATGTAGAAGCATACCCCATCAAGCATTAGGTGTGCACACACACCTTGCAACTTTGCAAAAGTTGCAAAACTTGAAAGAAATGCTCAACTACTGGAATAATAAATTTAACAATATAACCACACTGGGAAATATAAATAACCTAACATTTCACATCATTGTTACCCTAGAAAATTCCATGAAACCTGTAGTTGTATTAACTTTCTCTAAATTTTGGTCAAGGAAAAACTAAAACACGCAAAGTTTTGAGCTACACCCCTTAGACATATTACTTATGGAATTAAAAAGTACTGGATAAGCATAGTGCCACCCTCCACTTACAAATCTATCCTTTCAAAAAAAATTAAGTAGAAACCAAGGTGAGGTATAAGTAGCAGTGTACAAGGTGTAATATGGAGCCAATTCAAGAAAGAAATGAAGTTTTACAATTATGGTGCCAAAAATGCAGAGCCTAAAAATAAAAATGAACAGTCTTTCATACCCTCGGGTATATTGAGGAATCCATCCTTAACACACCTCAAACAATATTTAGTCTTCCTTATGTTAATTTTTTTCATTGATTTCAAAAATATTGAGCATGGGATTGAGTAGGTATATCACTCTTAATGAGTTCTTGTTGAAATGTGTTATAGTGTCTTTGTCTTCCATCAAGTGTCTTTTCATTGGTTTAAGGTCTTAACATGGAGTCATCATGGTTTCATGAGTTCATCAGTAGTATAGCGCATGTATCAAGGAGTGAAACATGGTAATTGAGTTGTCCTTGTGTCTATATCATGCTCTTGAATTCAGAAATATGTCTCATTGCTCTTTAATTTTCTCCGAGGGTCAAGTAGTGGTTGGTTTAGGAGTATGTTGATGCATTGCTTAGGTGTGTCTCAAAGTCCCAAGGTAGAGTGAGCTTGTAAAACTTATTGGTTTTTAGTATGGAGGAAAAATGTGTCCAAAGTGTCTCTTAAGGTGTCTCAGAGGTGTGAGAGTGGTCACTTAGTGCTCATCAGGTCACATTTGGTGCTAAACTAGGCCTAGTGCAAAGGTCTATTCTCAGCAGGTCATGGTGATTAATTTTTTACAAGTCCTACAAGGTACTCCAAGTTAGTGATAGTTGTGATAGTACTATACAATCCATATTTAAGATGTCAAAATTTATCTTACATGTAATTTTGGAACTTGAAGGAGAGTTAGTACAAATGAGGGCTTGATAACATTACTTATACTCACAAAAAAATGAGATGAGATAGAAAGTTGCAAAGTGTACCATGACAAAAAAACCATGGAAAATGTTAGAGGAGTGAGTCTTGATGGTGTGAGAAAATATTTAGGGTCAGAAAGTGAAAATCAAGGTTGTAGAGCCAAATTCTCCAAGACTGAGTTTTTGAGAAGTGCAAATTGAAAACCTCTACTTCTTAGCACTTGTTCTAAATTGTCAGGGATTCTTCAAATGATAAGATAATTTGTGGAGGAAATAGGGATAAAAATATAATTCAAAAGGTATGAAATCAAAATATGGTGAAGTGAAAAAGTTATAACTATTTTTCTAAGCTAGTTTGAAGCCCTCCATAACTCTTTCCTTGAGATATAGAAGAAATAAGAAAATTATGCACCAAAAATACATTGTACAATCTCACCTAAGGTCTTATACATGTAATTGACTCTCCATATCTCAAGAAAATCAATTTTTACTTCTATAGATCAAAGTTTATAGTATATTAAAGGATTGGTTTTGATGATATTTACAAGTATAGGTGTATGTTGGGTGCTTCATGAAGAAAGTCTTGTTGTTCCAGCTAGCTCTTGATGTCTCAAAATTTCTCGATTTTTTTTTTGATAAAGGTGAGTGAGAAAATTTAAATAAAAGATGCATTTTCCTCTCCTACCTCTAGAAGTTTGTGCATGTTGCAACTAATCATGATGTTTGAAGATATTTTTCTTGCATATAAGCTTGACATTAAAGTATGAAGTAGTTGCAAACATCCGATACAAGCTCAAAGTGACTCAATGTAGTACCTGATATGCTTTGGTGACGAGATATGGTGTTTAAAACTTATTTCCTATTATTTTATTTGTATAGGTTGATCAAGATGATTGGCTTTCGAGTTGGCCTGAAATTTTCTCATTGTACCCGTGCACTCAAATGGGTGAAGGTCAGTGTATATGCTCCACTTGAAGTGTCTATTTCAAAACATAGATATGTGAAATGTAAATGTTTACATCTAGAAGCTTTCATACTAGGATTGTGTTGTATTGGCTCATGAAAAAGTGAACTCAATATCAAAATTCCCATTTACCATGACAAATGTGCTTAAGTTTGTGAATGTTTCAGTATTGTGAGGTGTTAAAGGGAAAAAATTCCTCGGCTTTGTGTCTTAGAAGTATCGATATTGAATCACGAGATGGCCTTCAATAATTCTTGGTGACAGGATTTAATTTCTTGTGTAATTCAAATGGTCTATAAACTTGGACTCAAATCATTAAGATCTCCATTACCAAACGCAAAAGAGGAAATGAAAATTTTGTTAGAACATCCTTTTCAATTATCATGTAGTTACACTACCAATAGTGAGAATGATAATCTATTCAAATATATTATTTGATGAGATAAATATTGATTTCAAGAAACCTAATAGTGCTACGTTGGAAGAGAAAAAAAAATGAATGAATAGACATATTAGCTAACAAAAACTTAATCTAGGAAGTTATGGAGGGGTCTGCTCCTTCATGAAGATGTTTCTACTACCATGATTTCTTGAGAATACTCATGGAGCAAACAAAACTCTCAAAGTTGTAGGCATGTGGTGATAAAATAGTACATACCCTAATTTTAATGCATTCTTCTTGGAAAACATGAGTATTTTCATGACCTCCTGATTTATGTATACAACCAAGTGATTTCGTTTTTATATTCTCATGCTATGAATATCATTCTTCTTCCCTTCAAGCTTATAACAGAGCTCTTAAAGTTCTTTAAACAATGATCTACAATCTAAAATGAAACTGGGAGCACAAATGGTGAAGTTTGAAGTTTGAATGAAAGTTATAAAGGATTTGTAAGTTGTGAAGTAACATGTATTCAATTAGTAACTCCTTGTGTAGGGGCTGAAAGTGATACATTTCTAAAAGAAAAGTATTTTCTCATGACACTAGAAGACAAGAATATGTTTAATTGTCATTTCGGACATCAAATGTATGCTTCTAGAGATTCCAAATTTGAATCGATTGAAATATTGTTAAAGCATAAACCATGCCTCTTATAGGGACATAAGAGATCATGATAGTAAAGTAAATGAAAAAACTTGTATCTGACAATATAGGGACCATAATTATATCCAAGGTAGTTTGTGTTATGTCTTTTGATCTCTTTAATTCAAATGGAATGAAGAAGAAAGCTATGTAGATGAGAATGTGAAGTGTAAGAGTCAAGTAACAGGGGTAATCTTGTGTAAATATATGCACCATGGTGTTTTTTAATCAATCTTGTTGTAGAGATAAGAATGATTATGTGAAAATTTATGAAGATAGGTTAAAACATGAAGCAAAGATCTAAATCAGTGATCACAAGGTGTTGATGTAAGTAAATAAGGTGAAGGTGATCAAAATTCATTTGATGAAAAATTAAGTTGTAGCTCAGTGATTTGGGAGTGAGATTCCTTGTAAGTAGGTGCTTGCAAAACAACAAACAAGTGGGTGTTTGGCATAGAATTTAAGTAAGTGCTTCAAAAATGGAGTTGGTGCTTCAGAGGTGAGTGGGTGCTCACCACATGTTGAGATCATTGTAATTCTTGAAAGAAAATTTTCCTTGATATTTATCTAATTCAAAGTGGGTTTTCCCTTATTGGGTTTCCCACCTTAAATCTTATGTCCTCATGTGTTTGTTGTCTCCTCTTCTTTTCTAACATGATTTTATCAATTCATTACTTAAAACGCTAATGAATGAATGTTTTGTTGATTTCTAAGTTTAAATTTACAAGTTTTATAAGGCACGTGATAAGAAATCAGACATATATAAACATAGAGATTTTACATATTATAAAATATTATAATGCACACAACAATATTTTATTCTATTTTATTCAGTGTAATACATTTTACATATATATAGGAAAGGAATTTCTATAATTAAGGAATATCCTAAAACCACTTAATCCTACAATATTTCCCAATCCCTATATTCGTTGGTTAGTTCAACAACTATACTCATGTACAATATAGTAGTAAAATCTTGTGTTCAAACTATTGTTATATTGTTGTTAAACAAAAAAATATTACAACAAACATATATAACCAGACTAAAAGTTAATGAAATCATGAATAATTTTCCGATAAAATAGGAAGTAACCATCTATATGTGGTTTCTTGAAGCGATGGAGGAAGCAATTGATGGAGGAGCAATTAGCACTGTTTCTATTGTACTAGCTAAAGAATGTCTACTTTTTCACTCAAATCTAACTGCGAAGGGGCTACACACTGACTCAAATCAGACGGTTGAAAAGCCACAAACACAGTCCGCTTCCATGTTAGGATCCACACCTTTATCTTGGAAAAATATTCTTCTACAACAAAACCCTCGATCAAGAATGTGGGTCCTGCAATCTCTAAGGTGTAGTTCACGTGGGAGAAGGATAAAGAAGGTGTGACCTGCCTTAAGGTGCTAGATGGTTATCTACATTAGGATTTGGACAAAGTGAATCTTTCCCTTGTTGGTAAGTTTCTTGGATCTAGACCTAATATTGATGTCATTAGAAAATGGGCCTGTAGAAAGTGGAAACCAAAAGGGGATCTGAGCATCACCACTATGTCAAGGGTTTTTCTGGCCAAATTTAATCAGCAGGCTGATTTGGAATCGGTGCTTCTAGGAGGCCCATGGTGGTTGGGCAATATGGGTATTTTTCTGAAATGGTGGTATCCTGGGTTTGATCCTAATACTAAGAATATACACACCATTCCAATCTGGTGTAGGCTCTAGGACTACCCCTGCAATTTTGGGATGATGAGATTCTATTAAATGTTGCTAAATCTCTCAGTTCTCCGATTGGGCTGGATGGACCTACGAGGAATAGATCCAGACTAGCTTTTGCTAGATTCTGTATTTCTTCTAAAATGGAGTAGGAGTTACCAAATCTTATCATTCTACATTCTAAGTATGGCATTTGGCATCAAAAGATTGAATATGAAACCTTTCATCTGAGATGTAAAAATGTCATAAAATAGGACATTTTACCAGTAGATGTCCTAACAAAGAGATCTCTCAAGAGGAAAAAAAGGAAAAATTGATAAGCCTTTTGAAGAATCTGATAAGATACAGGAAGTTAGGTTGGAAAACAAGGATGCAGGAAAAAATAAAGATCAAGGGTAGAGGGAAGGGATACCCCTTCACCAACCAGAGCTGAAATACAAGAAAGGTAAAAAGGGTTTTAGAACTCCAATTAGGAAACCGCTGATTTGTAGGAAGCTCTGGCGTCCTAAAACCCCAAACGACAGTGCATTTGAAGTTCATCCAACCTCCATAGAAGATTTAGATACACAAACTCTAGTAAAGGTGATTCTAGAGGTTGATGAGAAAAATGAGATAGTTATAGTGAATCTTCTATCTAAGGAGGTTGATCAGAATGGACTTTGGGATAAGAATAAGGACACTAGAGTTGTTCCAGGGGAAATAGCAACTGAAAAGGCTAATCCTGATCCATTATGCACCATTGAGGAAGACCTAAATGAGGAAAAATAAATGATATAATTTGAAACCTCACTGAAGAAAATCTCTTCATTGTTTAAGATTTGTTCTCCTAAAAGTGGGAACCCCCTATCCAATACTAACTCAGCATATTTACAACCCTTTGACAATAAGAAGGGAGAGAAAGAGGAGGGGGAAGTTACGCCACTCAAAGAAAATATGATGTCTGATGGAGATCCAGATTTGTCCAATGGTTTTTTAGAGGTTAAATAAAAAAGAAAAGATTGAAGGGATTTGAGAAGATCCCAGATTCACTTTATAATGAGAAAAAAGAAAATTGATAACTGGGGAGCTTCAACATCCAGAACTACAAGATCATCTACTAGAAGAATAGTGGATTTTGGAAGTAGCTCTAAAAGAGGTAGACCTTCAAAGAAGACACTTAGAACCAAAAGAACAGAGGAAGATATTGCAGATGGTACTCAAAGCCAATTGAGCCATCAGGAAATTACATCACCTATATCATTTAGATGAAGATCATCTCCTAGAATATTCAAGTTCGAATGGAAACTCTAAACAAAGAATAATCAAAGAGTTAAGAGTTTCTAGTAGGCCTAGCATTCTACTTCTATAGGAAACCAAGATGAATTCTAAGGTACTTGTAAATTGTAAAAATAATTTTTGGGAAAATTTAGACATGGTTGCGGTGGATTCTCAGGGAGCTTCAGGTGGCATGGCTACTTTTTGGGATAAGAAGCATTATACTAGTATGATTCTTTCTGAAACTAGTAACCATCTTGCTATTAAATTCCATGTTATTGAAAATAATTGTACTTGGATCCTTTCTAATATCTATGTGCCTAATATGGTTAGTGGAAGAAGGAAACTCTGGAATGATCTAAATATTTTCAGAATTCAGCATAGTTATGACAACTAGCTTATTATGGGTGACTTCAACTCCCCTTTAAATCCAGGGGAAAACAAGGGGGAAACTCTTGTTTCTCCACTGGTATGGATGAATTTGCTGATTTCGTTGCTGATCTAAATCTCATGGATGTGGACCTTCATGGAAATCAGTATACCTAGACAAACAAAAGGTTGGGTAGGGATATGATTCAAGTTAGACTGGATAGAGCTCTTATCTCTGCAAGTTGGATTCTTCACCAAGACTTTCATCTCACCTCTCTGCCTAGAATTGGTTCTGATCACAATCCGATAGCTTTAAATTTTGTTAATTGGGCTAAGCCCACCAGGAGCTCCTTCAAATTCGAAAAGATGTGGATGGAACATGATGACATCTTTGATAGGATCAAGGAATGGTGGAATTGGGTTGGTGAAGGAACTGCTCAATTTAGGCTTATTCAAAAGCTTAAAAATGTTAAAAACAAGTTAAAATTTGGAATAAAGAAGTCTTTGGGAATGTTTTTGTGAGAAAAAAGGAATTAAAACAAAAAACTCCAAGATTTGGAAAATAAAATAAATTCATGGGGAGGTCTTTAGAGGATCATTTAGTAGAAAAATAATCCTTTCAGAGTTACACATGGTTTGTAGCAGGGAAGAATCCTTATGGAGACTTAAATCTAGGGCTATATGGCTGAAAGAGGGTGATAGAAATATGAAGTTATTCCATATGACCACTTTGAAGCATAGAGCCTATAATAGGATTACAAAAGTTTCTAAAGGTAACAACATCATCATAAAATATCCGTGAATCATCAAGGATGAAGCTCTCAGATTCTATGAAAAATTTCTTAATGAGAAGAGTGTTATTAATGATATGGCTGACTCTTTTATGTTAGAAGCTATCCCACAAGATAAAATTGAGGAGCATAAATTTAAAGATATTACCAAAGTTGTTACTTTGGAGGAGCTTCAGAAACCTATTTTTACTCTTGAAGGAGATAAGGCTTTGGGACCAGATGGCTTCTTTGTCAATTTTTTTAGAAATTTTGGGAAATTTGCTTGGATGATCTCTTTAGGGCTGTAAATGAATTCTTTAGAATTAGAGATTTAATGAAAGAGTACTCACATCGTGTTGGCTCCCAAAAAAATGGACACTAAAGATTTCAAATATTTCGACCCATTAGCTTGGTTAATGATGTCTATAGAATTTTTACTAAGATTATTGCCACCAGACAGTAGTTCATTTTAAATGATTTAATCTCAAAACAACAGAGTGGGTTCATCAGAGGAAGGATAATTCAAGATGGTGTGATCATGGTGCATGAGATGATTCATTCTATGGATAATAGTAAAAAATAAAGCATGGTCCTTAAAATTGACTTGAATAAAGCCTTTGATAAAGTCTCTTGGTCTTTTCTTGACAAGGTTCTGGCCAAATTTGGTTTTCTCAACAAATTTAGAAGAATTATCAAGGCTTGCATTTCTACTACTAGATTCTATGTGGTGGTTAATAGTGAACTAGTGGGGTACTTTAATAGCAATAGGGGATTAATACAGGGTGATCCTATATCCCCTCTTCTCTTCATTATTATGGTGGATAGCCTCTATAGAACTATTACCAAAGTTGTTAAAGATGGTCTTCTAAAAGGCACTAAACCTACCTCTACAAATCAAATGACTTCTCATCAGCAATTTACGGATGACACTATCCTGCTTTTAGTGGCATCTATCCTGGAAGCTAAGGTGATCAAGTCCATTCTAAAATTTTATGAGGCTACTTCTGGAAAAGAGATCAACTTTGATAAAAGTTCAATTTTCTTTTTCAACACTCCTTTGGAAAGACAGAATAGAATTGCTAAAATATTGGGGTGTAAAATCAATTCATTTCTGTTACTTATTTGGGGCTCCCCCTTAGTACTAAAAAAGTCTCAATCAAATTCTGGAATGATTTACTAGAAATATTCCAAAAGGGGCCATTCTTTCTAGTGCTGGTAAATGTCTACTTATCAAAAGCACTCTTCAAAATCTGCCTATCTACATTATGTCTCTCTATAACATTCCTTCTGCCTTCAGAGAAAAAATTGAAAGGATTTAGAAACACTTTTTATGGCAAGGAATGGAGGAAAAATTCAAATATCACCTAGTTTCCTAGGATCAAGTGTGCACTCCTAAAAGGATTGGGGGATTGGGCATAAAAGATATAAGAAAAATGAATATGGCCTTAATTGTAAAAATGGGTTGGAGAATGCTCTCGGAGGAACAACCATGGATTGATCTCATTAAGGCCAAATATCTTGAAAATCAAACAATTTATCTTTCCTTCATGATGAAAAACTTCCCCAAGGTTCCATTTTCTGGAACAACTTGATTCTAGTTAAGAATTTTATCAAGCAAGGTTGTAGATGGAAAGTGGGAAATGGCAGAGACATCAATTTTTGGGGAGATAATTGGTCTAATTTCATCCTCAATGATAGATTTGGTGCAACAAAGGATAGTCTTGAACATAAATATGGTACTAAGGTCATTGATTACATGGAAATTGATGGAAATAAGAAGAGATGGAAAAAACTATCAGTGGATAGAATTGAATTGAATTCGATGTTGTCCTCTCTTTAGAAGAAACTAGACCTCATCCCCTTGAATCAATTGGAAGTCAAGGATGAAATTGTCTAGCATAAATCTAGATATGGGCATTATACAGTTAAATCTGGATATAATTCTTACTTTGAGAATATCTAGAGTGAGTTTAATTGGAGTAAGATTTGGATGACTGAGCTAACCCCTAAAATTAACTTTTTCTTTTGGCGTGTACTCAGAGGCGAATTCTTACTAATGAAAACCTGATGAAGAAAGGATTCATTATGCCTAATAGGTGTCACCTTTGAAAAAATGAATTTGAGGATATTAAGCACCTTTTTGTCCACTGTGAGTATGCTTCAATGATCTGGAGTTATGCCTTTTCCAAGTTCAATGTTTTCTAGACTATGCCTAAGGATTTCATTCAGTTTTGGATCCAATGGAATCCTCCTTTTAAGAACTGTGTTGTGAGAAGACTTTGGGAACTGGTCATTCCTGGAGGATTTGGAAAGATATGAATGATATCATTTTTAGAAACAATAAACAACATTACAAGCTTAGCTTTGTTAAGATTGGTCATGCTATTAAAGATAATATTGGGAGATTCAAACCTCCAAAAATAAGAAATATCCTGAGAATGAAGAATATATACTTTCCAACTAGAAGATAGGAGCTACAAATTTATAGATTGGGAATACCTCAAACATTGATAGGTATCTAATTCATTAGATCCCTCCTGAGATTAACTAGCATAAACTAAAGTTTGATGGTGTCTCCAAGGGTAACCCTAGTTTTGTTGCTGGGGGAGGTGTAATTCGAGATCATAAAGGCTGTTTAGTTGTCACTTATCTTTGGTAAAATGGGGATTCAGAAAAATCATTATACGAAGCCCTAGCTGCTCTATGGGGGCTAAGGGTTGCCAAAGATTATAACATACCGAAAATAATTCTGGAAGGAGATTCACTAAACATCATCAATCACCTAAATCAAATTTCTCGTCCTAGCTAGACTATCAAGGACTTTATTATGGAATCCATAATTATTTATCAAAATTTCAAAAATATCATCATTAGGAATGCTTATAGGGAGGGTATTAAGGTTACGAGATACCTTTTCCAATGTTGGCATCAATAATAATCTAGCCATATGGAATAATGAAAATTACATCCCTAAGGAGGTACATAATAGCATTAATGCGGATAAATATGGGCATTCAAATGTGGATCGTAGAAATAATAATGGTATGGAGCAGGCTTTAGCAGAGGTGAAAGATCACACATGTGAGAATTATCATCCTAACTACAGCCATATTAATGCCCATGAACCTTGCAGGTGGATAGGTTCTTACAAACCAAAGGAGCATAAAAGGAAGAAAAGGATTCAAATGAGGGTTTTGAGTAGAAAATTTATAGGAATAACAGGGAGAAGAAGAAAATGGGAGGTGCCCCATGCCAATGAGAGCCCTACAATGATTCATCCTAAAAGAACAATGAGGAGCTATGGAACCTCTTACACAAGGGCAGAATTTCCAATTTTATAGAACACATTCAGGGCCACGATCAGAATATTTTGGTTCATTTCGCAATGGAATAGAAGGATAGAAAGGTGAAATATGGTGGCCACCATGTTACTATTAATGAAGAGTTGATTGTTGAGGTTACAAGCCTCGAGTTGAAGGGTTATTGTTTTTCAGAAAAAGGATTGACAGGGTCATCGAGACTAAGAAATTATCTGATGAGGTAGAGGAGCTCGAATTTGTTTTCGCAGGTATTTGGGTAAGTTCTATCCCTAAGCCATTTGATGAAGTAACAAATATGATGGTTAGGTATATTTCTCTGGAAGGGTGATACAAAACTATCCCTGTTAAGCACTTGGTCTTTCTTAATCATTTTAGAAGGTAATTTGTAGTTTGCTTCCTACACTACCTGTTAAATTCCCTTCAGCGCTCCATTTTGGAATTTTAGAAGCACTCCCATGTTATCCCTCTCCACCAGGGCCTCATCTTCTTGCTCCATAAGCTTTGTGTCTCCAAATTCCCTATCTTCTCAACCACTCCCAATGATCTACACATCACTACCTCCACTACTCCCACTCCCATACTAGACACCTCTTCTAAACCCAAGACCAAGAACCCTAAGCTTCCAAAAACTGACACCCCTCACTCTGCCCGGGTTCTTAGAAGCACCAAAGAGCTGGAAGTTACACAAAATTTTCTACATATTAGCAATGTTGGCCTGGATATGGCCCTACATCAGGAGGGGAATAACATACCTCATAGATTGGAGTCTTTGGAGAAAGAGATGAAGCAGCTTAAGAAGGACTGCAACGCATGGACAAGAAGAAAGGCAAAAGAAAAATTGATGATGATAATGACATTGGGAAGGATCAGATTGCTGACATTTATAAGAAGCTGAACTCTCTAGATAGTAGATTGGGGAGAGAAAAAGATAGGCATGATCACAACATGGCTATCTTCAATGCCATTAGTGACTTCTTAGAGTAGCATGTTTGAAGCATTACCATGCTTAGCGGGATCCCTGACACTATTTGGGGGAATGAAAAAGAGAGAAGCCAGAACATCTTCCAGCTGAACATAACTGACCCAATGCACATCACCACATTGGCATTGTTCACCTCACTGCAAACTATCTAGTCTATAATCGACAGAGCGTCCAAGAAGTAAACTCACTCGGGTTGGCGGGCATCATTTTATTCTATCGTTGGACATAGTGTTTTATCTATATTTTGATCCTCTTTTGTTGTTCCTTTATAGCAATATTTGGTTGTTGAGCCCTTTTTAAATAGGGTATAGTCCCTTTTAAAATATTTACCAATAATTTAAAAAAATTATGTTTTACCCTATGGTAAATCACCCACAATCATGTGAACAATAGTTTTCCTAACATGATTCACCCTCGCCCCTCTCTCGTGCTTGAATGTTCAACAATTGGTATCAAAGTATGCACCTTTAAAAGAAAGTCTATCTACTTAAAGGAGATCCTTCTTACAAAACAAGGATATAATTCAATGTCTCTCCATGAACGAGTCACATCCTTTCTATGGAACTAATTATGCCTTCTAGAATGTAAGGATAAAGGTATACCTTGAGTCTCTTGGACATGATATATGGGATGTAGTTAAGCATGAATACATTATTCCTAGTACACCTATCACTTCAACAACTGACATGCAATTTGATGAGAAGAAATCAAGAGCTATGAATTTTATACTTTGTGTACTATTTAAGACGAAGATTGTAAAATTCATACACTATAAAACTACCAAGGAAATGTGGGACAAACTAAAGAATATATATGAGGGATATGAAAAAGTAAAACTTGTCAAATTGCAGACCTATAGAACACAATTTGAAGGCCTAAAAATGAAATAGGATGAGAGCATTGCTTCATATCTACAAAGAGTAAATGAAGTGAAAAACATGATAAGAGGACTAGGTGAAAATCTAGAGGAATTTGTGATTGTTCAAAAAGTCCTAAGGGCCCCGACTCCTAAACATGATGCAAAAGTATTGGCTATGGAGAAATCCAAGGACATAACCAAGTTTAAATTGGATGAATTTTAGGGTATCTTAAGTGCTATGAATTAAGAACCTTGAGATAAAAATAAGGTAATAAATAATTTTCTTTTAAAGATGAAAAAGAACCAAACCAAAATAAGAGAAAATATAAAGAGGAATATGATATGGAAATTGATGATGAGAAGATAGAGGCCTTGTTTGTGAGAAAACTCAGAAAAGGATCAAGTAAATATAAAGGAAATTTCCCTTTAAATGTTTCAATTGTGGCCAAGTAGGTCACTTTGCATCAAATTGTCCTCACAAGAACAGGAGAAAGATGAACATGAATAAAAAGGTAAGAGGAATATCAAACATAAAAATAGAATCAAGAGAGAGGGAAAAAGGAATTTATTTAAAAATAAAAGGAACCTCTACTCTAAGGAGGATTCAAGTTCAAGTGAATCAAGTGATACTAGCAGTTCTGAAAGTGAGAAGGATGAAGCCTATAATGAAACCTTGTTCATGGCCTTTGAAACATCACATGAAAGTAGCTCTAAAGGAAAGAATCATGTTGAGATTGAAGACTCAAATTAAGAAGGTTTTTTTGGTAGACCTTGAAGATGAATTGGCAAGTGCTCTTGAAGAATTACAATTGTCTAGGAAGAAGTACCACAAGAAGAGATCCAAAGCTGAAGGAATATGAGGAGAAAATTATCATTTATTATAGGAGACTCGGTATAAAGGAGAGGAAGGAGGAAGATGAGTTTAATGAATTAGAAGATCAACTAGATTTAATGTCACTATCATTCACATCTAAAGAAGAAGAGTTTCTAAGAATAAAATAAAAAATACAACATCTAAATACTGAGGTAAATCAAATTTCAAGAAAGGTGGATTTGTTTTAAAAGTTTGAAAAAGAACACATGATCTAACTAATATTCTAAGCATCTAAAGAGATGCATGAGACATATCAGATTTAGGCTAATATAGGAAAATAAAGATGTTAGAACAACTAAAAACAAAGATAGAAAGAGTACTCCAGAAATATCTTGCACCATAAGCAAGAAGATCAAAAATTATTCCAAGAGATGGAAAAAATCCTTTGGACAAATATCCTTCAAATAATCCCATGCAATCAAGTATTCCCACTCCTTTTATGGTTACTTTTTTTCATGCAACAATTTTGGTTATAAAGATAACAAATGTAGAAAATAGGAATTATGACACACAAAAGATGAGAAGTGGAAAGCGTATACTTTGTTATAATTGTCAAAATATTGGACACATAGAAAAGGCTTGCAATCTCAAATCTCTAAGGAAAGATAGAAATATATATGTGGTAAAATCAGATCCTACTAGAAATGAATAAAAAAATATGATATCCCAAACAACATTTCATGCTCAAGATGAGAGAAGAATATGGTATCTTGACAATGGCTAATCTAGTGAAATGGCAAGTGATAAGAAAAAAATCATCTCTCTAACTATGAATGCCTTGAAACCAACAACCTCATCAAAGGATGGTTTTACAGGACAACCAACAACCTTAATATCATGATTTCACGTTTCCTTGTGCTTTCTTTTGTCCACTATGTTTTTCCTTCTAGAGAATTATGTAGGAAACATTGCTCACTGAATACAAAATTCAAAAAGGAGGTAGAAATAGAAATGGAACATTGATATCATGTTCCCCCTCAATGTGAACATTTCACTTATTCAACACAAAACAGGAAAGCTGAAAACATACCATACATATAGCTGAAACTGGAACTCAAAAGAAAAGTACACTAGAAATCAAATACAGAAAGCAAACTCATACACACACCGTCACCATAGCTTTGTGCAGCCCCGATGTTGGTAACTGATGAGAGTTCATTAGTCAACCTCCATCCTCTAATGCCTCTATCCTCCAGTGTCATGATGCTGATTACTCAACAAATATGACCATATCACTTAAATTTGTTCACATTGTGTTTATTTTCTTCCCTCCCGCAATGTGAAACACTTTATTTTCCAGACATTGGGTAACACCAAAAATGTGTCCATAAGGCAATTTTTTATTATTTTATGAACATTTTACAATGAGTCAATCTTTTGACTCTGACTCTTGACAATACAACTTTTGACGATACTAGACAACACAATTTTCAAATGACACAAAAAGATACTTTAACAACATAATAGGTGACAATTGACTCTTAAGTTTTACAGTCAAACTATTTGATTACCTTTGATGGGACTTTTGAAAATTATGAAAACATATTTGACACAAAAATTAACAACTTTGACACTTGACTAACATGAACTAATAAAACATTTACACATTTTATTTTTGACCACTTATTTTAAATATGATCTTTGGAACATACTCTTAAAAGACACAAATATATATTAAAAATAAAAGATGTAATACCTTTATACGACACTCTGCATGGAATGAAAAACAACATGTATGATGGGTAAAAAACTATTGGTTCCAGAAGTGGATCCATCGTCAATTCCAATGGAGGATAAATGATTCTTGTAGCTTGAGGAAGGGTCGAATCATCTTCATTTTCTTATGAACACAACCATGAGAGAGAAAATATGACTATATTCTAGAAATGAATTGTATACTAATACTTCAATTTATTTGTAGAACTGATAAATATACTCACGGGTGATAGTTGTTAGGAAGATGTCAATGCGCCCACGTGCGGTGAGAGGTATCGTCTTAAGTAGAATAGGTGACGTCTTTTTCATCCACATGGAGAGAAAGATGATATAAAATGCATAAATATCCAATACGGATCAAATATGAATTCATATGTAGATGAGATGAATTGTAATGATAGTAAGGATCAAATGATGATGAGATCAATCAATGGTGATGATATGAACTGCTACACTTTGAGAAAGGTTGGCGATTTTCTACAACAAAAATTTGTTTAAGTACTTATAGATTGTATAGGTCTAGACACATGTTATGCGAATGTAATATGTTCCAATGAAGCTATTTCCCAATGCAAATTTGAATCTAAGTGAACCCAACTTTAAGCACAACCAATGGATTAGATATGCTGTAGAAGAATAATATCTATACCGTTTTATAAAAAAATAAAAAACACCAAAAAATCCTCCAAGATTCATGAGGATGAGTGATCAAAAGGTAGGCATAGACAAAATTAACATTACTGAGCATGTAAATGATTAAGCATGCATTTGATGAATACTCTAGTCAAATATAAGGATCTGTAGGACTTAAAAATTTCTAAACTTTTGATGGAGACATGAGACAGGAAAATAAAGAATGAAGATTAATTTCCCCTGTAAGCAACTCACTTTTCCATCAGAGGAACTATTTTCTCGAATACTGTAGATGAAAGTGCAACAATAGATTTACACAACAATAATTCTATTTATTATTCATCTAACAACGTAAAAAATATATAGGAGGAGTTTCCACTACATTCTAGGACAATAAACTACATAAATATCTCCAGCATAGTATTCTACGGGTGTTCTCACAACCACCCAATATACCTCGAAACCTATTTATGTGTGTGGTTATAACAACCATTAAACAGGTAAATCATATAAATAATTAATCAAAAAACCCCATGAATATATAAACTATTACAATGGAGCATTATGATTTCCTAACATGCCTCAGCAACTGTTAGATTTAGAGACAACAACTTAGCCAATATTGATTGTAAGGAATCATTAAGCCTAGATAATGGAAAATGAGTCACTGACAATTTATTATATGTAGAAGGTCTCAAGAACAATCTCCTAAGTATTATAAAAATGTGTAAGAAAGGGTACACATTAGTTTTCCATGACAAAGTTTGTGACATTAGAGAATGAAAATTAGGCAAGAATATTGGCAAAGAAAATAGAACTAAGAATAACATGTATGTGTTAAAGTAAGTTCAAAGAGAAAATTTCTTTACAAGTAAGGAAGATTACAATTGGATTTGGCATAAAAGGATAGGGCACTTGAATTTTGAAAACCTTTTCAAAATAATCTCAAAAGTATGTGTTAAAAACATGCCAAGAATAATCAAACCAAATGATACACTTTGTAGGGACTTCCTACATGGAAAACAAACTAGGAGAAGTTTTAAATAAAAGGAATATTCTGCATCAAGGCCTTTAGAATTGATGCACACTGATCTTATTGGACCCACAAGAACTAAAAGAATACAAGGAGATATGTATTTTATGTTGTTGATTGATGACTATAGTAGGATGACTTGGGTTACATGTCTAAAATAAAAATTAGAAGCATTAGATAGATTCAAGAACTTCAAAGCCTTAGTAGAAAATGAAAATAATACAAAGATCAAATGTTTGAGATCAGAAAGAGGTGGTGAGTTTTCATCCAATGATTTTGATGTCTTCTATGAAGAGAATGGAATCACGAGGTAGTTTTCATCAGCTAGGACACCTCAATCTAATAGGGTGGTTGAGAGAAAGAATAGAACAAATCAAGATATGGATAGGATAATGTTGAATGAGTCTAAACTTTCAGATGGTTATTGGAGATAGGAAGTATGTATAGTTGTATACATCTTGAATAGGGCACAAATAAGAGTAAATAACAATAAGACACCATATGAGCTTTATAAATAAAGTTCAGAAATTTTAAAGCATCTTAGGGTGTCTAGGAGTAAATGCTACATTAATAGAGATGGGATGATATATGAAAAATTGATTCTAAATACGATGAAGGTATATTTCTAGGGAACTCCTTAGTAAGTGTAGCATATAGATGCTATAATAAAAGGCTTCAAAAGATAGTTGAAAGTACTAATGTCAAGGTTGATGAGTCCTATCCTTTGAAGACCAAAACTCATCCAAAAAATGGTGAAGAATACGTTGAAGATAAACCTCCATGTACAAAACTTCAAAAAGATGGAAGAGAGGAAAAAAATGTCAAAGAGGAAGAAATAACTCATGAAGAATTAGATGAAGAACAAGGGAGGCATGATACAAAACACCTTTAATGCAAAGTTTAAAAAGGATCATCTAGCTAATCAAGTTATTGTAAATAGATATGCAGACATAATCATAAGAAGAAAGTTTAAAAATTAAAAAATCATGAGGATACAACCTTCCTATCCATGATAGAGCCCAAAAATGTTGAAGAAGATATAAAAGATCAACATTAGGTCAAAGAAATGAATAAGTAACTTAAGTGTGAAACTTGGGATATAGTCCCTATGCCCAAGGATAAAAATGTTATCAACACTAAATGGGTCTTTAGAAATAAGATGAATGAAGATGGAGTCATCAATAGAAATAAGGAAAGGCTAGTTTGTAAAGGATACACTCAAGTGGAAGGAGTATAATTTGAAGATACTTTTTCACCTGTGGAAAGGATGGAGGAAATTAGAATTTTCTTATCCTATGCTAGCTTCAAAGGATTTAAATTTTATTAGATGGATGTGAATTCAACATTCCTAAATGACACCTTAGAAGAGGAGGTTTACATAGAACAACTAGATGGTTTCATACTCACATATGAGCATGACTATGTATGAAAACTAAATAAATCACTCTATGGTTTGAAGCAATCCCCTAGATCCTGGTATGCAAGGCTAGATAAGTACCTCATAGAGAAAGGATTCAAGAGAGGAGATGTTGACAGCAATCTATATGTCAAGAATGAAAATGGGCAGTAGATAATAGTGATAGTCTATGTGGATGACATTATTTTTGGTAGTATAAAAGAGAGCATGAAAAAAGTATTTACAAAGGATATGAAATAGGAGTTTGAGATGTCAATGTTGGGAGAGTTGACATAATTTCTTGGGCTGCAAGTGAACCAATCAGCAGATGGCATATTCATAACTCAAGAAAAGTACATCAAGGAAATGTTGAAAAAAATCATTTGGAAGATTTGAAAGAGGTAAGTACTCCAATGATCACATGGTGGAAAATAAGATGATGATCCAAAATTAGATTAAACATTGTATAGGTATAAGATAGGCAACTTCCTCTATACCATAACCTCTAGGCTCGACATCATGTAGGCAGTTGGACAATTAGGAAGATATCAGGATGATTTAAGCGAAATTCATATGCATGCTATCAAAATAATAGTTATATAAATTAAAGAAACTCGGGTTTATAGTCTATGGTACCCAATGAGTAAAGAATTTAGTATAAAATAATACACATATGTTGATTGGGAAGGTAATGTGGATGATAGAAAGAACACTAGTGGTGGGGTTTTCTTTCTAGGTGAATGTCTTGTGTCCTAGATGAGTAAGAAGAAATCCTCAATAGCATTATCTACTTGTGAAGAAAAATATATTGCATTTTCTACATGTTTTACACAAGTATTATGGATGAGGAAAACATTGAAAGACTACAAAGTGGAGTATGAAGGGCCCACTCCTATCTATTGTGACAACACATGTGCAATCAATGTATCCAAGAACCTAGTAATGCATTCCAAGACTAAACACATCCCAATCAAGTACCACTTCTTAAGAGAGAAAGTCAGTGAGTGAAAATTCAAACTTGAATATGTGCCTACCAAAGAGTAGCTAGCAAACCTTTTGAAAAAACCATTACCATGAGCATCATTAAAACATTTGGGACAAAAATTGGGTGTTATGAATTCTCCTAAAAATCACTTAAGATATTGCAGAAAGTGGGATCTAATCACAATTTATTCAGCTCCAAGAAATGAGAAGAACATGCATGGACATAGGAGGCATGGTTCATGAGAAGATTCCCTTTATCATTCATGAAAAAAAGGGGATAATGAAAAGGTGAAGGAGTTTTTTTCCATCAATGACAAAGGGGAGTTTGTTGAAAATTTTATCATTGATGTCAAAAATCTTGATCATGGGATTTGTAGGTATGTCACTCTTAATGAGTTCTTGTTGAAATGTGTTACATGAGTGTCTTTGTCTTGCATTGAAGTGTCTTACCATTGGTTCAATGTATTAACATGGAGTCATCATGGTGTCATGAGTTAATCCATAGTATATTGTGTGTCCTAAGGAGACAATAATGGTCATTGCGTTGTCCTTGTGTCTATATCATGCTCCTCAAGTTAGAAAAAAAATGTGTCT
The DNA here is from genome assembly GCA_018340775.1 of Taxus wallichiana var. yunnanensis. Classification (NCBI taxonomy): domain Eukaryota; kingdom Viridiplantae; phylum Streptophyta; class Pinopsida; order Cupressales; family Taxaceae; genus Taxus; species Taxus wallichiana. Next base: position 361,755,786 of record CM031236.1, on the reverse strand, counting down.
CATTTATCTTGAAGTGTCTCAAAGGGTTAAGTAGTGGTTGGTTTAGGAATATGTTAATGCATTTATTAGGTGTGTCTCAAAGTCCCAAGGTAGAATGAGCTTGTAAAACTTATTAGTGTTTTTATGGAGGAAAAATGTGTCAAAAATGTCTCCTAAGGTGTCTTTGAGGTGTGAGAGTGGTTATTAAGTTCTCATCAGGTTACATTTGGTGTTTAAAATGGAAAACAAGTTAAACTAGGCCTAGTACAAAGGTTTATTCTCAGGGTCATGGTGAGAAATGTTTTATAGATGCTACAAGGTACTCCAATTTTGTGATATGTGTGAGAGGATTATACAATCCATGTTTAAGATGTCAAAATTCAACATGCAAGTGTTTTGGATCTTGAAGGAGAGTTAGTGAAAATGAGGGCTTGAGAACATAACTAGTACTCATAGACAAATGAGATGAGATATAAAGTTTTAGAGTTCACCTTGACAAAAAAACCATGGGATATGTTAGAGGAGTGATTATATATGGTGTGAGAAAGATTTTAGGGTCATAAAATAAAAATTAAGGTTATAGAGCCAAATTCTCCAAGACTTTTTTTTAGAAGTACAAATTGAGATTATCTACTTATTAAAATTTTTCTAAATTGTTAGGGATTATTAAAATAATTCATAATATAATTTTTAGGATAAATTTGGGATAAAATTCTAATGCAAAAGGTTTGAAGTCAAAATATGGTGAAATGAAAAAGTTCTAACCATTTTTCTAAGCTAGTTTAAAGCCCTCCATAACTCTTTCCTTAAGCGATAGAATAAATAAGAAAACTATGGAAACAAAATGTATTGTACAAGCTCATATAAGGTCTTAAACATGTAAATAACTCTCTATATCTTAAGAAAATAAAAAATTTCTTTGCATATCAGACCATACGGTATAGAAAAGGACTGGTTTTGATGAAATTTGTAGGTATAGGTGTATGTTGGGTGCTTCATGAAGAAATTCCATGTGTTTTAATTAGCTCTTGATGTCTCTTAAGTACTCACATAGTGTCTTAATAAAAGTGAGTGAGAAAATTTAAATTAAAGATGCATTTTCCACTCCTACCACTAGAAGTTATTGCATGTTGTAAACAATCATGGTGTTTGAAGATATTTTTCTTGCATATAATCCATCCATTGAAGTACGAAGTAGTCATGAGCATATAATACAAGCTCATGATGACTCAATATAGTCCATGCTATGCTTTGGTGATGAGATATGGTGTTTAAAACTTATTTTCTATTATTTTCTTTGTATATACTTGTCAACACGATTGGCTCTTGAGTTTGCTTGAAAGTTTCTCATTGTAACTATGCACTCAAATAGGTGAAGGTAAATGTATATGCTCTACTTGAATTTTATCTTTCACGATATTGTCATGTTAAGTGAAAAGATTTACAACTAGAATCTTTTATATGAGTATTTTGTTGTAGTGTCACATGAAAAAGTGAACTCGGTATTGAAATTCCCATTTACCATGACAAATGTGCTTAAGTTTATGAATGTTTCAGTATTTTGAGGTGTTAAAGGAAAAAAACTCGTCATTTTTTTGTCTTATAAGTTTGAGATTGAATCAAAAGATGTTCTTCAATCACTCTTGGTGATAGGATTTTATTTCTTGTGTATGTCAAGATGGTACAGTAAGATTGGACTCAAATCATTAAGATCTTCATTACAAAATGTATAGAGGAAATGAAGATTGATGTTAGAACATCCTTTGAAATTATCATGCAGTTATAGTTCCACAAATGAAAATGATAAGGTGTTGAAAGCTCTTAGTTGACAAGATAGGGATTGAGCTCAAGAACCCTAATAGTGCTATGTTTGAAGAGATAAAAAAATCTTAACGAATAGACATATTAGCCAACAAAAATTTTAATATCAGAAGTTGTGCAGGGGTATCTTCATTCATGAATATGTCTCTACTACCATGATTACTTGAGAATAATTATGGAGTAAAAAAATCTCAAAGTTGCAGGCTTGTGGTGATAAAACAGTTCATACCCTACCTTCAATGCATTCTTCTTTGAAAATATTAGTATTTTCATGACCTCCTGATTTATGTAAATAGTCAATTTCTTTCATGTTTATATTCTCAAGTTATGAATCTCATTCTTCTTCCCTTTAAGCTTGTAACAAATCTCTTCATGTTCTTTAAACTTGATTATCTATAGTCTAAAAGGAAACTCGGGGCATAAATGGTGATTCTTAAAGTATGAATGGAAGTTATAAAGGATTTGTAAGTTGTGAAGTAACATATATTCAATTAGTAACTACTTTTGTAGGGGCTTACAGTGCTACAAGGCTATAATAAAAGGATTTTCTCATGACACTAGAAGACAAGAACATGTGTAACTAGGATTTCGGACATCGACATATTTTGGTGACTTTATAAATTTATAACCGATTTAAATATTGTTAAATAATAAGTCTTGTATTTTATAGGCACATAAGAGATCATGATAGCATATGAAATGAAAGGAATTTTTATTTGAAAAGACAGGGACCATAATTACTATCCATGGTAGTCTATGTTATGTATTTTAATCTCCTTAAATTTAATTTAAAGAAGAAGGTAGCTATGTAGAAGAGAATATGAAGTGTAAGAATCAAGTAAGAGTGGTACTATTATATAGAAATATTCACCATGGTGTTTTTAAATCAAGATTACTGTAAAGAGAAGAGTGATTATGTGAAAATCTATGAAGATATGTGCAAAAATGAATTAAAGAGTTGAAACAATGATCACAAGGTGTTGATGTAAGAAAATAAGGTGAAGTTGATCAAAATTCATTTGATGAAAGACTGAGTTGGAGCTCAAAAATTTGGGATTACGATTATTTGTAAGTAGGTGCTTTTTAAAAAATAATTCAAGTGGGTGTTTAGCATAGAATTGAAGTAGGTGATTAAAAACTGGAGTTGGTTCTTTAGGGGTGAGTGGATGCTCACCACATAGTGAGATCATTATAATTCACACAAGATAATTGTACTTGATATTTCTCTAATTCAATGGTTTTTTCCCTTATTCGGTTTCCCACCTTAATTTTTTTGTCCTTATGTGTTTGTTATCTTCTCGTCTTTAGTACCATGCTTTGATCAATTCATTTGTTAAAAGGATAATGAATGAAATTTTTATTTATTGCTAAGTTCAAATTTACAATTTTTAGAAGGCACTTATTCACCCCCTCCCCTCTTAGTACTTGAATTTTCAACACCTTCTTCCTCATACCTCTTTCTAAACCATTTTTATTCTTCACATATTTCTAATTTTATCAAGATAATATAAGAAATATTTCTTGTGATTGTATTGTTATCTTAACAACCATATTTTTATTTATTTATTGCTTGCTTGACTAGTTCATGGTATGACTAGGCAATAACACCATCTTTATAACATTACAAATATGTCAAATCCCTTCCAACAATCCACTAAAATAACCCATGAACCTCCGTTCTCTCCTAACACTCAGTTGGAGACATAAGAATTCCTTGATCCATCCATTCCACATTTCTTCAATAATGGTGACCCAATATTTAAAGAACTCTTAGACACCAAAACTAGTACTCTTAGTAGCTACCTCTCTTTGTGAGGCATCCATATCCATCGCACCAACCTAGAATATCACCCACCTATTACACCTACTACTTCTGATTATTACCAGACTTGTTAAATGCTTACATCACTTGGTTATAGATCATATTGTTCCCTATCCTACCACTAGTGACATGTAGGCATTGGCACCTACCTCATCTTACTAGTTTAAAACTCAATACCATATCATCACAAAATTAGAACAGTCAACAAGGACCCATGCCATCCACATCTTCTCCTAGCCCTCGGGGTTCTTAAAATCCTTCCATTCCACATCACACTTGATTAGTTAACAAGGGTTCGTACTATCTACATCTCAATATGCTAACTAGCGGGGTGTTTAGAATCCCACTATTACTTCATCATCTGAAGTCATTAATACACCTTCTCATTATCTTCCTCCCCCAATAATCTATGTTGGTATTTCTATTTTTAATCCCATTTACCATGATATAACCCATCATCTCACAACAATCCACGTCCACAATTCAGAACCTAGTGACATTTATTCCCAATCTTTGCCACCTCTCAATATGAGTTCTATTACAAGCACCAATCTATCCTTGCAACCAGCCCCTACCGATGGTATTCCATAATATGGTTATACCTATCCACATACAAATATACACCCTTTTAACATGTCATCAATACTTTTATTCCCCACCCTTATACATATATTCAATCCTCCTCACAGGATGTTAGTTTCTAAGAAAACCTACAACATATTAAAGAGTCTCCCTCCTTTCCAAAACCCATTTCCACCATATCACCCATATCAACAATCACATCCCCCGTATTTAATTCAATCTAATACTTAAAATAATCATCCTCCTCAAAACGATCCATGCAAGTACTATTAAGAAAAATCGTAAGCCTTGAAGTTGTCACCATGGGACCTAAAATACATTTTATTATGAACAAATATGCAATGATCCTATCAAACTATTCATATAATTTAACCCCTATCCTCCTCACTAATAAATTCTAAAATTCATCAATTTCTGTAATAAGGAAGACCCACAACAACACATTAGGACCTTTCATCATGCCTGTTATCTTATTGTTGATGAAAAATATATTATGATAAGGAAATATCCAAGGTCATTAGTTTGGCCTACCCTCGATTGGTATAACAGTGTTCCTCAACACTCCCTCTATTCATTTTCACAACTAGAACAACTATTCTTAGGATACTTTTATATTAATATCACTTTGCAAGATATTCATCACTAACTTGTATGATATCAATCAATTCAAAGATGAGTTTGTTAATGATTTCATCAGTAGATGTTGAGGAATTATCAATAAACTATCCTTCTATCTTCCCTAAACTAAATTAATCGAATTATTTTCTTGATCCCGCACCAAAAAAATATCATTCACCCTCTATATCCATTCATTTCAAACATTCAATGATGTATTTACCATGGCATGGAAATTGGAACTCCGAGATATCAAAGATGGTAAGGTAAAATTATGATCTAAGAAACCTAAACCTGACTCGTACTTAAAATCCTCTTCCAGTGGCGAAAAATGTAAGGTTTTAGAAAATGCAGTTGTTTTGAAAATTACATGTAAGAATCATTCAAATTCTAACCAATATCAATCACCACATAAATATATGCATCTAGGGGAGTCTTACAATTCAAATTATGAAAAATATTGGTTTTTTGGATTGTAAAACTCCCTCCCATATGACCCATTGTCGAATGTACCTCTAAATTGTCATGGTATAGAGCTTAAGACTATTGCAAATGTCATCGGTAAGAGGATGTGACATTGAAAGGTGAAATTATTTTAGGAATATTCTTCAAGATCTAATTGATTAAGGTAAATTACATCAGGAAAATCCAAATTTACCTCCTAATCAAATCTTATACATATTCAAACAGCCCTTTCCAAACCATCCTCTAGCTAACAATCAAACCAATACTCTAGGAACCCATAATTCTACATCTCACATTATTAACACCTTCAACCAAATATTATATACATCTATTATACCATGTGTTTCCATAGTAGAAACATCCAAAACTCAATCAAATTATGTGGATCTCCTCACCACTAAGTCCTTGAACCCATCCACATCACAACCTTCAACCCCTATTTACATCTACTCAACAATTGCTCTTGATATCATCCCTTAGAAATATTAAGAAAAGTAACCAGTTATCGAAATCATAAAAACCCCATCCAAAGATAAAGCCTCTCAATATCAAATCAAAAACCTTGGTAGTCTAACACAAAAACTAGCAAGCCATCCACATAAAAAAAATATTGAAATTTCATATAATCATTACAAGAAAATCACACCGCAGGATATAACATCCTTACCTTCTATCTTAGGACCACATCCCTCATCAAAACTCACATTCACCATATAATAATTTAAATCAACTTCCAAAATCCTACCTAAAAGTACCATATAAAACACATGTTGAGCACATCATGCCTCTGAACCATTGGATGATATAAAAAATCCTACACCTCTGTCTATATCTCAATAAGTATCTTGGGGATATTATCCTAAAATCCTTGAGTAACTTTTGAAATCATAAACCATAAGATATCATCGATCAATCCCTCATATCCCAGGGGTGGAAGCCTTCTTAGTATAATTACAAGGATTTATTTACTTACCATCAAATCTAAGGAAACTACATGAGAGGACCTGCAAATCCCTCCATTCCATAATCTAGAGCATCTCTAATAGAGGAATTCTCCCAAAAAAACTGTCCTAATCCATTTATAGATCTCAACATGACCAAATCCAGTATTAATTCAAACTTGTATCTTAAACTCCTAAATCATACAATCATAAACCACAACTTGGCCCCTCATTTAATCATATCAAGATCTCTTCGAGTAATACCCTCTCTTCTAAATAGACATTATTTTTATCACCACAAGAGCACACACCTAAGATTTGAAATCCCATAAAAGGTGGGACTAAAGTCTCTATCTTCCTTGCTCCTCCCTAATCATTCAATCCATCATCCTTAAAATCCAAGATCTCAATTTTTTTCACACCTCATAAGGAATCCACAACATCCATATAAAATATTTTCCTCAAACAATTACACCAAGTACCTGTCAAAATGTCCCTTTTATGAACTTATCAAAAATTCCACGTATCATCGACAAGCTATGATCAAAGAACTTCAAGCAATCTTGGTACCATTAGATGAACCTCATACATTTTCCAACTTCATTCATTCCATACAAAAATACAACATCCACTTCATTTGATGATTCCAAGATTCCATCACTACAACCTGAGGATCATAACCTCCCCCTCTTCATCACCTCCCAAATAAGCAACACTTTTCTTAAAAGAGTTATGATTGATAACGGTGCTATCATCAACATCATCTCATCACATGCCTTTAAATAACTTCAATTACCTAATAAAATCATCACTCAATAGCCTATTGTCTTATACTCTTTCAACAATATCATTTCTCCCACATTGGACACATTCATCCTTCATATCAAAGTAGGTGTCAAAATTCTTCATGAACTCTTATATCTTGTATAAGGAGAGTTCCAATACAACATATTGCTAGGACGTCCCTGAATACATGTTATTAATTATCTCCCATCCACCTTACATCGGTGTTTGAAGTATGAACATGAGGGTAAGACTATTATTGTCCCCACTGATCCAAATCTGTTTAAAGCATGTCATATGACCTATAATACCAATGATGTTTTACTTCCGCTATGATATTACAAATATTTAAATGAATCCTCTACAAGTTCCTCCATCCCCGCATCCAAAGTACTAGATGATTAATATTTCAAGACATCATGCAATGACTCTAGCTAGGGGAGTATCACCTCCTAACCTTTAATGCACTCCCTATGCCAAAAACATATGGGATATCTAAAAAATAACTTCTCTATGAGCTTAACCTAGGAAATTTTATTTCCTTTGGTCCCATGTTTCTACAAACACATCTTATATATGGAGGCATTAATTTTCCCTATTCCTATCTTGACATTCAACCTCATAGTAAACCATTCTCGTCACATTTTTCATTCCTAGATAAACTATAGTTTTCTCAAACCTACCTCCACTGTTGCACCTGGAAAGGATTTGGTATTTATAGTTATGAACAATTTCCACATGATTTACCCTTTGAATACTTGAGGAATCCTCACAAAAGTAATTTCCTCTATTTTAAGGTGGCATCTCCCAACCCATCACCATCAACCTTAGAATCACAACAACACCCATCGCCATCATCAAACCTACCCTCTGACAATGACCATATTATATCCATCCCTTCTAAATTTTTAAGTCAATATTATCACATCAATACCACTGGCTTATCAAGTGAATGGAAGGATAGAAACTCTTCCTTGAATTTTCCATGCATGATAAACAAATAATCTCCCACTATCGACATTCTCCATTTTAATGATGATGATGATGATATATTGAATTATATGGGGGATGATGATCACTTTGTTTGTAAAAATATTTACCCCTGACACATATACACTTCTTAATGAATCAACCACCAATGTTAATATCGACACATTTCAAGAACCACATATTGTTAAGATTGATCAAGATTTAGAACCCCATGAGCTCTAGTAGTTCACCGCATTTTTATCTAAACACATTCATGCTTCCCTAATGGTCTTATAATGATATGCTTGGTATAGAACCTAACATCATTATCCATAATATCATCACTATCATGAATGTTAATCTCATGAAGCAAAAAAATCATAGGATGCATCCTCAAATCACACTATTAGTCAAAGAATAAATTGAGCATATCCTTTCATATAACTTCATATTACCTATCGATTATCCCCAATGGGTTACTAATATCGTACACATCACTAAAAACATGTAAATTATGAATATTTATAGAATTTTGAGACCTTAACTTCACTTGTCCAATATTTTATTTTCCCCTAACTAACATTGACCAACTCATCAATATAACAAAGTATGAAATGAAATACTATCTCTTATGGATGGTTTCGTGGTTATAACCAAATCCTCATCATATTATAAGACCAATATGAGACATCCTTCATCACCCCATGCGGAACCTTATGTTATAGAGTGGTAGAATGCGCGAGCAAACTAGTTAGGCAGTCTAATGTCTTGACACGCACTAATGGTATTTGCGAATCTAAAGCAAAGAAGGCCCTTCTAACTTGGGTGGTGTGATAGATCGATCAGCGAGGATGGCTGCTCGAAGGCTCAATCAATATCGAGCTCTGGCGTGATTCGATCTATGGGTTGTGGGATGCGTGGAAAATGACCGGGATGGTTTCGTGTATTTCTCTGATAGGGTCATATGGTGGATATAGTCAACTCTATGGACGATTCTCGGCCTAGTCAAAATTCTCTAGTTTTGTTGGTTATTGTGTCTAGTAGGGATAAGCTGTTGAATGATGAGAGGTGGAATCGGAGTAGGCGAAATACTAATTTACGTAGGCGAGTGTCTATGTCTAATTCTCTTATGGACTCGTTAAATTTGTGGGATCTGTGGATCATGACCATAGACTCTTGGTTGTTGCGGTCCCGTTATGGTCATACGGAGATCAAGTTCGATTCCTAGTATCCAGTAGTCGTAAGCTTTTTCAGCTTACTATGTTTAGAACCAACGGTTGTGCGATCTTCTCGGAATACCTTACGGGTGTTATCATGACTTGGATTCTTAAGTGGTATCTATATCTACTAGGGTGTCTCCAGCGTCATTTTGTGGAACTAAAGGATCACACCGAATGTTTGTTCTCTTTCGAGCCCTTCTACTGAGTCATGTGGGTATTTTCTAGGGTAATCGTAGTTTGGCTGATTTGACCAAAGCAGATGTGCTTGAGTCGTCTTCGATGTTTAACCCTCTCAGTTTGTGCCTGATCTTTGGAAGTGCATTTGTTGTTTGGAAGACTTGTATCCTAAGGTTTTGGTCGATATCGTTATTGCCACTACGGTATTGGGCTAGGGCACAATTGGCTCGAAAATGTATTCCTGGGCTCCTAGGTCCCGTAATTGTCATCTGCGATAATGAAACAAACTATAATAAAGTAAAATCTAAGTGCACTTCTAGCATATATAATTTCTTTTTGTATTTTCTGGCAATTTATAAGAAAGCAGCTATTTAAAATATTTAGAATTGACAACTAAACTAACAACGTAAAACAAACAAAATAGCCGATTGTAGCTATTTGTCTGTGCAATTTTGTATATCTATTCTAAACAACGAAATAACTAATCTATCTGCAAGATTCTCGATCCTACCTCAGAAGTGAGGAATGAATCATAGTTTCTCAGAAACTATCAATCCCCACAACCTCACAATATCGAGAATAGAAATAACTGAAATAAAATGATTAACTACGTTATTTGATAAATTCTAACTAAAACTTTTGAAAGATGGAACCTGGATTTCGCAGAACAGTGGCGAATCCGACGGTGTGTGTGTTCTTGTCCCCTCAGTATGATCTCTTCGTTCTTTGTGCTCACGTGAATCCAGAAAAGCATGGAATGCTTGCATCAACAGGAATAGATATTTGGATCGATGGACAGCCTTCAGAATGCAGACAGAATAGAATGCGGATAGGAGAGGGATAGCGCAGAGAGTACGAGCTTGGCCTATGCAATTCCTAGCGGGGTCTCTGCGAATCATGCAACAAAAAGCGTCCAGGAACACGAAACTAGTATGTATGAAGAGCAAAACCTGCAACTTTAATGTTTGCCTAGACTATTTTACTCCAAAACAATAATCTTGTTTGCCTGAAGTTGGATCTGTGGCTTACCAGCGGACACAAAGCTAAAACAAACTGCAACAAACTATACTACCAATCCTAAGCAAACTAAAGGGACATAACATTTGAAAACATGAAAGTTGGAGTGAAAATGGTGGCCCAAATAATGTCTGCACTTGCACAAGTTGGATATGTGGCTTACGGTGCATGACACAATACTAATGAAGTATGAAATGAAAACTATGCTTTATCAAACTTAAGCAAACTAAAACTGAACTACATTGAAAGTGATGAGCTAAACAAGCAAAATGAGGGCCATTTGCATGTGCACAAACCATGCATTTATAGGAATTCAAACACCCAAAAATCAAATCAAAGTGAACTCTTAAACATTAAACAAAAGAAAAACACTATTCAGGGGACCAAAAACATTAATGCATGCTCAAGTCGGCAAGAAAAGGTGGTGAGTCGTGATATTTCACGCGGGTCGCGTCGAAAAAAGCGTTACGGAAAAGCGCGCCTGCAGGACGCCGCCGCCCGCTCGGGCTGGTGGTACAGACCGCCGCCTGTTTAGGCGCGCGGTCCACCGCTTTCTTCGCCCTTGGGCGGTTTCATCTTGAAGACCAAAAGCCAAGAAAAGAGGGAAAAAAGGAAAACAAAGCACGCGGGGGCTAAGCGGGGCATGCGGGATGTTAACGCATATCTGTAAAGCTTTTCTGGATCCCGAACACCTTGCGAAGAGACCTGTATCATCATTGGGGCACTTATTACATCGTTATGATACGAGTACCTTACAATTTTGGAGTACGTACATATTGCCCCCTCGGAGAAGCGTTTTAGCCATGAAAGGCGTAAAGCGGTGGGTCCGAGTATGGCCGTCCCGAAATGGGAAGTTAGAAGTTATACCTTACACGCAGTGTGTGTGTTGAAATGTCGCCGTCCAAAATTCCCGCTACTGCGAAATGAAAAGAGAACTCAAATGCGAGATAGATCTGATAATTTGGAAAATAAACGTTAAAATAATAGAGAAAGAGGGCGTACCATTTGTGCGAGGATAGAAACTTACCTCGTCGGCGCTCAGAAACTGTGAAAAAGATATTTTAAAAGCAGAATCGAGGCGTTATATATATGAAAGTGGGCCCATTTTCCTATTCATTTGCGCGAGTCGATTTGGTTGATTTGAGCTCGGGACCCACGGTGGCGGTTTCTCACGCGAGTAGAGTCAAAGCGTCGCGGTGAGATAGAGATCATGCCTCCACGTGCGGAGCGCCACCCTGCGAGATCACGGGTTGGTTTTCTTCAATCTTGTGTTTTCCCCCTTCGATTTGAAATGTTAAATTCTTTGCAATGGGGGGTTATTTTGAAAATGTTTGGTTTAAAGGGTCCATCAGGGCGCCTCTTGGGTAGGCCCCATTTTTGATAAAATAGTCATTTTTGCATTTTTGGGCTTTTTAAGCCTAAAAACCCCTTGCGGGTTTTCGGACCGCGACCGCCGCCCTGGACAGGGCGGCGGTTCTGACGCCGCCGCCACATGCGGGCGGCGGTCCTGAGACCGCCGCCTTTAAGGCGGCGGTTCAAAACCGCCCCCCCTGCTCAGGGCGGCGGTTCAACAGAATGCAAAAGAACCTATTTTGAAAGCTTGTACTTGCATTTTTAGCATTTGTACGTGTTTTTATGCTTCTCTTGATATTGTTTAGATACTAACTTACTCTTCCTTGTGTGTTTTTGGGTGTATGTAGGCGAAGGAGGAGTATATTAGATGGAGCCGGGAGAGAGAGTGTGACTGGCTGCCCGGGGTATTGGATGCCCTCTCAGCAGATGAGGAGGACACATTGCAGAGGGCCGGCATATTGCGTATATCGCGTGTGCCCCACGTTGCTCCATCCAGTCACATTCTTTGTGACCTATTTTCATATTGGGATGCAGATCGGAACACCTTCCGACTGCCAGGGGTCCGTGGTGAGTGGACCATCACTTTGGAGGATGTTTACCGCATCCTGGGGGTCCCGATTATTGGGAGGAGACTCACACTTGAGACAGCTGGTTCCAGGGCACAGATAGCTCAGTGGGCTGGTTATATGGGAGATGCAGCTATTTCCACGGGGCCGAAGAAGGGAGTGCGAGTCAGATCCATTCCTTCTTTGCCCATCCCTATCTTTCGACAGGCTATTATGGGGATCCTTGCCTCGAGACTCATCGGGGACAAGGGAGGGGACACCTTATTATCTTGTTGGGGCCCCATCATTTGCAGAGATAGAGGGACATGGCCGGAAATACGCACAGGGCGCGGATATTTTGGGACCACCTACCATGACTTATACGGGGTGGTCGATTGCGGGGGCAGTCCTTGAGCCACCCCACTCTAGTCATGAGTTGGGTGTATGGCGCTTCATTCCGTATGGCGAGAGGCGTGGAGGTGGCGAGATCCGGGCGGTGAGGGCAGCCGATGGTCGAGATATGTCGGTGCTCGAGCACCTCACGGCCGGTAGCCACCCTTACCACAGCGCAGACATGGAGGCTACACCGTACCGACTTATGGCGGTATATGGGGAGAGGAGACCACGACATTGGTCTCTGCTCTATCACGGGGGCAGCTTATCGGCCGTGTGGGGCGGGTAGAGGTACATCCCTTGGCGGGGTTCCTCGTGCGGTTTGGCCTCCCATGTGGCTATGCTTCCTCCGGTAGCACTTTGTTTATAGATCGATCAGGAGAGGCTAGAGGGGGCCTAGAGGCCGTGGTTGGGCAGTGGTTACCCTGGCATTCCTATTACGGCCAGGGGATAGTTCGGGCCGGAGGAGAGGCTGGTGCGCCTCGGGCACCATTGCCCAGATTGCTGCTGAGTCTGCTCATAGCAGTGGCGACCCCATAGATATTGACTCCGGTCGAGGAGCACACGAGAGGAGGTCGGAGGAGCGAGACGGACGAGAGCGATCTGAGTGGCATGATACTCGGGACATTGCGGGCGAGAGAGGGAGGAGGAGGAGAGTGCGAGAGAGAGGGCGTGGCCGAGGAGCCACTCTCCGAGGCCATGGTGGAGATGATGAGTCCGTTGCGGGCGCCATGTTGCCCGACTACGGGAGCAGCTCCTCGGTCGGCGGCGGCATCTGCGCGGTCTGGCCAGCCTGGCGACCCATCTTGGAGGCACAGTGATCGAGTAAGTTATCCTCTCCTCCTTTCAATGCTTGTTTGTTTTAGGATTTGTCTTTGAATGTTAACTCTCCTTATATTTGTATTGTGTACACTTTAACCTCTTGCCTAGTTCTAATTCGTTTTCTTTCTTTGCTTTGCGAGAGGCTGTTGATGAGTGGCGGGATCTAATCCGTAGGGTTTGCGTCGATTCTCGATGATCCCTATGGATAAGACCCGTGCGGAGTTATCTCTGTGGATGCTTGGGAGAGCCCTCGGCGGCGGCGAGCAGCCTGGCGTCTTTGCTCCCGTTTGGCATGTGGCAAGATGGTGTCAACTCTCCGTCTGAGTTGGCGAGGCTATAGGACAGCCGAGCGTCTTATGAGGAGCCGCTCTCATGGCGAGACTCAGCTGCCCCTAGGGACCCCGAGCCCTCCGTCCATTCGGAGCGCCGGCGTAGCCGGAGTCTGGCGAGGCGCGCACCTTGCGGGATCGCGCGAGGGTTGAGAGGCCACTTGGCTTTACTGTATTTGTATTTAGATTCTTTTGTGTATTACGGGCTCTTTGGCGTTTTGACCATGCCTAGTGCATGATGGCATTGTATATAAACTTTGATTATTTATATATATCGTCGGTTTTGGATCAAAACTTGTCATTTGTATTCTACTTTCTTTATTTCCAAGCTGCCGTGTATCTTATGATGTATGTATTATATGCTTTCTAGAATGTATGCAATGGAAAGCAGAGATGATGCAAATGTTTGCTTTCTTTTTGTGTTTCATGATCTTTGATACATGATTTTGTAGATATATTGTGATCTTAAATCTTAGTTTTTGTGAGCAATTTGGATACCTCATGATTTGTTTTGGCAAAGTGATGAAAATAATCGGTATGATGAAGCAGATTAACTTGCCCCACTCCTAACTCCACCATGACTAGTAGGATGCGAGGGCTCATCACCAAGAGCAGAAGAAGGCGCAAGTTATGGAATATGGTGAAGTGATAGTGATGAAAGGCAGACGAAGCTTTGGTGGAACCAAATAAAAACTACAAGCTTATTCTACGAATGACTTCATAGTTTTGGATGCGACTTGCTTTGCGGTTTATCGAGACTTAGACCGTAGATGGCCACATAGTAGACAAAATCTGGGTTTTAGGATTTTTAACTCTCTTGGAATTTTGAACATCGATTCATTCGTTATTGACTCAAAGTTTGAATTGATTGTTTATGACCTTTTAACATTTACTTTGTTTAGAGGACCCCTACACTTTGCCCCATCTTACTGTAAGAAACATGGGTTTATCACCACAAATGGGCAAGGCATGGCGAGTAAGGGCATTTCCATCCTTTCCCAACCCTACGTCACTAGTAAGAGCGCAAGCTCATCACCGAAGGTTGGTGGGAAGCGAGGAAATGTGTAAAAATAAAATTTTACATTTAATCACTTCTTGACTTGTCTATTTGAGTAAAATGTCGGTATATTCTTATTTCCAAAGAGATGTGTATATGGGATAGATGTGACACCATGAAGCTTAGAGAGCAGACCATAGGCAAGACACCTATCCTAAGAAGAAACCAAAGTGAGAACAAACTTGCAGAGCTTGGTATGGTTACCATTAGGACTTCGTCATGTCTGATTTTATTTGATAAAAGATTCTGAGTTGATTGATGATATTGAAGACGGAGAAGTATGATTAAAGAACTTTATGCCAGAAACATCACGAGTTTGAAATAAGTTGCTTTGAGAATAGATTCCCTGATCACAATTTGTGTAAGAACAAGTGGACAAAATGATCCTAATTTATATGAAAATGCGATGTAGATAGTTATATAGGTAGCGTTAGCTAACTTACATGCGTAGAAAGCGTTTGAGGTGGAGAGAATTATTTGTTTCGCCAAACTCCTCACCTTCTAGCGTGCATAAGAGGTATGCACCATTTCCGTAGTCCTTCATGACTCGGTATGGGCCCAACCATTTGGGCCGGAATTTCCTTCCTTCGCCGGTCTTCTTGTCGATCCGGCTGTCTAACCTTAGAACTAGGTCACCTTCGTATATGTCACGTTCATAGACCTTCTTTTGTTTATGCTGGCACATCGGTGGCATAGACTCTATGTCGTTGTTCAGCATCTAACCTAGCTTCATCCAGGCTTTCTAATTGAGAAAGACGTGCTTCTCTGTAAGCGTCTTCATCCATGGATGGTAATGGGAAGTCGTCCTTAGGACATGCTTTGTTGATGTCTCGGAAATCTATGCAGATGCGTATCTTTCCATTCTTCTTGAGAACGGGAACGATGTTGGATACCCATTGGGAGTAGTCAACTGGCTTGATGAATCCTACCTGAAGGAGTTTTATTACCTCCTCTTTTACCATGAGGGCTACTTTGGGCTTCATGGGTCTTGATTTTTGTTTAATTGGCTTTGCATCAGTCTAGTGAGCGAGGTTGTGTACATGATGTGGGGTGCGACTCCTGTCATCTCTTTGTAATTAAATGCAAATGCCTTTTGATGTTCTTTGAGAACCTGAGTATGTATTTCCACTTCCTCTGGGGTTAACGAAGAACCTAACTTTAAAATTCTTGGTTCATCTTCCGTTTACGATATTGACATCGATTGTTTCTTCAATTAAAGAGGCATTACCCTCTTGAACTCGGGTGGTCGGAGGTAGATCTATATCATCCCGTTTTCCACCAGCGTATATATTAGGTTCTTTTTGTGAGGAAGATTCATTCACGGGATTTCCGAAGTAGGAAGATGAATGCGGATCGGAGATAAATCTAGCGTGTGATAGGAGAGATGTAGTGCTTTGAGAGGCATTTAAGTAATCCAAGTAGCCGCATCATTTCCAACATGGTCTAGGGCGGTAGATTTACTTCCGTTTGAAAAGAGGATCCATCATTGTTTTTATTAATGGTTCGATTTACGAATGGATACCGTGAAATGAGTATCTTCTAGCTCATTGTTTGGAGTAAAGCGTGATCTTTGAGGTTCTTTATTGAATCGGCGAGAAGATTTTTCTCGCGGGATTGCTTGATGGATATGAAGTTGAATGCCTTGCTTAAATCTAATACTGAGCGTTTTTGTAAAGTTGCAAGTGTTCGGCTTTAGTTTCATATACCTACGAAACTTGGTTTGCCACTAATTAGCTGCGAGTCTCCTAAAACTACGATATTATCAATACCAATTCTTTTGGCTAAGGTAAGGCCAAGGAGGAGGGCTTCGTATTATTCGCGTATTTGTTGTTTGTGCATTCAAAGTTTAATTTAAAGAGAATGGGAGGACCTTCTCTTCGGGCGAGGTAAAATTATACTGCCCCGCTCCATGCGACATTTAGCTCCATCGAAATGGAGAGTCAATACTTAGCGGGAGTATGGATGTAGGTGTATCTCTTTGTGTTTGCACACTCTACTTCTACCATCTGAGAGATCTTCTTTGGCGAGGAACCAACACCTAGGGAAAATCCGATACCTCTTGAATCGAATGGTAAGAACATTGGTGAATCTTGTTCTATCGACTCAACGATCTTCGCGGTAGTCCTAATGATACTATTTCTTTAGTTTTACCTTTAGGGGTTGGAATTGTTTTGGCTATGTTGGTAGTTTCAAGATCCGTCGTAGGTATCAACTTTTCCTCGGCTTTGGGTCGGAGGGTTTGTTAAGTTGGTTTGTTGGAAGTTCGAATTCAGTGTATACTGGTCTTTTCTTTAAATCAGCTAGGTGTCGTCAAGCGGCTTTGGATCACCTTTGGCTACAAATACCTTTCCCGAGATGTAAGAATCTTACTTCTTGAAATAGCGTGGAAGGATTGCCTTCATTCGATGTATCCATGGCGGCGTAGAGGATCATATTATAGTTAGTTTCCCGATCTATAATATAAAACTCAGTCGAGATTGTTTTAGGTCCCAAAGTGACCGGTAGTATTATAGTTCTATCGGCGTGGCTTTAAGGCTATCGTAGCCTCTTAAGGTATTTCGTGTAGTAGAGCAGTTTGTTTCTCCATATCCCAATTTTGGAGAAAAGAAAGGGACTATGTTAGCTGCAGCCCCGTCATCAACCATTGCCCGTTTACATAGTTATTATAAACTTGTACTTGCAAGTGTAGGGTGGATCGCCTCGGCGTGCGATCTCGGCATCTGTAGGCATTTTACTTATTTGAATATGAATTCAACATCCCTATCCACTTTGTCCGGTGGATAAACATCAAAGTCTATATGATTTACTTGCGCTTCCGGTGGTGGAGTGATACTAACTAAATGACCCAAACCTAACGCCTCTAAAAAGCAGCCTGTGGCGGGGAATTCTTTAGTAAATCAAGGAATGAAATATGCGAGAAGGTTTTGTTAGATCATTAATTAGATCATAAGCACCCATAGGTTTTTTGCTACGATTTCTTTGGATGTTATCTGTTTCCGGCAGGTGGCTTGGACTTGGTTGAGAGAAATACTCTCGTGTTCGTAATTGCTTGAGCGGGTAATTCGGAGTCTAACTCTACTAATCCAACTACCTTAGGTCGTGGTTGACTTCCTAGTTGTGGCGCGACTAGCAGTTTAGCGAGGTTGAGGCCTCGTGATCGTTGTTTCTGTTATTGCACCTTTGTTTGTTCAATTTGGTTTGACCTATCGTTATCATGATTTGGGAGTGGATCATTAAAGATCTTGAGAGGGGCATTACGAGGGGAAGCGCCCTGCGAAGGTATTTGCCGTTGGTGGCGTAGGATCTGGTAAGAACATATCCATAAAGAATTGTTTTTGCTCATTTGTAGCGTTGCATGAATTTGTTGTAATCACGACACGTTCTAGTGTCATGCCCTTGAATTTTATGGAAACCACAATAAGAATTGGGGTTGTAATTCCGTTTTGTTGGTTTGGTGTGTATTGTGGCCTAAAATTCCGATCAAGCTGTTGCCTATTAGGACAAAGTTTTGAATTGTTGTTTGGTTTTGACTTTGGTTTTGATAACCAAAGGAGTTTTAACAGTCCTTGTATGGGATTTCGCCGTTGTTGTTGTTGTGGATTATTAAAATCCACCGTATTGATCGTCGGGGTAAAATTGTTGTTTCTTTGGTTGTTTGTTTATGTGGAGTATTAACGACATTTACCCTCTTGGGTGGTCGAGTTACCCCATCTGTTGTTACCCCACGATTTTTGTTAAGGATTTTGGGTCCTTGATTGACGCTTGTGGTGGTTGTAGTATTTTGAGTAGAGGTGATTAACCTCCCGTTTGCTCCATCGTCTTACGGCCCTTTATCTATCGCTACACGATCAATTCGCGAGCGCTCTCAAGTACCTCGTCATAAGTCCTTAGTAGGAACTTTGGACTTCTTCCTTCACTCTCTGCTAAGAGAATGAAGGAATAAATCGCATAGCTCCATCGATCCATGTTTGGAGCGCTTGCTTGAGGAATAAAGGGCGTGCGCCACCTTTGGATGAAATGGGCGACAGGACTCGTTATGTTCTTGCTTGATGTGCAAGAACTCCACGATTCTTGTCCTTAGTAGTTTGTTCATGTCGAAGGCTTTGATGAACTCGAACACGAAGTTGTTTGAATGAATGTATGGAAGCCTCGGGTATTACTGTAATACCAATCGAGGGCAATGCCTTCCAGCGTTTTGGGAATATTTTATATGACCCCATCCCAGGAGTAATTCTCGAATAGTTTGTAGCGTAAGCTTTGATATGCGCATTCGGATCTCCTTCTCCTTTGTATTTGGGCAAATCGGGAAGAGGCCTTGGAAGCATAACGCTTCGTATGGCGAAATCTAAGGGCTCCTTTAAATATTCTGAATAAGTCCCTATTGCATACGTCTCAACCATTGATGGTGCCTGTTGAGGAGGTGGTGGCGGAACGGGTTGTTGATATGGCATAACATACGCGTTGGCAGGGGCATAAGGAGGTCCCTGCGTTGGAGCAAACATGCCGGGGGATGAGTACATATCTCCTTGTGGTGATTTGGAGTACATGTTTATTTGAAAGTACGAAGGTGTCTTATCAGGAATGGATTGCTTTGTACTGGACCAGGAGGAACAGTGCTAGCGATAGTGGGTCTAGTTGGCACTTGTTGTGAATATTGAGGAGTCATACCTAACGTGCCTACTCCTGTGAGGAGATCTACTTGGCTAGGATGGTGCGGAGGATTGGAACTCCCTGTTTGTATGATTCTGAATTTTGACTTGCTTGGGCAAGTTCTAATCCTCTAACCTTTTCTATTAGAGTTGAAATGACTTCGTTCGGTGAAGCCACGATGTGTGCCTTGGTGGCGTTTGTTGTATATCACTGGTGTTGTATAGGCATGTGATACTGTCATGAAGCTGATTGCTATCTTGCAGAAGTTTCTCTGAGTATTTTCCATACGTGATGGCATAGGGAATTTTCTTGAGAGAGAACTCGGGCTGTTTGTATGCTGTAAAGTTCCTACTGGTGGGTACATGCCTTGAGGCGTTATTCACTCCTAGGATAATGTATTGAGTACTCGTCATCTAAGCGAGTATGGATCATTTGTCTACTAATAGGCGGTCACGAGTAATACTGAGGAGATGAAGCGAGACTCTCGAGTTAATGTCATATTGTTCGAGCACTGAAGGCTCTGTTTGTGTTTGAGCAAGTTGCTCCAACCCCTCTGTTTGGAAGGATGAGTTATATCTAGTCCTTGGTGTTTGTGTTGACAACTGATTAGTTGAATAGTTGTCGCCCCACATTGAGAGTGAGGGTGATGACTGCCTATTACATTGGGCGTAGTATGCCTCAAGACCCAGAGAAGTCTGCAGTATGCATCGAATCCAGACATATTCGGGGTATATGAATACCCATGAGAATAATGGGAAGGAAGCGAAGGTGATTTGGAGAAGATGAAACTTCTCAAAGAGAAGGTGAAAGAATTGTTTGTTTCACGTCGGGTTCACCAATTTTGTATGCGTCGGAAAAGTGCGGTGAGCTTGAGAATCAACAAGTAACTCTTAGCGTGCCCGACCTCCCAGGGTCGTGCAGGAGGCAGACCGGTGTGGGTAGAATGCGCGGGCAAACTAGTTAGGCGAGTCTAATGTCTTCGACACGCACTAATGGTATTTTGAATCTAAAGCGAAGAAGGCCCTTCTAACTTGGACTGTGGTGTGATAGATCGATCAGCGAGGATGAGTGCTCGAAGGCTCGATCAATATCGAGCTACGGCGTGATTCGATCTATGGGTTGTGGGATGCGTGAAAATGACACGGGATGGTTTCGTGTATTTCTCTGATAGGGTCATATGGTGGATATAGTCAACTCTATGGACGATTCTGCAGCCTAGTCCAAAAATTCTCTAGTTTTGTTGGTTATTGTATCTAGTAGGGATAAGCTGTTGAATGATGAGAGGTGGAATCGGAGTAGACTGAAATACTAATTTACGTAGGCGATTATCATGTCTAATTCTCTTATGGACTCGTTAGGTACCGCCCCAGGATCAGCTGGATCAACCATAGACTCTTAGTTGTTGCGGTCCTGTTATGGTCATCATCGGGAGATCAAGTTCTCGATTCCTAAAGTATCCATGGTAAGTAAGCTTTTTCAACACATGTTTAGAACCAGCCGGTTGTGCGATCTTCTCGAGAATACCTTACGAGT
This sequence comes from Taxus wallichiana var. yunnanensis, assembly GCA_018340775.1. Taxonomy (NCBI): domain Eukaryota; kingdom Viridiplantae; phylum Streptophyta; class Pinopsida; order Cupressales; family Taxaceae; genus Taxus; species Taxus wallichiana. The sequence goes on along the minus strand of CM031236.1, from coordinate 361,734,713 downwards.
GTTATCGTGACTTGGATTCTTAATCTAGTATCTATATCTACTAGTAAGTGTCTCAAAGTGTTCCGGCCGGTGGAACTGTGCTGATCACACCAAATGTTTATTTCTCTTCGAGCCCTCTCACATGAACCATGTGGGTAATTTTCTAAGGCAACTCGTAGTTTGGCTGATTATCGACCAAAACAGTGTGCTTGGTCGTCTTCGATGTTTAACCCTCTCGCCGCAATGCCCACAATCTCGTCAGTAAGTCCGCAGTATTTGCTTCGAAGACTCGTATCCTAAAGTTCGGTCAATACTTCGGCTAGTCAGCTACCACTGTATCGGGGCCGGCACATCGTCTTCGAAAATATATTCCCCGGCTCCACTAGGTCCCGTAATTGTCATCTGCTTAGAAGGTGAATGAAGCAAACTATAATAAAGTAAAATCTA